>OW964192.2:11200000-11800000 GCA_943136025.2 Agrotis puta
GTAAAATTGTACAGACCGAGTGACGTTTTGTGATTTTTAGCGTTGTATCTTCGTCAATTTTGATTTTACGGAACAATAAATAAAATACATGTCTAAATTTTTTAAATCTGTATTTCTAACTATTAAAATGTTTTGAGAAAAATAGCCTATTCTCGACGCAGGTTTTATGCGTATAAAATATGTATAATTTGTTAGAATACTAATAGTCCACATTCATATAGCAACCCAACTGTGTTGATGTTGTTAGTACCAAAATAATAATATTATACGTTTGTTCGTTACTTCACAGAGCCCCTGTAAAAGTGACGTTGTCGGAAGGTCCGTACCACGTCGCTCAGTTCCGGGACTCGGCCAGAGAATTTGATCTCAACAAGGAATCTGACTTAGCTGATTTAAGGAAGTAAGTATTTTACTACCAAATATTGTGGAACACTATGTTGAACTGGTAAACATTAATAACCGGGCTACACTTACGGCATTTCACGTTAATTCTTGCGATAATAGTCTTTAAATGTTCATATCGATAATTAATAAGATGCTCAAAAAAATTGGCAACTTATTTGGTAGTACGCAGAGGCAGTTGCTCAAATGATTTCGTTGAAATTTTGAATATGGGAACTCCCATATTCCAAATTTCAACGATCATGATCAAAAAATCGATCTACCTTGGTTCGATGTCTGGGAAAATTCGTTTTCTCTGCATTTTCAGACATAGTTAAGATTTACACGCACAAAATGGTTCATAATTTCGTATTCCTAAATTGGCACATAAGGGGGCTAAGTGGCTGCTTTGTTTTGCTTCTGTGTTGATGACGCGGGTTCAAACCCCAGATTTTTTTTTTTTGTTTTTCGTGGTAAAATCATCAAATGAGTCCTCCCACCCATACTGTCAGACTTGTACTGACTAAAATCCACGATGTCGTTCAATAGCCCTTTACGTACCGGGGTCACAGTAATTCGTTAGTCCAGCGACCGAAAAAAATAAACCCAGATATAAATAGATTTTTTTGTTTTGTCAACTAGTTTACTAGGGGCTTTTTCCATTATTTTTGAAGTGAAAACTTCTTTAGCGGCGTTGTGCACTTTGTTTGGAATGGGTAAAAATCTTAAACTCGCGTCAGGACACGTGACCTGATCTAAAATTCGTAAGACGGCGCAGGGCGGTTGCGCGAATGTTCGTGTGTGTTTATTACTATTCAAGTTTTCACTTCTGCCGGCACTCCCAGAGTGCAACCCGTCGTTTTTTTTTATGGATTTCACCCGCCATAAGAATTTAAATTTTATCTTTTTCCAGAGAAGTAGAGCTTCGAATGCGAAACAGCGTGCGAGGTGGACGAACTGTATCCAGTGAAGTGATCTCCATGTCCGTGAAGGGACCCGGGTTACATCGTATGGTGCTGGTAGACTTGCCCGGAGTTATCTCTGTAAGTTTTACTGCTGATTTAAGCTTTCACGATTAAAACTAAAATTAAACAAGTTGGAAGTAAGTAATAACAACCAGAAACGGGATAACCTTAACAAGGGGGTCCACATATCAACCAGAATAGCTGGGTTCGCAATGGTAGACGCCCACGGCGACGGACGTTCTCCGGCCACCGTAGACGGACAGCGAGTAGTGGGCGACTCGCTGTCCGACCATGGACGCAGCCCGGGTCGACGGCGCGTTGTGTTCCACGCGCGCCTCAAGGAGTGTCAGCAGAGTGACGGGGCCCCCCTCTAGAGGGCCAAAGCCTGTCGCTATTTTTTTATGTGGTGTAATCATCAAATGAGTCCTCCCAACCAGGGCAGAGCGGGAGAGACTATCAGACTCGTACTGACTAAAATCCACGGTGTCCTTCAATAGCCCTTTACGTTCCGCGATCACGGTATTTCGTTAGTCTCGCGACCCCGGCAGGCTTTGGCCATCTAAAGGGGGGCAAAAACTAACAAAACAAGTGAACTGGGATAAAAATTTAAATTTAATTCAAAAGTGAGTTCTAATTTAATTTAAAATAGAACTGAAGGTATCTGTGGATAAGGTCATGGAATTCGGGATCCCCACGTCGACATCGACTCCCAACGGCAGAGTTTATAAAGTTAGATGAACTGATAGTGCAATATGGAATTAACAGCTAAATTAAACTTCACAGACACAAACAGTGGACATGGCGTCAGACACACGAGAGGCGATCAAACAGATGACGAAGCAATACATGGACAACCCCAACGCTATCATTCTATGTATACAGGTATGGATTAAACTTTAATAGACAATTTAACAGAATCAGTAAATTGCAAATTTAATAGAAAAATAATGTACACGTATTTTTTCTTCCGTACGTATAAAAATTCGACAGTTAATCAGCTCATGATGTCAGAAGCAAGTATAAACTGTACTATCTTGGGACGTTTTGCCTTTAAAAGTGTCGTCTTTAAATCTTCGTCAATTTTATTTAAAAAATCTGTGTCAAATATTTTTTGATAATGTAAGTGACGAACGAATTAGATTTTTCTCAGTCATATACTCTATTATTTTATCAGATTATTGTATGTTTTTGTTTATTTCCAGGACGGCTCAGTGGACGCAGAGCGCAGTAACGTGACGGACCTGGTGTCGTCGTGCGACCCCTCCGGGAAGAGGACCATCTTCGTACTCACCAAGGTGGACCTCGCGGAGGAGAACCTCGCCAATCCCAACAGAGTGAGTTAAAGATCCTCGATTCTCCGTGGAAAAGGGAAGATCTTAAGTTATCTTTAGGAGTGAAACAGGATATTTAACATGTTTATGTGCTATACATCAGTTATGTAACATTATAAAACATTGTATTCACGATAACATTTTAAAACAACTTCGAACATTTTATAACAACTAGTAAATTCATGTTGTAAAACGCTTGCTCGCTTAACATCATAAATAATTCTATAACCATAAGTTTGAGTCTGTTTCTCTAGAAAGCATATACTCGAATTATGTTATAAAACAAAAGTTATATTATGTTATAATAAATTGTATAATATTTTGTTATATGAAGTTTTATAACATCATTAACAACTTTTGTTACTATTTGTTAAGAAAAGATGGACAAAAAATGTTATCCAACATTTTCTAACATTATATCACTCAAGGTTCCATATGCGTTGAAGTATGCATGTAATAATATGATCATAACTGGGTCAGATCCGTCGCATCCTGGAAGGCAAGTTGTTCCCGATGAAGGCGCTGGGCTACTACGCCGTGGTGACGGGACGGTCGCGCAAGGACGACTCCATACAGAGCATCCGGGAGTACGAGGAGAGGTTCTTCAGGGCTTCCAAACTCTTCAAGTGAGTAAGAAGCTATTTTACTATGGACACTTTTAACTTGCTACATCGTTCTCACAAAATGTATCATCTCAAAATTAATCATGTAACAAACGTTCTGTAATAGTTTTGGTGATATAAAAAGAGTGTCCATAGAGTTTCTTGCCCATTCTTCTCCATAGAAGTCTACTCCTTGAAATTGGCACCTACAGTACTTTCACAGTTATTATGTCTTGTGACTGGGACTGTAGCACCATAATTTTGTTGTATTTAATTATATTTTTAAGTGTTTGATAATTCAAAAGTGCCTCCAACTGGTCTACTTGAAATAAATGCTTTGATTTTCATTTCTTGGAACTTGAAATGCAGTGGGATATAACATTTCGAGGTCTGCGATTCCTCTAAAAGCGATTGATCAAGCCTGGAATCCCCTAAGAGTTTAAGTCAGAATACACCAATGTTTCGTATAAGTTTCGAGCCGGCGCGCCTTTTGCCATTAATCAGACACTCTTCCGGACTCCGTGACTGTAACTGAAAATATCCCAATGGAAAAATCCAATTACTTTTGGCCTATCATGCGCATTACCGCTTGAAACCTTATGACAAGATATTAAATTTTCAGTTGTTAGAAAAAACGATGAACGGATGATTAATAACGAATCTCTCACTGCACTCGGGATTCTTGACTCTCGCTTCGCTCGGGAGTCTGAGGATCTCTCGCTCCATTCGGAGAGCCTACGATCCTCTGTTACTACTGAGACTTTTTTTTGTGCATAATCTACTATACAGGTCCAAAATTATTTAAACAACTCT
Organism: Agrotis puta; assembly: GCA_943136025.2. Classification (NCBI taxonomy): domain Eukaryota; kingdom Metazoa; phylum Arthropoda; class Insecta; order Lepidoptera; family Noctuidae; genus Agrotis; species Agrotis puta. The sequence continues at coordinate 11,204,093 of OW964192.2, forward strand.
TAATATTGCTTCCTTGTCCGTCCAGAGACGGCCTGGTGACCCCGTCCCAGGTGACGACCCGCAACCTGTCGCTGGCCGTGGCCGACTGCTTCTGGCGCATGGTGCGGGCCTCGGTCGAGCAGCAGGCAGACGCCTTCAAGGCCAAGAGGTTCAACCTGGAGACCGAGTGGAAGAACACCTTCCCCAGGTCAGTATAGCCTATGTTCCCACTGGGAACACTGGCCTCCTTTCTGTGAGAGGTGTTTTGAACCCCCTGCAAGTTGGTATATGTCACTAGTCTTCGAAGTTTTGGTTCTAGGACATGCCAGTTTTAATCTCACGATATTTTCCTTCACTGTTTTGAAAGAAGTGGTGATGAAATGAACTTCACAAAGTAATGCACCTGGCTAGTTTCGATCCCACGACCTACAACGCTGCAAGTCGAGACCGATGCCACTGGACCATTACGGTTCTAGAACAGTAGCAAAATGAAAAAGAAATCATTTGTAATTTATATATATATCATATACATTTTTATAATATATGTTTACCACATCTTTTTAAAAATATTTGTTCCTCGTAAACAGAACAAAATTGATTTAAAGGAATGTGTATATTGTTAGTAAATGTTATGTTATTTTGACTGCGTGAGCAAAAAACGTTTAAAAGAAAGTTGGTTGAGAAAAAATTAACAGCTAACTTACTGTATTCACATAATACGAAGGAGCGTTTTGAGTCACTGAACATGTACCGATTCTAATGAGTCTAATTAGCCCCCTCAACGCTCTCATTTCGCGAACTTAAAATCGCACCCTCATATGATGTTTTACGTCTGACCCCTCAACTTGGTTCAACTTTTGATTGTTATCTAAAAGTCAAATAATAATAATAATAATAACCCCACCGCTGTATCTCTACGTTGACGTCGTGGTGGGGCTTGCGTGCTCCGAGCACTAGGTCTGTATCAGAAAAGTTTACTCTGATGGGATAGGTCTAGGGTTAGGGGCCAGACCAAGAGAGATACAATCCAAGCCAAGGTCGCACACGCCGAGGGCTGCATGGCTAGAGGAGAGGCTAGTCGCTAGTGTGCCAACTCTGGAAAATAGGGGACCTCCAGTTTTATTCACCCTTGCCACAGTGAACGCAGGGCTCTGCTGTGGTCGACTTTTTAAGTCCCTAGCTACTCGTGGGAACATTATGAATACAAGATCTAAAACAAAAAAACAACTTCAGGCAAATGTGCCTCAGATAGATGACGAAAATTCACAACACTCTTCATCGTCGTCATCTCCCTCATCTCTTTTTCCATCAATTTCATCATCGTCACAATCCTTTCGCGTCACTGCGGCGCCATTATCTTCATCAATTAGCGTACAGTCTGTGGATGTTGTACAGGAGACAAACTTTGTCGAAGATGCTGTACCCATCAACAGAACTGCAACAAGACGTAGGAAATGGAGCATTGATATGAATAAATTCATCCTACGCACATACCTTCACTTAACACATATGGAAACCGACAAAAGTGCTTACCTGCCACCGCTTCACACCAAGTTTTTAGAAAAATACCCTGATATGCAAGTGAGCCGCCAAAGAATTGGTGACCAGCGAAGAGCCATAGTCCATAAGAAATTATTAACACAAGAAACAATAGATCAGATTTATGAGGAAGTCAGAGCCGAATTACAAACAGTCCATACTCAAATAGAACAACACTCGACACAATCACAGACACCAATTAGTACACAACCCGGCCAGCGTATGAAATGGACAAACGAACTTAATGAAGCAATAATCAGAATATATTATACTACTACACAATTAGAAACTAATAAAACAGCCTATAGAAAACATTTACATGAGGGATTTATTAACATATATCCTGAACTGGCACACATAACTGAGCAACGATTATCCGATCAAGTAAGAGCTATCATAAATAACAAATACATACACCCTAATAAATTAGAAGAAATTAAAAATCAAGTAGCTATAGAGTTAGAAAATATCAATATTAACACACTTAATATTGAACACATAAATAATGACCAACAGCAACCTGATGAGAACATTTACTCATTAAGTACTCAAAACACAGATATTAGAATCTCTGATACTGAAATAGGTTTTCAAACACTCACCAATGCAGACGACGAAAATTTCCTGAATCATATAGAGTTATGCCAATTTGAACCTACGCAAAATGCTGTTCCTGAGAAGAATCTAGAAATCGAATCCACATTTCAACAAGCTGAAATACTCTTCTCAGATACACACCCCACTAATAGACCCTATATCCCCAAACAAAAGACATCCAAAAAGTTTTCTGACATAGTTGCATACATAAATTCAGTCATCCTCCCAAATTACGTAAATGTTGACACCGACTTTATCAAATTGCAGACCGCTATTTACTGTGCAGCATGGACGGCAGCTACATGTAACGGAGCTAAAATATTAGGTACACAAAATGAAGGCCGTACATATACAAAGAGAAAACCAAAGTGGCAAATTAGGTTAGAGAAAAAAATCCAAAATCTAAGAGCAAACATAGGTAAACTTACACACTTTATTAATGGTAGCAGAAGCCTAAAACTAATAGCAGCAGTGGAAGAAATAAAGAGAAAATACCAGCAACACGCTCAATACGAACCTCCCAATACACAACTAGTACACTTTTTGGACACTATGAAACAAAAATTGAACGCAGCAGCTAGTAGACTCAAACGGTATCTGAAATGCACGGACCGTAAAATTCAAAACTCAAAATTTGTCAACAATGAAAAACTATTTTATAGGCACCTTGCAACAAATAATGGAGACTCCACTAACCCAAACTTAGCAACACCAACATCTGAAACCCTTCGAGAATTCTGGGCTAACATTTGGGAAAATCCAGTGCATCACAATCTCCGAGCAGACTGGATCAATGAGGCATCACCAGAAATATCAGAAATGGAATATGAATTTATACCAATAGAAACATTCATAGATGTCATCAAACGCACACACAACTGGAAATCACCGGGCACTGACAACATTCACAACTATTGGTATAAAAAATTCACTAGCATACATCCTCTCTTACACAATCATTTAAACACATTTATCCAATCACCACAACTACTTCCACCATATATTACACACGGAGTTACCTACATGATACCGAAAGACACCAATGACACTTTAAACCCAGCAAAATACCGACCAATTACATGTTTACAAACATTATACAAAATTTTAACAGCCTGTGTAAGCCAGGTAATATATAAACACTTGAACAACAATAACATTCTCGCAGAACAACAAAAGGGATGTCGTAAAAATAGTCAAGGATGCAAAGAACAACTCACTATTGATGCGATCACTATGAACAGTGCTATTAAAAATAAGACAGATATTCACACTATGTTTATAGATTACCAAAAGGCTTTTGACTCGGTCCCACACAGTTGGCTATTAAACGTTTTAAATTTGTACAAAATACATCCAACACTAAAACATTTCTTAGAAACTTCTATGCAGAATTGGCAAACTGTCCTAAAAATTAATTCTTCTTCTTCATCTGTAACTACTGAGCCAATCTGTATTAAACGCGGAATCTTTCAAGGAGATGCTCTAAGTCCGCTGTGGTTTTGCATGGCACTCAATCCACTCTCACACTTACTAGATAAAACAGGAGCAGGATTCACACTAGCACATAGTAATTCACATTATACACTCACACACCTAATGTATATGGATGACATTAAATTATACTCAGCTGATAAAAATGCGCTCTTTCAACTAGCTGACACAACTCAACAGTTCTCTAATGATATCTGTATGTCCTTCGGAGTCGACAAGTGCAAAATTTTGTCAGTTGTAAAAGGAAAAGTCCAAAATAACAGTTACACACTCGAGTCAGGTGAATTAATAGAACCGATGGATGAACAAAGTACGTACAAATACCTAGGTTTCAAACAGTCCAGACAGATACAGCAAAAAATGATTAAACAAGAATTGCTCAAAAAGTTTTCACACCGTCTCAACCTCATCTTGAAAACTAACCTTAACTCTAAAAACACCGTCAAAGCCATCAACACATATGCAATACCCATCCTTACTTATTCATTCGGAATTATAAAATGGTCAAAAACAGATATCAGAAAACTACAACGCACTATAAATACATCATTAACAAAACATAGAAAACATCACCCAAAATCAAGCATACAGCGACTTACCCTACCGCGTCAAGAAGGTGGAAGAGGACTGATCGATATACATAACCTACACAACAAACAGATACTTTCACTCAGAGCATACTTTCACAATAAATCAGAAAACTCATCACTACACAAACATGTTACTGAAAACGATAAGAAAGTTACACCGCTTAACTTACACAGTAGACACACCCAAACAAATGAACAGATCACAAGCACAGAACAAAAAATTGCCGCATGGTCCGCCAAAGCTCTCCATGGAAGACATCGAGCCTACCTGAGCCAGCCACACGTCGACAAAGCTAAGTCGAACGAATGGCTCAAACGAGGCGAACTGTTTCCCGAGACGGAAGGGTTCATGCTGGCCATTCAGGACCAAATAATAGCGACACGAAATTACAGGAAATATATTATTAAGGACCCTCTTCTGCCGACTGACTCATGCAGACACTGCAATACTGCCTCCGAGACCATACAACACATAACAGGGGCTTGTAAGGCACTTGCACAGACCGATTATAAGCACCGACATGACCAGGTTGCCGCTATAATACACCAATATTTAGCATTTAAATATAAACTCATAAATGAAATGAAACCATATTATAAATATAAGCCCGAATTAACACTAGGAAGCAGGAATCAGAAAATTTATTGGGACCGGACTATAATAACCGACAAAACTATACATTTCAATAGACCAGATATAACAGTTCATGACAAAGCCAGTAAAACAGCTTACTTAATAGATGTAGCTATTCCAAACTCACACAATATTCAAGCAACAATATCAGAAAAACTAAGTAAATACCAAGACCTCGCCATAGAAATAAAGACACAATGGGAAGTAGAAACAGTTCACATCGTCCCCATAGTACTCTCTTCCACTGGTTTAATACCGAAATCTCTCATTCAAAGCCTCAACATTTTACACATGCCTCCCCACACTCTCCATCTGCTTCAAAAAGCCACAATTCTCAACACCTGTCGCATCACCAGAAAATTCCTCACTTCTTCTACTATATCATCAACATTATCTATTTAAACTCCCCCCTACAAACTTGGCTCCGGCCCGTCTGTGGGGTTTTAATACTCTCTTACAAGGGAAGAAAATTAAACAATTCGAAATAATAATAATAATAAATATTCCACAACTATCACACAACGCCATCTAGTCCCAAGCTAAGCAGAGCTTGTGTTATGGGTACTAGACAACTGATAAACATACTTATATATTTCTAAATACATACATATTATAGATAAATTACACCCAGACACAGAACAAATGATCGTGCTCATCACACAAACATTTGTCCTGTGTGGGAATCGAACCCACGACCTCCGGCATAGCAGTTAGGGTCACTAACCACTAGACCAACAGGCCTGTCAATAAAAAATGTCAATAAATAGTCGGACTCAGTCAGTGACGGACTCAGAGACATATTTTTTCATAGAGCGTGATAAAACACTGCAGAGTCTAACTCGGGAAGTACTTTTAAGCCCTCGCCTCGCTCAGGATTGTACTTTAGAATCCCTCGCTGCGCTCTGGATCGTTTTTTTGTACTCGCTATTAAAATAGTTGTAAGCTCCCTTGGTAAACAATTTACTAATAACTTCTATCTTTTTTTCCTCCAGACAACGCGAACTAGACCGCGACGAGCTGTTCGAGCGAGCTCGCGCCGAGCTGCTGGACCAGTCAGCCGAACTGTCGGCAGTAGCTGCAGCTGCCTGGGAGCTGCGCCTGCAGCAGGCGCTGTGGGCGGCAGCCGCCGACCGAGTGTTCGGGAACATATACCTGCCTGCTGCTGCTAACGCACAGGCCGATGTGGGTGAGTACTGCTAGACCGAGCTGGCGGCAGTGGCTGCAGCTGCTGCAGCTGCTGCAGCTGCCTGGGAGCTGCGCCTGCAGCAGGCGCTGTGGGCGGCAGCCGCCGACCGAGTGTTCGGGAACATATACCTGCCTGCTGCTGCTAACGCACAGGCCGATGTGGGTGAGTACTGCTAGACCGAGCTGGCGGCAGTGGCTGCAGCTGCTGCAGCTGCTGCAGCTGCCTGGGAGCTGCGCCTGCAGCAGGCGCTGTGGGCGGCAGCCGCCGACCGAGTGTTCGGGAACATATACCTGCCTGCTGCTGCTAACGCACAGGCCGATGTGGGTGAGTACTGCTAGACCGAGCTGGCGGCAGTGGCTGCAGCTGCTGCAGCTGCTGCAGCTGCCTGGGAGCTGCGCCTGCAGCAGGCGCTGTGGGCGGCAGCCGCCGACCGAGTGTTCGGGAACATATACCTGCCTGCTGCTGCTAACGCACAGGCCGATGTGGGTGAGTACTGCTAGACCGAGCTGGCGGCAGTGGCTGCAGCTGCTGCAGCTGCTGCAGCTGCTGCAGCTGCCTGGGAGCTGCGCCTGCAGCAGGCGCTGTGGGCGGCAGCCGCCGACCGAGTGTTCGGGAACATATACCTGCCTGCTGCTGCTAACGCACAGGCCGATGTGGGTGAGTACTGCTAGACCGAGCTGGCGGCAGTGGCTGCAGCTGCTGCAGCTGCTGCAGCTGCCTGGGAGCTGCGCCTGCAGCAGGCGCTGTGGGCGGCAGCCGCCGACCGAGTGTTCGGGAACATATACCTGCCTGCTGCTGCTAACGCACAGGCCGATGTGGGTGAGTACTGCTAGACCGAGCTGGCGGCAGTGGCTGCAGCTGCTGCAGCTGCTGCAGCTGCCTGGGAGCTGCGCCTGCAGCAGGCGCTGTGGGCGGCAGCCGCCGACCGAGTGTTCGGGAACATATACCTGCCTGCTGCTGCTAACGCACAGGCCGATGTGGGTGAGTACTGCTAGACCGAGCTGGCGGCAGTGGCTGCAGCTGCTGCAGCTGCTGCAGCTGCCTGGGAGCTGCGCCTGCAGCAGGCGCTGTGGGCGGCAGCCGCCGACCGAGTGTTCGGGAACATATACCTGCCTGCTGCTGCTAACGCACAGGCCGATGTGGGTGAGTACTGCTAGACCGAGCTGGCGGCAGTGGCTGCAGCTGCTGCAGCTGCTGCAGCTGCCTGGGAGCTGCGCCTGCAGCAGGCGCTGTGGGCGGCAGCCGCCGACCGAGTGTTCGGGAACATATACCTGCCTGCTGCTGCTAACGCACAGGCCGATGTGGGTGAGTACTGCTAGACCGAGCTGGCGGCAGTGGCTGCAGCTGCTGCAGCTGCTGCAGCTGCCTGGGAGCTGCGCCTGCAGCAGGCGCTGTGGGCGGCAGCCGCCGACCGAGTGTTCGGGAACATATACCTGCCTGCTGCTGCTAACGCACAGGCCGATGTGGGTGAGTACTGCTAGACCGAGCTGGCGGCAGTGGCTGCAGCTGCTGCAGCTGCTGCAGCTGCCTGGAAGCTGCGCCTGCAGCAGGCGCTGTGGGCGGCAGCCGCCGACCGAGTGTTCGGGAACATATACCTGCCTGCTGCTGCTAACGCACAGGCCGATGTGGGTGAGTACTGCTAGACCGAGCTGGCGGCAGTGGCTGCAGCTGCTGCAGCTGCTGCAGCTGCTGCAGCTGCCTGGGAGCTGCGCCTGCAGCAGGCGCTGTGGGCGGCAGCCGCCGACCGAGTGTTCGGGAACATATACCTGCCTGCTGCTGCTAACGCACAGGCCGATGTGGGTGAGTACTGCTAGACCGAGCTGGCGGCAGTGGCTGCAGCTGCTGCAGCTGCTGCAGCTGCTGCAGCTGCCTGGGAGCTGCGCCTGCAGCAGGCGCTGTGGGCGGCAGCCGCCGACCGAGTGTTCGGGAACATATACCTGCCTGCTGCTGCTAACGCACAGGCCGATGTGGGTGAGTACTGCTAGACCGAGCTGGCGGCAGTGGCTGCAGCTGCTGCAGCTGCTGCAGCTGCTGCAGCTGCCTGGGAGCTGCGCCTGCAGCAGGCGCTGTGGGCGGCAGCCGCCGACCGAGTGTTCGGGAACATATACCTGCCTGCTGCTGCTAACGCACAGGCCGATGTGGGTGAGTACTGCTAGACCGAGCTGGCGGCAGTGGCTGCAGCTGCTGCAGCTGCTGCAGCTGCTGCAGCTGCCTGGGAGCTGCGCCTGCAGCAGGCGCTGTGGGCGGCAGCCGCCGACCGAGTGTTCGGGAACATATACCTGCCTGCTGCTGCTAACGCACAGGCCGATGTGGGTGAGTACTGCTAGACCGAGCTGGCGGCAGTGGCTGCAGCTGCTGCAGCTGCTGCAGCTGCCTGGGAGCTGCGCCTGCAGCAGGCGCTGTGGGCGGCAGCCGCCGACCGAGTGTTCGGGAACATATACCTGCCTGCTGCTGCTAACGCACAGGCCGATGTGGGTGAGTACTGCTAGACCGAGCTGGCGGCAGTGGCTGCAGCTGCTGCAGCTGCTGCAGCTGCCTGGGAGCTGCGCCTGCAGCAGGCGCTGTGGGCGGCAGCCGCCGACCGAGTGTTCGGGAACATATACCTGCCTGCTGCTGCTAACGCACAGGCCGATGTGGGTGAGTACTGCTAGACCGAGCTGGCGGCAGTGGCTGCAGCTGCTGCAGCTGCTGCAGCTGCCTGGGAGCTGCGCCTGCAGCAGGCGCTGTGGGCGGCAGCCGCCGACCGAGTGTTCGGGAACATATACCTGCCTGCTGCTGCTAACGCACAGGCCGATGTGGGTGAGTACTGCTAGACCGAGCTGGCGGCAGTGGCTGCAGCTGCTGCAGCTGCTGCAGCTGCCTGGGAGCTGCGCCTGCAGCAGGCGCTGTGGGCGGCAGCCGCCGACCGAGTGTTCGGGAACATATACCTGCCTGCTGCTGCTAACGCACAGGCCGATGTGGGTGAGTACTGCTAGACCGAGCTGGCGGCAGTGGCTGCAGCTGCTGCAGCTGCTGCAGCTGCTGCAGCTGCCTGGGAGCTGCGCCTGCAGCAGGCGCTGTGGGCGGCAGCCGCCGACCGAGTGTTCGGGAACATATACCTGCCTGCTGCTGCTAACGCACAGGCCGATGTGGGTGAGTACTGCTAGACCGAGCTGGCGGCAGTGGCTGCAGCTGCTGCAGCTGCTGCAGCTGCCTGGGAGCTGCGCCTGCAGCAGGCGCTGTGGGCGGCAGCCGCCGACCGAGTGTTCGGGAACATATACCTGCCTGCTGCTGCTAACGCACAGGCCGATGTGGGTGAGTACTGCTAGACCGAGCTGGCGGCAGTGGCTGCAGCTGCTGCAGCTGCTGCAGCTGCCTGGGAGCTGCGCCTGCAGCAGGCGCTGTGGGCGGCAGCCGCCGACCGAGTGTTCGGGAACATATACCTGCCTGCTGCTGCTAACGCACAGGCCGATGTGGGTGAGTACTGCTAGACCGAGCTGGCGGCAGTGGCTGCAGCTGCTGCAGCTGCTGCAGCTGCCTGGGAGCTGCGCCTGCAGCAGGCGCTGTGGGCGGCAGCCGCCGACCGAGTGTTCGGGAACATATACCTGCCTGCTGCTGCTAACGCACAGGCCGATGTGGGTGAGTACTGCTAGACCGAGCTGGCGGCAGTGGCTGCAGCTGCTGCAGCTGCTGCAGCTGCCTGGGAGCTGCGCCTGCAGCAGGCGCTGTGGGCGGCAGCCGCCGACCGAGTGTTCGGGAACATATACCTGCCTGCTGCTGCTAACGCACAGGCCGATGTGGGTGAGTACTGCTAGACCGAGCTGGCGGCAGTGGCTGCAGCTGCTGCAGCTGCTGCAGCTGCCTGGGAGCTGCGCCTGCAGCAGGCGCTGTGGGCGGCAGCCGCCGACCGAGTGTTCGGGAACATATACCTGCCTGCTGCTGCTAACGCACAGGCCGATGTGGGTGAGTACTGCTAGACCGAGCTGGCGGCAGTGGCTGCAGCTGCTGCAGCTGCTGCAGCTGCCTGGGAGCTGCGCCTGCAGCAGGCGCTGTGGGCGGCAGCCGCCGACCGAGTGTTCGGGAACATATACCTGCCTGCTGCTGCTAACGCACAGGCCGATGTGGGTGAGTACTGCTAGACCGAGCTGGCGGCAGTGGCTGCAGCTGCTGCAGCTGCTGCAGCTGCTGCAGCTGCCTGGGAGCTGCGCCTGCAGCAGGCGCTGTGGGCGGCAGCCGCCGACCGAGTGTTCGGGAACATATACCTGCCTGCTGCTGCTAACGCACAGGCCGATGTGGGTGAGTACTGCTAGACCGAGCTGGCGGCAGTGGCTGCAGCTGCTGCAGCTGCTGCAGCTGCTGCAGCTGCCTGGGAGCTGCGCCTGCAGCAGGCGCTGTGGGCGGCAGCCGCCGACCGAGTGTTCGGGAACATATACCTGCCTGCTGCTGCTAACGCACAGGCCGATGTGGGTGAGTACTGCTAGACCGAGCTGGCGGCAGTGGCTGCAGCTGCCTGGACATTTATAATATTATTTACGATTAAGATTCGTCATCGTATATCAACATAAAAAGCATAACAGCTCCACAATTTTTTTTAACAGTCTACTTTTAATCCTCTTGATCTTATTTCCTCATCCTATCCTTTCCTTCTAGACAAGATGATGTTGCCAGTACCTCGCCAGGTGAAGTGTGCGTCAGTTGGTCACCAGCAGCACGCTACCACCACTATATGGCTCGATCCTTACTGTTATGACTCTAGTGAGATTATATACTTTGTGTACATTATATTAGGTCGTTTTTTGAAGTAAATTTTGCTCAGATATATCATTGTTTTACCTCTCAATTAGATGTTGTCTATGTTGTTCTATCTTTTCTCATGAATACCACAAGTCATGTATTTAAGTGATTAGTCGATAGTTATTTTACTATAAAAATAAGTAGTCGTGTTTTGAAAAAGAATTAGTAACAATTTTTGGAGATATTTCGTTGGATTTAATTTTTTTTTTTTTTTTCAAAATAAATCTTACCTAACTTTTACTAAAATTTAAATTTAGCCGAGAAGTTACACTTTTTCTTCTTCAATGTATTTAGAGCTTATTTAAAGATATTACTTAACAGCGTCGTCTTATATCGTCCTCTGGTTTTCCATATCCGTTCCATAACTAAACATTTTAACTGGCAATGCCCATGCATTGAATATGTGAAAACAAGAATTTACTCCCTTTCCTAACAAATATCATCACCGAAGTTTAATCTAATCAACCAAAATGTTCTTAGACAAATTCAACACGTCAGTGGACATAAAGCTGCGCGAGTGGGCAGAGGCCGAGCTGCCCACGACCTCCATCCGCGCCGGGAGGGAGGCGCTGAGGGAGGAGTTCACAGACCTCATGAACAGGGCGAGGGACTCAGACCCGGTGTACGAGCCTGTCAAGAGGGAGGCCGTGGAGGAGGCGCTCAGGAGGCATCAGTGGGAGGACAGGGCGCAGGACGTTAGTATGATTTTCTAGTGATACACTTGTATGTTGTTATCAGTGTAGCTTCTGACCTTCAGTTCCAGAAGCGCACATCATCATCATCAGCATGTAATGTTTCCACTGCTGGAAGGGAGTAGATCATAATCCACCACGCGAGCCCAGTGCGGTTTGGTAGAAGTCACATGTCTTTGAATGTTTGGTTCTAGAACATGCCGGTTGCCTCACGATGTTTTCCTTCACAGTTTTGAGAGCAGTGGTGATGAAATGAATTACACAAAGTAATGTCTGGTCTGGCTAGGACTACTACGGGGCTACTTTCTTAGTCGGGGCCGCCACTACTGACCCACCAATACTCCAAAGTGCACATAGATTTGCATAAATAATGGAACAGTAGATGGGACTCTGTTTGCGAAGCTCTGGCACACTTCTCTACTTCAAAATCCGATCGATCTAAATTGTACCTATAGCAACCTTAGAACTAATGAGGCAATGCAACTAACAGAGATTTAGTTTTCAAAGCGCAAAAAAGATGTGTACGTGCGATGGTTGGTATCCGTGTTCCAGATTCATGTAAACCATATTTCAAAGAATTAAAAATATTGACCTTCCCTGCAATTTACATTTATGAAGTAGCTGTATTTATAAAAACAAATGAAAATCTATTTGGTAAACTCAAATCGAAACGACATATTTTAAAAATTTCTAGTATACCACATAAAACGGCTCTATTTAACAAAAGCTTCTTTGGCATTGCATCTAGAATATACAACAAAATACCTACAGGCATTCTAGACACTAAGGAACTTCCAGTATTTAAAAATAAATTACGAACATTTTTAATTGATAAAGCATTCTACACGATCCAAGATTTCCTGAATTGTTGACATGTATTAGTATTGACCATGTAGTAGTTTCACTGTATTTGACATGCATTAATATTGACCATGTGATAGTTTCCCTGTATTTTACATTGATAATTAAGTACTAAATTTACCTACATAATTATTGTATGCCTATATGGCAGGACATATTGATACTTTAATATATTGTTAAGACCTGTAGCCTACATATGCCCACAATAAATATACTTTGACTTTAACTTTTTTATAGGTTAAGAAAATCATCTTAAACTTGTTTAAGATCTGACGATGTCATCATTAGCACAGAATACATAATAGTACCTAAAGGTACAGAAGTGTTACTCCCAAAAAGAAAACAAACAAATGTAAAATCTATGCACGAAAGAATAGAGTCCATTTTTACTTGCAGCCGCATCACCCACCTACTTTTATAATAGCCTAAACTTCCCGTGTGCAAGCAAAAATGAACTGAATAGTGACGCGCGATAGTTCATTTTAGTTTATCTGACGCCAACGACATTAAAAGGTTACTGTCGGTCAAGCTTAATAGGGTTGCGACTCGCGAGTTTGGGCACAGTTAGGTAGGAATACGTATTTTATGCATTGTTTAATTACATTATTTATGCATTGTTTAATTCTCTTATTACGTTAGTTTTGTGGCACAATAATAAATCTAACAAACCTGCGGTCTTTGTTTACATCAAATATCAAAGATTTTAAAACGTTGTCAGAAACAAAAAGATTAGTTCCGTTTCAATCCGTTCTGGCCAAGTTGTAGTCATAACTTTAAAGATCGATTGTTATCGTTTACGGCAAAATAGGTAACTAGTCCTTATCATTTCATTCATTTCATTGTCACAGGCCCCGTGTTGCGTGTCTTTGTAGGTAAGTAGGTAAAAAAGTCGCGAAGAGAAATACGATCGCTGACCTTGAATGCGTAGTGTAGCCATTTTCTGAGTTTGAACGTGTCTAAACAATAACGTAAACATCTTCCTACTTTCTACCGATCATAATTCCTACGTATTCAGCTTAGCTTAGGTGAGTGAGAGTGATGTCAGATTTGATATTCGTCTATTTTATTTATCTTGGTCGTCTTGTAGGCCAAATTTGTGACCTACCTAATCATACTGACCATGATTACTAGCCGGTACCTGAATGACATTAATAAGCACACCACAAGCAGGTAGATAGTTTTTTGATCATTAATAAATATGTACTACATAGATAAATATTCACTTTTTTCCTTACCTTTCGAAGTCACGCGGTAGTGTGTGAAACGTGAGGCTCCTATCACTGTTATTATTTAAACAACCAAACGTTATGCAGTATTTGCTTTTCTTCATCATATATATATTTTTTTTAAACTTATGCGTAAATACAACCAAACACCAAACTTAAATATTATTTAAGTAAGCGCGTGCGTAGTGGGCGGCGCGCGACAACCGACTAAATGGCATCTACGAAGTTGCCCCCGCTAGTACTTGCAGTTTTATACCTACACCGCGGAGTGAGCCAGGCCTGTCATTAGTAAGAAATAATGGCCCTCACTAGCTCTTGAATGCGTTTAAATTCGCTGAACTGTCTTGAAAAAACGTTATAATCACCTTTTTTCATGCCAAATTTTATAAATATTTATTCTTCAATAAACAATTGTCCTTCTATCTCAGGTCCTGCGAGTCCTCCAACTGAACGCGCTCCAGGACCGCTGTGTGTCGTCTCGTGCTGACTGGGACGCGGCCGTGTCGCTCATGGACAGCGCGCTCAAGCAGCGCCTCGACATCACGCAGCAGGAGCTGAAGGAGCTCACTGGTATGTCAATTAAATACAATAGTAGATTGATTACTAAGGAAGCAAACAATTATATTTCAGGCGAGAATGTTTTTTGAGTCTTGAGCGTAGCGAGGCACTCTAAAGAAGAATCTGGATCGTAGCGAGGTATTCAAAATATGTGAGCTTGAAAGAGTGTTGCTCCTGAGGTGAACACACAACTTTTTATCAGCCTTTATGAGAAAATAAGTGTCCAAGTCCGATTCCGAGTCTGACTTTGAGTCCAACTTTGAAGTGTTAAGACTCGCTCGTTTTTTGTTATTTTGCCATTTATTATACTGTTTTAAACTACTAACAATATCCACATTCAAAATTTAAATTATTTTCTTTTCCTGTTTAATAGACAGGGAATAAAAAGCTATTTTGCTCCCTGTGTACGAGGAACAAACTAACTGTTTGATAGGTGTGATAAAAATGTTTTTAATATCGTGTTTATATAATACTAAACTGTAACTGTAACATAACATTGTAAAAGCAAATATTTTTAAAAGATTAACCATGGAGTTTCTTACCGGTTCTTCTCCATAGAAACGACCAACCAACTTTTTTTATTCTTCTCGACGTTTTATAAGTGCCCATCGAGGCCCATGTAAAGTAAAATAATTGATTTGAATAAATCATGTTTATGTTCGAATCTCCAGGTCCAGGTCTTAAAGAGCGCTGGTTGTACTGGCAGTCGACGACCGAGGAGCAGTCGCGTCGCAGCGAGGTGAAGAACGAGCTGGACAAGCTGGGAGTGTCGCGACCTGTGCTGTCGTACGACGAGGTCGTGGCCGTGCGGGACAACCTCAGGAGGAAGGGCATCGAGGTGGACAACGATTACATACGGGACATGTGGAGACCGCTGTACTTAAAGTTAGTGTACTTCTTGTTCAACGATTCGCGTTTCATTACCAGTCGTATACTTACTAATATATACTAATTTCTATCGAGAAATAATATAATAAATGCAGCTGGATATCAGTATTTTACATGGAGCGACTGCCTGTCGGACCTCCACAACCCAGTAACTGGGTAATACGATACCCCTTGGTAAGACTGGTTGTCAGACTTTAGAGCTTCTGACAAACAGTAAAGACTGCCAAAGATCTACAAATGACAGCCGAGACCAACGGCTTTACGTGCTTTCCGAGGCACGATGGAAACTCGCTGTGACAGATGGTCACCCATCCACAGACCAACCTCGCAAGCGCGGCTTAACCCGAAAGATCGGCCTGTGCGGCTGTATTTATTTAGTCACGAGCTCCTCGGTAAATGTGGACTATCTAACACAAATGTATTTTTTCAGTTCATACCAGTAGTTTCTGAGATGCGATCAACTTCAGCTTTATAATATTAGTATAAATGTATTGTTTAATTTTCAGAAACTTCCTTCAAAGCGCACAGACGAGGGCAAGAGACTGCCGGAAAAGTTTCTACTTGTATAGTCAACAAAATGGAAATGGGGTTAGTACGAATTTATTCAATTACCTAAAAATAATGTAAACTATTAAGAAACGAAGTATAACTCTGAAATCAAACATTCAGAAATAATCAAATCATAATTAAAAAGATGTAGTGACGAAAGATATATACAAGGTATATTTATTTTGTAAAACATGAGTACAGAATGCAGGTTCGAATTGCCCAGTTACTGGGTTGTGGAGGTGAGATAGGCAGTCGCTCCATGTAAAATACGACTTTCGACTGGTAGCCGGGAATAAACAAGCAGAAGATGATATAGAGACTTGATTGTTTTGATTAATTGCAACTTCTGCCCTAAAGGACTTATTTTTGTTTTCATGCGGCCTCGTTACAAAAACTGAATAAAGCTTTATTTAAACCTAGACGTTTAAATCCATTTTGGGTAAAAATAATACAAAAACAACAACACAATGAAAAAATTAATATGAGAAACTTTGACACACCTTTGACAGCTACGACTGTTAGACCATGGTTTATCGTAAAACTACGATTTGTAATGCGTTAGTGCAAACCGTAGTTTTTCGTGTTTTAAACCTGGTTTTTTTTGTTAAACCCCATTTTTGGTTGTTTTTTTACAGAAGGAATGCTGCGAAGTGGTGATGTTCTGGCGAGTGCAACAGACTCTCCGCACGACGGCCAACGCGCTGCGACAACAGATCGGCAACAGGGAGGCTGCGCGAATTGATAGAGAGCTCAGAGAAGTACTCGACGAGGTGAGCAGGACAAAATCAAAAGTCATTTATTCCAAATAGGCTGATTTATCAGCACTTTTCGAAGGTCATTTATTACATAAGACAGTCCCCCAAAGCGCCCCCTTCGACACTTCCTAGTGTTTTGTTTGGGAAGAAGAAGTGGCGGAACAAACTCCCCAGCAACACATCTGTCTGTACGGTTAGAGGAACCAAGATTTTATACAATTTAATAAAATATTCACATAACATATCAACTTTAAATTACACCCCAGTTGTTACTAGAAGGCGTAAAATGATAAACTACGACATCATCGATCTTTTGAACATTACATACGGAGTGAACCGCCATGTCATCCGGCATTAACAGCATTTCTCGTTGATTTTCGCGGTATTCGTTTTTAAATGTTCGTATAAACGTAATTAATGATATAATCAACGGCATTTCCCGTTAGTGTGGCCCTATTGTCAGAAAGTAGAGTCAGCTACAGAGAAAACTAACCCCTTTTGGGAGTGATGTCACTACAAAGAAGAGAAAAGATTGAATTTGCTATGTCAATGACGATGTGACGGGGCCCCCCTCTAGAGGGCCAAAGCCTGCCGGGGTCGCGGGACTTTACAAATTACCGTGACACCGGAACATAAAGGGCTATTGAAGGACACCGTGGATTTTAGTCAGTACGTGTCTGACAGTCCCACCCGCTCTCTGCCCTGGGTCCTACCCACTCATTTGATGATTATACCATGTAAAAAAAATTAAGTATGTCAATGACAAAAAATGAAGTATAGTTTTGACAGGCCTGATGGTCTAGTGGTTAGTGACCCTGACTGCTATGCCGGAGGTCGTGGGTTCGATTCCCACCCAGGACAAATGTTTGTGTGATGAGCACGATCATTTGTTCTGTGTCTGGGTGTAATTTATCTATAATATGTATGTATTTAGAAATATATAAGTATGTTTATCAGTTGTCTAGTACCCATAACACAAGCTCTGCTTAGCTTGGGACTAGATGGCGTTGTGTGATAGTTGTGGAGTATAAAACAAAAAGGACGATTCGATGCGTTTTGACTTTGCCCAAAGGTACTCTCTTCATATATAGACTACCTAATAATATTTTTAGTTCTGGTTAGACCGAAAACCGATATCTTAGCATACAAAACTCATAATTTGGGAATTGTGCTAACATGAAATGATATTAATTCCAGATGGCGGCCGACCCCGAACTGAAGAAAAAGTTATTATCCGGCAGAAGAGTAGAACTAGCTGAAGAATTGAGTAAGTTTTATCATTTTTACTACTAGCTTCTGGAACAAAAACATCTTAGTTTTTATAGAAGCCCAGTAACTATGTTGTTCTAAGATAGGTAATTACTCCATGAACTAATTTATTTTAGGTGGGAAATAAGAACGCAAAAAGCAATTAGAAAAAAATTGAGGGAACACGATGAATTTTTAGACAATAAGGCTGCGGTTCCACTAAGGCGAAGCGGAGAAGAGCGGGGACGAGCTGCGCCGCGATTCACCAATCACATAGTTTGAAATCCACATCTCTTCTCCACTCGTCCATGTGATCGGTGAATCGTTGCACAGCTCCACCCAGGGAAGAAGGACTCATATTTTTAAAATAAGTCCTCCCGCCTTGAATCGCGCAGAAGGGACTGTCGGACTCGTGCTGAGTGAAACACACCGTGTTCCCTCAATTGCCCTTTACGTTCCAGGGTTACGGTGACCCATTGAGACAGTTCTGCGGCTAGGGAATGCGATAGACAATATAATGTTTACAGCATCAATAAATTGCAAATTTAATTAGTCCGTAAATTTCTAAAAATAAGGGATACGTATTCTTTTCTTTTAAATTGTTAAATTAATGCATATTTACAAAAGATGTAATGCAGCAAAATTCGAGAGCGAGACCTCGTGTGGATTGAAGCAAGTAAAAATTGTACTTGCTTGTGACGTATTAGCAATTTTAAGTCTTCTTCAAGTTTAGTTTATGTAACAAAAGACAAAATAAATAAATAAAAATAAAATTGATTTATTTCAGGAGTATTTCCCATACAAGAGCAAATAAAACTACATTCAAATTAAAATTAAAACAATAAATCAAAATAAAATAAAGTAATAAATAAAAATCAAATAAAATTAAAACTCAAATTAAAAAATAAATAAACAAATCAAATTGAAAATATAAAGATCAAATAAAAAATTAAATTGCAAAATTCCTACATACCAAAACATTAAAATCAATAAAATATGTATCAGATATTTTTGATAACCTAACCTAATAGCTGAGGGACTAATTATTTCAGCCAAATTCCCTATTAATACAATCTTCCCGTTTCTTTTACAGAGAAAGTACGACAAGTCCAAGAGAAACTAGAAGAGTTTATAGAAGCGCTTAACAAAGAAAAATAAACATTAGTTGTATATTGTAGTAATATATGGAAGTACTTGTACATAGGGGATATGTGTCGCCAATGCGTCTGATGCGCCGCGCTATGTTGTTGAATTATATTTAACTGCAAATGTTTATATAGCCCAGTTGTTAAAAAAAAAGAATAAGTAAGCCTTGTATATGAGAATTTGAGAAATACCAGTTTTTCTTGGCATTTTTTGTATGAGTTTTCTGCAAAGTGAACAGTCAATTTGTACTGTACATTTATATTTTGGCGCGTGACTGACATCGGATTCCAATAAATAGTACCTCCTGTTTTTTTTTTATACATGAATTTTCTTGTCCATAACCTGATGTCTCTGTGAATGTGATTCACGCGCCAAAAGACCTTTACATTAGAAGATTAATTTAAAGTTTTTTCGCCAATGCGAAATGACACAATAGGTACGAAATAAAATACAAAAAACATTAAAAAAATAATTACATGCAGTTTTTTTAAGTACCTACATTCGTTATGTATGAATGAATGACTACTCGTAGATATGATGGTTAATTAGACGAAGAGAGTTAAGCAGCCCATTCTGCATTTGTGTCTCACATTAAGGCGACATTAACGGCTTTTACCGTTAATTTTCACCATAATAGTCTACATGTTAATATAAACGTGCATCAACGGCATTTCCCGTTTGTGTGTTATGTGGCAATATGCTCGCTCCCTGTTACATTGGAGTTCGTCACAACAAGTGAAATGTAGGAAATAATAAACCGTTCGAGATTATAATTAAGTTTATCTACTATCATGCTATTAATCCTCTATAAAAGAACCTATAACAATTAGCTTATTGCCAACATTAAAACACTCAATGATATAATGATCATTATATCATCCAAACGCGTGTTATAATGAATTTCAAAAAAAGAACATTCTCATGCAATGACATTTTCACCACCAGATCGCTAAAATTTTGAAAAAAGAACAACTCGTCTTATCGTGTTATATTCCGCCATTTTTTCACTCGAATATGGTATGCGAATATGGTATGTTATGAGAATCGTTTATAGAGGATTCACAGCATGATTGTAGATAAAGTCTTGTATGCAACCGTTATAATTAGGTATTAAAACACTCATGTGATACTATTATCACACTCGGCTACGCCTCGTGTGATAAACCCACATTCGTGTTTTAATACCCCTGATTATACAACAGTTGCATAAATAACTATTACAAGAACTAATCATTGTGTAAACAAATTATAAATATTAAAAGCTGCTCTAAAAAAATGATCTCGATTTTCGGTAAGGGCGCCCTAAAATTTGACCAGACTTATAAGAAATGCCGTTAATTACGCGATGATGTACTTTTTGACCAACATTTGTAAACTATTTGGACAGTATCTAATACAGAGTTGTAAATGAAAGAAATGTAACACCCGTGACAATTCTGTCTCGAAGGTGGGGGCTGTCTATTCGGGTCAGTTCACACCGATACACGGAGCCGCGCGCACATTTCAATAGAGCGTCTCAAAATCTAACTTTATTTACTACACGAAAAGATACAGATTTGCAGTATTATCGCGTCCCGCCACGGCGCGCCGTGAACTGACTGCCTTAATAATAATAAATTATCTTGTTTATTAGACTTAATTTAAAGCCGGTTCCGCTTTGCCTATTTTCTTACGCCCCAGATAAAATATTCTATGTCAATCCAAATTAATAGCTTTAGCTAAAATGCGGAAATCTTGTGTTAAGGCTTCTGTTTATCTCGGAAAACATTTTGTTAAACCACGCTCACTGTGAAACAGTAACATGCTGCTTTGGACCCGGCTTTAATGTAAAATGTATGATTGTTTTAATTTATTATTTTGTATGTTTTTGACGCTGTATAGAGTGGCTATTTACTTTTTGAGTTAAATGTAAATACTATGTGTTGCAAGTAAGAACAGAATAAGCTTGGCTCCATATTGTAACTTCATATAGGCTTTTCTTTTAGTAACACGCTGTCACACCAATCTTATGAAAATAACACATTATTATTTATTGTCACCGCCACTATTGTTTTTATTTTTAAAAGAATATTATTGAAAATAAATTTTTACAGTGTATTTTTTTGTTACAATATGGCCCCAAGTTTATAATTAGATGAAATGCATAAAGGGGTTTGCAACTTTTACTAGGGACCTTGGCATCAATTTTTTTTTCTTTCGCCAGTGATAAAATTTTGGGCACAATTAGACTACTACCTAAGAAGTTCATAAAAATAAAAATTAAGTTTCTAAACCGTAACCAACCAGAGATATGACGGATTTTATTTTGTTCTAATCAGGAGTTATTTTTGTAGAAATCCATAGATTTATTGATGTACTAGCTTTTGCCCTTGGCCTTGCCCACCCCAACCACTTTTATGTATAGCCTATAACCGTCTCTAGAGTCCCATCTATCTCTGTGCCAAAATTCATCAACATCGGTTCAGCCATTATGACGTAAAAATGGAACATACCTAAATACTTATTTTCGTGTTTGTAGTAGTGTATTTTAGTGAGTACAGGTGCTGTCATTTATTAAAGAGTTCCTTCGATTTCTCCAAGATTCCGTCATGAGATCCTGACCTAGTAACCATGGGACCATGTGTTAAGATACCCTTTCAAACAAAAGAAGAATTTCCCAAATTGGTGCAGGCGTCATTGAGAAATAATGGAACATACAGTTCCGACGAATTGTGAACCTGGAGGAGGTTTTTTTGAAGTCGGTTAAAAAGATCTTAACATTGTTATAAACAAACCACTCATTATTCCTCGTAAACCTACTAGTATTACAAATACGAAAATAAGTATTTAGGTATGTTCTGTCTGACGTCAAACAGCTGAACAGATGTTGATGAATTTTGGTACAAAGATAGATGGGACTCTAGAGACGGTTATAGGCTATACATAAAAGTGGTTGGGGTGGGCAAAGCCAGGGGCAAAAGCTAGCACATCAATAAATCTATGGATTCCTACAAAAAATACTACTGATAAGACCAAAATAAAATCCGTCATATCTCTGGTTAGTTACGGTTTAGAATTTTTTTATTATTTTTTACGTAGTTTTTAGGTTGTGGTCTACTAATGACCAACATTTCATTACTGGCGAAAGAAAAAAAAATTTGATGCCAAAAAGTTGCATACCCTTTTAATATCCAGATTGAGCTTTTAGTACTCCACGTACTTTACATTTAGTAATTTATAGGTAAAGTTAATGTTGTTAAATTACTGTTTTTAAATAATCATAATCTATATTAGTCAATGTCACCAAATATGATATTATAGTCATGTTTTCATCTGATTTTCTTTGATTCTGCTTTCTCATTTAAAATATTTTTTCTATAACTTCTTATTACTGCATACCTTCATGAACTGTGCTATTTTTATTTCTTTTTCAGCACACATACTTTACAAACCTCCCATTTTATGCAATCATATGTAGTAAAAACAATAACATGCATATTACATGAAATATAAATGTTACATTTTATGAACAGCATTTTTTTTTACCATGTTGTCTATTAAATTAGTAACTATGATTTTGCGTTTATTGTGCACTTAAAACCTTTTAATAAACTATGAAAATTTTAGTCTCAGTTATATAGTATAAAATTGTAATAAAAATACCTGCGGCTATTATAAACACTAGGTTTATAGGGGCAATCTTACAAAAAATATAGAACTAGCGCATATCTGCATTGGCGATGGGCCTGCTACGTTGTATAATTTCGTTATTAATTTAACTGCTTGATCTAAGTTCTCTTTTAATAAAAAGTTAAGAAAAAATCGGGTTTTATTTGTTATGCATTTATTAAACAGTAAAAAAAAGTTAGTATAATAACAGTAGCAAAAGTCCAATGGCTGTAAAAATAAATGTGCCTTTATATAACCAACCAACTAAAAAACATTAAAAAAAGAAAACAAGTGCCTAAGATTGCAAGGAAAGGATTCTATGTTCTTCTATGACTGCGATAAGAACAGACAGTTATTTGACGAACATCAGACTTGATCAATGTTCAATCCGTGTTTGTATTCGAACTGTTATCCTCGTCAGCCAATTTTGGGCATACCGACGAGAATCAGGTACTTGTGATGGTACTTCGTACGTATTATGAGATTCTAAATTTATTGCACGATGAGCTCTACACAATCACTTGTAAAAATTCTCCTCTTACATTCCAGTGTTCAAACTGCAATTGGGGCCAACGGATCTAGGCATAGAATATATTGTTAGTAATCGTAATACTTTTTTAGACAACACCTACGTACATATACAAAAAATATATTAATATTCAAGTCCTGGTCAATTTACATCGATTTCTGCATGTGCAAAGATTTGAATTTCTTTGTCTTTACATAGTTGTTCTTCAATTTCCGTTCTCATTTTATTTTCAAAGGTAGAATAACGCTCTGTGTAGACGTACACTGCAATACGTCGCTGGACACCAACTCCTTCAGCCAGGATACCCTTGAGAACGAACGCAGTCAATGTCGCCTTCGAATTGCCGTACGAGAAGTTATCTTCTAAGAAATCAATCAAAGCGCCGGTATACAGTTCTATTATGGAGTCAAAGTATGTGCTCACAAGTTCAGCTACCTCTTTCATGATATATCTGCCAAACACGAAGCCCACAGCCTCTACTCCCTCCGACCTCCTCCTCTTCGGGTCAGCAAAAACTTCTGGCATCTGTTTAATACTCTGTCGAACAGCTTTGAAATACAACATTGTTAAATGTATCATCGTATACTTTTTAAAGTGTTCTTCTTTAGGCATAAACTTCTGCATCCAAGTTAAGATCCTCTCAATCACTAACAGACACGATGTATATTTAGTGTTTAAAAACGCTGAATTGTAAAGTAAACTCTCCAACACTTGATTGAATCTGTCTTCAAAATCAGAATTCTTTTCGCATCGCAACGTATCTAAACGATCTAAAAACCGATTCCCTATCTTTGTGAACCGTCTTTCAACATCCTCTTCGTTACTGGACAGCAGCAAGTACCTAACAAAAATAGAGGGATACGGTATCGCCGGAACATCCTTATCAATGTTGTCCAGAATCTTAAGTAATATTATTTCGATAGACTCATCAGCTTCTGAAAGAACTTTCGAGATATTACTGAGCACAACATCAGCCAAGGAACGAGAGATTTTGTGCAAAGCTAAGTACAAAGTAACGCAGTAGTCAGGTTTAATGGTTGACGGGATCCAGTCGATGCGTCCTAGAACTTCCCGAAGGTAATCGCGAGGCTCTAGGTCCACGTTCGACAGCAGGGGCTTAATGATCTGCCACACTCCAGGGTCCGAACAAGCGCCTTGACGGCGGTAGTACGGCAACGCAACATGTAATGCTGCTGTGGGGCGCAATTTCGCTGCTGACGCGAAGGTTTCCAGTAACAGCCCTTCTGGCCTAGTAGATCGCATACTAAGTGCTAAAGCTACTCTGACTGTGCGTCGTTCAGTCGCTAACGAACGAGTTAAAGCCGCTCTTTCCATTTCCCGACAACGCATCGCTCGAATCGAGACGGCCTTCACGCCAGCTTTGCACCAGCCCCATTCCGCCAGGTTGACGATAGGCCGGGCTCGGTGTGCGCAGGCTCTCAGTGCCGCTGCAATCTTCACGTTTTCTTTACCCGCTGCGTCAAACTCACGCAATTCATTCTCAAAGTCTTGATACAGAAGACTTGCTAACGGCCGCGCCAATTTAACATTTTTCAATTTTTCTTTTTGTTGCTGGGCGATCCTTTCCTTCAATGCGCCTCTCAGATTAACTGTAAAATCTTGATTCTGCTTAAAGTACACCACTAGCTTGGCGATGAACCTATCGAAGTTTGCGGAACGATCCGCCAATATGTCGACAACCTGCTTAAGTTCGAGGACAGACGGATCATGCCGCAGAGCATTCACTAGCGCCGCTTCATCTTTTCGAAATGCCATGTTAAGTCGCAGCAGATTACAGCGTGCAATTCTTGCATTATAAAGTCGTTCTAGCAAAGGCCGCGCGATATCAGCGTCACGCTGAGCTAAAGTCACGACTGCTTTCACTGCGGGTGAGGTTGGCTCAACTCGAATGCGGTATAACTTTAGAACGTCCAGTAATTGACCGAGACGCTCCGCGGCGACCGCTGGTTCCACATCTACAGCAGCCGCTGCCAACATGTTTTGAAGACCGTTAGCAACGCGCTTGCGCTCGTCGACCTTCAAAGAATACTCTGATAACGATGAAAACTGCTTTAAAAATGCGTCGCAAACGGCGTTCTCGCATTCGCCAGCTAGCAACTGGCGAATCACGACGCAGTGCAGTCCCTCAAAGCAAGCTGCTTCAGATTTCGCGCCGTCGAACCCGAGTCCGTGGCCGAACTTCAAGAATTTTTTCCAGTCATCCTCGGGCAGCCGCCACACGTTAGCGCGCTTGACAAGGCTGCGCAGTATAGAGGCGCGTGTGTGCGCTGGCTCGTTACTGTACTTGGCTGCGAGATTTAACAGAGCTGACACCGCTTCGATGCGACCACCGCTTTTGCTCACCAGAACAAGAAAAATATCACGTCGCCTGTCCGCAGATCCTGTAGCACCTAATCGCTGACCCAATTCGTGTAGAGCGCGTTCAAAACCAATAAACCGAAACTCATCGAACAATTTGTCTAAATCCGTTTTAACTGGGATCATGCAATCTGCAGATTTCATCGCACACCGTAACATACATTCCATAGGCATACCATACATTTCACAGCTTTCTCTGTCGCAGACAGGGTAAAAAACCTGGTCTTCGAAAACATCTGGACCAGTTTCAGGCACCGATGGGGGAACGGGTATTTCGTACGGCCATTTATCTACAAAGTCACCAACATCCTTATCAACGAACACTCGGTTTTTGAATGCGGCCCTCTTATCTGGGCTAAGTCTTTTTATAAGTGGCTCAACGGCTTTATAATCGAACCAATGCTTCAAGTAGCTTGCTCGAGCTAGTTTTAACACTGCTTCCTGACACTCTTCGACACTGAGCCGTGCAGCAAGAGTCGGAATGTGCAGGATATATGCAACGTACAGCTCCAACTTATTTGTGAATCTAGTTTTGTGGTAACGTAGGATGTAGTCCGTCGCCAAAGGACTAAGTCGGCTAAATGTGTTAATGTTGAAATATTTTTCCGTGATGTCCAGAAACACATCTGCTTCCGACTTCAGAACACATTTCACACTTTTGTAGTAGGACTCGTTTAATTCGACATAGCGGGCTGTCAGATCTTCATCTGTCGCCAGTGAATCATAGAATACTTTAGCAACTTTAGGACACGCCTCACACAGTAATTTGAATGAATGAGTGGTCAATTTCTTCAAAATCTTGGAAGCCTCTGCTAGTATGAAATCTTGACTGCAGTGGCTAAGAAACTTTACAGCAAAATCGAATGTGCTCTCTTTGTAGTGCTGATAGAACTCCTGACACATTGCTGGGTCTCGTAGGTTGATGTAAAGCCAGTGCTTCATTTTGGTGACTGCTGGCGTAATCATTTCAGGGAAGAGAACATCTTCTAAATATTTAGGGTTAATAATGTCATGGTGGTCTATAAGCCAGGTTGATTTCAGGGCTCTGCTCACGTATAACATGTCGTCGTCTTTTAAGTTACGTATTATGTAATCGACGTGTTTGAGTTGAATGGCGAGGTCTATTTTAAAGAGACGATCAACTGCGGACTCTTCGGGCAGTGCCTCGACATCTTGGATCACAACTCCGCTTTGTTTTGCCTCACGCACTAATGAGTTGAGGTGTCGGTGCCGTTGGCCTAGGTTGTCTCCCACCAACGATACCGGTGGACATGGCGCCATCTGTAGACAAAGAAAAACTAATTAAAAAACTAAAGTTATGCAAGGATGTCGCGTTCTATAGTTTCTGTTTAACCATATAGGAAAAAGGTGTGAGGTAAATAAATTGAAAAAAAGATAACACAGAAATGGAATAAAATATTTAAACAGTACCATTTCATAGTACACAATGTATGTAATTAGTCAGGTTAGTGGTTTTTTTTTATTTATTTTGCGACCTGCCCCACAAAGGTAATATTTCCAGTATTGTGGGTATGTTTAGAAACACTTCATTTAAATTCACCTACAAAAAGGTACCCAGAACATCTTAAAGCAGGTCTTATAAATATTTGTTCCATATGGGAATCAAACCTTTGATTTGATGTGCAGTAGTTAATCCCCCAGCCATTGTGCCATATATGGTATCAATATTTGAAATAAATTTAGTAAAATTGTTGTTTTAAAATACTGGTGTATTTATTAGTCATGTAACAGTCATATTAACATAGTTTTTAAGTGCTCACTACTAAATATTTTTTTTAAACTATCTTCTGGACTTACATTTTTTAATTAAAATAGCCTATTGTTTGAAATAAACTATTTGATTGATTGATAATACTTTGATTAATGATAAATATTGTGTACTTATCATAAAAATATTAGCATGTAAAAATTATAGATGTTAATAGATTCAGGTTAGAAAGATCCCAATGCTAGAACACAGGACTCCTCTCTGTGAAAAAAAGCCATTTAATTTCCCAAAGTTTATAAACTGTGGGCACGCCGCAATCGCGGCGGTAAGACCCCTCTTTGAGGAGTGGCTGGATAGGCGTCACGGCGTCCTTACCTTCCGCATGACGCAGGAAGTTTCGGGAGGTTCCTGTGTCTGATAAGGAAGGAGGAAACGCCTGGGTGTCACCACTGCGAGGATCGTCCGGAGGACACGGTGGAGCATACGGTGCAGGACTGCCCCGCTTGGGCAGAGCACCGCCGTGTCCTCACGACGGCGATAGGCGGAGACCTCTCGCGCCCGGCATTGGACATTGATTTTACCACGCAAAAAAAAAAAAAAGTTTTTAAACTTTACTATTATCACTACCATAACTATTACCATAAAAAAGTTACACTAGTTCGGTCATCCAAACCGTTCCTCCCGCTCTGCCCTGGGTGGGAGGACTCATTTGATGATTTTACCACGATAAAAAAAGTTCGGTCAACTGTAATAACAACCATACTACTGCCACTACACCATTGATTATTTTCTAGGCAATGTCTTTTTGTCTTTTAAAGCATTTATCTTACTAAACTATGTTTTGAATACTATAAATATTGAAATACATTATTTCAATACTGCGTAACCTTAATTTGTATATATTTGTTTTTTATTTATGATTTATAGTACATTGAGAAAATTGGTTCATTTAAGATTGTTCCCGCGCGCTTGTGCTGCCACGATCACTTCGAGTCCGTGTTTAAAAATATCTTAAAAATATAATTTGTTCTCTGTTTATAAGCAATTTTGTCTAAAAATGTGTTTAAAGACCTAGTGCTCCAGTGACATTATTAGTGAATGAACTGTGCCGCGGCTAACCGTAATAAATCACCATGAAAAATATCATGGTCAATTTCAATAATAACATGTCAAAAACTTACAAATTGAGCAATAACATCAAATAAATAAAAACAGTGAACATAAAAGTGACCAACTACTGTGATAAAGTGTCAAAACTAAGGGAAAAAACAATAAAAATAAAAAATAGTGTCTAAAAGTGATACAAAAAATTCCATAATGAGTCAGAGTAACGTACTTTCTTGATTCAAATTTTGTACGAAGAAGCTAATAGTCGATAATTTCGACATCACTGATTAACATCCCCGTGGCTGAATGGCTACAGTAAGTATATAATATCTACACGACTGCGCAACACCGAGTTCAAATCCGAGCAACTGCAAATATTTTTGGAATCATTAAAAATTCCAATTATGAATTTCTTAGAAAACATTACTTTTCGTCGTAACCGTACCACATCCGACTCAAACACTGGTATGGAGAATGAAAGTATAACTTCAACTGAATCACCGATAGATGGCACCACAACAAGTTTACCTGACATTTCTGACGATGAAGATAACCAAACTATCCAACTAAAAAAACAACTTGAACGATTGATAGCAGAACTAGACACCGCTCACAATAAGATAGAATCATTAACCCACCAGAATACTGAACTCAAGCGTATTAACCAAGAATTGCTTGAGCAAAACGAAAGTTACAAAAACATGACATGTAGTTCTTCAACAGAAAAATCGTTAATAAATAGACATATAGACGAAAACATCAAATCAAAAGTTGTAAATCAGCAAGAAATAAATACAATACCTACAGTCCAACAAAATCAATACAAACGAAATAAAATTTGTATCATCAGCGCCAATAAAACTAATAAAGTATTATCGATTGCAGAGGAAAAAATAAACACTTACAATATCTACCATTACTTGAAACCAAACAGTGGAATCCAACAACTACTTAAAGGAATAAAAAACATACTTAAAGACTATACTAAGGAAGACTTTTGTGTAATATTAATTGGAGAGGATGACTTCAAAACAACAAATGACTACTTCGATTTAATCTATGACATAAGAAACACCTTAAATAAAATTGACAATACAAATATTATTCTATGTCTACCAACATTTAAGCTAAATAACAGTTCTAATCTGTTCAATTGGCGAGTAGAAAACTTTGCCAATTTACTGTATCTAGATATAATGACACATTTACATGCATACCTATTGGACTCGAACCTACAACTTACATATGACAGTAGAATGTTTAGCAACCTGACAGGAAGACTGAATAACAATGGAATGCGTACCATATTTGAAAATATAAAACGACAAATGGAAGATATAATTGCATCAAACCTTTCGACACACGCTAACTATGATCTCGAAAAAGAGGACCAATCAAAGACAAAAGAAGAAGAACTAAGTGACGGCTCTCAGTTTTTTCTCTAATATCAAATTGCATCAAAAGAACAAAGTACAGAGGAACGAAACAGGCAAAAAGCCTTTTACATTAATTTTCCAAAATATTCAAAGCATCGGAAACAAAGTAGAATTAATAGAACAATTACTTATAGACTCTGAAACTGATTTTATGTCACTATCCGAATTGTGGAAAAGTGAACATTATTGTCAATCAATCTTGCCCCAGGGATATAAAATAGCATCAATTTTTTGTCGAAAAACCCGCGAAGGCGGAGGAACCTGTATTATTGTTAAAGACTCATTAGACTATATTGAACGAATAGACATTGTGAATCATTCAAAGGAATATATTATAGAATTTAGTGCCATTGATGTTCCGAAGCTAAACTGTACTTTTATAGGACTTTATAGGGCAGATCGACATATTGATATATTTCTTCAACAATTGGGAAAAGTTTTACATAAATTAAACATTAAAAAGTCACATAAACATTTAATATTAGGAGGAGATTTTAACATTAACCTGCACAACAAAAATAAACAGACCCTGGAATTCCTAAACTTTATGAAAACATACAACCTTCAACAAATAATCCGCGAACCAACACGAGTGACTAAGACAACATCCACTTGCATTGACCTACTTTTTACAAACTACCCACCACTCATCAAAAAAGCAACCGTCAAAGATTATGGACTATCAGACCATAGGGCAATTCATATTCAATTAAACGTAAATTATTATTTATCAAATGACTACAACAAAACTTGGTATACCGAAAAAAGATTATTTACAAATAAAAATGTTGAATGTTTTAAAAAATCATTAAAATTGGAAAACTGGGAAATTGTGCTAGATAAAAATAACAGTGTTCACAAAAACTACGAATCCTTCATCACAATAATAAAACAAAATCTAAATAAAAATATTCCATTGCAACAAATAAAAATAAACTCTAAACCAAAGAAAACATGGCTTACTAAAGGCCTCAAAAAATCATGTGAACATAAGAGAGTATTAAGAACTATTTTTAATGAAACCAAAAGTTGTGTTATAAAGAAAAATTATAAATTATATAGTAAAATATTAAAATCGACTATAAGAAAATCAAAACAACTGACATATATTAAACAAATGCAAAAATCTGACAATAAGGTGAAAACAATGTGGAATATAATTAACACTAAAACAGGAAAGACAAAAATGAACACACGTAAAAACATATCACTTGAGATTGATAATGAAGAAATAAAATGCCCGTCTAATGTAGCCAATAGGTTTAACGAATTCTTTGCGACTGTGGGGCAAAACCAAATATCTACCTCGACTAACAATATCGGGAAACCTGTGATCAACCCCTCTGTTTGTTCTATGTACTTACGCCCCGTAGATCAAAAGGAAATAGTAAATATAATAAGGTCAACCAAAAACAAACATAGCTGTGGCATCGATGACATTCCACCAATTTTATTGAAACAATGCGCAACAGAATTTTCCATCCCTTTAATGTTTCTAATCAATCAAAGCTTTCAAGACGGCCAATTTCCAGACGCACTCAAAGTAGCTTTAGTAAAACCAGTACATAAAAAAGGTGACAAACATATCCCAAGCAATTATAGACCCATAGCTCTGCTACCAACCTTTTCCAAAATATTTGAAAAGGCTATGTGCAATCAGCTATACAAATTCTTAGAAAAGTTTAATATTCTTGATAATGCGCAAAATGGATTTAGAAAAAATAGATCAACAACACTGGCAGTTTATAAATATGTTCAGCAAGCGCTACAACATATAAACGATAAACAATATGTAATTGGGCTATTACTAGACATGACAAAAGCATATGACAAGGTTCTATATGATATCTTACTGACTAAACTACATGGCTGCGGTGTACGAGGACCAGCTTATTCGTGGTTCCACTCATACTTACAAAATAGAAGACAAATAGTACAAATTGAAAATTATGATCATAAGAAAAGCCAGATCAAAACCATTAGATCACATGAAAGACAAATTACTTGCTCAATCCCACAAGGAAGTGTATTAGGATGCCCACTATTTTTAATCTATATTAATGACCTCCCTAAAATATTAGATATTAAAAACGCTTTACCAGTATTATTTGCAGACGACATCTCAATATTGATCAAGTGTGAAAATGTAACTAACCCTAACCTTCAAATACATGATACGCTTCAAACTGTTGATACTTGGCTCCAAATACATAATTTAGAAATTAATAGTAACAAAACGAAACTAATACAATTCAGATCATACAAAAAACCACCTCTAAATCTAAAAACAACATTCAGGAACACGCAAATAGAAGAAGTTAATACATTTAATCTACTTGGCATAAATATTGACACACACATTAACTGGAAATCACACGTAGAACATATAAAAACAAAGCTATCCAGATTCTCTTATGCTCTCTTTCAAATTAAACAAAGTACCGACACACAAACAGCTATGGCTGCGTACTACGCATACGCATCCTCGTGGCTGCGATATGGCGTCATGCTATGGGGAAATAGTGTTAACGTGGATGAACTATTCATAATCCAAAAGAAATGCATAAGAATTCTAGCCCAAATAGACAATACGGAGAGCTGCAAACCATACTTCATAAAATTTCAGATTCTAACTCTGCCGTCAATGTATATACTTGACATTTGCCTATTTGTCTTTAAAAATATCAATAAATTTACTAAAATAGAAGATACACATAACATCAATACTCGACATAAAAAGAGGTTATGCGCCCCACCCTCAAGAATTAAAATGTTAAGCAATAGTCCACATTATATGGCAATAAAAATATACAATAAATTGCCCAACAAATTTAAAACCGAAAAGTCAGTAACTTTATTCCAAAAAAGGCTAAAATTTTTCCTAATCCAAAAGTGCTTCTACTCAGTACAAGAATATTTAGAGTCTAACTTAGTATAACTACTACCTCTCGTGTACAAAAGTGGAGATCTGTCCTATACAAACAATAAGATTCAAGTTGACATGAAAATGAATAGATATTGTATTGAATTATTAATTTTTAATCTCTATTGACATTTGGTTTTAAAATTACTTAATTTATATATTATTTACTATACTTATATTTCTAAACTTAAATTGAACATGACTGTAATAAAATTATTCATTTAAATTAAACTGCAAAATAAGAAAACCATAATGCAATAATAATGTAAAATGCATGAATTTTATGATAAAGATGAAATTTGCAACGCTTGTAAAAGGCTGCTAAGTCAAAAGTACCTACTAACATAAGATGACACCAACATGTAAACACTTAGTTCGCAAATAAACGCTTTGACTTTGACTTTGACTTAAGATAGTAGGAGTAGCTTTTAAAATGCATAAATGCTTAGTAAATAATTTATGTTTATTTTATTAAGTAAACCATTTGACAAGGCCGCCTTATCAAAATAATAATAGTGAAAATGGATTGTTGTTACTGCCAATGGCCTGATGGCAAAGAGCCTCGACGAACATCTTTCGAGGATCTCATTAGGGGGTTGGATTAAGGGCCTGATTCAGAAAGCAGTTCTCCTCAATACGGCTCGCATTTTGAGGGGGTTCCTGTCTCTGTAGCCCTAACCACTGGTAGCTTGGACCCTGCTCCCACACCAGCAGATCACTACCTATTTTTATATTTTTAATATTTTTTTTATGGGTTTGTTTCTTATTTTTACCTATATTTTTAATATTTTTTTTAGGGGTTTGTTTCTTAATAAAATATGTTTAGATAAATGAATAAACAATGAAAATGGAACAAGTATTTTATTATATTGCTTTAACAATAGTGTAGAAAAGATGATACTTAAAAAAATACTTAATAAAAAAAAAGGTTATATCAAAGATAGTCAAAAATCATTATGATCATTATAATGTTTACCTAGATTTTTGTTAAGTAGTTATGCCGTCACGTTTTGCAGTGATAATAAATAACATGTATCACAACTTATTTGTGGGCGTAAATGCGGGGTACTCATATAAACATAATAACAGTCTTAACTGCGTGAACTTTACCATTCGGTATTTTCATTTGAAAATGTAATAGTGGGACTATAAATATTTAAAATAATAAACAAAAGGTACTCGTACCTTTTTGCGCAGAACTATCCAGTAATCTTACAATGATATTCACTTTCACTCTCTCTTTTAATTAAAACTGCCCTTCACTGTTTTTCATACCGGGTAACGAAGATAGAGAAAAGTATACGCCGGGTAAATAAAAAAGTTACAACAGTGACGCTGACGATTATTAGAAACGAACGAACCATAGACTAAAAATCCGGCTATTTGACCTTGTAAAATATTTTACGAAGACGTGATCTAATTTTAGACACACCGCACCCAATCATTCATGAGTCATTCCCATCACAGCTAAAGTGTGTGAGCTGTGTGGTCGATGTGTGTGAGCTTCAATTAAGAAAAGGATGACCTTGGCACCATATTGTCAAGTACGTTTTTCTCCTTAGTAATGTAATGAATAAAATTTCCAAGATATTAGCGAATATAAATACTATTAAAAATTAATAAGTGCTTCTGCTTCTCAGATCAAAAAATGCTTTATGAATATTGTTTGTTATTACTGAGGTTATTACTATACGGCGCCAAGGTTGTATTCTTTTAGGAAACGCTGAAAAATCTACTCGTGAAAGAAACAATGTACCTACAAGGTTGTAGATCAGTTGCATATCACGCAAATGCTGTGGGTGTATTAGTTAAGAAGAGTTAACAAAGTAACAGCTAAAGTAAAATCTTTAATTACGGGCACAACAGAAACGAAATAGATTTGCTTTATGTCGCGCCAGATTTGTGTTTTGGCGGGAAATTATAAAAAAAACCATAGACCTAAAGCATGGATTGAGCCTTCCTATCACAAAGTCAAATAAAATTGTCAAACTCTCTAAAATGAAAAAAACTATTAGAGGCACATTATCATTATACCTTTTAAAGGAAACCGATAAATGTATGCACACGCTATTGCTAGCACCAGAGAGTCTGTGGACCAGAGGTTAAATATAACGATTTTGGGCAGATAATACTCAGTCCACGCTTTATATCTATTCGCAAGCGAATAGCTGTAGAATTACCATCATGAAAAACTGTCGTCAATTTTAAACGTTTCATTTAGTGATCCCCAAAAACAAAATGCATTAAATTATTAATTCCATTTTTATTTTTCTAGTCGAATTATAAAGTGAAACTGTATTGGATTGAGGACAGGCTTACCTACAGACTAGGTGTAGGTTATATGCACAGATGCCAGCAAGTCAACCTACCCGAATCTATCAAATTTTACCAATCGAACATTAACCTTCCACTATTATGATAAGGTTGAAAAGAAATTTGAAAGATTAAGGTAGGTTGATGTGCTGGCGTCTGTACAATCACATCATTTCCAAAATAATATCAAGGTCAAATCGTGTTGTATTTATTTTTGCTCAGTACGGCCGACACTGCAATACAGAGTATCCAGTTTTATTGTCGCATTTAATCACGAAGTCCAAATGCTTGCATGATTGATTGATTGGAATCAAAACTGTAAGTAAGAATCTAAGATGTGTAAAAAAATTCACCGACTTCAAAAACAATGGTAGTCGTTGGAAAAAAAAAAACAATATTATAAAAACAAAGACTTAAAAGATAATTTGCACTTTTTGTGGTGGTTTTTGAAGTCGGCTTTTTTAGTTTTTAGTTTACCCTATTTAGTTCAAATATTCAGCCCAAATTTTTGTCATAAAAAAATATTCTTACAAGCGCACTTGAATGTTATAATTATAACATCGTCTACGTACACAATAAGTGAAAACATATCATAAAAGTAAAACTTCTGAGCCAAACCGAATGAAATTCATTTATTCATATGGGACATATTGACAAGTACACTGCATCGTATAAAAAATTAATCACATAAATCGGACCAGAAACCTCGGAGTTATTGGTGCAAATTTATTAAAAAAAACAGACTAAATTGAGAACCTCCTCCTTTTTGAAATCGGCTAATGAACTAGAGACTCATACCTGTTCATATTTGTTGAACTGTACTCTGTCTTCAACAAATTATTCTGATAGTCATTATTCATTGGTCTATGTGTTATGCTATGCGTTAAGAGCAGCAATACAGAAAATATTAAAAAAAATGCCTAATCTTATTTAATTTGCAATATTACTACTAATTCAAAAACGTTGTTGCTGAAGCACAGTCTAATGATATACACTCCTGCCTCCTACGCAGTGCTTTTAATAGCAAGGTCGACTAATAAGTCTAGAAAACTGTCTCGTTGCTAATACGTGAATTTGTACTCAGTGAATTGTATTGGTACCTACAATACTCATCTTCGAAGAAAAAATAAATATATATTTTTTTCTTTCGTTATTCCAGATGGCGCCCTTCAATCCTATTACATTGTCATGGGATAACCTGGGTCAACGGCACCGGTGTCTCAACACACTAGTGCGCGAGGCTAAAGAGGGTGGTGTTTTATTTCAGGATGTCGAGGCACTTCCGGAAGAGTCTGCAGCCGATCGCCTATTTAAAATAGACCTCGCCATACAACTCAAACACGTCGATTACATAATACGCAACTTAAAAGACGACGACATGTTATACGTGAGCAGAGCTCTCAAATCAAAATGGCTTATAGACCAACGTGACATTATTAACCCTAAATATTTAGAAGATGTTCTCTTCCCTGAAATGATTACGCCAGCTGTCACCAAAATGAAGCACTGGCTTTACATCAACCTACGAGACCCAGCAATGTGTCAGGAGTTCTATCAGCACTACAAAGAGAACACATTTGAGTTTGCTGTAAAGTTTCTACGTCACTGCAGCCATGAGTTCATATTGACAGAGGTTCCCAAGTTATTGACGAAGTTATCACCTCATTCATTGAAAGTATTGTGCGAGAAGTGTCCTAAAGTCGCCAAAATATATTTCGATTCGCTGGAAACTGATGAAGATGTGAGAAATAGCTATCTTGCACAAGAAAGTACTTACTACAATAGTGTGAAGTGTGTGCTGAAGTCAGACGCAGCCGTGTTTCTTGATATCACAGAAAAGTATTTTAATATGAATAGCTTTCGCAAACTTAGTCCTTTGGCAACAGACTACATCTTACGTTACCACAAAACTAGGTTCACAAATAAGTTGGAGCTGTACGTAGCCTATCTTCTCCACATCCCGACGCTTGCTGCTCGGCTCAGTGTCGACGAGTGTCAGGAAACAGTAATCAAGTTAGCACGAGCAAGCTATTTGCAGCGTTGGTTCGACTATAAAGTCGTGGAGCCGCTAATAAAGCGTCTGAGACCCGAGAAAAGGGCGGCGTTCAAGAAATTAGTGTTCGTTGAAAAGGATGTCGGAGAGCGCGTGACAGAATGGCCGTACTTGACACCAGAGTCACCCCCGCACCCCGACTCTAACGCGAATATATTCGAGGATGAGAATTTTGGACCAGTATGCGGAGGGAAAAAAGGGTGCAAACGAGTAATAAAAAAAAAGAAGGGGTGTCGCACTGATATTATTACCATCGAGTCATGCTGTGAAGTGAAGTCGCACTTAGACCAGTTGTTCGATGAGTTTCGCTTTATCGGATTCGACCGAGCTCTACACGACTTAGGGCAACGGCTAAAAGTTGCTGGTTCTGCGGACAGACGCCGCGACATTTTCCTAGTTTTAGTGAGCAAAAGCGGTGGACGCAATGATGCGGTGTCGGCTCTGTTACGCCTCGCCGCCCGGCACAGCAACGAGCCGCCGCACACACGCGCCTCCATACTGCGCAGCCTCGTCAAACGCGCTAACGTCTGGCGGTTGGCGGCAGATGTTTGGCAACATTTTCTAGAATTCGGGCACGGACTCGGGCTCGATGGGGCACCTTCTGAAGCCGCGTGTCGTGAGGGACTACACTGCGTTGTGATTCGTCAGTTGCTAGCTGGTGAATGCGAACAAGCCGTCCGCGACTCGTTTCTTAATGACTTTTCGACGCTGACTGAGTATTCCTTAAACGTGAACGAGCGAGAGCGCGTTGCTAACGGTCTTCAAAGCATGTTGGCAGCGGCCGCCATAGACGTCGAACCGGCAGTCGCCGCAGAGCGGCTTAATCAACTGCTTGATGTCATTGAAATATACCACGTTCGCGTCAACATAGAATCCCCTGTGGTGAAAGCGGTCAAGAGCTTAGCTTCGCGTGATGCAGAAGTCGCTCGCTCTTTGCTCGAACGTTTGTATAACGCGCGGATTGGACGTCGTGAGTTACTTCGACTCAACTTGGAGTTTCGTCGCGATCAGGGAGCACTAATGAACGCGCTGCGTCACGACCCACCTGCGCTGGAGCTCAAGAAGGTTGCAGATATAATAGCCACGGAACGATCACAATTTGACGGATTCATTTCAAAGCTAGTGATATACTTCAACCAGAAGGAAGACTTTACTACGCAACTGAGGAGTGCATTAAAGGAGCAAATTCCTCGGCAAGAGCAGGAAAATTACAAGAAAGTTATTTTGGCTGTGGCACGACCCTTAGCAAGTCTGTTGAATAAAGACTTCGAGAAAGAATTGCGTGAATTAGACGCAGCGGGCAAAGAGAGTGTGAGGCTTGCGGCAGCACTGAGGGCCTGCGCACACCGAGCCCGGCCTGTCGTCAACTTGGCGGAATGGGGCTGGCGCAAGGCTGGCGTGAAGGCGGTCTCGACGCGAGCTATGCGCTGTCGAGAACTAGAAAGAACTGCGTTAACTCGTGCTTTGGCTATGGAACGTGGCACAATAAGAGTAGCCTTAGCAGTTAGTATGCGATCTACAAGGCCGGAGGGATTATTACTCGAAACCTTCGCATCAGCAGCAAAGTTGCGCCCCGTGGCAGCATTACATGTAGCGTTGTCGTACTTCCGCCGCCATGGTGCTTCTGCTGATCTTGGAGTATGGGATATTGTTAAACCCCTTTTATCGAATGTTGACCTTACAACTCGTACTAGACTTTGTCAATTATTACGACGTATCGAATGGATTCCGTCTGCCATAAAACCTGATTACTGTGGAACGGTATACTTTGTACTTGAAAAAATCAACAGGTCAAGTTCAGACTTCCTGCTTCGTGAGCTGTGCATGCTTCTCCCCGAAGTAAAAGCAGATATGATAGAAAACATTTTACTTTACGTGTTTGAGAAGACGGAGGACAGCGAACCACCGTTACCGTACCCTGCAGTATTTGTTAAATATTTGATGCTGTCTGAAGATAGCGCTGATTTAGAAAGGAGATACGAATTAGTTGGAAAACGATTTTTTGAGCAATTAGAAAACTTGCGTTCAGAAGGGGACTTGAATTTCAATAGAAGACTCAATCAAGTTGTCAAGTGCCTTAAATATAACGCTGCTTTTCTAGACACAAAATATAAGTCGTGTTTGTCGGTGATCGAGAGGATCTTAGCTTGGACGCAGACGTTTATGCCGAAAGAAGAGTATTTTGACCAGTACGTGCATATGCATTTAACAATGTTGTACTTCAAAGCTGTTCGACAGAGTATGAAACAGATACCAGAAGTTTTTGCTGATCCAAAGAGGAGGAAGTCGGAGGGAGTAGAGGCTGTGGGCTTCGTGTTTGGGAGGTATGTAGTGAAAGAGGTAGCTGAACTTGAGAGCACATACTTCGACTCCATAATAGAGCTGTATACCTGTGCTTTGGTTGATTACTTAGGTTATGGTTACTTTATGTATGGAACTTCTAGGGCGAAGTTCCTAGAGGCCCTTATCAAAGGTATACTGGCCGAAGCCGTCGGTATCCATCGTCGCATGGCAGTTTATGTACTTAAGGATCTTCGACACGATGTGAAAGATTCTACAAGAAAGGAATTCGAAGAAGTAATGGTTCATGACAAATCTATTGAGTTATTTGTTCATGCTGAAATATTGAACTAATATATATATTTTTTAATCTTGTATCCCCACAATTATTTATTTTTGTTATTATGCACTTATATACCGTGAATGTTTTGTATCTTTTTTCAATCTTATCTAGATGTACCTACTGTTTTACTAGAAGTAGATTGAAGAAATAATGGTACAAGATAATTGTTTCGAGTTTTTTGTTCATGCTGAAAGATAGATTACTAAACTTTAGGTGAAAGTTACTAGTATTCAGTTTTATGTAGATTTTTTTCATTGTATGTAATTTTAATTTATGACAAATAAACAACCGTTTTTTTTCCTGTTTTTTTTTTTTTTTTAATTATTGTCTGCTAATTTCTCAAATAGTTGCTGCCATGCCAGAAACATTACAAAACAGAAAATATAGGTATACCTACAGTGTGTCCGGAGACGAGCTAGCGATAGTCTTAATACTTAAATGTAAACTACATATTTTAAAGTACACTTACAAAAAGGGTTTTGTCGGAACCCTTTTTTTGAAGTGAAACTTCTTTAGCGGCGTTGAGCACTTTTTCTGTTATGGGTATAAAATCTTAAACTCGCGTCAGGACACGTGAGCCTGATCGAAAAAGCGTAGGACGGATAAACTCGCGTCAGGACACGTGACCCTGATCGAAAAAGCGTAGGACGGATGGAGAGTAGACAGCTATCCCCTCTCTACGGCGCGGCGAAAATGTATGCCTGGGCCTACTGTTTCGTTTAGGCGGCGCAGGGCGCTTGCGCGAATGTTCGTCTATGTTACAGCGTGACACGAATCGAGGTCGAGGTCGAGGTCGAGGTCGAGGTAGCGGTCGAGGTCGAGGTCGAGGTCGAGCTTGACCGTGTACGATAGCGCAATAAATGAATATTGTATTCTACCACATAAATGATAGTACTTTTATACTGATAAAGCAATTGCTGCAAAATTATTCCCTAACCATTCCAAAATATCAAACATGCTCAACGTTAATAATCAAGTTTTCACTTCTGCCGGCACTCCCAGAGTGCAACCCGTCGTTTTTTTTTTACGTGGTTCATTCATCATCCAGTCCCTCCCACCCAGGGCAGAGCGGGAGGGACTGTCAGACGCGTACTGAGTACTCGGTGTCCTTCAATAGCCCTTTACGTTCCGGGGTCGCGGTAATTCGTGAGTCCCGCGACCCCGCCAGGCTCTGCCCGTCTAAGGGGAGGCACACTGTATACTTAGCAACACTTTTTAGGTACGACTTCTAGAATGTAGTTCTTAATAATCCCAAAAGATGTATAACTTCAGCAGTTTACTAGAGGCTGGATAAATGTATATGCAAATGCATATTTCCGTAAGGCTATTTTACTCAAAAAAATTAATACAGATTATCAAAAAATATATCAGGCGTGTTTTTTCTTTTGTTACGTAAACCAAAATTGACAAAGATACAACGCTTCTAGAAATCACAAAACATCACTAGGCGGTATAATTTTACAGGCGTTATGACGTCACAAGCCTCCTGATATTTTTTAAATCTAAAAGCAACTTGTAACGCCTGTGTGAAATACATGAAATTAATATAACACACGGGTGCAACCAATTGCTATGAGAATAATCATAGCAAATTATTTTTTTTTCATATTTTTGCAGAAGGCGAGGTGACAAAATAAAAACCAACTATAAGTAACCTGGCTCATTAATTTTCCCTCTTTAAATATTCAATTTTAAAGGCATAAAGGTTTCGAAATGCCTCAAATACTTGTTTTGAAACCAAAAAAATCGCGTCTTTAAATACGTCTAGCCTCGTTCAAAACCACTTTTGCTCAGCAAGGTGAGCATTTTTGTGTTTAGGGATAATTGAAAAAGTATTGAGCAAGTTTTCAGAGTGCTTAAAGCAGTTTCGAAAAAATACAGGTATCTTCAGTTATTATTACATTTGGTGACCTCTGACGTGGTGCACTGCACAAGTCCGATTCTAACGTATGATTTGATTGCACCCAATGAAAACCACAATGCACTGCTCATCCAAGAATCGTCAAGAACTCGTCCATGTGCATTGCAGTCAGGCAAACACGTTAAAACAACTGTATTTTTTACATTTTCGTTCGTTTCACAAAACTGTCAAACGAACGCACCCAAACATGACTTCACATAATAAACTCAAGATTTTTTATCTGTGATCGAGTGATTCATTCGCGTAACTAATCTGTGATTCCGAAGTGAATCCTGTTTGGTTTCCGTTCATTATTATTTTCTTTTGTTTATTTTGCCGCCATTGCGTCCAGTGTTTTGTAAAACAAATAAAGTATTGCTTAAGTGTTAGCGATATCCTTGCAAATGTATTGAGAACATCAGAACTTCCCAACTCAAGGTAAATAAGGTACCAACAACTACTTTTGTATTCGTCATTTTTATTAATACCCATGTTCTAACACTGACTCAAGCGAATATAAACAGATTATTTAAAACGATTAGATAATTATTAATACGAAAGTCTATTGAATTTAAATGACTACCACTGCCTTATCTTTACAAATGCATTTAATATTTTAATGTCCATAAATAACTGTTTTAAAAAACAGTGTTTTGAGTAAAACTGCGCTATTTTACAGGAAACAGGATTTTGTTATAACGCTCCCTTTCTCCAGGTTCCCATCTATCTCTGAATCAAAATTAATCAAAATCGGTCAGCCAATCAAGAATGCGTTAGAAACCAAATTAATATAATTTTAGTTAGGAAAAATCTGGCATCTAAAAGAAAAAAAATCAACTGGTTTATTATTTCCGGAAATTACCCCGTAGGTACATACATTTTTTTTTTTTTATATAACAAGAGTAGGTTATGTCTTTCACCCCTTAATATCATAGCTGAATTTGTTTGTTTGACGTTGACGAACAAAAGCAATAAACATTGTTTTACTATCCTGAATTGTTATATAAACGTGTCCTATAATATTCCTATTTAAGCAGGTCCCGTGTAGAGAGCACGTCTGTGGTAAATGAGGCTTACTTCATGTTTTAAGGTTGGAACTCTGTCGCAAGAAGCACTACTGACCACAACAAACGACGAACTAAGTGACAGATGTCACGTAGATATTGTGTGATAGAGATAACGCGCTATCTATCCGATTATCTCTTTCTTTTGGTCGATATGCAATATTTGGTACTTGCCCTGCACTAGGCTAGGCGATAACTAGGCTTTACCATGTATGGCGTCTATTAAAGGTGTCGTAAATGGATGAAAAGCCTTTTGTCGAATGATTTGTCTCAAGTTGTCTTTATTACATTTCAGATGGAATTTCTACCAATCACGTTGGCCGGAGACAACCTGGGCCAACGGCACCGACACTTCAACTCATTAGTACGTGA
Source organism: Agrotis puta (assembly GCA_943136025.2). Classification (NCBI taxonomy): domain Eukaryota; kingdom Metazoa; phylum Arthropoda; class Insecta; order Lepidoptera; family Noctuidae; genus Agrotis; species Agrotis puta. Next base: position 11,246,881 of record OW964192.2, read on the forward strand.
GGCAAAAGAGAGCGGAGTTGTGATTCCGGCTGTCGAAGCCCTGCCCGAAGAGTCTGCAATCGATCGTCTATTTAAAATAGACCTCGCCATTCAACTCAAATACGTTGAGTACATACTATGTAATTTAAAAGACGACGACATGTTATACGTGAGCCGAGCTCTCAAATCAAAATGGCTTATAGACGAACGTGACATTATTAATCCTAAATATTTAGAAGATGTTCTCTTCCCCGAAATGATTACGCCAGCTGTCACCAAAATGAAGCACTGGCTTTACATCAACCTACGAGACCCAGCAATGTGTCAGGAGTTCTATCAGCACTACAAAGAGAACACATTCGAGTTCGCTGTAAAGTTTCTACGTCACTGCAGCCATGATTTCATATTGGCAGAGGTTCCCAAGTTATTGACGAAGTTATCCCCTCATTCATTGAAACTGTTGTGCGAGAAGTGTCCTAAAGTCGCCAAAATATATTTCGATTCGCTGGAAACTGATGAAGATGTGAGAAATAGCTATCTTGCACAAGAAAGTACTTACTACAATAGTGTGAAGTGTGTTCTGAAGTCAGACGCAGACGTGTTTCTTGATATCACAGAAAAGTATTTTAATATGAATAGCTTTCGCAAACTTAGTCCTTTGGCAACAGACTACATCTTACGTTACCACAAAACTAGGTTCACAAATAAGTTGGAGCTGTACGTAGCCTATCTTCTCCACATCCCGACGCTTGCTGCTCGGCTCAGTGTAGACGAGTGTCAGGAAACAGTAATCAAGTTAGCACGAGCAAGCTATTTGCAACATTGGTTTCAGTATAAAATCGTGGAGCCACTGATTAAGAGAGTCAGTCCCGATAAGAGAGCGGCGTTCAAGAAAAGAGTGTTTGTTGATAAAGATGTCGGTGACTGCGAAGACAAATGGCCGTACGAGATACCTGTTCCACCAACAATTTCTGACGTAGGTCTGCATATATTTGACGACCAAGATTTCATGGCCTATACCTCGCCAATTTTCCCACCCAGAGCTCCGGGCCAAGGTGCCACGTTATTTGCCGCCTCCGCCAGCAGATGCGCCGTTCTACCTGAAGGGTTAACTTTCATGAACATGGTACGAGTGAAAACAGATTTAGATAGATTGTTCGATGAGTTTAGGTTTATCGGATTTGAACGCGCGCTCCACGAGTTGGGTCAGCGATTGGGTGCTACAAGTTCTACGGACAGGCGGCGAGACATCTTCCTTGTTTTGGTGAGCAAGACTGGTGGACGCATTGACGCAGTATCAGCTCTGCTACGGCTCGCGTCGCGTTACCGCAACGAGCCGCCGCACACACGCGCCTCCGTACTGCGCAGCCTCGTCAAGCGCGCTAAAGTTTGGCGCTTGCCGGCAGATGTTTGGCAACATTTGCTGGATTACGGACACGGGCTCGGGCTCGACGGTTCAAAACCTGAAGCTGCATGTCGTGAGGGACTGCACGCCGTCGTAATTCGCCAGTTATTAGCCGGTGAATGCGAGCAAGCTATACGCGAGGCATTTATGAAAGATTTTTCCACACTAGTCGAGTATTCACTGATAGCGGATGAGCGAGAACGTGTTGCTAAAGGTCTTCAAAACATGCTGGCAGATACCACTGAAAATGTTGAGCCATTTGTCGCCGCACAACGACTCCGACAGCTACTAGATGTTCTTAAAATATACCGTATTCGAGTTGAGCCTAAGTCACCAGCTGTGAAGGCGGTCGTGGCCTTGGCTCAGCGTGACGCTCACATCGCGCGTCCTTTACTGGAGCAGCTTTATAATGAGAAGATTGCACGCCGTGAGCTGCTGCGGTTTAATATGGAGTTCCGATGTGATGAAGCAGCGCTGCTGAATGCACTACGACATGATCCATCTGTACTCGACTTCAAGCGAGTGGCGGATATACTAGCCGGTTGGCACAACTGGGACACCAGCTACCGAAGTCGTACCTACCGTCGTTCTTACCCGAAGATCTTTGGCCGTGGTCCTACTCAATCGACGAATTTCGGAAGTACCATTGGCCAACAATTGGGTTTGGGTAGCACCGCTGGGCCTGTAACAGGTCTAACTTGGTCTAACAGCATACCTGCCAACCAACCAACGGGTTTCAATTTCGGCATTCCGGCTGGTGCGCTTACGGAGGCCGTTGGTTCCACTGCTCCTACGACAGGCTTCACTTTCGGCAGCTCAACTGCTCATACAGCGAACACTAGCAGTTCTAGTGGCGCCAATACACTTCTGACGGGCTTCAATTTTGGCATTCCCGCCGCCAGTGATTCTGGGCCGTCGACAGGCTTCACTTTAAGCAGTGCCACTGCTCTGCCATCTGACGTCAGTAGTTCTGATAGCTCCACTACTCCTGCGGTAGGCTTCAGTTTTGGCAGTCCCGCTAGTCAATTGCAGGTCGCCGGAAGCTCTGCTGGTCAACAGTTGGTTTCCAGTAGTTCTGATAACCAAACGGCAGTAGACATAAATCCAGATCAAATAACTGGTTTCGATAATCCTGCTGATCAACCAAAGGTCGACGATTCTTCCACTGTTCAACCGACGGCCTTCCGCGGTTCCGCTGTTCATCCAACAACCTTCAATAGTGGCGTTCCTCAAACAATGGGCTTCGGTGGTTCCTCTGCTCAACCGATGGGCTTTGGTGGTTTTGCTCCTCCTCGTTTTCCTTTTCGCTTGTTTTCTGCTCGTCAGTCGAACTTTGATACGTTTTCATCGAAGCTTGGGATATACTTTGACCAGAAACAAGATTTGTCTACACTCCTACGCACTGCTTTGAAAGAGAAGATCGCCCAAGGGCAGTATGTTAAACCAGCCCGACCTTTGGCAAGTCTATTGGGAAATAGTTTTGAGCATGAATTATGTGAATTAGATGCAGCGGGAAAAGAAAAGTTGAAATTAGCGGCTGCACTGAGGGCCTGCGCACACCGAGTCCGACCTGTCGTCAACTTAGCAGAATGGGGCTGGCGCAAGGCAGGCGTGACGGCCGTCGCGACAAGAGCGATGCGTTGTCGGAAAATAGAAAGAGCGGCGTTAACTCATACGTTAGCGGTAGAACGACGAACAGTAACAGTAGCCTTAGTACTTAGTATGCGCCCTCCGGGCGAATCAGTTATCGAAGTTTTTAAATCTTTAGCAAAGTTCCGGCCTGCCAAAGCGTTGAGTGCAGCGTTAACGTACTTCCGCCGCCACGGCGATCGTGCTGACCTGAGAGTTTGGGATATTGTTAAGCCACTGCTCTCTAGTGTTAACCTGGAATGCCACGCAAGACTCCGCAATCTACTCACAAATACTGGCTGGATCCCAACTACTATAAAACCAGACTATTGCATTACATTGTACCACGCGCTTCACAAAATATGCAGGTACAGTGGCCAAACGGTGTTACGAGACCTGTCAAAACTACTACATGAATGTGACGAATCCATCGAAAGCATATTGCTTCAGATGCTCGATGACGACGATGATTTGAATAATTCAGCGGTACAGTACCCTTCTATTTATGTAAGGTACTTGCTGCTGTCCAGAAATGAGGAAGATTTTGAACACAGATTCGTGAACATTGGAAATAGGTTCATTGCACAATTAGATAAGCTACGAAGTGAGAAAGACTTCCAATTCAAAAGACGACTCGATCAAATTTTTGAAAGTTTAAAGTATAATTCAGCATTTTTGGACACAAGATTCTCGTCATGTTTGTCAGTGATCGAAAGAATTTCAACTTGGTTACAGACATTTATGCCGAAAGAGGAATACTTTAAAATTTACACGAAGATTCGTTTAACGACATTGTATTTCAAAGCCGTTCGACAGAGCATTAAACAGATGCCAGAAGTTTTTGCTGACCCGAAGAGGAGGAGGTCGGAGGGAGTAGAGGCTGTGGGCTTCGTGTTTGGCAGATATATCATGAAGGAGGTAGCAGAACTTGTGAACACGTACTTTGACTCCATAATAGAACTGTATACTGGTGCTTTGGTTGATTATTTGAACTGTAATTTTTTGTATGGAACTTCGAGGAATAAGTTCATTGGTTTCGTTTTGAAAGGTATCTTGAAAGAAGCAGAGGGTGTGCAGCGTCGTCTGGCACTGTACATCTTTAGAGAACATTATCTTGGCTTAGAGGACTCTATCAGAAAAGAAATAGAGGAGCTTATGATAAAGGATCAGTCAATAGAGATTCTTGTTCATGCTGAAACATTTAATCAAACTGTTCCGATTATTCCTTATCATAATATTCGAATTAGAAATTGAAAAGCAACAGTGCTATTCTATATAAATACAACCTTGACCGCGCGGCCGCAGCGCTCACGCCACCCTGGGACTAAAAATTGCTATGCTCTAAGCTGCTGACAACGACACTATGCAAATGAGCGCACGCGCTTCGCGATTGGACGAAGAGTGTGCTCTTCGTCCAATCGCGAGAGTAGAGTTGTAGAGTCCAGCGATGTGTAGTTTCAAACAACTAGACTAAGACTTAAGCCAATGCCTAAATATTTTCTCGCGAAAAATATTATTTTTACTAATTTTATAGCAAACTGTTCCACCAGCAAAGTGAAAGAATTTTCGGAATCGAAAATTATTATGAGATTGTAGTTAACCTTAACTTGTAGTAAACCAACTTATTTACTTTTCAGTAATTTAAAAGTATAATTATGTTGTTTTGTAGGTCATAATTATATTTGTTCAGGAATTAATTAAATTAAGATTTTCTTTAACTGTTCGATAATAGAGTTTGTATCTTACACGGTCAGCTTATTATTTTATTCTATGCATGAACATAAATTGTATAAAACTGTGATTAAACTGTTATTACTCGTATTTAAAATGTGTTTTACTGTTTGCGAATTGTTTTTATTTAGCCGGTATTCTCCTACTGATGGGTAGAGGCCTCCCCATGTCCTTCCACGTGCTCTTTTCGAGTGTACTACGCTAGTCCGACAAACGGATTTTCAATGAACGCTTGTGCGACAAAATTGTACTGCGATACACCATAGTTCGGATTCGAATTGTATATGTTACGGCTAAAGGTAGGTGTGAACCTAAACTTAAGATTAGCCGGCTAAACCTAGGTTTATCTTCGACGAAATGTTAATGTTAGTTTGTTCTATCTTTAGCCAGCTAAACTTAGGTGTAGCTGCAGGTCCTTGGCTAAAAATGAAGGAAATGGAATGGTCTTGCTTTCGCGGGGCGTCCACGCTTCCCAGCATGTCGACGGAGCCCCGCTTCGCGGGGCTCCTACTTCTGGGTGGTTTAAAAAAAAAATAACCACGAAGAGGATGGCGGGGTCTTTCAGACCCCGCCATCCTCTTCTAACCTAAATTGTCCGAGTCGGGGTGCCAGCGAGTCCCGAGCTCGCTTCGCTCGCTCATGTGTAATGAAAGTGATTATTTTTTAATAAAGTTTTCGTGTCAAAATAGTAAACATTATTACATTGTTTCCTTTTCCATTTCCTTCTACATTTTTAGCCAAGGACCTGCAGCTACACCTAAGTTTAGCCGGCTAAAGATAGAACAAACTAACATTAACATTTCGTCGAAGATAAACCTACGTTTAGCCGGCTAATCTTAAGTTTAGGTTCACACCTACCTTTAGCCGTGACATATACAATTTCTAGAAAATTTATACAATTCCGAAACTATTTAGGAAATGTTTTACGTGTTCAGGCAGTCCCATTTCCGAGTGCAAGGCTTAGAGGAACCTAACCAAAAGTCTATTTGGTTAGGTTTCACACATTTCTAAACCGCAATACATTTTGCCACTGTATGGTCGTAGTTATGAAAAAAGGATTTAACTGAATGCCTTCGTTTCATTACCGTAAATTACGTGTGCTATGTGGGGACAGGTAAAAATTAATTGAATTGCACCAGCGTCATGTCCGACCTTCAATGTATCGCAAAGCGTGCATTCGAACTATGGTGTGACGCAATACAGTTTTGTCGCACAAGTGTTCATCGCACATCCGTTTGTCGGATTAGCGTGTTTTTGATGAGAACTTTAGATCAAGCTGGGGTATAATTGTCGGGGCTCTGTGCATGAAGACGGCGGCAGTAGCAAAAGATCCTCAACAGTTAACAGCAACGACATCGTATTTGAGCTCATTTCATTCATCATAATGAGAACGTTAGACATAGCTGGGAATTGACAATCGTCGACGGTCTGAACTGAAACCGACGAAAGATCGAACTCAAAATAATATAAATATATATTAGCCCCCTAACATGCTCATTCTTGCCCAAAAATAAGTAAAGCCCAGGCTTTAATAAGTAAACTACCAGTAGTTTATACTAAAGAAGCTTTATTCAAAATCGACACCAGGTTTCCGCGGCGTAGGTGAATATTGGTAAAACTAAGGCCCTATAAATGCATATTTTCGTTTGCAGTTTCGGTCATGAGAGCAATCCGTGCTGGAATTTCAGACGCCAGTCTTTTGTCGTTAGACACTTGACTTCCGAGATATTTAAAATGCGATACCTCTTCCAATGATACAGAATTCAACTTACCGGTTGACATCGTCACATCCCTTTGGTGGTTGTTTTAGAACTTGTGTTTTCTTTACGCTTATTACTAGTCCAAATCTAGAAGAGGAGGCCTGAAGGTTATTAAGATTAGATTAAGTCTAGGAGAGTTTCTACACGGTCAGCTACAGCCTACAGGCACACATCATCGGCAATGAGTGCGACAAGCACGGCAACCCTAGACGTCTTAGACCTCGCCCTAAAGCGTGAGAAGTCGAAGACACTTTTATCAGTACGAACATTGAGTTCAATCTGTCCAACACTATGCTGTAGTGCATCATTCAGCAGAGCCGAAATATAGAGTGCAAATAACGTGGTTGCCATGATACAGCCTTGCTTCACACCGCTGGTTATAATAATTGGGTCTGAGAAATCGTTTTCATGTTGAACACGCGCCGTCATATCTTCGTGAAACTAACCAATCAAGTTGTCGAATTTCTCAGGACATCCAGCCCTTTTAAACACTACCCAAAGAGCAGCGCGCAGCACGCATGCACGCAGCATGATCTTTTTTTTCCTCGTATTCGGAATGAAAAGCACAGTGTTTACCTCGGGAACACCCAAATACACCGAAATATTTTATTCCGAATTTTGATGTTCCGATTTTCAAAACTCTGAATATCAAAATACCAAAAAATTACTATATCTTTTATTCAGAATAACGATTTTACCGAAAGTCCTATATCCGATTTGTTCGTTTTCCGATTTTCACATATTCGAAAACTGTAATGCTCGATGGGTTCTCGAAAAACGATTTTCCGATTTTCAATACTCCCAAAAAGAAACGAATCGCTGCAAAACCGGCTCCACGTGGTTTTGTCTTTCCTACTCCTTGAGTGTTATTTAAGCCTGCGTAGGCTCCGTCGATCTACCTTGGTAGGTAGTGATCAGCAATTTGACTAAGGACGCAAAAGAGCGAGCTCGGGAATTTGGCACCCCAACTCGGACAGGTTAGGTTAGTCGAAAACTACCTAAAGTTTATTTAAACCTTGCATTCAGAAATAGGAGCCCCGCGAAGCGGGGCTTCGTCGAGCTATCTTGAAAGGTGGTAATCAGCAATCAGACTAAGGATGCAAGAGCGAGGAAAATTTAATTTTCGGAATTCTAATTAAACGGTATTTTAATCATCGGAATTAGTGTATTTGATTATGCGAAAAATCATTAAGTCGGATTTTTTGTTACCTATTCGATCTATTGAAACTCGGTATTTTGAGAAGTGTAAAAACTTCGAATTGTTTTCAACTGACAGCTACCGTATAAAAAAAAATAGTTCTATTATGACATTTTTATTGAACCATGTTCAAACTTTTTATACAACCACTAAATTACAGCGCGATTCAAAATTAAAATAAAATAAAGTGAAGTAATAAGTATTATTTAATTTCGCTATCTCTCTAAAATTACATCGATGTCGGCAAAATGTTTGCCATTTTTTTTAATGATGAACATGAAAAATACTGGCTGTTTATCTGGACGACAGCAGGACAAAAAAAAAACAAAATAAGCGAGGAGGCGACAATTCGATCTACTAAACTAATTTTTTCTTGAGTTAATATTTATGTTTTTATTTTTACTTTCCTCGTTTTTTCTGGCATTCGTAATGAACAGCACTGCACCAGCGTCATTGCAAGCAGTGTTTACCCGAGGTAACTAAGGTATTGTATAAAAGCAGTGTTTACCCGAGGTAAACACTGTTTTTATACAATTTACTTATTTAGTCCCTCGAACTATTAACGCCCTCACTACATTACGGGCGCCAAACTACGTCTCGGGACTGAAGTAAGTAACTTTCACCCCTCGGATAACAATGTACTATTTTGCTTATCACTTCGATGTTTCGTCGGTTTAATTTTTTGTTAAAAAGGTTTTATACAGTGACACTTCGGACCAGTCATCAAGTGCAAGGTGCGCGTCTAGATCGTCCTGCCACCTTTTTTTGGGCCGGCGTCGATGGCGTCTACCATCTTCATCCACAAATTCACTGCATATATTATGTTTGCCTAACGACTATTACACGAAGCTAATTTATATAACTGATAAAATAATATAAAAAAACATTGATATGATTAAATTTAGTAAGAACGTATACGGTATATAAGTGACAAAAATAAATAATTGTGGGGTTACAATAAAAAACAAAGGGATAATTATTTTTCAGATATATTAGTTCAATATTTCAGCATGAACAAATAACTCAATATATTTGTCATGAACCATTACTTCTTCGAACTCCTTTCTTGTAGAATCTTCCACATCGTATCGAAGATCCTTAAGTAAATAAACTGCCATGCGACGCTGGGTACCGACGGCTTCGGCTAGTATACCTTTGATAAAGGCTTCTAGGAACTTCGCCCTGGAAGTTCCAGAAATAAAGTAATCGTAACCTAAGTAATCAACCAAAGCACAGGTATACAGCTCTATTATTGAGTCGAAGTACGTGCTCTCAAGTTCAGCTACCTCTTTCACTACATATCTCCCAAACACGAAGCCCACAGCCTCTACTCCCTCCGACTTCCTCCTCTTCGGATCAGCAAAAACTTCTGGTATCTGTTTCATACTCTGTCGAACAGCTTTAAAGTACAACATTGTTAAATGCATATGCACGTACTTATCAAAACACTCTTCCTTCGGCATAAACGTCTGCATCCAAGCTAAGATCCTCTCGATCACCGACAAACATGCCATATATTTTGTGTCTAGAAACGCGGCGTTATATTTAAGACTCATCATAATTTGTTTAAGTCGTTCACCGAAGTTCAAGTCCTTTTCGCAACGCAAGCTTTCTAATCGCTCAAAAAATCGATCTCCAATTTGAGCATATCTTCTTTCTAAATCCTCGTGATTAACAGACATCATCAAGTATCTAACAAAAATTGCAGGGTACGATAGCGGTGGTTCACCGTCATCCGTCTTGTCGAAAATGCAAAGTAAAATCTTTTCGATCATATCTGATTTTACTTCGGGGAGAAGCTTGCAAAATTCGCGAAGAACAATGACTGAATGCGTTTTGGAGTTCTTTTCAAGCACAAAGAACAGCAAGCTGCAGTATTCGGGTTTGATAGTAGATGGGATCCATTCGGTTTTACAGAGTAACTGTCGAAGCCTTTCGCGGGATGAAAAGTCGACACTTCTAAACAAGGGTTTAACGATATCCCATACTCCAGGATCAGCAGTAGCACCATGGCGACGGAAGTACGACAACTCTACATGTAATGCTGCCACGGGGCGCAACTTTGCTGCTGATGCGAAGGTTTCAAGTAATAATCCCTCCGGCCTTGTAGATCGCATACTTACTGCTAAGGCTACTCTTATTGTCCTACGTTCCATAGCCAAAGCACGAGTTAACGCAGTTCTTTCTAGTTCTCGACAGCGCATAGCTCGCGTCGAGACCGCCTTCGCGCCAGCCTTGCGCCAGCCCCATTCTGCCAAGTTGACGACAGGCCGGGCTCGGTGTGCGCAGGCCCTCAGTGCTGCCGCAAACCTCACACTCTCTTTACCAGCTGCGTCTAATTCACGCAATTCTTTCTCGAAGTCTTTATTCAACAGACTGGCTAAGGGTCGTGCCACAGCCAAAATTACTTTCTTGGAATTTTCCTGCTCTTGCCGAGGAATTTGCTCCTTTAATGCAGTCCTCAGTAGTGTAGTGAAGTCTTCCTTCTGGTTGAAGTATATCACTAGCTTTGAAATGAATCCGTCAAATTGTGATCGCTCCGTGGCTATTATATCTGCAACCTTCTTGAGCTCCAGCGCAGGTGGGTCGTGACGCAGTGCGTTCATGAGTGCGCCCTGATCGCGACGAAACTCTAAGTTGAGTCGAAGTAACTCACGACGTCCAATCCGCGCGTTATACAAACGTTCGAGCAAAGACCGAGCGACTTCTGCATCACGCGCAGCTAAGCTCTTGACCGCTTTCACCACAGGTGACGCTATGTCGACGCGAACGTGGTATATTTCAATGACATCAAGCAGTTGATTAAGCCGCTCTGCGGTTACTGCCGGTTCGACGTCTATGGCGGCCGCTGCCAAAACGCTTTGAAGACCGTTAGCAACGCGCTCTCGCTCGTTCACGTTTAAAGAATACTCTGTCAGCGTCGAAAAGTCATTAAGAAACGAGTCGCGCACGGCTTGTTCGCATTCACCAGCTAGCAACTGACGAATCACGACACAGTGGAGTCCCTCACGGCACGCCGCTTCAGATGGCGCGCCGTCGAGCCCGAGTCCGTGCCCGAGCTCCAAGAAAAGTTGCCAGACATCTGCCGCTAGCCGCCAGACGTTAGCGCGTTTGACGAGGCTGCGCAGTATAGAGGCGCGTATGTGCGGCGGCTCGTTGCTGTGCCGGGCGGCGAGGCGTAACAGAGCAGACACCGCATCACTGCGTCCACCGCTCTTGCTCACTAGAACTAGGAAAATGTCGCGCCGCCTGTCTGCTGAACCCGTAACGTTGAGCCGTTGCCCTAAGTCGTGTAGAGCTCGGTCAAATCCGATGAAACGAAATTCATCGAACAACTGGTCTAAGTCCGATTTAGTTTTCTCCCATAAACACGCGCGATCTGCAAAGCGACTATATTTCTTTTTTTTCAACATGCTCCGAAAGTCCATTCTGCAATCAGGACGAATCGGCCTGAAATCCTCGTCGTCAAATATATGTGCGTCAGAGTTGGGGTGCGAGGGTGACTTTGGCGTCGGGTACGACCATTCTATCACGCGCTCTCCAACATTCTTCTCTACGAACACTAATTTCTTGAACGCCGCCCTTTTATCGGGTCTCAGACGCTTTATTAGCGGCTCCACGACTTTATAGTCGAACCAATACTGCAAATAGCTTGCTCGTGCTAACTTGATTACTGTTTCCTGACACTCGTCGACACTGAGCCGAGCAGCAAGAGTCGGAACGTGCAGGATATACGCAACGTACAGCTCCAACTTATTTGTGAATCTAGTTTTATGGTAGCGTAAGATGTAGTCCGTCGCCAAAGGACTAATTCTGTTAAAGGTGTTCATATTAAAATACTTTTCTGTGATGTCGAGGAACACATCTGCGTCGGACTTTAGCACACACTTTACACTATTATAGTAGGACTGCTCTTCGTTCACATAGCGCATTTTTACATCTTCGTTAGTCATCAACGATTCAAAGTATACTTTGGCCACGGTAGGATATTTTTCGCAAAGCACTTTAAGCAAATGAGGAGATAATTTATTCAATATCGTGGGAGCCTCTGCAAGTATGAACTCTTGAGTGCAGTGACTTAGAAACTTTACAGCCAACTCGAATGTTTTCTCCTTGTAGTGCTGATAGAACTCCTGACACATTGTTGGGTCTCGTAGGTTGATGTAGAGCCAGTGCTTCATTTTGGTGACTGCTGGCGTTATCATTTCAGGGAAGAGAATCTCTTCTAAATATTTAGGGTTAATAATGTCACGGTGCTCTGTAAGCCATGTTGATTTCAGGGCTCTGCTCACGTAAAACATGTCGTCGTCTTTTAAATTACGTATTATGTAATCAACATGTCTACCTTGTATAGCGAGGTCTATTTTAAAGAGGCGGTCTATTGGAGACTCTTCGGGCAGGGCTTCGACATCCTGAGGCGAAGTTTGGCTCTCTTTAGCTTCACGCACTAGACTGTTGAGATTCCGATGCCGTTGGCCTAGGTTATCCCCTGACAACATAACTGGTGTGAACGACATCATCTGAAAATTAATAGAAATGAAATCAATTGTTACAAAACAAGTACAGGTTGACAGGCCTGTTGGTCTAGTGGTTAGTGACCCTGACTGCTATGCCGGAGGTTGTGGGTTCGATTCCCACCCAGGACAAAAGTTTGTGTGATGAGCACGATCATTTGTTCTGTGTCTGGGTGTAATTTATCTATAATATGTATGTATTTAGAAATATAAAAGTATGTTTATCAGTTGTCTAGTACCCATAACACAAGCTCTGCTTAGCTTGGGACTAGATGGCGTTGTGTGATAGTTAAAAAAAAAAAAAAAAAGTACAGAATTTCACGAACTACATTCAAAAAACTGTAATCACCGCTAAGACATACACTATTATAAAAAGATACTGACCGAAAGCGACGAGTCATTATAGGGATAAACAGATAAAGATAAAGATTTATTTATTTGTACAACCTTGACAATAGAAGGATAACTAGTAAAACTATGAATTACCTTGTTTGGGCCCCTTTATAAAAAAACTGAAAGGGGATTACTACGAAAATGCAAGAAGACACATTAGTTAAAATACTCAAGTTGCATTGCCGGCTAAACTGAACAAAAATAAAATACATTCAGTTTGGCCTTGAGACTATTTTAGGCACGTTGATTATGTATACAATCTAAATACGTTTTAGTACGGTATTGATTGAATGAAGAGAAAACTACAGGTGTAGGCTTACATTTATAATAATATAAATATTCTTTATAACAATTATTTTCGAGCATTTTATCTCAACTAGATTAAATAGTAAACTAAACAAAAACAAAATTAAACGTATGACTTAGTTTTTCTCTGGTAACATTGTTTTTTTATCACTTCTTATCACAGACACAAAGCGTGGACTGAGCCTTCCCTGAGTGGCTAAAACGCAGTTTGTTTTGATGCAACATGGTACGGGACTCCATATATCCGAAAACATTCTCCTTTGCATACTTATAATGTTAAGCAAAATCATAGCACTGTGTAAAAAATGTTTATTTGAGTTTTGCACTATCTTTTATTTCATATTTTTATGCAAATAACTATTATTCTATACTAATTATGGCACAAAAGCCCTGAAGTCATACCAGCAAAATCTAAACTTATATTATATCTGTAAAAGAGAGGCCAATTCTGTACATGAAATATATTTAAAAAAAACTTTTTCAAAAAAAATGTAACCGCCTTCAAAAAGAACCACAAAAAAGGGTAAAATAATCTACAAAATAACTTTTATTTCGGAAGTCGATGGCTTTTTTTTATTTCATTGTTTTTTTTGCCACCGACTTCCGAAATAAAAGTTATTTTGTAGATTATTTTACCCTTTTTTGTGGTTCTTTTTGAAGGCGGTTACATTTTTTTGAAAAAGTTTTTTATTTTATTCTTTTTAGTTTAAATATTCAACCCAAATTCTTGCCAAATACATATAATATAATCCGTAGCACTGGTCATAACATCCCTCATGTACAAAATAAGCTAATAAAATTCCCTATCTCAAAAACTACTGAACCGGTTTTGATGAAACTTGCAGTATTCCCTAAGTTGAACGATACCTAGCACAAAAAAAAAGAATTATTTAAATCGGACGTGTAGTTCAGGAGATATGCGAACAATGAATCAGTCGATGCCTACTGCTTACTGTTAAGGAGTTGTACCTTCCATCATCAGCTCAGCTATAAAAGACGATGATTACCATACGCAAGTACTTAAATTACTTCATAAGATTTACGAAAAACGATGCGTAGGCCTATAAAATTTGAGGGTTGCCCTCGATATATCCAAGATCCAATCATCAGATCCTGATTTGGTGACAATGGGACCACACGGGAAGCACCAGCTTTCAAAAAAAAAAAGAATTTTGAAAATCGTTTCACCCAGTCGGTCGTAAGGCGGTAACAAACATAAAAAAAAAAATACACTCGAATTGATAACCTCCTCCTTTTTTTGAAGTCGGTTAATAACTATCAAGGGGTGATTAGGGATCGCTACTGATGCCAAAAATGCAATCAGTAAAATTTTTGTCTGTCTGTCTGTATGCGAAATTTGGCGCAATTATTCTTCATACTCCTGGGCAGGTTGTAGCATACTTTTCATTACGCTACGATCAATAGGAGCAGGGCAGTGAAGGGAAATATTAGGAAAACGGGAGAAGTTACTCCATTTTTTAGGCTTCCGTCGCGTGTGCAGTCTTACTTAATGGTTAAACTACATAGAAATCATCTGTAACGGAAATGTTCTCCTTAAAATTATATCTAAATATTCCTTGACAGAATATGTCTATCTTTTATGGTTGACTCACAATAACACGTGAAACTCCCGATAGCTTAGCAATTCGGAGCTTTCTGATTATATTTGTATACTCTTACATTTACAACAGTCTCACTCACCCCTAATTAAAAAAAGTTAACATTATTACCTAGTCAATAAAATAAGAATCATGTAAATCGGTGTAGAAACACCAAAGTTGTACATGAAATACGCTAATAAGTCATCACGCGTGAATACAGTATCATGCTTTATGAATTATTTTGTTGTATCGGTTGCCGCGCTCGACGCGCTTCGCGGCGGGATTTATAAATTGCACCCGTGTGGAGCCGGGGCGGGTCGCTAGTAGTTACAAAAAAAAGTCGTCTGACATGTCAAAAGTCTACGTGATGAAATGTTTCTGGCTTGATTCCGAGGTCTTTATGCCAATGGGAAGGCACCTGTCAAAGTGGCGCTGCTTACGATAATCCGAAAGGAATGTCACAACAAAGGAAATTCTGTGAAAAAAGGTTTTATCGATGTTATATGACTCAATAGTGTGTAATAGGCTGCAAAAATGCTGGAACACACAAATTTCCGACAATTTACACTATCAAGAAATAATGGGTAGCTGCTGTGAGACTAAAAATTGTATTGAGAGCGCGTATTCTGAAAGTTGGCAACGTCGCAAATAGTTGTCAAATATTAACAAGTTATTATTAATTTAGCCATGTTACTGTATGTAGTTCGTGACTGTACGGAAATAAGAAATATGGCTCTGTAGTGCACTAAAAATTGATGAGGGAATGCAATAATTAATATCGTAACACCAAATGTACTTTTTTACATCTAAGTAAAAAAGTATTTGGAAACTTGTCAAATGCCTTTTTTACACCTGAAACGGTTACAACATCAAATTCAGTATTTTAATAATTATGCAATTAAGGAGTATTCCTATATAAATTTTTTAGTGCACTATAGAGCCATATTTCTTATTTTCATACAGTAAATTATTCTTAAACCTCAACTACAAGTAACTGTGGGTTAAATAAAGTTAAATCAAATGTATAATCACTCAATTAAATCACTTTTTTTCCTCTTGTAGTTGCACCGCGGTTTCTAAATTTAGCTTGCGAGTTTATACACTTGCATTGGAGAGTAATATTTTATATCTATTCTGTACCAAAACTCAATAAATATCACAAAAAAAAAGGTTTTTATACAAGGTAAACATTAACCTGACATCTGGACAAACGTACCCAGCGCCATCTACAATATCTTTCAGTTGCCAACCCCATTGTGACGTGAAAATACCCTAGTTTCACAGATTATAATTATAAATACTTTGACAAAATGACGTACTTTGTAGAAGAATTTTTTCTTTTTACAAAAAAAATACATTAAAATGTATGAAGATCAATAACGAAGATATAATAAATAAATTTTTAAATGAAAGACACTACCTTTAAAAAAAAACAGGAATGACGGAAGACCAGGCGGTAAGGTTGAAAGACAAAGCCTGCCCAATACTGGGCGAATTAAAAAAAAAAATGACAATTTGTCATGATGTCATTGACAAATGTGATGTCCTAGGCTGTATGGCTCTGTTCCTTTGCCTGCCTTTTGGCGAATTTTATAAACAACAAATGTGATGTCAAACTAATTGGAACTCGATATATTACAGACTTGGCTGTATGGGCTTGACCCTTTGCCTGTCCTAAAGGACGAAGGAAAAAAAAAATTGGAACTGGATTATCTAAAACTTTTATTGTTGTTAATTTACAGTGAACCGAATGAACTACAAAGTTGAATCTGCCTAGTCTGCTAATTTGGCAAAATTTGACCATGGAACCAAAGGCGGATATAACTTTACCAGCTCTTAAATTCTTGACGAGTGAATCTGAACATGTTTGTAGGTTGTGTTTATCTTCGACGGAGCATCAAGAAGTATTGTTTGAAGACATTGTACGGCTACAGCGGCCCTATTTGGACGAAACTATCACATTTGTGGATATGTTCCGCGAGTTAGGTGTAAGTTTCCATATGAAAAAACTAAGACGACCCACTGACCAAAACAGAAGTTAACATGTTTCGAGTAACAGACCAAAATTATTTCAATGGAGTTTTTTGTGTTGTTTCAGATTATTCAGGAGCCTTCTTTGCCACAAGTCCTGTGCATGAACTGTGCTACTATGACCATCAACTCGTACCTTTTCCTAAAATTGTGTCAATCTGCCAATGACAACTGGAACACAATCATTAACAAGCTAAGCTCAAGTTTAGACCAATCATCAAATATTAGTCCCAAACTAGGTGTTCAAACTGTTTATTTTGTGGTGAAGGATACTGAAAATCTGATGTTCACAAGCAGAAAAAGACACACACCAAGTAAAAAAAATGCCCTAAACAAAATAAGAGAACTAGTCAAAGATAAACGTTATAGGGTGAAGAAGCAGAAAAAAACGAACATTATTTGTGAAGAATGTGGAGAAAGATTTGCCTCTAACTGCCGCCTGGTCAAACATATGAAAGTTCACAGCAACTCCAAGCATCCTTGCATGCAGTGCCCCAAGATTTTCGCCACGCAACTACAACTTGATGATCATACTGAAAGAGTGCATTATCCAAAAAAACTAAAATGTCCAAAATGTTCAAAAATGTTTAGTACTAACAAAATGTTAACTTTACATGATAAGCTACATCATGTTACTGCAATATGTAAACTGTGTTTTGTTCAGTTACCCTCAAAGATGGATCTACGAGCTCATTTAAACAAACATGAAGTCAACACATGTCCACGCTGCAACAAAGCTTTTCTTAACAAACTTACCTTTAAATTGCATCTAAGAATATGTGGAAAACATAAAGATCAACGACAAAGCTTCTTTTGCGATATTTGTAACAAAGGCTATGCTACAAAGAATAGTATAAGAACTCATTTAAAAATAGATCATGGATTTGGACCTGTCTTAGCTTGTAACTGGTGTGGCAAGAAGTTTGATGCTATAAGCAGACTGAATAATCATATTGTTAAACATACTAAGGTAAAGAACTTCCACTGTGATCATTGCGGAGGGAAATTTGTGACACAGGCAGCTTTAGTTTACCATACAAGACTTCACACAGGTGAAAGACCTTTTCCTTGTGACTTGTGCAATGAAAGCTTTCTTTCAACTTCCCGGAGGATGGAACACAAGCAGCGGAAGCATTTTGGTCCCACTAAAGAGTGTCACGTCTGCCATGTTAAGTTTTTTACTGGACATCAGTTGAGGAAGCATGTCGAGAGACACTATGATCCTCATAGCAAATTGTATGTGCCTGAAGCAGAAGCTCCATTTGCAGTGTATCCAAATGTTAATATAAATGTAAATAATAATGCTAAGACAGAGCACTACCCGAATATATCTAAGTTATTGTCTATATGAATCGACAAAATATTGTTAAGCTGCTTAGAAATCCCACTATTATTAATGAGTATCTGTTATCGCGTTTAAATAGCTGAACCGATGTTGATGAATTTTACCCTAGAGACTTATCTACACTAATATTATAAAGAGGAAAGATTTGTTTTTGTGTGTGTATGTTTGTAATAAGTAAACTCAAAAACTACTGGACCAATTTCAAAAATTCTTTCACCAGTTGGCAGCTGCATTGGTCCTGACTGACATAGGCAATAAAGGGGAGGGGATGAGCAGGCCAAGCCGGTTCAATCATTTCGAA
This sequence comes from Agrotis puta, assembly GCA_943136025.2. NCBI lineage: Eukaryota > Metazoa > Arthropoda > Insecta > Lepidoptera > Noctuidae > Agrotis > Agrotis puta. Next base: position 11,265,074 of record OW964192.2, read on the forward strand.
AAATAAGCATGTGTACTCGGTCTTAAAGTGTTGAGTACAGCTACCAACTAAAATGGTGAGTTGGTGAGAACTGAGAGTGTATTTTCAAGTATGATGGAGGCTCTTGATGGCAACTCTTACCCAGAGTGGCTAGTTAAAGTCATCATACACCATCGTGTCGCCGTCATCTGACTAGACAACAATGACAGTTCTAATAATTTATAAGTTGATTTAAATGTGTACTCTAGGTAGAAATGATCATTAGTTAGCTGGCATGAATTCTGACTTCGTACCGCCAAGTGTGTGATTAACTCTAGTCAGCAATTAATTGACTAGTGCATCTTTTTTGGGTACATGGAATGTATGTACCTATATTTATTATTAATGAGCAAGATATTACCCGATACTGTAGTGACAACAATAATATGCTTTTTTAGGCTTTATTCTGTGTTCCCATTGCCACAACTTATAATTAATGTCTCCGAGTTAGACACCCAGCAGTTATTTTATGTCATAAAATAAAACACAGTAGTTTTTATAAATTTGTTTTAATAGCAAAACAGAAACATGTCTTTTAAAATACTTACTAAGCTAAATTCCTTATCAATTATCTCTCTTTAAACACACTGAATTGTCTATTTGACAGTATCTAAAAATTACAAATATAAGTAGTCCGTCATTTAGAGTTTAAAAAAATAACGGACACGTATTTTTTCTTTTGTAAAATCAATGAATATTTACCAAAATATAACGCATCGAAACTCAAGAGTGGAGGCTCGTGACGTCAGAATTCAATAAAAATTGTACTATATTGTGACGTATTGCCAATTTTGAAAGCGTCGTATCTTCGTTAATTTTGGTTTACGAAACAAAAGAAAAAATACGGGTCGAATTTTTTTTGATAATCTATGTGACAGACTAATTAGAATTTTTCAAATAGCCAATTAAACAACCTTATTGCACACAATTTTAGGGATTTTACCCATGACGCAATTCGTGCGATATGCAATTTCTACTAACCAAAAATGAAAATCGACCTTGCTACTAAGAAATAATGATGCAATTCGATTGACCTGACGTCGGCGTGGCGATCGTGTTTTGTTTTTCATCTACCCGTAGATAACAATGTGTTTTATGTCATATGTCGTAGTGATAAGATTGATTTTCACTTGTAGTTGGAATCGGTTGAATTGCAATCGCATCGCGTCATGGGTAAGCTCCACAGAAATCTTAATAATAAGGCAATAGAAGTCGCATAGACGCGTGACCTTGTCGCCGCGCATGTGTATCGTAGGGCACAAGTGCACGAGGAGCGTTTGTTGCGGTTACTTGTGTTATTTGAGACGCGGAGAGGTAAACATGGTGTTTTGCAGCGTATCCATCTGCGGAAACTCGTCCAAAACTTGTAACTTAACATATAAAGGAATAACATTTCATATGTAAGTACTTAATTTTTGAAATATTGTCGTTTTTAGTAAATATAAACAAATCAAATATTTTTACCACCGCTACAACGATTTATCACCAAAAACGTTTTTTTTGTCAATTCAATAACCATCAATGCTTAAGCTTGTCCATGTCTACTATTACAACTGCTAAAAGCAGCAATGGAATTATAGTCATGCGGACTCGCATTCTCGCGGCGCAATAAACAATTCTTGGTACAAGCCGCATGAGTTGGCCGCAATTTAGTGACGTGCCACTACTATTCTGTATCGATAAATTAATTACGTTCAGTTTGATTTTTAGTTTTACCAAATTGGAAAACATTATGGTTTTATGTTAAATGTTTAAATATGAGATGTATTTTCAGTTTTCAAAATCAAAATAATGTAGAAGTCCCATACTTTTTCATTTTTACAAATTATTTGTTTAATCATTGTTCAATGTGACCCATATTAGGTATGTATTTATATTTATTTATAGTACACACATCAAAAGTGTCTAGGGATCAACATATATTTTTGCAATAACTTTTCTCCTGATTGATATTAATTAAAAATTTTTTTAAGGATTCATCAAATAAAGTGTTTTCGTTTGTCACAGTAACGATAAACCAAGTCACCTTTGCATTAATAAAGAAATTTGCCATTTTCCTAATAAAGGGATTTTTGACATTTGAACCACTAACACAAAAGTTCGAAAAAAAGACTGAAATAACAGTTTTCTTTAAAATTTTATTGGGTAACTTAAACAATTAATAATCCGTGTTTCTACCGCGAACACTAACAACACAAGAACATCGGTTTGGCATACTCAAAATGAGTTCATCCAAATCACGCTGTGGAATGGCCGCCCATGTTCGTTGCAACAACAAAAAAAGGTCTTCTTGCGACTGGATACCCTCCATATTCGGCAGAGCTCTTCTCTGTAGCATATCCCATGCATGCTCAATCGGATTCAAGTCTGGCGACTGAGCAGGCCAGGGCAGGACATTGATGTTAGCTGCGGCGAGAGTCTGTCTTACAACTCTTGCGGTGTGCGGTCGTGCATTATCATGCATTAACTGAAATAAGGGACCGATTTGCACTTGTAGAGGAACGATGACGTCTGATACAATCGTCTCAGCATAAATTTGAGCGTTGAGATTGCCTCTGATCCAAATCAACTCAGTTCTTCCGCCGATCCAAATACCCGCCCATACCATGATGGTTCCACCACTATAAGGATGGACTTCCTGGCAGGATTTTAATCGCTGTTGGCGTCCAGGGCTTCTCCAGTGTCGTATACGTCTTGTATCCGGTCTCATACCAAAACGAGACTCATCAGAAAAGCACACGAAACGCCATTGTTCTTCTGCCCAATTTCTGTGTTCAAGAGCCCATTGATATCGAATCCTACGATTGTGCATTGCTATAGGTGGTACCCGTAGCGGTCTTCGGGAATGAAGGTTCACTTCATGCAAGCGGTTTCTGACTGTTTGGTTGCCAATTAAGTTCCCTGAAGAGTGATGAAGCCTCACGGCTAACATCATGGCGGTTATTGTTGGAGCTCTTCGAGTTAAGATTTGAATGTATCGGTCTTGTCTCCGTGTGGTGCAGCGATACCGTCCTCCATGGCGCTCAGCCACGGTACCAGTGCTTCGGTAACGTGTCCAAAGTCGACTGATAATACTCTGACTTGTATTCAGAGCTAAAGCCACAGTACGTTGCCGGGAACCAGCTTCTATCATTCCCACGGCTCTGAGCATTTCTTCCCTGCTTAAATGACGTCGCCGCTCCATAATAACGTTGGTTTTAATCAGTAGTAGGGAAACAGTAGCACTAATAATGTCTTCAATGCGTTGTATGTTTTTATAGGGAAAATATTGACAGCTGATTTTCATCTTTTACTCGAATTTGATTCACAGTTCCTGATTCAAATTATGAAATGCACCAAAAAGGATCCATATAAATTTATAAAATCATAAATTTATTACAAAGCCACATCTCAATCTCAAGAAATCCGCATAAAAATGCTTGATCCCTAGACACTTTTGATGTGTGTATATAATTAATATTCTTATATATTTATGTATTGTTATTTATATAAAACTTAAACAATTTCAATTATGTTATTTTAGTTTATATTTTAATTTCAATTATGTTAAATTAGTTTAGTTTATTAAGTATTTGTAGTCCACCACTACACTAGCTACCTCCCCACTTTTATCTAAGTTCGTACATAGTCCGTCCTATTTGGTCATTGCTTTTTTTTCCATAAGGTGAAGTATTGGAGAGCCTTTGAGATTTAACTATATTATAAACTAAATGTATCTACTTACACTTATTGTTTTATTGAATCCCTTTCAATAAAATTAGTTATCTATTGTTGCTAGATTCCTTGGCGATTAACACTCAACGGAAAATTATAATTTATCGACATGAGCTCGTAGTAGTTTGCACTTGCACTGCACTATTCCTACGTGAGAGTGAGCGCGCGATATCATTTTCTGCTTTTCGCACACGTTTTTTATTGGCTGCAGGAGTCACGTGACCTGAGATTATACGTTTTTAGAAAATGTTGCGTAATGTCATCGCAAAAAGGTTTGGTTTTGTTGCAGCAATGCAAAGTGCATATGTAGGCGTTATTGTGTATCTATATGTGGTGGTAGCTGTGACCCGGCGACACTCGTCCCGCTGTAAAATGTAGTACTATAGCATTTCTATTACCTTATTATTAAGATTTCTGTGGTAAGCTCCCTTAAGCGCGCCACACATGGCTAAGATACTTTAATATTTTATCTAAATAAATTAAAGTAAAAAAAAACATCAAAAATTTTCTAAGAGTCGGTTGTTTCAGCTAGAGTGTTCTTAGTGTGTGGGCGAACTCAGATAAAAAAAAATAGGGGCGAAGGACTTTTTTTTACAAATTTCGGTGTTTTTTTTTTGTAGAATTCGGCCGTTTTTATTGCAGCGAGTGATTAAGCTTGTCAATAGAAACCATTTAGGGTCTGAGAAGCATGGTCCTACGACGCACCATTTACGACTTATGGGCCGTTTACTTTTTTTTTTTTTTAATATTTTGTCGGTACATGTATTCGCCCATGTACCACTTTAATCGCCGCTGACTGACTGACTCCTACCGGTGCGACATTGGCGGTTTAATTCTAGCCATTGCCGCTTGAGTCTGGTACTGGGATCCCAAGGCTGGTCATCCACAGTGATATTAAGTCCCTGCTTTAAATTGTCGGTTGTGGTTGACACTGGACTGTTCACGCATACCCAGTCTCAAGTGAACGCTCATGTATGCCCGGTGCTGGTCAGACATAATGTAGGAGTTTTAGTCTTTTTTTTCGTGGTAAAATCATCAAATGAGTCCTCCCACCCAGGGCAGAGCGGGAGGGACTGTCAGACTTGTTCTGACTAAAATCCACAGTGTCCTTCAATAGCCCTTTACGTTCCGGGGTCACGGTAATTCGTACAGCCCCGCGACCTCGGCAAGCTTTGGCCCCGTCATTTTGCTGACACTCTTTGAGGCGCGCGTGGAACACAACGCGCCGTCGACCCGGGCATGGTCCATGGTCGGACAGTGAGTTGCCCATTACTCACTGTCCGCATGCCCGCGCCTACGGAGATCGTCTGGCGATGTCCGTCGCCGTGGGCGTCAAAAATAAATAACTACTGATAAAAAAAACTAAATCTACTGAAAAAAATGTAGACGGCCCAAACTCGGAAACGGTGCGTCGTAGGGCCATACTTCTCAGACCCTAATTGGTTTCTATGGACAAGCTTAATCAGTCGCTGCAATGAAAACGGTCGAATTCTACAAAAAAGTCCCAATTTTTTTTTACTAATTTTTTTTTATTTCCTTTTCTTTGCTGCTCATAGTGCCCCTTAGCATATACTCCAGCTCCTACACTCCGCCCCTAAGACGACCTACTGACCGTAAGCATTCAATATTAATAATGAGTTACAATAATTCCCAAAGAGTGGACTTGGTATTATAGTTATTTATTTTAAATATAGGTAATAAAAGCATACTCAAACCAGTTTTAAATAAGACAACAACCAGCCTGTACCGATTGTCTTTTGACAGCTTTTAACAAGCCATCACTGATCTGGATTATAAGTCTGTCAGCCTAACTCTCATATTTTCTACAGCTGGAACATTAGGCGGTATGAGACTCCTGCCAGCATACAGCTTGTTGGAAGGATCATGATGTTTCTTAATATGCTGCTTCAAGAAGTTAGGTGTGAAGAATTTTCGAGAGCATATCTCACACATAAGTGTTGGACCAACATGTTTGAACTTTATATGCTCAGCTCTGGCTGACGCATTAACAAACTTCTCATCACACAATGTGCAACTGTATGGTTTGTCCCCTGTATGTCTTCTAGTATGGTACAGCAATGCCTCTTTAGAAACAAATAATCTACTACACAAGTCACACTTGAAGTTTTTTTCACCAGTGTGCTTGACCATGTGGACCTTCAAGTAACTTGGAGCAGTAAATTGTTTATCACAATATTTGCAAGTATGTGGTTTTGCATTACCATGAACAAATCTATTGTGGACCCGTAAACCTCCAGGTGTACTGTAGCCTTTTCCACACTTCTCACAAAAGTATGTCTTCTCAATTTTACTCCTGATTGGATGTGGATCCAACATGTCTTCCAGACATAATTTGACATGTTTTAAGAAGAATCCTTTAGTGTTGTAGCTTTTTCCACATTTAGGACATTCACTTTTGGAGATGTGTTTTTGTTCATGGATCTGAAGCTTTTCTAAATTTTTGAAAGACTTTCCACAGTCCTTACATACAAACACTCCATGGGCTTTATCCTGATGTTGTTTCAAGCTTTCTTCAGTGCATCTAAATTGATTGCATTCAGGACATTCATACTTATACTCACTGTCTTCATGTGCAGCGAGTTCACTCTCATTACTTACATTATCATCACATTTCTCACATGTGAGTATGGCATGAGCTGATATGTTATGTGCTCGAAGCTCCAATATGTCCTCATACTGTTCATTGCATTTGGTGCAATGAAAAATTTTTGAATGCGGTTCCTTCTTTTTGTCCTCATTGTTAACCAAAATAAGTTGAGACTCGTTTTCATTAACTGTTATGTACAGGGTATTATTAGGGCTTGTGTCTATATCAATAGTCAGTGCATTGGAGAGATTATTGAATACAGTCTGGAGTACAATGCTTGAGTTTGCACAAGATTGTATGAATTTTAGCGAGTCAAGTGCTTTGTCTACACATGGCATACATACTGCATCAATCCCAGCAATCTCTTCGCAGACCTGAAAACAGTACTTATTGTTAATTTATGAATTTAAACATTATGACAGCAAGTCAATGACCCTAATAAGTCTTTATGAACTTTACATTTGACACCATTCCTATTTAAGCTGAACCTATTGCATAAAAAGAAGAATATGATTATCCAGGGGAATTTAATTACCTATTCATTAAAGTTTTTGCATGAATGATAGCTGATGATTAATGTTAATGAAATTTCACTTACTTCATCCCCTAAAAGTTTCGTTAAGATTTCAGCAAGCGTTAGATATGTCCCACTCGTCGAGTCCAGCAATACAGAATCATGAAAACGTATGTAATGTTCTTGAATACCTTTTAGGCATAACCTGCAATTGCTGTACCGATTTTCGCTCAGTATGTTAGACACAAGCACATTTAATTCCGATTCCTCTATCATTTTCACAAAACCCACAAGAGCATCAAAACTATTTTAACTTGGTACAGTTCAAAGTAAGGCGCGCGCTAAAAATTTTTCGTTCAAGAATCTCCTTCCCACGTAGATCAATCGTCGCCATGAATCAAAATGGCGGCTGATAATGCTCCATCTTGCAGAATTTTAAAACTTGTTTTTGATTGCTTTATGAATGAATAACATTACCTATAAAAGTTAGATTTTCTTGAATTATCGTTCATCTTGGTAAATCATTTTGTAAAATTGTTTATTACCACGAAAATGAGCACTGTTTATTATTTTTAGGTCTTGCAACTCTCCTTGGAGAAAACATTGGAATTTGACTTTGACAGCGCCTTTATTTCCCTACAATAGTTTGCATTAGGAGTGGAAGTGGTTTTCATAAAAAACTTTAAACATTTCCATAGGATTACCATGGTGATCTTTGCAGGAGGCTGACACCTCTTACTATAGGTTTTTAAAATCTTTATTTTTATTTAGTAATTTTTATACCTACTTGGTTTTAAATATTTTTAAAAATATATAAAAGGTAGCAGTCCACCAGCATCGGGAACAGGGTTCGGGCTACTGGTGGTTAGAGCGTTTGTGGTTAGAGTTCCTCCTACATGTTTATTTATTAGTAAAAAGAGGGTTATATAACTATCTATATTATTTTATACCTAGGGTTTTGTACTTTATTAAATGCATAAGCGTACAGAATCGATAATAGGGCGCCGTAGAAATCTCGCCCAGGGCGCTGGTAGTGCTAAAACCGGCACTGGACAAAACCTTTCACGCTCGTCCACGCCCGTTCGCAGGATACATTTGTATAGGAGCAGGGTGTTAAGGGTATGTCAATAATCGCAGAAATAAACACACCCCTTCTTATCTATACAATGTGTCCGGTTTGGTCTGTACAGACTTAAAGGAGAGGTAGCTTGCTCCATTCTATCAATAAAATTAGGTATTCTACATGTGGAGTCGGAAACAAACTTCTACTGAATGGAAGCTATTTCGTTTTTTGATAGCTTTGGCCTTTGCAGGAAATTATGATCAAAAATTAACTAAAGCAATAAAATAATAAATGAAAATAATAAATAGTAAGTTAAATTATTCAAAAAATATCAATAAATGCTGCATCATGTTGAAATAAGGGGTAACAAAAAACTTTTTTTTTCATAAAATTAATGTTTTTACAAAAATCCCCATTGAGAAGCTCTTTTTATTTAATCGACTGACAGATGTTGATTTTACCTAAATAAAGATACTAAAAATAAAATATTTTTAGTCTAAATCTAATCTATAATATCTTAACCAAGTGTTGGTTGAAGATTTTAAGATACTTTATTGCGGGAATATAGACTTGCACAATTCATCTGTGGGGTTAGATGCAGCAAATATTTATTTTGAGCCAGCCAGCACCTCGAAAGAGCTACTTGATAAATAGGTAGTACTTACATTTTTTACGACCGTTGGAATTTTAATGCCAAAGTTCCAGTACTTTTAGTTTGCACGCTTCAAACAAAAATATCAAAAACATTCAGGAGGGGTTGTGTGTGGTTGGACGACCAACGAGTTGAAATGTGTACTACAATTTTATTGACATAATTTAAGTTTGGCGAAAACTAGAGACCGAAACCACACACATTCTATGTGCAAAGGGGTACTTAAATGGCTCAAAGGCTCTGAAGCCAGGCCAGAAACATTACACAAAAAAGGTCTACAAAAAAAATTACAGCTGACAACTCTGCTCCTCCGGCGGGTTTGACAGTTTGGTTGAATCGTAATGCAAAGTTTTGTTTACATTATTCTCTATTCGCACACATTCTCCTTTTGAAAGAATGCCTAAAGAACATAAAGTTTAAAATGCCAACATTTAGTCATATACTTCGTAGTATTTTGTCTGATACGTCGGTCTGTTGTTGCTTGTGCTTTCATATGATAGGAGAAACGGAAATTCTCTATAATATTGATGATGAAGTTTCTCTAGGCGTTGATATTGAACAGACTGAAGCATTGCATGAAATAATATACACTGTGTTAGGAAATAAGGTGAGTAAAGGCCCATTTACTCGCTGCAAGAAATTGCATGCAATTTTGACATCGTTGCGACAACTTAGGTATTCAGAGTTGATAAAGTTCGCAATGTAGTGAAACTTGCATACAACTCGCATTCAGTCTCTGGCATCGTTTAAATGCTAACCTGCTCTGCATGGGTACAGGTCCAAAACCCATTAGATCACAAGTCTTACAGTTCTTACACAGATTTTTGCAATTAACTTTGTAATGTTACAGGTTCTAGACAGTATTTCTGCACTTAAAGTGATATGTCAGAAGTGCACAGGAATAGTTATAAACTCTTACAAATTCATTCAACAATGTCAACAAAATATAGAGCAGTTGTGCATTGCAATAGATTCCATACAGAAACATAAACAAATTTCTGCCATAGGAAACTATGATTACAAGTCAATGTTTGTGGCATTGGACACTAGCAGCACCAAAGTGGAATTGTTTTATGATAAACACAAAAACTTCAATAATCAAACACTTTTACGCAAGAGATTTCAAAGATTATACAAAGATGCCCAGCAGATCTATATTGAAATTGAACTGGAGCCAAACTTCAGTGCTAATGAAAGAAGAAAACAGAACAGTACATTGCAATCTATTATACTTGCTGACATAGTACATGATACAGATGATTTAAACAATCTCAAATGTAAGACATGCTCCAAGACATATCCAACTGCCATGAAAATGAAACAGCATTATCTGAGAGTGCATGCACCCAAAAATTTTAAATGCTCTCAGTGTCCAAGAAATTTTGGTACTTCATTATTACTGAAAAATCATACAAAATGTAGTCACTCTAGTGCTGTGTGCAGCCAATGTGGCAGATCATTCACCAACCTTTATACTCTCAGACGTCATGAATATGGTCACAAAAGGTTGGGCTTTGTCTGTCAGACTTGTGGCAAAGTTTATAAAGGCAAGCAAACATACAAAAATCACATTGAGAAAAAATTGTGTGAAAAGATGAGAAAATCAAATTCGGAATCACAGTTTACATGTGATTACTGTGGAAAAAAGTATGCTCAGAAATCAGGTTTAAGTAATCATATCCGCTTAGAACATGAAAATGGTAGAGCTCTGATATGTGACTGGTGTGGCAAGAAATGTAGCTCTGCAAGCCGGTTGAAGGCTCATATTATAAAACATACTAAACAAAAAGATTTTGAATGTGAACAGTGTGGAGGCAAGTTTGTATCTAAGACATCTTTGCTGTATCATACAAGAACACACACAGGTGAAAAGCCATACAAATGTCAATATTGTGATATGACATTTTTATCTGCTTCCCGTCGCTCTGAACATGTAAAGCGACACCATACGCAAACTAACTTTGAATGTGATATTTGCCATGGTAAATTCAAGGGTAATATAACTTTAGTTCGACACAGGAGAAAGCATTTTGATGAAAGAAGTAGATTTTATTGTAACCCTATGCATTCAACAGTTTTGTCATCAAATAATGTAAATCCAAGTGCTTGACTCACTCAATTATTTTTTTGATAAATGGTACTTCAATTGGATATTAAATAAATATCAGTTAACAATTTTGTGTTCTTGTTAATACCTTCTAAAATAAATCAATAAAGACTGACACCAGTATTATACAAGTAATTTGGACTAAAAATTTTATTCACATAAAGTATCACCAGTACCAGCCAGAATCAAAACCTACTAGTTTTTTTTTTGCCATCATTTTGGCGATTAACTTGGTGAACACGCCGCTTGCATTATCAACCACAGCCGAGACACCATAATCCATAGTGGGAAATGTTGGACTTGGGGAAACTAGAAAGAAAATACTACTTGACAAAGTGTAATGACATTAAACCTACTACTTGTAGAGCTATTTCTTATCAATTTCATATCTACTAAAAATAAAACTGGTACATTAAAAAAATACAATAATAATCAGCACTACTCAAACACAATTATTCCAGAATGTGACTGGTGCAACAACCCCAAAATACTGGCAATATTACCATGGGCAATAAAAACAATCTCTGCATCAGCAAAATGAGCGGTGGTCCTAAGATGCAGATTAATTTTGGCAGAGGGACAGTATTATTAAAATAGACGCACGGAAATGTGATGACTCTCCCGTTGCGTATACGAAATGGGGCACTATGAAAAAAAGACTTAACACTTAAAAATTTCATCTTAAACCATCGCCTAACCAAGCCTTCGGGATCCGGTGGGATGTGGGAGTAGTAGGTTGGGGGAAAACCATGGTACGCCGCAAGGGCATTGACCTCTAGGTCATTGACTTAGACGTCAAAGTCAATTTTCCGAAAGTCGAACTACGCGATTCTCACTAAACTTGACCTCATGGGTATTAAAGTCAAGGTCAAAATCAGCCTATCTCCTGAAGTTGCCAACCGTGACGTCACTGTCTTTAACCTTGAAGTCAAGGTCAAAATTCGCGATTCTCCTATCTTGTTTTCATGGTCGTTGCCCTTGAGATCAAGATTAAAATTCCGAAGATTAAAACCAAGATCCGTGATTCTCAGGAGCAGTAACATGTCAATAATCATGGTGTCCTTGAGATCAAGGTCAAATGACATTAGGGTCAAGAACTTTGAGGTCAAGGTCAGATGATTCCGGAGGTCATATCGACGGAGCCCCGCTCTGCGAGGCTCCTACTTCTGGGTGGATTTAAAAAAGATAACCTATCCGGGCGAGATGCCCCACGTTCCGAGCTCGCTTCGCTTGCTCTTGTATCTTAATTCTCGTGGTACAGGAATATTGCATTTTGTAACCGATCCCTTTGCCTTTGACATCGTTTTTACGAGAAACGGTTGGTCGGAAACAAAAATCACCCGGATGTTTTTCACCTTACTTTTAGGTGTTTTATACAATAGAATCAGAAAAATAAACAATTTACGAAAAAAAAGTATTTTTTCCTGAGTGCCCCGTTACGTATACTCCAACCCTACAATAGCATTAATCAACTAAAAGTAGAAACATAGCCGTTTAGTAGCGGGATGACATAGGCTATGCAAGGTTATTAATAATGTATGTACTACTAACCATGTGTCCTTTTTCTATGTAATATTCTTTTCGTATTGTTCGTGCGGCATTCTAACTCAGTGATAATCTGTGAAGGATAAAATTCGTTTACAGGTTGATAAAAGTTAGCTTCAATACAATGAATAAATGTTTTATCTTAACACACCGTAAACATAACTAGTAATATCATAAATTTCGACCGCAAAGCCATTTCATTTAATATTTTTAGCAAAATTAAACCGAAAACAAAAGTCTTCGGACATTTTTACGTCAAAAGTCGCGCTAAATCTTGATCTTTTCATCATCTCCAAAGATAATCAAGATAATACCAAGGAGTTTGAAACATATATATTTTAAATATTTATATATTTTTTAAACTAATTCATTTTCGATTATCAAAATAACTTTATTTTTTTGTGCGTGCATTTTTCTCATTTTTTTTTACGTTGCCAGTGCACTAAATTCCAAAGGAGGAGAAACAAAACGCAATGCAAAGTTTTCCAAATTGCACCAGTAGATGGAGCATCTTTGATTGACAAGCCTTCCGATTGGTGGGCAGCGGTTGGCAGGTATAGTGCATCTCTTTCTTTTTCGACATCAAGCAAAATGGCCGCAACTCATTGTGATACGGCAGACGTGTTGGAAATTTTACGTGATGTCGTGTGTTAACCATCGTAAATAAACATTATTGTTAAAGTGTCGCGTCCCCCATAGTGCTCAGTGTTAGTGCATGCTGTGTTGACCCAAGTGATCACGTTGTGATTAAACATCCATCCTAAAAGGTGTTTTGTCTGTGTTTTGTGCCTTGTTTTCGTCAATAAACTTCCCCTGAAGTCTGTTTTGGATTTATGTTCACTTGATTACGGTAAGTTTGCTGCCTGCATACAAGTTTATCGATAAAACTTAGTTTGTAATAGTTCAAGATGTGTGTAAATAGTTTTAATTTCATAAAGTTTTGACAGTTGTTTGTCTCGTTTGTTTTTATAGTTCGGTTGGCAAGCGCGATAGAGACGGTAATGGTATGCTAAAGTTAAGTCACTCCCTATCCCTTCGAAAGTGTGCCGCGTATTATTGTTTTGGTGGTGACCTATTACGAAATGTGTGGTTTGTGAGTGGCTTTGATGTCGGAGGTCGAACATGGCAATTAGAGACTGGCCCAAGATATTAAAAGTGACATAAGGTGCGTAGGCAGCGCATGGCGAGAGTGCGACAGTGACATCATAATCGCGTATTTTAGGAATAAATAAATGATATTTCACTATCACACGTCTACACTGTGTTCGGAGACAGCGTGTGTACGTCATGGGCCATATTATACCAGTGATATTACTCAGTTTAGATTCTTTAAGTAGACCGGACCGATCTGAGCTCCATTATAAGCTGGTCATCAAATAAAGAACTTTAAGGACACATTCTTATTTTATGTCTGGCAGCAAAAAGTTTTAAACTTTTTTTTCATGTGTCTCATGGTTTTCACTTTTTTTTGGCAATGCAGGCTAAAAAATTTGGGATGTTAAAAACTAGATAATAAAATAGAAAAATTATTAATGTGCTCTTGTTCACTATAGAGATGTATGGAACAATATAAACTAAGCCAAGAGTTATGAGAATTCAATATTCAGCATCCAAAATCTATATGCTGAAATTATTAAAAAAGCTGTATTAAAATCTATTTTCAATTTGTACTTGAATAAGTAGACACCTCTCAGGAATAGCTGTGATAGAGACACGGAGTTAATAAAACATAATTTGTGTCTGCATGTGCAATATAAATAATATAATGTGGCAATACTCATCATATGAATGTGGTTGGGCACACTGCCAACGAGACTTCTTTGATGTTTGCATAATAATAAAGGAAGAGCTTATTGAAGATTCCATTGTTTTTTTTAAACATTTAATTTAATGATAATACACAGATTCCTGTAAACACTTTACTATTAAAGACTACCACATCATGTCAAATCATTTCTGTGAAACTTGTGGTTTATAAGTTTTATTTAACTTTATAGGCTGGTATGATCTACACTGACACTGTACAAAATATATTTGAAACAGTTTCACATAAAAAAAATATATATTATCATGTAGAAACTTAGAAAAGCTGAGCTAATACCATTATAAGAACTTTATACTTATCAAAACAACAAAACAATTGATAAATTAAAGAAGAAATTGAGAATACATTTGACCTAACATGAGAAGATGTGAAATAGATCTCTATTTTTCTAATGTTTTGGGGTAACACATTGAGTGAGTATTATATACTGCAATCAATGACTTGTTAACAAACTGTGACACACATTGAAAACTCTAACTCTCTTTAAAAACAATGAAAGTTTCATCTTATTAACCGATTCGTTGCGATGCCTAATTTCACTAACTTCTAGCCGTGGCGTCGAACAAAAATAACGTGACACTGATCAAACAAAATGAAGTGAAAAATGAAGATAGTTTGGTTTCAGGTAAAACTTCCATAAAACTTAATTGAAGGAGTTATCATCGATTTCAAAATGACACATATCTGTGCCTGACGCCACACTTAAAAAGAAGTGATGGCACTGAAACGTGCCATCCGCAACGAATCGGTTAAAACAACTTGAGGATGTTACAGCACATCAATTAGACATTGAATGACCAGACTATTATATCATATGTCATTCGCGATTGTGATCATTGCTTTTAGGTGATGTGAACGAATAAAAAAAAACATCTGTCAATATAAAAGCACGAAAACTAAATTTCATGTATGGAAGACATCCTATTACTTATTGAATTTTTTACATGTTTTTGGGTAATATGGTTAGCCTGATGAAGGTGGAAATAATTTTAATTAAATTCTATTTCAAAAAAGCTTATGCATCATTTAGATCTTGCGGACAACGAGTAATTGGCTATGAACCATAGATCAAGGACTCTGCCCGAGTTGACCGCATTTGTTGATGGAGTCAAGATACTGTCTTAGAAGAACACAGTGACAACCACAGGAACAGTATGAATTTTTAGTCAATATTAGGCAGAAGGGACTTTCCACCACCCAGGACTTCTTTGATGATGTTATTACAACAACAACAAAAAATGAGTCATTTTAAAAGGTTATATTTCAGTTATAAAAGTTTTTTATTTCACATTTTAATCCACTATAGTATAAGAATAAGAATAAGAAACTTTTATTTGTAAACATAGGTAGTTACACGTTGTGAGAGATGTTGATATGAGTGGTCCATGCAATCATTACATTTACACACATTATGAATCATTAAAGTACAGTACCTCCAGTTTCAAGTCACATCAATTGAAAATATAAATGGTAATATTTTGTAACAACATTGAAAATTAGAATTCTGTAATAGATGTCAATTAAAATGCAGGTTTAGATCAAAAATTAAATATCACTAAAATATAATTAAATCGTAGATGTCAAATTTAAATTTTAACAAATGTCGAGAAAAAATAATAATATATATGTTAACATCCGAAATTGATAACCTCCTTTTGGAAGTCGGTTAAAAAAAAATGCACAATAGTGCTTACTGTAGTAATGAATTTAGCTATGAAAATGATGAAAAAATCAAGTATCTTGATATAGCTCATGAGATTGTCGACATGTGCGACATGCACTCAGCAGTCATGATAAAAAAATGAATAAAAGAATTTAGCTATGTATTAAATTGTTTAAAAAATAATGTTACTTAACTTATACAAAAAGACATAAACATCCTCATTGCAATACCACTTAAGTCAACAGCCCCATGTATGGTTGATACCTCATTATAATTTGCATGTAAAATTCTTATCCATGATCTGCCAGTACTTATTTGTCTATACTAATGAACCTAATTTTTGCACACACAGATCTCTGGAACCACAAGTAGAATTGGAAAAGAATCTTTTTCCATTTGATAGCCCAAATGAAAAACTGAGCAAAAGTATAAATGACAGGTTAAACTGCTGAGTACAGTTTGACATTGCAGCACACAGATATGACTTTCTCAAACAAAGGACAATTAAGTAGGTAGGTTATTAACTTAGCTGTCTGTGTTCCTAATCTATGTTTTTGTTTAGTATCTGAATATTATTGAAAACTTTATGTGAATGTATTTACTTACAGTTAAATAATTTTTCCTGAACATGAGTTTTTCATTTTGGACTTTTTATGTTTTGTTTGGATAATCTTCAAATGAGTTCTCTTAACTGTCAGGCTAGACTGACTAAAAATCAGCCTGTTTTTTCAGTGGCCCTCAGTAATTACTTATAATATTCCCGCAACCCCAGCAGGCAGTTGCCCGACGCCCTGGGCGTGTCTCGCGGCGGCTGAGATGTGAGGAAGAAGTTTGGCTAGTCGTCACGAGTTCAGTGGCTGCCAAAACCTAAAGTGGATATTTAAATGGATATGAAAAGGTTTAATGATGACCTTTGTCCAGCATTGGAACAAAGACGTCAGTATGTTCTTAGAATCAGTTGGCAGCATCACCATTTTTAGGGATGCCAGACTGGGTGGGACTGGTTAAAAAAGAAGAAGGTTCTCAATTCGAAACTTTCTATTTTTATTTGCAAATAATGTAGATTATCGGTGACAAATTGACACATAAAACGACATAAAACACCAATTTGTACCAGATTTTTACTACGGTTTGCGACCATAAAAAACTTGATTTATTTTTCCTGCTCTAAGTAATCTCTTCCTAAAACATATTCACAGTAATTTACTAGCAAACAATAGCATCAAATTAAATGTTTTATAAAACAGTTAGCTGCCTCCACTCTCAGAGAAACCAGTTTCCGTAGTATATGCCCTTCACGGCGGATACACACGCTCGCTTGTGTGCGCGAGAGTCCTTAGACCCTGCATTGTGTGAATTATGGGCTCAATTAGGATGTAAGTAGTCTACGAGGCGCTTTTGTACACTAAACGAGGGAATACTATGTTACATTATGATGGACTCGCCGTTTTTTCTCGCCAAAACTGTGTATTGCCGGAAGAATGGATGTTTTAAAGTACACCCTTGCTTTCTTGAGGGGAAAAACCGATGCGGTTATGCAATAGTTGGCATTGGAAGTCAATTGCCCAATCCTTGCCAAAAGCACGTCCTGGAAACTGGCGTAGCTGACTGACTTCAATTGCGTGCCAGAATAATAGAAGCGTCATACTATGTTAAAGAATTCCTGAAACTGTTATGAATGCTTGCTTGCTGATAATGCACCAGGGTGAATGAATGCTTGATAATGCACCAGGGTATTGTACATTGCGAAATATCTTACCTATTACCGCATTGAATGCTCAGGAGCCGTATTGTGGAATCTAATCTAATCTACTACTCGATATAGAGAAGTGTCATTTTTGAACTAAGTAAGCAAGATTCCATGGAATACTAATCAGCACGGTTGTATCATATCGCGTAAACAGTTTTTTAACCAATGAATCAGCATAGCACAAGCTGACGCATTTAGATTTATTTATAAAAGGATCCCTTTTACGCCTTTCTTGGCTCCGTATCTTCGGGAAGAAATAAAGGGGTACTCTTGTATAGCGCACGTGCACCATAAAAGATTACGCCAAAGTGCGCACTAAAACGATAGTTTTAAACGTTCGAAATAAAAATGTGTGACGTAAGTTCATTGAAACATGGTGCTGAATCCACATAGTATGGGAAGAAGGTTCTTTCCTAAGCAAACCTAATTGTTTTAACTGTCGTTACCTAACTGAATCTCATTAAATTGTTTCGGCAATCCTATTTATCTTTCTTGTGTGCTTGATTCCGGGCTCAGTGAAGGTCCGTTTTCCGGCTCAATTAAGTCTACTTAACTCTTTTCGACATCCTCAATCAAGAGTTCATTGGCTCTTTTATTCTTCACTGTGTCCAATCTGTCCGTCCTGGGAGATTTGCATTTTTTTTAATACCATCACCCCTTTTGGCAAAATGGCTGGAAGCTTTACAAAAGTAAGACTATATAGAGCTCTGTACAATGTTCTCCTAGAAAGAGTAATGGCAAATATCTTGTGAATATGTTGACGTCATCAACTTAATGACTGGTAATTGAGAAGGCGAAGTACAGCGACTAATATGCAGTTACATGGAAACTAGGATTTAAAGACAATGTAAATGTTGAAACAGTAACCAACAAAGTTTCTTGTATGAAGGATTTTATAATGATTGAATTGTAGAAGTAGAATAGCTACGTGGAGAAATTGCATACAAGCAATCCTGAAAATAGTCAATTGCCGCAACGAATTCGTGGATGCTCTTGCCATCTTTGTTTGACGCAAAAGCTTTGCATTATAGAATATCATCAATTCATTACAGGCGAGTCTAACAAAGTCGCTAAGGAAGTACAGTAAGCCCACAGCCAGTTAACAAGTTCACAGTCACCCTCGCTTCTATACGCAGGGTTCATTGTTGTTTGTTTGTGCCCAAGCGCCGATGAATGAAATCGGACACTCGCGCCGGCGCGGGCGCACGCACTCGGACATAATTGTCGGATTGTGAGGGCTGCCACCGTGATACCACGTTTATTGGTGCTTTGTTATCATGTACTTCGAAAACGGAACATGGTCCTCAACACGAATTTATGTATTGCTCGCGTATAAAAATAAAACTGTCCAACCCTAATGCGTTCCCATTTAACATTTCGTCACGGTTGTCATCAGTACATTTATTATATTTCCAACATTATAAACGATGTTGGCACCTAAATATGTTTGAAAGGGAAGTTAAAAATTCCATGATTTTTAATGAGAAAATATTTCATTGAGAACGTTATAAAAGGTCACCGCGACCTCCTTTGGAGTTCGTTACAAAACTACAACATACGTAATTTTGTATCGATGCTAGAAATCTGTGCTAGCACAAAAAGAATGGAAGCGCACGTTCACTAAATAAATTTCCAGTAACCGGCGTTAAATGCTTGAAAGCGTTCAATAGACACCGATTCGTCGTTAAATTCGTGTGGATGGTCTTTGTAGTCGTGCGGTTGTAAAATGTTGCACAAACATACTAATTATCGGTCGAGACCAATCGGGTTTATGGCTTGAGGTAGCCGACGTACCGACGTTTATTGATACCTTGGTATTGGAAACTGTTTGAGTATAGAATTGTATGATTACTAGGTGCATACGTCCACGACACGCTTGAATTGCCCAAGGGTGTTTTATCTTATGTATATGCACCGTGCTGTTGACGGTTTCAAATGTCAGCTAGGCTTGGCTCCAAAAGTTGGTTTATCATTTACTTTTGCCGAACAAAACTTAATATAATCAATACTCAAATATGTATTAGACATGTTAAACGATAGATAAAAGTTGGATGAAAAATAGGGGAACAAAAACGATGAATTTAGAGTAAAACATAGCTACAAAAGGAGTAACGACTGAGACATAATGACAACAAAGGTGAAACTTCTGCGACTGCAGTCTTAAATATATAAAAATCAGTTGCTGTTCGTTAGTCTGGCTAAAACTCGAGAACGGTTAGACTGATTCAAATTTGGTTAATTTTGGTTTTGAATTATTTTTGGAAGTCCAGGGAAGGTTTAAAAGGTGAGCAAATATGATAAAAATAATAGTAAGATAAAGCAATAATTTCGTTTTCCCTTAGAACTAATTCCTATCTGTCAAATATTTGATGTTCGTCCCGTCGTTTGGAAATCAACCAAATTGAAAAGTCGTTCAGAAATCAAATTCTGAGGCGGTATGAAGTACAGTAGTCTTGAATAAATTGGCACAACTACAGGAGGACAGTTTACAGCAAACCCAAATTTGCTGTCCGAGCTGGGATTCGCCGAATCATCCTGTAACTTCGGTCTTGCGCCTATCAGGCATTGGTTATTAGTTTTTCGATTAAAGAATTCGTATCACATCATCATCAAAAAGGGCTCAATAATGTCGCGAAGTCGTTAACCTTTTTTATATTGCAAAGCTGACGTAATTTTTTGTCGTCCAAAGAGGTCGTTAGCCTGCGATGAATTATTACAAAAAATACAAGGCGATACATTACTTGTTTTTAATGAAGAAGTTCCGTTACAGTGAATTCTGGATCAACTGTCCAACACATCGGCTTCTGCAGATTCCGTAGTTTTGAATTATAAACAATGTTTTCATAGAACTTTTTTGAGACAGCTATAATTCCATTTTGCAATATTTTTGTTGCATACTTTGTGTTAGGTTTACATTCATCAAATGATTTGTAAACATTTTGATTTCAGAAACGCTATGCAAGTTATCATTTTAAATTGTAATGTATGTTGAAATTTTTTGTGTAGGTTGTGGGACGAAAAAATACCTGGTTTACGTCATAGGGCAGACCGGTGTTGAGTTTTAGTACTAACTGGACATTCCTTGCATTCCTCCCGTGGGTCGAGCAGCATCTCGGTAATGACATTCCTTTCAGGCCGTTGTTCATTGGCGTTATTAATTAGAAATCCTAGGTGTAACAGAGAACGGTGACGGGTTAAAGTGGTGATGAATAATGAGAATATAAGTTGATTAATTAATGTTCTAAAGGTTTCACGAACTTAATTAACAAATGCCAATTACAAAATTGATTATGAGCATGTTATTTGTAAACATTCGCCGTATTTCTATAGATTAAAGTGTTAATGATTATTTCAAATTAACAATCGTACAAACCTATATTACTTAAATGCTTTTTATTATTTTCAAAACTGTATTTCCATACATAATTATGCCACTGTTTAATTACAGTGTTTTGTTTCGTGTGTTTGTTATTGTTAAGGCTTGAAAACAAGCCCTAAAAACTCGACTGTTGACTTTGGACAAATTGTAAACATTTGTAGCGTGTTCGAAATAGTTTTTGTTGGAACCAAGAACGGAAAGAAATGTTCGATATAACGCTGTGAGCATTATTTAATGTACGTTATGGTTCTATGTTTAAATAGGACCAAAACACTACAAAGGCTACAGAGTAGCGAGAGACCAAAGATATCATTGCGGGAAGGATGTTTAGATTTGGAGTGAATATTCAGATGACGGCTGGGAGAGATCAGTGGCATACGAAGACCAAAGCAATTTTCAATCCTTATTTAATTGGAATGGCAGGAGAATGATGATGCAATTGAATAAACATAGGCGAAGATTGATTAAAGAACCACAGGCTCTTTACGACAAATGATCTCATTCGTATGGATCTAAAGAGACAGGAGAAATGAATACACAGTAGTTACTACCACGCCAGAACCGTAGCACATTATACAATAATGATATTTAGCAGCAGGTAGAACTAGTAACGAATAGTAAACAAATGCTCTGATGCACAAACCGGTTGCGATGAGCTAAGCACCGATATTCAATTCTGACGCAAGGAGGCATTTGAAACTCTGAGCCTGATGTATTGCTAAAGCCGACCTTCGGCGATGTCGCATTTATGTTTTTATATGTTGATTCAGAAAATATCACAGTTTTTGTTTATGTATTGTATTGAATAAAAAATGAAATGGACTTGAATTGATGAAAACATCTAGTGAACATCTTTAATTGCCAATGGCTGCCGCTTAGGAACGAGTGCATTTTATTCGTGGGAAATGTATTAAATAACTGGATGAGATTGTTTCCACTTTCAGTTGAAATACAATGATCTTATTGAATTGGTTGATAAAAATAGTAACACAGTCAACGAAACTTAAAATTCTTCTTTGATTTTGCATAGTTTCATACTCTTTTTTTACTAGTAAGGTTCTAAAATCCATGTTGTAATCTTAATATGTTATATCTGGTTTATTGCGGCTACTCCCACTTTTTACGCAGCTGTCGCTGAAATCCAAAGGAAGGAGAAAACAGGTGCTCATTGCTCCCATCCAGGGCTTTAACCACTCACGTCCGAAATTATTAGAAACATCACGCCATCGTACGTGTAGCAGTTTCCATGAAAAACACACAGTTAATTACGACTCTCGCCTCCACAATTAGCTTAGTTTAAAACCTGCGAAAGGCAGCTCGCTTGCAAATTTTAATAATGTATCTGTTAAGGTCAACTTAATTGACACACATACCGAGAACCGTCCGAAAGCGATGCGTTTGTCTTTTAACATATTTTTTGTCGATTCGGGTCGATGCTTTCCGAAATTATGGGGGTAAGAGTAGGTTGCGTTTTATTAATGGGCTTCTCTACCTGCCAATTTGCATACGGGTTTTTGAGAACGTCGTGGGCTGGTCTGCGATCTTGCGCTCTTGGAATAGTTTTTTTTACTTTTTTTTAGGTTGTACGAGTATATTTCACTATTAACTTCCATTCCACTATATTACTTTCTATTGTTATACTCTGTCCTCCATTTATTAACTGCCTAGCTATTACAATATCTTACGTTTATAATAAATATCTAATAAGATAAATAAATAGCGTAAACAATTGGCTATTGCAGCTGTGTAGTAGTAGTAGTAGATTTGAGGAAAATCTTTGATAACGAGAAAAATATTATAAAAACACAAAGACGATGACATGTTTGTTGCTACAATACGCGTTTATTACTGATTTCAATATACCGATTTAGTGAATACTGTTTTGTATTTAAAAAAATTATGCTTGTATTACTTTTTTTTACCCTTTTTTTATCGGTATGACCATCAAATGAGTCCTCCCACCCAGGGCACAGCAGGTGGGACTAACGGACCACCGTGTCCTCCAGGCGATCCTCGCAGTGGTGACACCCAGGCGTTTCTTCCCTCCTTATCCGACACAGGTACCTCCTTAAACTTCCGTGTCCGGTGAGGACCTGCGTCATACGGTAGGTTAGGACGCCGTGACGCCTATCCAGTCACTCCTCAAAGAGGGGTCTTACCATGCTTGTATTACTTTTTATTTTAGCGTGGTTAAATCATCAAATGAGTCCTCCCACCCAGGGATGCTTGTATTCCTTAGTAAAATTGTTGAAATTGTAGTCTTACATGATCCTTTAGAATTACGGAGACGAGACTGATAAATTGATTTTCTTGAAAAAGAAGAAAAGGAAAAAAGAGAATAGTTGTTCAACTAATGCATATTGTGAAATAACTATCGTAGATGTGCATTTCAATATATTTCAAGGCAATTCACTAAATTGCTGCAAGCATACACAAGTGAGACGCTAATGCAGATTCGTGGACATCACCATTTCACGCTTATTTAGAAAAAATTGAAGACTTATTTGCATGATATTGAAGGAGACTTAAGTAAATGTATGACGATGACAACAAAATGTAGGACACACATCACACCGTTTATTTACTTGTATTTCATGAAAAATACACAGGATGATTGGAAAACATTATGATGATTTGAGTTGAGGATAATCACAAACAGAGAAATATACATTTTGCTCCAGATGCTAATTCTATTCTACCTGACTAAAATGGAATGAAACTAAAATATTATACATAACTATATACGAAAATACCGTACCCAACAACAATGCGTATTCAACAATTCAGAATTAAAATTCAACTTCATGCTTGATTCTGTAATTTGCTAAGCAGATACCAATATTTGGCGTGTCGGTATCTAGAAGTCATGTTTATTTATACCGTATTTGGCACAAAGATTGCAATACCTGGTACTGTCAGGTTGATATGCCGCGATATGCCGCCTACGTGCACTATTAATTAACCAGTTCCCGTCAGCTGGCTCCGACAATTTACACTAAACGATAACTATGATATCCTTCATCTTTTTCTTTCGTTACTGGTGGGATATGGTAATAATTGATACCGTAGAAAATAACTATAATACTTGGAAAATTCACTGGTTTTCACCAGATCTAAGAAACTTGAAGAAAGAGCTAAGAAACTGTCTTTAATCAAAATCAAATCAAAGCATTCAAGTAGACCAGTTACAGGCAGTTTTGAATTTTCAATGACATAAACAATAATTAAAATCTACAAATTATGGTGCTACAGTCACAAGGCATAATAACTGTGAAAGTACCTTAGACGCCCATTCCAAGGAGTAGATCTCTCTCTCTCTCAGTAGATCTCTATGGAGAAGAACGGGCAAGTAACTCCATAGACACTCTTTTTAAATCGCCAAAATTATTAAAAAACCTTAGAGATGGTACATTTTTCGGCGCATATCCATCTTTTCTGACTTTTTATGACTTCAGAAACATGTAAGACTAGGTAGATGACGTGTTTTAAAAGGAACTGTAATCCTTTGCATTAGTAATAAACGTTAACGGCATTGATTTATTATCCATAAATCTTTGAAAATTAATCGAAATCAGTGTCGTCCGCTCAATCTAGGTCCAAGGTCGTTCAGCAGACGTAAGTTATTTATCAAGACCGTTCTTGATAGCTAGGTAGACTAACTTGAAACATTTTATGCATTTATTCGCTATGTTAAGTAATGACTGAAAGTTTAGTGATTGGAGGCTGACCGCATGGTTTTGGGTCTACTTCATTCGTATTATGATAATAGGAGACTAAAACGATATTTTTCAGTAGATTTTAGTCAGTACAAGTCTGACAGTCCCTCCCGCTCTGCCCTGGGTGGGAGGACTCATTTGATGATTTTACCACGATAAAAAAAAAAAAAAAAAAAAAAAGATTTTGTTCTTCGAGAGTGCTGAATTTGAATATATTTCTTTATTGGGAACTAGCTTTTACCTGCGGCTTTGTTCGCACTCCTCCTCATTTCTCCTCTTCGAGTTTTATGTGAAACCTTTATAACCGTGTCCGGGATCCCATAATTCATCAAAATCAGTGACTGAAGCGTAACAAAGAAATAAATAAACTTGCGTATTTACAAAATTTTTAAGGATTTGTATATTAGAGAACGAACTGTTACTGATTCCAACATCGCGTTAAGTCCAAAAATAAAAATAAACGTTGGCAGACAGAAATAAAATACGCGAAACAACCTGTGCGCAATCTATTTAGCATCAGCCTAAATCTCAGTTCCTACATAAATTCTCAGCTTTGCCCTAAATTTTTCCCTCTCGAATATTGTTTTGGTTTGTGCGACTTCAAACAGCCGTCTATCTAGATGTTATTATAATTATTATGTTCTATATTCGCGACGTATGTTTAATGAAAATACCTTAAAATGTGGGCCGTGAGTCTTAGAAATGGCATCTGCAAGACATAATTCAGATTTTGTCACATTCCTATTTGTAAAATTTTATTTTTCGCTGAATCTTGCTTCCAATTATATTTTGATGTTTTTCCTCGGTAACTGCCCGTAGGTGTTGATGTTGCATGTGCGAAACTGCGAAGCTATCTCGGAATTGTATGAGAGAAGAAATAATCAACAGAAAATGCGAGAAAATTGTTTTTAGATAATGTATAGTGTTTTCGGAACCGGTATTCTTTTTGAGAACCGGGAATTTCGGTACTTTTGTATAACGGAACCGGGATTTCCCGGTTCTTTCGGTATTTTCGGTTCTTGCTAGTTATTGTTGTAGAAAACAAGTGATATGCTTCAAAAGTAAACTAAAATTTAGTATTCAAGTAATTTTAATTCGATTTTTTTTCTTCTATTCCCTATTCTCATACTTAGTAGTAGGTAATTATAAATAAATCAGAGTATAATCAATCGCAGTGTTATTGTTAGGTACTTACGTAAGTATTTACTGGCAAAAAGAGTTAAAATATGGCAGTCATCTTAGATTCCTTAACATTAAAATTATCTTAAACATTCTTAAAGAAAACAAAATTAAACTATTTTTTATTCTCACACCTAGTAGTAAGTAATTATACCTATATAAATCAGACTAAAGTCAATCACAGACAGTGTTATTGTTAGGTTATTAAGTAATTATTTACTGTCAATAAAATGATAAAAATTAGGCAGTCATCTTAGATCCCTTAAATATTTAGAATTATCTTAAATATTTTTCAAAGGCAACAAAATTAAACTATTTTCTATTCTCATACCTAGTAGTAAGTAATCATATATATTTAAATCAGACTATAAGCGATCACAGTGTTATTGTTAGGTTCTTAAGTAAGTGTTTACTATCAATAAAATGGTAAAAATTAGGCAGTCACCTTAGATTCCTTAAATATTTAGAAATATCTTAAACATTTTTCAAAGAAAACAAAATTAAACTTTTTTAACAAAAAATATTTAAACATAATATCTCCTTCCGAGTATTCATAAAATATGGCGTAACCAAAGTTTAGATTTTTAAGAGCTTTTAGCTCGCTCTTCTCTATAATAGGATCTTAAAAACAACAGTGCATCTAGACTTTTGTCACTCAAACGAGATCTTATTTTGTTGCATAGCAAACCAGCCGAAGAGAAAACTCTCTCTGGCTCAACACTGGTTGGCGGAATCGTTAATAGATGGTCATATGCCTGAGACAAGTAACGCCCACGATCTCCTCCATTCTCAAAGAGAGCCATTTCAATCCTAACATTCGTAAAGAGATCTTCATGAGCAGAAGATCTAACGCGTTTTTCACTAACAGCTTTTGCAAGCTCAGCATTTAACTCATCGCCTTTTGTCAAAGCAATGTTTTGAACTTCAAGCACATCAGAGTCAAATTCACGTTATCTCGCCTGTTCACCTTGGGAGGTTTGTATTTGTGGGGGTACAGCTTGAGATACAGGAGTTGTTGAGGATTTGGTGCGACTTAGCCTTCCCATCCTAGCAACAGCGAGCGAGTGTAGGTAGTTATTGGTTATAGCGTAGCGAGCGCACCATTAATTTCGCGCGTTATTTCTTTTAACGCTGAATTGTTCACGTTAGTTTTGAATGTTTGAATAGTAGAAAGTGTGGAAAAGTAAAGTAAGCGTAAATAAGTAAATAGTAGTGTGAACTAGTGTGAATCGCGTAATAAAAATAAAATTCCCGAAAGTACTGAAAGAACCGGGAATCAAATTTGATTTCCCGGTTCCATTTTACTGACAAAAGAACCGGGAATTCCCGGTACTTTCGAGACCGGGATTTCCCGGTTCTGAACCCTAATAATGTATGAATAATCGCTATCATCATAATTTTAGAAATCTATTAAATTAAATTGTTTCCAATGTTTAAAATTGTCTGTTTACATCTAGATCATAAATAAAAGAAACTTGTAAACTGAAGAATGCTCTAAGTTGTAAAGTAAGCCAAAACAACTCAACTCATAAA
The DNA here is from genome assembly GCA_943136025.2 of Agrotis puta. Taxonomy (NCBI): domain Eukaryota; kingdom Metazoa; phylum Arthropoda; class Insecta; order Lepidoptera; family Noctuidae; genus Agrotis; species Agrotis puta. The sequence continues at coordinate 11,292,340 of OW964192.2, forward strand.
AAACTGTCCGACTCAAAAGTCTGTTGTTATAATAAAATCATCGATGTAAATTACAATCTTAAATCACGATCAATCAGAAGTCCAAAGCCCTGTAGCTCAGCAGTGGAAGTATAAAGTCTGTTGATGATGATGAAGTGATCGTTGAATTCCTTACGACGCTCTAAAACCATAAATTAGTCGGCGCCGAAATGCTATCTCCGGATAATTTATTTGAGAAAATTCTACTTTCTGTGTTGCACTCGAAAATAACGCGCTACGGCATTCGAACTTTGAAGTTATATTTGGATTTGAAAAGTTGGTTAGTCCAACTAAAATAGAATTTAAATATAGCCAGGTGTAGGAATTAAATAAACTAAGTGTTCAAAATGTAATCCTCAAGAATGTCGAAACAAAGTTGTGTGAAATGATTTAAAATATTGTTTGACATTGTAGCCCCAAAAATCATCTGTGTTACCATGAACAGTAAATATTTGCAGTCTATTGTTGTTAAAAATTGTTATTTAAATGTTACTTTATTAGCCAGGTATTAGTTCATTGGAACATTTTATTTTGTGTCCGTCTTTAAATACGACGCATTTATTTTATTTCCACTACAAAAAGAAACAAACACATAAAAACTGATGAAATTCATAAACTGGCCAACCTAAATGGCAATATTAGGTCAAAAAGTAGACAGGTGGGTCGTCTACATCAAAAGGATTGCAGTCAATTACAATAAGTGGGGTTACATGAAGGGCATGCCGTGGCTCCCAAGACTACCATTGGTTAAATAATTATGAGACGGCATCCGATGAGAGTTTGCTTACAAAGTTTCTGGTGCCCATAAATTATACTGTCATCATTTCACAGTTTCAACTCAGAGTATGTAAACTTTCTTGGAATGAACATCAATGTATCCAAGTGCAAGGTTTACAGAAAGTGTTCGTTGTCTATTTTAGACAGATATGGCGCTATAAAGAGAAGGACAATAATCAGTTTAGCGTTACGATTATTTGAATATGTTACGACTTCTCCTAATCTCAAATCTGTCTTGGTTGTCTTCCAATTTTGTTATTTTACGACTACTGTGTCTTGTACAAATTCCTGGTAATACAGCTCAGAAACAGCATTGTTTTAAGTGTGGTTGATCTTTTTACTCTGTAGCGGAGTTAACACCTGACACGTTTTCAAATGGCACTTAATTCCGAACAACGCTTGTGCCTAGTTTTGAATTATTCAATTATAATAGCTACGTACAGTTCTCCCAATATCTCAGGCTATGATCTCAATAAATCATTGCGTGGGCAATGGTCTAATTCGATACTTTTATTAAAGTTTTTACGAGTAGATAAAACAATAATTTGAGCAATTAATCGTTCTATTTTAGCTGTTGATTTATTCAACTAGTTTCTCAGTATTCCGATCTCGAGTTATTGAAACACTATCGTAAGTAACCCAGTTTTGTTGTAACTTGCAGTAAGTAATATACGTCACTCGGTTTTAGGAGTGTCCGCCTAGATAAGAGGTACGGATTAGTTAGCATCAGAGTCATAATCATAATTGGTTGGTGATGTAAATAGCTTAATTAAAAGATTTTCGGTGTAATGCCAAAGCTTCATGTAGATTTTTATGCACGCAAAAGCCATAGAGCCCCCATTTACGTACTGCTTTGTGATAAAATTTAAGAACTTGCCACTCTCACGACCGTTATCTCTGAGATAGTCGTAGAGTTCATAACCACGAAAAACATTATCATATTTGCCTATGTGGATGACATAATAATGTCGCCAATTCGGAATTGTTTGTCTGACTTAGCGTCTGTGATATGCATGAACTAGTGATAAAACCTCGACTAAAACAAAATAAAGGAACAAACCGTTTTAATGTCGGCTCATTAGTATTCGCAAAGCTTATAATTTGTTTGACCTATTTCATATTGTAGACCTTTTGCAACTATGCGAGTAGTTATCGCATACCGACTTGTTATTTAAGAGTAACTAACATTACATTTTATTGACTTGTTGTAGTAAACAAACTGGTTATTGGTTAGCGGATTGGATATACCGTTTAGCTTTGATGATGAAAGGTTTTTTTTGGCATTGCGGAACAGGTTTTTGAAATTTTTGCGGTACTATTTTATGTTGTAGCTGTTGTTTAAGATATCACTTTTCGTCTTTGTTGTGAAAGCAAGTGATGACTTGGATTATTGGACCGGGACCACTTAGAAAATCTATGTGGAACCTGCTGTATTAAACTGATCTTACAAAGGTTCGAAACGGTAGATTTTTTCCTCGAATCAAGTTCGTGACTTGCCAAATCGTCTATGAGACAAATTTTGTTCGTGCAAAAGAGCACACAGATCTAGAACCATTAAGTGCAAAAGACCTTGGCAGATAGTCGCGGCGATGCTACGTTGAAGGAGAAAAGTGCCGGCACTGTATGTATGACGATTGCGACGTGTTAAATTGCAAGCACGTGTCCAATAGGGCGTGCTACTCGTACTCAACATCGACGTTGAGACGTAATGCCCCTTCGACCCCTACATACGGTCATTAAAACAATTATCCGACAAACTAGTAACGCAGTAAAATACGCGTAAACAAACATTGTGTTTGTATAACCTCACCGAGGTTATAATGATTACATCGCTTAGTTCGTGTGGTTACGTCAAAATTTTAACGTGTTGGCAGTATGGCCTTGCTGTCAAACGCTACGAATGCGACAAAAAAGAGAATTTATAAAAAGTATTCGCGCGTTCGTTGTCATTCTAGTCTGATGAGTCACCGCGGCCGGACGTCTCCGCTGCTGCGTTCCAAATGGACGACTTTACCGGGTTATCGCGGGCTGTGATAATGATTTGTTTTTATTTCTCACAGCTTTGTAACACCGACTGTTGTTAATTGAATGACAAAACAGATAAGCAAATGATAAGTTTATTGTCTGGTCAAGAAGGGGGATTGGAACTTACGGACATTTGTACTGGATAAAATAAAGAATAACACTATGTTCGTTTATCTTATCTCGTTCAAAAATATTTAATCTATTATGTCAGATATTTGGTGATGGTATTAGTCATACACTGAAAAAAGCTGTAAGATATTATAATGTAAATGGTATGGCATATCATTGATGTCTGGCATTGCTTGCTGTGTGATATCATACGTGGCGAGATGGAATACTGAGAAGCCTGAAGGCAAAAATGCAAATTGATATGAGTCATTGTGTTAATTTTATTTTACATAAACAACGAGCCCTTAGCAATGTTGCGTTACATCAGGGTTGGCAGGCGAACCAGTTAATCAGGTTCTGAGTGACTTCTTTAAATTAACTTAAATATCTTATCATAATTATGCTTGCGAAATTGGAGGCATTGGATTGTGTCCACCAAAGCTATGGTAAAGTTCAGGATATTAATATAATAATACCTTCAGCAAAAATAGAAATGGAATAAAATAAGTAACAGTTCCCAGTCAGCTCAAAAAACTTGATTGTATTAAATCCCAACGAGGCTAAAAACTCTTCATACAACCATTAGATTTTATAATCACAAAGAAAGCGCTCATCAAACTGAATAGAATATCACCCGAGCCAGAATAAAAGAAAGTGTTGTACTTAACGTGGAATGCTGCCTGAATTCATTGGCGCATGAAAGGCCTATGTGTGTTTATATTCTTCCAAAGATATTCCATAAACAAAGCATCTGGTTCCAATCTAAAAAGTTTGTTACAACCGGTAACTGGGTTTTCAAAATAAAGTTTGCCGTTCAAGCTATTAGGCATGGCAAAATCCAAATTTGTTTACTATCCAGATTCAAGTTGCCTAACCGTAAAACTCTTGGGAGAGTTGTAGAAAATCCTTGTCTAATACGAGCAGCTATTACTTCAGCGGCTTTTAGTCATAAAGTCCCAAAATTTTGTTTACATAATTGTTCATCAAAATTCACGTCGTCAGCCCTGTGCCGAGTTGCCGACTACCAATCCGTGGGAACGTGATGTTCGCGATGTTATAATGTTCTAGTTTTAGAGTGCATTTCTCGTGACTCACTCTCAGGGTGTGTGAGGAGCGACATGATTCGAAATTCCGTTTGGATATCATGACGACATCGCTTTGATTTAATTACGTACGTGCCGATGGCCCAGAGCTTGTTAACCCTTCGAAACTGTAAGAGAAACAATCGCAAGAAAAGACGTGCACTGCGCAATCTGTGCGACAGCCTCGTGTTTGTTTTGGAAGAGAAACTTCCGAGCGATGCTCAGGGCAAAGCAGCACGTAGAATATTTAAGTATTTCAGTAAATTAATTAGTCTGCAAAAAGTCCCGTGCTGCAATCCCGAACTAAATACTGCATTGCGCCAGACAGTCCCGACATCGACTAAGCATTTGTATTTGCAGTACAAAAGGCTTGCTGAAAGTTACTGCCGCTTGCCAACTTATCGTGCATTTCACAGACACAGTTTGTTTCAGCAAAATGTGTTTGCATTCAGTAGTTTTCATTGTGGAAAAGTTATAGAGAAAAGTTTCGGAAACATTGACCGATAAAGGACCGAGAGGCCTTATAGTAAAATACGAGGGTATTTATTGGCTTTGCAATATGCCAAATCGACAGCTTCGACACCATTCGCGAACTAAAGAGAATAATTAAAATATATCTGGGACTTTAACTATGCACTAGCTAATCCAGTTAACTGGCCACCGAATCCAGTGAATTACGCCATTGATGAAAGTGCGAGATTATTATAACACCATCTACATAATGCAATGGCGCACAGACCCACTTTCGAGTAAAAGTGCCGAACGAAAATCTAATTTGTTGTAATTATTCTTGTTGTTTGTGCCTCGGTTTTCTCTATTCGAATGTGTACTTGCGCTTGCGCAAGTCTGTCTGAAATGGGTCATGGTTTTTGGCTTATTTTGTGTTGATGAAACCTTTACTATTTGGATTATATTAGAGGTTGCCAGGTTCAAGGATGTCATTGATTTGTTGACACGAGACTGATGTCATATTAAATCAGATCGTGATGTGTTGAAATATACTACGTGATTTATTTGATGTTTTCGTTTAAAAGGTCACACAAGCTGCTTTAAAAACATTTCAATAACTTTGGTCGCAGCGTTTGGAAAAATAATGAATAAGATTCTATAGGTAGACTTCTATTTTTGATTGTATCACACATGTTGTGTCCATAAAACGTGGCATAAACACGTTATGGTGTTACAACCGTGGACATTGGTGGCCGCCGAGCGTTGGAGCGGTTGGCTGATAAAATCTTTATTTAACGCCGGCGTCGAGTTGTCTGCGACAATGCTGTGAATCCATGCGTACACACGTAGTATGACCGTTTTGCAGCTTTATTTATATTTGATTGAATGTTGTGGAAGGGTCTTTAAAGAACTACTGGCTAGTATAGCTCGTGGTTTAATCACAAGTACATTTTTATTGTTTCTCAATTTTTGTCATGCAAAAATTGTTGATTTAGAATTTTTGTGGCCTTTACCCATGCAGGCTATGCATAGGTTTTAATCTCGTGATTTGTAATAGACAGAGCTGCTTTTGAGACTAGTGCACATAGATAAGATAGGCATACTGAATTTATCCCTTTGAAATAGCCGTGCAACCCGAAATACACGATAGTAGAAATCAGACCGGTAAATGTCAAATACATCTCATGAATCAACTGAATCACACCTTGCTTACGACATTGCTATATTTGTACTATCTCTGGATATCTTATCGGTTATATTATTTAACAATAATCGTGTTCTAAAGTATTAATTGATAAATGTCACACATTGTAAGATATAGATAGTTTTTTGACGTTTCCTGTGTTGATATAGGGTTGCCATCTCTAAAATTTTGGAAACCAGGACAAGACGCGTGAAAACCCCAGATTTTAGAGTCCAGATCGGACATGAGACGAAGTGCTCACCGTGGCAACTACGTCGGGAGGGGTGGGGGGACGGTGAAGTGTGCGTGTGTCGCGGGCGGCCCAAGACTTTAAATTTTTTAAACTCGGACTGCAAATGAAGCCCCCCCCTGATGCTCCCCGGATGCCCCCTAAACTAGGACAAATCCGGGGAAACCCGGAAGGCAACCCTATATTGATAGATTAAACTAATAATAGGTCTGTCTATCTTATCTCCATTGATGTAAGTTTTTAAATGAAATAGCATGGTTACTAACATTATTATATAACTTAAAAGTCGTTTTTTTTTAATATCGGGAACTCAAAACGAATAATAAACATGGTAGATATCCCGTTTTAAGTTCTGATGTTAGTGTTGATCTCCATAGAATTTCAAAGTTCTTTACAGGATCGACAATTTTCTATTGAAATAATGAGATCATCCAGATAGATAACAGAATTTCCTTCTTCAGTAGTAAATGCATCTGAAGGATCAATACCAACATTCCTCGCGCATTCCTCGAGGGACAAGAGAATGGTCCCAATACATCTCTTTCAAAGCCCCTTGCTATCACTCTGTATTATCTATTGTTAAAGATCTTGCCTAGTATTGATGTCTCACGATCTGAACAACATAGTTTGTAGTATTGCCTGAAGATTATTGTTTGTTTATTCTTGCATTGGTATGTTAAATAATACTGTTGTTATTCATAAGCGTTCTACGAGAATGTTGATTGAAAAGTGGTAACTTTTTCCTGTTGAATGCGTATTATGAGTTGAAACATAAATGTTCCAGAAAGTAATTTTATGAAAGTAGACTTCTTTCTTTAATTAAGCAGACTAAAATCCTAAGAACGATTTTTTTTGTTCCTATTTCAAAGTTTCTGTTTTTGGTTTTAGGAATCGGATGTTTGCTTTCTAGTCAGAGTCGATATTTAGGCACCCAAAGCGACCTCGTCGATTTTTTGGTTGAGCCTCCTCACGATGTTTTGTCTTTATCGTTGCATTTAAACTTCACTTTTCACTTGTAACCTTTGATATTTTACAAATAAAGACTAGGTAATTTATTGATCTGTCTATCTTATCTCCGAACTATTGTTTTTTCGTTAAACTGATTATCCAGGTCAAGGTCTTCGGTAAGCCTCTCTATTTTGTGGTGTACTAGTTTACAGCCACTCTGTTGTCTAGACTCATTCAATGATCAATTTAGCCGTCTATTAGATGCATTTAAGAACGTTTAGATATTTGTTGCAAGGTTACTTTTTAGAAGGATAGGAGTGGTATTGTGGTGTTTAGTGAGTGAGCTGTTAAAGTATCATTACTTGCCAGAGTTACATGTCTTACCTAGGAAGAAGAATATATCTAAGCTTCAGAATTTTCGGGCATGCGGGCGGCGAGTAATGGGCGATTCGCTGTCCGACCATGGACCATGCCCGTGTCGACGGCGTGTTGTGTTCCACGCGCGCCTCAAGGAGTGTCAGCTTAGTGACGGGGCCTGTAGAGGGCCATAGCCTGCCGGGGTCGCGGGACTTTCCCATTACCGTGACCCCGGTACGTAAAGGGCTAGTGAAGGACACCGTGGATTTTAGTCAGTACAAGTCTGACAGTCCCTCCCGCCCTGCCCTGGGTGGGAGGGCTGATTTGATGATTTTACCACGATGAAAAAAAAAGCTTCACGAATTTGACGATTCATAATTTTGTTTTTGGCAACAGGGCAGGTAACACTATGGCTAGCACGCACCAATACTCCGAAAACATCAATAAGACTACTCTTGCATAAAATGTGATCATGATAAAAAGCTTCTAACGTCGTATAAATAGACATGAGGGGTGATACCTAGTTATGTGTGCAAAGGTTACATTTTACGTCACAAGAGGTGGTACATATAACAATCCAAGCTGTTCCTTTACATATTTTAAGAAATCCAAATTAATTTGAAACACACTTCTTTATTCTCATGGCTATAAGGTATGAGGGGTTTTTTTTTGCGTGGTAAAAGCTTCAAATGAGCACTCCCACCCAGGGCGTGCCAGGAGGGACTGTCAGCCTTATACTGACTAAAATCCACGGTGTCGTTCAATTCCCCTTTACGTACCGGGGTCACAGTAGCTCGTAAGTCCCGCGACCCCGGCAGGAAGGTATGAGGGTTTAGACCAAAGAAGCGATAGACGGGTTGTGCTAAAGTTTAAAAGGATGTCTACTGAAATGGCAATGGAGAAGTATGAAAGAAAGATAAAATGCTGCGTTAGCCTAAATTGGTATTAAGGAACAAGATAAATCTCAAGATTACTTAAAGTATTCGGAATTATTAAATGTCTTACACGTGCCATTCTAAAATTCAGGGGCGTCCAAACTCAGGATGTCATCTTAAGCAACCGTAACAGATTTCTTTAAAACTCTATTTTGGGCCATGTCAATTACTATTTCATATATTTCTTTCTAAAGCCGGTTTCCAGCATATTTTGGCAGTGTCCGCACCTGTCATATTGAATGTGGACAGTGCATGACGTGAATGCTGCCAAAAATCTCGAGTTCCTAGAACTAGCGGCGCTTGCGCATCATCGCGGATTATTTGTAGGCGTAAATTAATATTTTGTTACGTTGTTTTTATTGTGTAAGATTTTTAAATAGGTGTTTTAGCGTCAAAACGTTGACGTACGTTTGTTTGGTCGTCAGACATTAGTTCTGACGTGGGTATTTTTAAAATTCGCAGTTATGGTGACCGGTGAGGCTTGGTTCGTGAAAATTACCACACTTGAAGAAGATTCTTTCGTTTCAGAAAGCTTTGACATTTGTTTTAGTTCTTTTGCAGGTTGTTCGGGATAGAAAGATTAGTTCAAGATGAGGGTTTAGTAAATATCGCTATTTTACTTTAATCTTTTTTGCCGAGTTCAGATGGTTAAAATCCAGAAAAATTGGTATTCCATTGGAATTCATTAACTATATGATCCTGACCGATTTCGGCCACAGCGAAACTAATCAAGTTATAACAAACCAAAGCCTGAACAGATGGATGGATTGCTAACTTTACGCCTTGTATAGCAATAAATTAACAAATCAATGAAATGAGGTATAAAAACAAAGGGTTACTGTGTATATCACCATCAACTTCATAAATATCAACCGATCCGTGCTCCCTCGGGTGGTACGACTGTTCTAAAATAAAAATCTACTGGGGGAAGCCGGTCAACAATGTGCCTATACCTAGACTCCCTTTTTTATGCTCCATTTCATGCTTTACAGCCGATGCGTGGTCAATTGTATTAGGAGGCTTCGAGCTTTCAAAGCGAGCTTGTTAGAGCTTTACCGTGGTCGGTTCTATAAGTCAGATATTTATTTTATTCGAGGGATTTATAAAGTGTGGAAGTGTGTAGGGTGTGGAAGTGGATTTATTTCTTTATAATGTGGATGTAGTGGACGATAGAGAGAGAAAAACTGATGTTATTGGTGATGTTCTTGATAAAGGTAGGTGTACTGCGCATGACAAGGTGACAGTGTTGACGAAGCATAAGAAGGGTGTTAGGATCAAAGGATGTGGCTCCCTTCACGTTATTTAGGCTCGCCCTGTTGATCAGCTTAGCTCCATTGCCGAAATCTTAATTTATTTCAAGAATTTACTTATCCATCGTATCGTAAGTAAGATATAAGTTCTCATAATAAGAGTGACATTTATTTAGTTGTCTAGTAGAATCTTTGCCTCGTGTCAAGATTGAATAGTCCCGAGTTCTCACTCATAAGGAAGTGACGTCGTTGGTTTATTAGCATCCTTTGATCACGGCACACGGCAATCATTGGCAACCTACTGCACCAAATCAGTATCTATTGAACGGCCATTCAGAACGGACTCCTTCGCATCCATTCATCGTTTCCTCGACAATTGTACGCTCTTCGTGAAAACATCTCAATGAACTCCCAATCGTACACATAAACAAGAATAAAAGTTATGTTTATTATACTAAGGCTGTGCACGCAACACTATCCTTGCAACTCACAAAATTGAACTCTATAACCCAGAAACTTCAGTCTTTTATCGTCTGCATCTAAACTTTTCAAACTGCAGGATTAGATTTCTTACGTTTCCTGTTTACGTGGACTGTTTCGTGTAATAGGGAATTTAATTCACACGTTTTATCGGCATGAAAACTGTATTTTACGTTGGATTCTTTGATACATTCTTTAATGTTGTTTTCATCTGAACGGGAAAACGGTGTATCTTGATTCTTGATTGAACATATGATCGGACGTTCATTGATGACTTCATAAAACAAACGTGCTTGTTCTCTGAAATTACGTTTGCATACATACACGTTTCTCCAGAATACGTAATATTCTGCGTGTGTTACTTAGTAGTGGAATGGTTTTTTAAACTACATTTCATTGGTAGTAGTAAACGGTTCTGAAAAATCAATGAATATGAATCTTTAATTTTGCAGTCGCAAATTCTTGACTGTTTCCTGATTACTAAAGTTTTGCGCTTCCAACAGGACGTCGGTTTTCTAAATATTAGTTGCTCTAACTCGTCGTAACTGAATCCGTACGACGACGTATCATCTATGTAACATATCCACTCCTTCCTTTTCTAATCCGGTCTATTGTAACTAGGGTTGCCATCTCTAAAATTTGGAAACCAGGACAAGACGCGTGACAACCCCTGATTTTAGAGTCCAGGACCCGGACATGAGTCGAAGTGCGCACCGTGGCAACTGCGTCGGGAGAGGTGGGGGGAGGGGACTTTAATTTTAAACCTGGACTACAAATGAAGCCCCCGGACGCTCCACGGATGCTCTCTAAACTAGGACAAACCCGGGGAAACCCGGACGGATGGCAACCCTAATTGTAACCTTTCTGACCGGTCGCCACGTATTGTCATCACCCATGTTAGATGTTTCGGCAAAGGAAATGGGTTCAAGCCCGTAATGTGTCTTCCGGTGTGAGTAATACTTCGTTATCGGTGTTTAGTGACACACGATTTAATCCGACCTGCTTTTGGGTTTCTCTATGCTGCAAAATAGTAATTGTAAGATTGGTTTCACGGAGCAAAAGGTGTATGTGGGTTTTGTAGAGTCAGCTTTCCTCTAGAGTTTATATTTATAGCCGTATGTGTTGGTTTTGTCATCCTCAGCGTGTGGTTCATCATTAACAATAGTACTGTCTTTAATCTCTCGTATTATATCTTTAAAAGCATGACGTGTTACATAGTTTGTTCTATTTAGTATTGCGGTAATGTTGTTCGCAATTGTTTCTTTAGATTACCGTTTTATAGTTGGCACATCGACAATCTCCATGGCTACCTATAATTTGTTAATACTGCATGGGTTTTTCCAACTACCATTTGCAGTGTCTTGATCGGATACATTCAACGTGACAATAGTTTTATAAGGATAAACTTTGATGGAGTAGTACGCGTCTCTAAAATTCATGTGGATAGGTAAGATTCTAACACAGTAAATTCTTAGACCTGAAACATTGACATGTTTCAGGTCTAACATTGACATGTCACATAATAATTACCTATTTATTAATTGGTGTCAACTGAAACAATTTTAGTTCTTCTTAAGTTAATAGTAAGATCGATTTTAGAATCTGCTTGATTTTCACGTAATTCAACTCTTTGAGATTCTATATTCTTTTGTCAAATTTAGCTACCTTTTTGGCGATATCACAAAACCGGATGTTTGGTCTTCCATTGCATGTGGACCAGCACCACATTCGCACTCCAGCCATAATTGCAAAGCTCTTCTCAGAATTTCTCATGTACCAGTAATACGGATGTGATCGATATTAATCTTTATGTTGTATTGTTACAGGTGATGCTGGGCGGGGCGGGGTCGCCGGGGGGCGACGACTTGCTCACCGTCACCGTCGTCCGCGATGAGCATGGATATGGAATGAAAGTGTCTGGTAAGTTACCTACTTTTAATAAATCGGCAATTTTTAATAGCATTTAAAGCAAAAACTGTATAGGTAGAGTATATTTTTTTGGTATAATATAAGTTGGTTTGTGTTTAAAAGCCTACCAGAAAAGTACCTTTTTTAAAACCAAAAAAATCGAAATACCTGCCAGAATGGATAAATGCTCACCAAATTGTGTATCATAAAGTATTGTAGAAATTAACCTCATTTCTGTAATAATAAAATAAACGAGCAAAGCTGGGTTTTTTTTTGAAGTATTAAAACTAAAAAGAGCTACTCGTAAATATGCTCTACCTATTCCGATCTCTGATCCTTTTTTTAGCGTGGTAAAATCATCAAATGAGTCCCAACCAGGGCAGAGCGGGAGGGACTGTCAGACTCGTACTGACTAAAATCCACGTTGTCCTTCAATAGCCCTTTACGTTCCCGGGTCAAGGTAATTCGTGAGTCCCGCGACCAATTCCGATCTCTGATCCTAAGTTATAATTTGTGGCTGCCCTTGGGGATGCTTATATCAACTCCGGGATGTTTGTAGTCTGAGATGAGTACGATATTTGGATATTTGCTGAGCAAATAAAATAAATAAAGATACACAAGTAAAGATATTACTCGGTTTCTAAAAACGAAAGATCGCATTCATGTGCTTATTCTGACGTAAGTACTAAAAAATTACGATATGTCAACAGTATCGAAAATTACAACATTTCAGATTACAGCTGTTTTGACAAGAGTTGTCCAAGGATGCGCATAAAAACTGGCTAGCTTAGCTTAAGCTGTGAAAAGAAATAAATAAATAAATATAAATAATATAATCTCTGGTAGAAACACACCCTCATCCGGGTGAAATAAACATTTCTAACAAACGACCTGCAGACGCTTTTCCATCCTGCGCAAGTACAAAAGTAAGCAAGGGAAAGGACTCCCTAATTAGACACAGTATTGCCAACCCGTCCAAATGCAATGCAAATATATTCCATCAAGCTATACGTGACACAGAAAGGTGGCTAATCGGCTGTCAGCAGTGAAAGCCGTATGCAGCCGGTGCCTTTACTCCATGCCAAACCCCTTGAATGCTGTCAACGCCATTGTTGGGCATTAAACATGGTTTGAATGCATTATTAAAGTGTTGTTGGGTAAAGGTACGTCTACAATTAAATATTGTATCGTGTTTAGAAATGGATGGTCATATGTTGATGATATTGTTATTGACTTTTTTCCTACACTTGCCTTTCCGCGTGATTTCACAGGTCCTCGGATTACTGTCAACTGCAATTGCTGGCTATTATATTTCGTTAAAATGATTTTATGATCAGTCCTTTTTTAACACCTTTATAATGATCGGCTTCAAAGGCTCTTAGACAAAATCAACAAGGATTGAACGTTAAATTCCGTTGAAGGTAATTTCTTCATTGTTTGGATGAGAATTTATACCTGTCAAACTTTGGTTCTGTTCAAAATGTTTTGCTAAAGTACTTAGTGAAGTAGGTTCACAGTTTCTTAACTTCAAATCAGAAACCAGGTCCGAGTGTTCCAAAAAAAAAAAACAAAACAATGATCAAAGACCATCTTCTTTGTATCTAGATCCTTATGCTGTGTATTGTATAGCTAGATGCAACGGTTAATACAAAATTCATAGACTTAGACACACCTTTAGAATATTTCTAGAGTCCTATTCGTTGTGCCAAACCGCAAGATTATCATAAAATTAATATTGAATGACAAACTACTGCTTCTGAAGTCCAGAATATATCTTTGAATGTGTCAGTTGCGTGACAAAATTACTTGCAGTTGACTCAAATGAATGTCTTCAATTTCTTCATCATCGTTAGTGAATTTTTGGACAGATGTTTCGGATAGCGCAGATGATTTGCATTGTCGAATCTCTCTTGCGTGATTGAATAGATGTTGTTGGCTCGTTGCTGTTATTTGTGTTTGTTAACGATGACTAAATTTAATTTCATTGCCATATTACTTGCCATTGTATTGTTATCGTGCTTGTGCTGGCCTTTTGGAAAATCTATGCAAACACCTTTTATCTGGATTTTACGAGGTCGTGTATTTAGTTTTTTTTTGTCGGAACTAACGAACGAAAATATTACCTTGCTCAAATTGTTAATTGATTTAAAAACTAATCTTTTATAACTAAGCTAATGAGGAAGACCTTTTACGTTTTTGAAGACAGACGAAAATTCACGATCCTCCACCAACTTTATGTTCCTGTTTTGTATCTAACAATAAATTTTGACAATTCAAAAGTGCCTCAAACTGGTCTATATGAAATAATGGTTTTAATTTTTCTAACTAATTTTGGATACACCAACAGAAACCCAGGCCAATCGTCGTGGCTGTAGAGTTTTTAAGTCCACTAAAGTGCAGGTATAGGAAGACTTCAGCAAATAGACTTTCGGTTTTACCAGGAGCACTGAAACATAAGTATTTATAAAAAATGATGACGATTACACATACTAACCTCGTATTTTGCAGGTGACAATCCCGTCTACGTCCAATCAGTGAAGGAGCACGGCGCTGCGTGGCGAGCTGGTCTTCGTGCAGGAGACAGGATCTTGCGTGTTGATTCCGTGCCTGTGCATCATCACACGCACCAGCAAGTCGTGCATATGATACGAGGTAAGTTAACAGCGTTCTGTTTTTGATGCTTCTAATTCTGACCACCTTGTATATCGCTTTTTTTATCTCTTTTGATTACTGAAATGGTTCAGAAGTACTCGTAACTTCCAAAAACTCTGTGTGAGCTAATTTCGGTTGGCAAAAATCGATAAGTAAAGTATTCAGACATAATATATCAAGCCAGTAGTTTATTGCAAATAGGAATTGATTATACATTTATAGGAATTGATGAAACGATATCAAAAGCAGATATCAACAAGGGCCTTCAGATTCTGATACAAATATTTCTCCATATTCAAGAGATTTGTAGATATAAATGCCTTGACAAACCAACCTAAGAAATCATGTAGGTGCCTGGCAACTTTTACAAGGAACTCTAGTACTTCTGGCATAATCAAGCGGTCATCTATGTAGAAACTTTTAGAGCATATACACTTGAGGACAAATTACTCCTTATCGACATGTGACCCTAGTACTCTCTAGTTTCATTCAGCTCAATCAATGATATTGATGGACGTTGAAAGTGATTTGAATGCCCACTTAACATCGGTTATTGGCTAGTTAGACATTCAAGAGTTCCGAGAAAGTCTTTGATTGATGCATTGAGACATTATAGTAACGTTAATTGATTTGGAAACTGAGTATACTTTTTTTTTTTTTTTATCGTGGTAAAATCATCAAATGAGTCCTCCCACCCAGGGCAGGGCGGGAGGGACTGTCAGACTTGTACTGACTAAAATCCACGGTGTCCTTCAACAGCCCCTCACGTACCGGAGTCACGGCAATCCCTTGGTCCCGCGACCCCGGCAGGCTTTGGCCCTCTACAGGCTCCGTCACTATGCTGACACTCTTTGAGGCGCGCGTGGAACACAACGCGCCGTCGACCCGGGCATGGTCCATGTTCGGACAGCGAGTCGCCCATTACTCGCTGCCCGCATGCCCGCGCCTACGGTGGCCGGAGATCGTCTTGCGACGTCCGACGCCGTGGGCGTCTACCACTGCGGCTGGGGTGGAGGGAGGACGCTGTCCTCTCCCTCAGGCGGCCCGCCTCCTCCTTCACGAGCATGACTGCTTCGCAGAAGGAGGCGACCGCCTCCCACTCCGTCTCGTCCCGCAGCATGGCCTCGACCAATGCCGGGCGCGAGAGGTCTCCGCCTATCGCCGTCGTGAGGACACGGCGGTGCTCTGCCCAAGCGGGGCAGTCCTGCACCGTATGCTCCACCGTGTCCTCCGGACGATCCTCGCAGTGGTGACACCCAGGCGTTTCTTCCCTCCCTATCAGACACAGGAACCTCCCGAAACTTCCGCGTCCGGTGAGGACCTGCGTCATGCGGTAGGGGGAGAGAATACTGGAGATCTGTTAAATTAGTCTTAGTTGCAATAACTTCTGCAGCACTTTTGTATTATGTTTTGAAAGACACCCTTGCTATCGTAGCCGTTCATCATTAGGTTTTTGCCCAATCAAAGCAATAACGCAGGAGTTGATAATCTACCAGTAACGATTCCTCTGTGATTGTTAGAATCATGCATGTTTTTATTACGATCCTCAAATTCTTTAACGACGAACTAGCAAATCGCTATAGAACCTCTTTAGCGCATTGCTTCTATTCTACTATTGGAAAAATTACACTGAAATGGAAGTAAATAAATAACCTTTAGTCATTGTCAAAAACCATACTGCCAATTAGGATTATAATTGCAGTAATTAGTTTTTATTCGTCACAATATATTTTACCGCAACAAAAAGATCACAACACTCATTACAATATTGGCGAACATCAAAATATTTTTCTTCAAAATACAACAGCCTCGGTTAAGATTTCTCGAAGCGAATCATCGCGTGAATTTTAATGGTGTTTTTATGTAGCCATTAAACTGTTAATTTTACTGGCCATGTCTCAAATGCTTTTGTTCTGTATCACCAAGGCAACGTTATTATTATGTACCTATAGTTAGGGTGCTTAAGATAACTACAATAACTCCAATTGTGACCAGCCTGTCACGAATTCGGGATCACCTATTAATGCGATTGTTTTTGTCGAATCGAGCGAAACGAAAATATAACGTAAAGAGGGTAGGGAGCATTCAGACTACAGAGATCGGTCTTCATCGTATTCTCAACGTCGTGTTCTTTCTGCAGCCTTCTGTAGAGTAAACTTCTCGGCACGGACTCCCTCCAATAGTCTAGATTGGGCATGGCCATCTTATCGGAATTCTATCTTGACCGCGTTTACCTCCCATCAAAACCCCGGTACTTCCTCATTTTCATGGAAAGAGAAAATGGCTATAATGTTCCTGGACTGCTGGTGAACCGAGCACGTAACAAGTTGCTTGGGAGGCCCGCCATGAGTGGGTTTCTCTATCAATAATGTAATTATCAAAATACACTTCATTCATACTTACTTTTCAAAACTTTTCTTATACCATATTTCTGTCCATTCCAGCAAATCCAACGACGGTGTTGACAGTCCAGCAGAACTCCTCGAGACATAAAACACCAATCACAGCTCCAGTGCCTGTTAACGTAAGTTACACACTTTTGATTATCTTCAGACCAGTTTTACACTGAATCGGAGGAAAGTGGATTTGAGAGAAGAGGTGGAGGAACTTACCATTGAAGTCTACATCGCGATTCTGATCTCCTGTTATTGGACGAATCTTGCACGACTCCGCACCGCTTAGCTCACCTACATTAGTGGAAACACGACCTGATTTATAGCTAAAAAAGGAAAGAAGAATACAAACGGTATCTGCTGAAAAACTTCTAGTAAAAAGAAGAGCAATATAATATGGGATGGGGGCACGCGACAGGCAACACTTTATAAAATTACTCCCAGTAAATTAACTTGATTCAGGTTGAAACATTGCTGTTACATTGGTTGTTATGCAAAAATGAACCTTGATATTTTAAAACATGTAAATGTTGTTTGATCATAGGGCGGCAAATCAATTGCAAATTCAACTATACCTATTGAGGAATCTAGACTAATTAATACATATTACAAGCTAAATGTCAAAGTTCAAGAATGTTATAATCAGAATGCTAACTGTACTAATGTAACCTCCACGACTTATCACGATTACTTCAAAGATAGTTTTACATAACTATGTTTTATTGGTACAAACGATAACCACGCCCTCTTTATGACGTTCATTTACAAAATCTTTTGCCTTATGGGGCATTTACACGGGTCGATTCCTCAATAAATTCCACCTCGTGACGAGAGCCGGCCAGTCAAAGATTCATTAACAGTAGTGTGTGGTCACGGGACTAACGAATTACCGTGACCCCGGAACGTAAAGGGCTATTGAAGGTCACCGTGGATTTTAGTTAGTACAAGTCTGACAGTCCCTCTTGCCCTGCCCCGGGTGACAGGACTCATTTGATGATTTTTCCACGAAATAAAAAACAGGTAGTGCCTAACATAGAGAACTGTAGTGTACTTTTAAACCAGCAGCATTGAATATTTTCAATGCAAATCCGCCCCGATCAGCTGACCACTACCAGTAAAGTTTCACAACATTAGTGCGGTGACCTTGTGCGTGCGCTCACGCCGCGCCGCTACGGTTTTACAATACCTACTGTGACTATTGCATTTCTTGGACTGATAACACGCTACAAGGTTACGTCGTAATGCATTCAGTTATTTTTAGTGTTTATTCTTTATTAAGTCAATATTTTGATTGTTTCCGCTATTTTTTTTGTGAACGGATGTGGGTGTAATTAGATTTTAACTTTTCATGGCTAGAAAATGCTATGGACATGTGAAGATATTTGAAAAAAAAACTAACATTACGCATGAAATCCCCTATAAGGATATGTATGAATATGCATGCATTATGTATGGGCGTTCAACAAAATAAAATGTACTAAACTCTTTGGCTGCATGTAGCATGCAACCAGAGAGTGTTAGGCCTCTGCCTCGAATCTTGCGGGCAGCGGGGCGGCGGCGGCGGCGGCGCGGGAGCGGCAGGATCTTAGGCATACATTCAAATGGACCGGCCCTCGGACACAGCGGCGCGGCAGCGGGGCGGGGGCGAACAGCGAGCGCCGCCGCCGCCGCCGCCCCGCTGCCCGCAAAATTCGAGGCAGAGGCCTTACGCAGACGCTTTAAAACTTATAAAACAATATTGCGATACCGTTTATAACTTGCTATCTGCGTACTTACATATATTTTTTGTTGACAGTATCTACTTAATAGTATCTAACATTTCGCCATTTATTTTTTAGTACCGTGTAAAGATGAGTTTCAAGTCAACCAATGTCTGCTATATACCTGAAGAGTATGGTAGGATAACATAGAAAGCAGGCATAGAGGTGAAAAATGGTCGAACTCTAATTAATCCAAACCACTCATTCGCACTACACATTTTCAATATTCCTTTATTATACACACAGCAAAAGAGTGGAACTCACTACCTGTGTCTGTATTCCGTTCATACGTAGTACAGGCTTCTTCTGGGTAAGTTTACTCCATCGTAGACTTAGTCTCCGTCACCTCTGACCTAGACTAGAGTAAAACCACATCAAATAATGGCACAGGATATATTTGACTTGTTCCTATTCACCCCTCTGCCACTGTTCCGTCAACATTGGGGGGTGGATTGAGAAATAATTTCGGTCAATGGAGCCCCGCCTCACGGAGCGGGGCTTCTATTACAGGGTGGGTTTAAAAAAAACTACGATGGTGATGACCCCGTCATCCACTTCTGACCTAGCTAGTCGGGTTGCCTTAAGTCCCGAGCTCGCTTCGCTTGTTCTTGTATCAATTTAGTCGAGACTAGCGGGCTCGATATAACCATTGCCATTTACCCCGTTGACGGTAAAGGGGCAGCAGGGTAAATGAAACCAACCTAAGAGTAGTTAGTAAAGGGTAGTTTTTTAAATTGTAAAATAGGTAACTATTTGTATGTAGTAGTGTATAAACAAGGCCGGTACGCGACCTTAACGCCGGCTGTTTGCACAGGTGTAAGTGTACTGGAGGATTCCGACAATGTTGTTTTCAGTGATCGATGCAGGATAATGATGTTAAATAGAGGAGAATTGTGGCGATAACTTAAGTAGGAAATTTACGCGCAAAAGATCTTGGTTTTTCGAACAATAAACGACGACGCTCTGTGGTCTTTCATAGATTTTCAACTTTATTCTTTAGAGCATACAGTTGAAAATCTATTAAAGACTACACAGCGTTTTCGTTTATAGTCTGCAACTTGTCCAGGCGCTCTGCGAGTTTTAAGTTGACTGCCTCGTTGGTCTACATTGCAAAAGCACGGGGTCTTTTTCCAGCTCGGAAAACTGTTTCTATTTAGGAGGCTAGTCGGAATTGTTTCTGGTTAATGACAATAGCCTCGTGGTTGTGAATAAGGAAATGTGCATCTACTATAAACATACCTTTTTTTATCGTGGTAAAATCATCAAATGAGTCCTCCCACCCAGGGCAGGGCGATAGGGACTGTCAGACTCGTACTGGCTAAAATCCATGGTGTCTTTCAATAGCCCTTTACGTTCTGGGGTCATGGTAATTCGTACAGTCCCGCGACCACTATAAGCATACCTAGAATCGGTTTCTTCTAGTCCGCATCATCACTTCACATCTGGTGAATTTCGGACAAATACAAGCCTATGTTGCATAAATAAACTTATTGAGGATTATAATCGTGATTTTATATAAATTCTTGTTCCTCTATTATTGTAGTGACATTGATCTGATATGTAACGCCCAGCTTGATTCGTGCGTCATGTCAATGATACAGCGTGTCTGGTGTGATGCTTCATTGCTCATCACATAGGCAGGAGCTAGATCATCGCTCATAATTACCTACGTTTTTACCATAATTAATACAATTTACTCATTATAATATATGCGGGATTTTTTTACATTGCGATAAAACTTTCATTGCCAACATTATTTTTATTAAGTCCTCAAAGTCACGGGCACGCCGCAATCGCGGCGGTAAGACCCCTCTTTGAGGAGTGGCTGGATAGGCGTCACGGCGTCCTTACCTTCCGCATGACGCAGGTCCTCACCGGACACGGAAGTTTCGGGAGGTTCCTGTGTCTGATAAGGAAGGAGGAAACGCCTGGGTGTCACCACTGCGAGGATCGTCCGGAGGACACGGTGGAGCATACGGTGCAGGACTGCCCCGCTTGGGCAGAGCACCGCCGTGTCCTCACGACGGCGATAGGCGGAGACCTCTCGCGCCCGGCATTGGTCGAGGCCATGCTGCGGGGCGAGACGGAGTGGGAAGCGGTCGCCTCCTTCTGCGAAGCAGTCATGCTCGCGAAGGAGGAGGCGTGCCGCGTGAGGGAGAGAACAGTGTCCTCCCTCCGACCCACCCGCAGTGGTAGACGCCCACGGCGACGGACGTCGCCAGACGATCTCCGGCCACCGTAGGCGCGGGCATGCGGGCAGCGAGTAATGGGCGACTCGCAGCCCGACCATGGACCATGCCCGGGTCGACGGCGCGTTGTGTTCCACGCGCGCCTCAAGGAGTGTCAGCAAATTGACGGGGCCTGTAGAGGGCCAGAGCCTGCCGGGGTCGCGGGACTTACCCATCACCGTAACCCCGGTACGTAAAGGGCTCGTGAAGGACACCGTGGATTTTAGTCAGTACAAGTCTGACAGTCCCTCCCGCCCTGCCCTGGGTGGGAGGACTCATTTGATGATTTTACCACGCAAAAAAAAAAAAGTTCTCAAAGTCAATGACAAGTTGTGATACAAGGAATTATTTTCGTATACCCGCATCATCTTGGTTTTTTTCTCATGGAGACAGGCAAAACAAGGCTCTCTTCCGTTTCACCGTTCAATTACTAAAGGCGGTGACTTACACTTACATGGACTATATTATTTCTGAATGAAAACAATAAAGATACTCTGTCTCCTTTTCAAGTAACAGTCTTATTAGTATTATTTTTTATGAGTCGTATAAAGAATGTTGAATAATGATTGTTGTTATTGTTTCCAGTCGGAGAAACAGCGTCAGTTGGAGGTGTCGAAGGTGCACACCGTGCGGTTGATGCTGGAGCAAGAACAGAAGTTCATCAGAGATCTGCGCAGTAAGTTAAAAAAAAAACGATGGATTGCACTCTGGGAGTGCCGGCAGAAGTGAAAACTTCAATAGTAATAAACATACACGAACATTCGCGCAAGCGCCCTGCGCCGTCTTACGAATTTTCGATCAGGTCACGTGTCCTGACGCGAGTTTAACATTTTTTGCCCATTCAAAAAAAGTGCACAACACCGCTAAAGAAGTTTTCACTTCGGGTCCACAGAAATGAGTCCAAGAACTTTTAGAAAGAGACCAGTTAGCGCCCTTGCTCCTGTCGCGATTTGTGGGATTTGCAATGACTACTAACTAAAACTGAAAACCGTCCTTGATGCTACGATAATAATGATCAAACTGTCTTACGAGTCGTGAGGCCTGTTTTGTTTATCCATGTACCCATAGACAACCACACGTTTTATGTTGGCAGCGACTTTATGTCGTAGTAGTGAGGATGATTATCATTTGTAGTTTATCGGCGACACAGTCATGTTGGTTGAATTGCATCGTATCGTGTCAAGAGCAAGCGCGCTTAGTGAAACTAAATAGGGTTTATCACATATACCTACTACTATAAAGTAAGAATATTGAAAGATTTGCATAGATAAGTGATTTCAGAACTGTCGTGACGGAAGCTTCGTGCCTTTTTTTTACGTGGTAAAATCATCACATGAGTCCTCCCACCCAGGGCAGAGCGGGAGGGACTGTCAGACTCGTACT
Source organism: Agrotis puta (assembly GCA_943136025.2). Lineage (NCBI taxonomy): Eukaryota > Metazoa > Arthropoda > Insecta > Lepidoptera > Noctuidae > Agrotis > Agrotis puta. The sequence goes on from OW964192.2 coordinate 11,314,527, forward strand.
GACTAAAATCCACGGCGTCCTTCAATTGTCCTTTACGTACCGGGGTCACGGTAATTCGTGAGCCTCGCGACAAGCTTCGTGCCTGAAGTATTTCTTCAAGGTCAATAACAAGATCAAATGGTAGAGAATTGGGGAAACTAGAGTTTTATTGGGGAAAATTACATAATTATATTATGACAATTATAAAAAAGTGTTTTTCGAAGCCCTGGGGTTTCTGAGAATACAAGCCGTATCTAAAGTATTATAAGTCTGTCAATCATTTGAAACCACTCTTTTCAGATGAACTCCTAAAAGTCCCAGACGTAAGAAAACAAACTCAACTAGAATCAGCAGAACAACGCTGTTCAAAACTCCAACATGAGATCGACACCATCATGGCCGGCCAGGTAACGACCTTACCACCTTACAATAAAGTCCAATTTGCAATGACACTGTTACAGTATTAGCACATAGCATTTGTAACTATGTTGCAGCCTTTTTTTTTTTTAAGTCACAATTTTTTTGTATTTTTTTTATATTTCTATGTGTACAAGTTATGGTTGCGGTCAGGTAAAGTGTAACGATTTTTTCTTTAATGAATATTCTTTTTAAAGTTTACCTATTGGAGAATTATTTTTGCATTCGGCAAAACTTTACGTACATAAAAATTAGATTTCTGCCGGTGTCTGTATTTCTTGATAGCTATAATCTTGGGTCTTTAAGTCAAGATTGAATAGGATACTTCTAAGCAAGCGTGCTTCACCACCGACCACATCTTCCCTTACCACCAGAGCCTTTCGGTAAATAAATAAATAAAAATATCAGAAATTTATATAAATCGCAGTCCTTGTCAAATTCTCAGAAGCATTTGGTGATAGGCCGTCACGTTTTGACTAAAATTAATAGCTTTAAATTATTCAAAAACATTATTTGGGGATTTCCCTAAACTTATCGATTTGAAAAAAAAAAACATCTCAAGTTTATCAAGGTTTATCAATGTAGGTAAACAAAGTTATGCTACAAAGATAATATTTACATTATTAACCTATAGAAATAAAATATTTATTTTAAAAAACATAAAGTTTGACAAAGTACTCCTTCAAATCGCTGTCATCACTAAAAATCTAATACTAAAACCAATTCTTTAAAATAAATAGTTAAAAAGGTATTAATTAAAAATTCAAGGCGCAACACTGAAGGGCCTATAAATTGGGACACTAATTATTATTCAAGTACCAGAGGACATGGTTTCCCTGCTTATAATGCGGTTATAAGTATGGATAGCTGTTCTGAATTGATAATAGTGAAAAATCGTGGTGTAGGTGGCCTCTTTCAATTGTACACCTGTTGTGTTCAGAAAGGGATATTATACTATCTCTCTTTCGCACAAGTCAATCATCAAAGTTAAGCCGCGTTTGTCGAGGTTCGTCTATGTATGGATGACCATCTATCATAGCGAGTTTCCTTCGTGTCTCAAAAAGCACGGATAAGCCGCTGGTGCTTGCTGTGATCTTTGACAGTCGTTACTGTTAGTCAGAAGCTCGAAAGTCTGACAACTAGTCTTACCATGGGATCTCGTATTGCCCAGTTACCATGTTGTGGAGGCCAGATTGGCAGTAGCTTCATGTAAAATACTGATATTTAGCTGCTGTCTAGTTCAACTAGAAGCCTAACATAGTTGGGAAAAGGCTGAGCAGATGATGATCTTTCTTGCCACGCTATTTTGGGTTAAGTTCATGTAGAACTAAGGACTAAATTCCTTTGAATTTACACTTGATTCTGCGCCTGTAGCTAATATTAAGGCGGGTAATTTGTTTTGACGGTAAATTATGTCTTATAAATTCTCCAAAATGTCCTTTTAGTAGTAAAAATTGCTTCTTTACTTCTTAAGTTTTAACATAGTATTGAATAAATCATATTCCAAGTGTTTTACACAATACCTGGTCGCAGCAGTAACTCAAAGGAGGCGAAAGTGAAAACCGTCGTTTATTTGAATTTAATAAAACATCATAATGTCCCATGTAACATCCAATTGGAACAGTTTTTAATCGTGGAGGTGTTTTAACTTTACTAGTAGTTTGTGTTGATATAATGCGGTTGATTGGACATAGGCAAGCTTCAAAAGAGGCAATAAACATTTTAATATTAAATCCATATATGTTAAAAATCATGAAAATTAAAAGTCAATAAGTGGGAATACCTTATATGCACGTCGTCACACAAAACACGCCACGCTAGAGTCGACGTTTAGCGGGACGACTTGCATATATTTTCATGGTAAGTAAGCACGCCAAGAACACGCCACGCTAGTGTCGCGCCCCGCCAAGCTCGTTGCTTGGCAAAGCCTTTAATCTTAATTATTGTCCTTCGATCAATTTGTGAAAAGTTGTAAAAACTATTTTCTTAAAGGGGTTTCACCGTCTGGGGTCCTTTTTGGACAAGATACCAATATAAAAAAAATGTTATAAAACAATAAGTAGAGTTAACACACCTCTCTCCAAATCCGCCTGAGCCCTCAAGTGTAAACTAACAAGGCTAACGGGACGAGTCGGGTAGTAACATGTTTTGTACCGTGTCTGCTTCTGTGCATGCCTGTTCATAACTGTGACGTCATGTGAGCCCCATTTTTATTTATATATTTGTGTCTGTTTGCCAGTTTTTATTGCTATATGTTTTTATCCCGATCTGATGGTTTCCACTAGAAAAGTTCGTTTTTTCAACGACCTGTTCAAGGCCTTGAAATGTTTGAAACACACCACGAGGCTCCGCCAATAGCGAGAACGCGCACGATTTTCGCCGAACGAATCGTACGCTCGTGTTCAGACCGGCAGGAACAAAATTACGAACGTATGAGTCCGCCGCATCTTCCACCGCGCCGCGTCGCTTAGACCAAAGTGAATGGGATGTTAGGTTCTTGTATTTAATGTTGTGGTCGGTCTCGGATCATAGTTGATCATTTACCATTGTAATTCATGTAATTTTCTTCTGTTCAAACTGCAGTATAGGTAAAATAAGCACATGAAAGCAGCATGAAAATCAAATATGATTTAAAGTTATTAAAATTAGGCTCTGTCCTTAAATCGCAAGTATCTATGGAGATAAAGTGGTGGAATAAACTCTTCAAACTTATGAAAAAACGTGGATGATGCCTGAAATTAATATTCTATCTCCACGCAGTGCAAAATTGTAATCCAATTTCTTTGACGGCTGCTTCTGATTGGGTATCTTCAAACTCGGATAGACGAATTCAGTCGTTGATTGGTCACAGACAAAGATGGGGTCAAGATTACTACCGAGATAGATTGTGAATTTCTAGCGTAAATAACCATGTCAAAATATACAAAAAAAGTGTATAATGAAAACAGAAGTATGCATAGAACCAGACATAGTCAAACAAAACGTAACTTTCGTCTCACACAATGGGAATGGTTGTAACTATACATTGCATATCTACTATGAACTATGGCAACACCATCGCGCTTGGCTGTGTTGAGATTTTCGTTAAAAAAATATTTATTTTGACACTAGATCACCTAGAATATATAGAGTTTGAAGGAAGATTTGGGCTTTGCATTTGTGTGTGACCCAAAAGTAACATAAGATTAGTTTGAATCACTTAATCTAATATATTTTACTGTTTTCGAGCTGAAATTATCGTAAAATTTCCAAATCAGTATCGATATGTTTTAACATTATCGATAAAATCACTCCACTAGAAATTGTTAATAAGTCTCGTAAGAGGGAGACGGAAAACAACTTTTCACATCTTAAGTTTGTTGCTACATATTTTGGGTGTGAATTCTTCTATGGCCGGTTCACATTATTAGCTTGCTCTCTACTTACTCTCTTCTCTACATAATTGCAAAGTCTATGCCTTCTTGTAAAACTCCTAAAACAAAGTAAAACCAACTTATATGTGATGCAATTTACACCGTATAAAGTACAAGCAGTGTTGGGCATTAATCAATTAATTTGTCAATTATCTTGTTAATTGACTAAAAAAGTAATTGCAATTAAATTAATTGCAATTAAATTTAATCGCAATTGAACTTTTAATTGCACCTTGCAATTAAATTAATTTGATTAACGTATGTCAATTGCAACTTACAATTAAAATAATTGCAATTAACTTTTTTAGTTGTTTTATAAAACAATTAAAACTAACAATTAACTTTATGTATCAAAATAAAATTAGTAAAGATTTAGGAAAATTAAGCTATAAGTATTAATTAGACTTCAGACGAATAAAAATGAGGTCAAAGGCTGTAAGTTTTTTTTTTTTATCATGGTGAAATCATCAAATGAGTCCTCCCGCCCAGGGCAGAGCGGGAGGGACTGTCAGACTCGTACTGACTAAAATCCACGGTGTCCTTCAATAGCCCTTTACGTTCCGAGGCCACGATAATTCGTACAGTCCCGCGTCCCTGACAGGCTTTGGCCCTCTAGAGGGGGGCCTCGTCACTCTGCTGACACTGTTTGAGGCGCGCGTGGAACACAACGCGCCGTCGACCTGGACATGGTCCACGGTCAGACAGCGAGTTGCCCATTACTCGTCGTCGGCATGCCCGCGCCTACGGTGGCCGGAGATCGTCTAGCTCGGCTGTAAGTATAGCTTATTTTTTCTAATCTTTCTTTCTACAGAAAAAAATGTGTTTATTTTTATGTATAACAATGTTGCATTGATACATATACATATTTCTACAACGTAGGTATACAACAAAAACATTTCAAATCGTAACGTGTTCATTTTGTCGACCCACACGAGTGCATTGCTCTCGCCTCTCGCTCTCATACACGTCACGTATACAATCTTCGTCTCCATCACTCTCGCGCCGCCGCCGGGCGCGGGGCGTCGTTCGTTGCGTTCAGTTGCTAACATATTTATTTAACTACATGAAAAGATGCCCCCCCCCCAAATACCCGGAACCACACGGGTATATTGTATATTTATATATACCGGCTTTATATTATTCAGCAGTAAGATTAATTGTTATTTTTAATTAAAATTAACAAAACAATTGAAAATTAATTAATTGTTAATTGTTACTAATACAGTTAACAATTAAATAATTGTTAGTTGTAATTTTTCACAATTACAATTGATTAATTGTTAACTGTATTAGTAACAATTAACAATTAATTAATTGTTAATCTTTAATTGTTCTTGCAATTAAAATTTGCCCAACACTGAGTACAAGTAAATATGTTTCACAGTTAGCAAATATTGTAAATTAGAATTTTCACAAAACCGAGTCTACTAAATTAGACTCTTCACCAAAATCAAAATCTCATCACAGCACGCACTGTGACATAAAACCACGCTTTATAACACTCGTCTAGCCATTGGACGCCGCGCCCTCCACGCCCCGACCTCGGACCAAGACCACCCTGGACAAATCCACCCCGGTACCCAACACCGGCTTTCTCAGCGGTCTACCTCGCTCCCTCTCCAATCTCACAGGCCAGAGCCTCCGGAACCTCCGTCAAGCGAGAACGAACAAGATCCAACAAGAGAACACTCCACCGTTAGTCAGACAGAATTCTGACGAGTCTAATAATAAAAGGAGACATGTCCATAATAATACTGTGCCAATGGTGCCTACGACTTGCTTGGACAATGTGACTCCACCGCCGTTGCCGCCAAGATCTATCGAAAGACCGAAAAGGAATCCTCTAAGCCCGAACCTGTCTCCGCCACCAATAAATCCGTTGGCAAAGCCGAAGCCTAGTAACAGCGTCGCTTCGCCTTCACATAAACAGTACTATAAGGGTCGGTATTATCCCCCGGAGAAGTTCATGCATCAGTCAATGCCGCCTTATGACCCGAAGCAGTTGAGGAGGTCGTCACATTCCTTGGATGGGGAGCTTGAGGGTCCACAGCCGAACTCTATAGCGATGCAGATGAGTTATCCGCTGGTCAATGTGCCGCCGCCGCCTTTACAGGTAAACTTGTTGGTGGGAGTTTTTAGAACAATCTAGAAAGGGAACTTTTAAATTGCCATATTAAAGGATAGTTTCAGCCAAATACATGAATAAAATGCCAAACTATCTGCTAGATCTGTCTACACACTTTAAATAATTAAATAAACTAATAAAAATCAGCCAGATAGACTAATAATTTATTTATGGCATAGATGTGCCTTAAAATTTTCACTGGCAACACGAAAAACTTGTTCATAATTTTTTAACTTCTGGCAAGACTTTTCCCTTCTTGCCACCTGTAAATTAATAACTTCTACAAGCCTTTTAGAGACACTTTTAGAATTGGAATTAAATGTAATACACACTTCAAAAATTGTTCTAAAAACTCGTTACGTCATATACAGGTGAATGTTTTTTTTTATAATAGAATATATCAATGTCGTCGGGCTGATTGTTTCCTATGCATTTTAATTTTAAATATCCTATTTGTATAGCTACTGCTTGAACTTAATTTCTTTACTGCTTGAAAGAATTTTATTTTATTGGAAATTGCAACTATTTTTGGATATCATAAGCAGGAAAATTGTAAATGACCTATTGGGTTTGTATATTCGAAAACTGCAAAATGGGAAAACCTATTGTAAATATTAAATTTTTAATCAAAATTTATGTTTCTATATTGACAAAAAATGCTTATAAAGCGTTTTATATATGTCATAACATCTTCAAATCGTGACTAACATAACTTCGTCTAAAATCATGAAGCCTTACTAATAAAATTCAGTAATAAAATATGACTAAAATGCTTTCTATATTTTATTCTGGCAACACTGCCTATTAATTTTCATACATGGTAATACTTAACGCTTATTTTAACTGATGTCTCGTCTGTACTGCTGATAGTAATTGTTTCTATGTTTAATAAATATTTCTTTAGTTTTATTAGTAAGGCTGCCGATGTAAGCGTGATTTGTCCTTTTGGAATTGAAACACATTTTTTTACCCTTACGATTACAGTACTAGGAATCACAGTAGAATTTCAGCACATAGAATCACACATTTAGAAAAAGTAGTAACGTAGAAAAAAAAATTTGGATGCCAAAAAGTTGTACTTATACCCCTTATGCAACTTTTTGGCATCAAAATCTTTTTTTTCTTTCGCCAGTAAGGAAATGTAGGCCATTAGTAGACCGCAACCTAAGAACTTCGTAAAAAATATTTAAACCGTAACCAACCAAAGATATAACGGATTTTATTTTGTTCTAATCGGGAGTAAATCACTCCTGATTAGAACAAAATTAAAACCGCCATATCTCTGGTTGGTTACGGTTTAGAAACTTTTTTTTTTTCTATGGACTTCTTAGGTAGTAGTCTAATTGTGGCTAAAATGTAATATCTGGCGAAAAGAAAAAAAAATTGATGCCAAGGTCCAAACTAAAAGTTGCATGGGCCTTTGAATTACAAATATTTTCAGATGCATTCAAAATGTAATTCAACTTATATCGAGACCTTCTCAAGAAAATAACTTGTGATGTCTTACAATGTCCAATTCTCAAACAACAATAAACATTCTTATTCTGTTATTTTCACTTTGAAAATTCAAATGCGACTGGATACATTCATACACATAATAAAAAATTACATTAAGATACACCAGATTTGTTTGCTAAATCAACGATAAATCAAATCAATTATAGAGGGAGATGAAAACAAAAATAGATTTATTTAAATGAACCTGAGAATCAGGACTTTTTGAACTTAAAAAAATAACGAAAAAAGTGTTTCACATTCAAAAGCCTACATTCAATCTACCAACTTTTAATCTACGTGTATTAACTAGATATGTATGTGTGTGTTGCACAGACGGACAACCGAACAGGTGTGCCTGTCCTGCATATGAGGAGTCGCTCGTCTCCCGAACAGTTGGATCATGACTTGAATCGATGTGAGTATACTGTCTGAATATGCTTGAGTTTTTCAATAAGGTCAACAGATCATCGGATCATATGGATGCGGTAAGCGGGCGTTTTTCAAAAAAGGTGTACATAGCGAATTTGGGGTGTCCCCTCACTTTAGCTATTTTTTATAATTTTTGTATGCACCGTACTCAAATAAACTGCATATTTATTTAATAGTTACATGTTTAAGTTATAAAATTGGCTAAAATATGCAACCCAATTATCACTGTTATTAAAATATTATAAAATTAACATTAAAAAACGTGTAAAATATTCGTGTCCCACCTGTATGTTTGGAACTTTCAAGTCTCAGGTAAGACTAGATAAATTAAATGGAGTCACTGTTTTAGGCTCAGTAGACGTATGTTGGACTCATAAATACAATTTCGACCTTTTTATTTCGGATTTGGGTTTTAATAATTCAAAAAACTTTATTTATTGTTGTCCCAGGAATTTGACAGAACCGGAATTCCGGCATACGTCACGATATTTTTTTCAATACTTCAACGCAATATTACCCTAAAACATTGTTATTTTTCATTTCTGGCAACATTTATCTTGTCTGTGGTGTCAACCGCCATTTTAAAACAAACCTCAGTGTCAACAAAATCTGTGACTAAAGCGGGCGCGTTACGGTGGTGCAGAATTGGAGTTCCAGATAGTAACAGGATTTTATGAGGTATGTAGCAAAGTTTCAAGTCATTTGCCATAACACAATGATATTTCTATCTATAACTTATTGTAAAACAAGTCGGAAGTAGTCATAAAGTGAATACACCAGCTTGAATTATTGTTAGAAGTTTTGTAGGTATGAATTCGTCACATCGGGATCGTCACGTATTGTATAGCCGGAAACATTTTGTGACGCACCGGAACTATTAGGCTGGGGTTACATTTTGCTATAAGAAAAAAATAAATAATCATTCTAACATTTAAAAAAAATATTAGATTCGGTATTTGGATGTTTGTTACCGCTAATCTTCGGAACGGTTGAACCAATTTGAATGAAAAAAAACCGGCCAAGTGCGAGTTGGACTCGCGTGAAGAGGGTTCCGTACGATTAATTGAAATTGGTACGCACAATATTGAGTAGTTTACCATGTTATTTTAATATCATGGACTTCTTATAGGTTTTCCTATAATCTATAAGTAGAAAACTAATTTCTGTATTTTTTTCAAAATTTTAGGTTCAGTAGTTTCGGAGATAAGGGGGGGGGAATGGTCAATTTTCTTGAATAACTTGGAAACTATTTATTTTAAAATTACAAAAAAAATATATTTGAGATCTTCTCAACAAGACCTTTCATTTGATATGTCACACGATGCAGTTTTCAAAAACTTTTTTTTTTAGTTTTCACAATATTGAGTGATTTACCATGTTATTTTAATATCATGGACTTCTTATAGGTTTTCCTATAATTTATAAGTAGAAAACTTTGATTGCTTGGTCGTGACTCGTGCGGGCAAATTGCTATTTGGAATGGAAATAAGGATTTAGAAATGAGTAAAAATAAATAATTATAAAAAGTACAAATAATGTTCAAAATAAATAGACTCTGTACCTTAAGATTTTAGTAATAACCTGTTTTTACTTTAGATTATTAGACTTAAAATAAAAATGTTCGACCAGTTATTACTCCGTGTATACTTAGCTTATTTTTTTCGAGTTAGTCACGTAGAATTCCAGATAATCACTGTCCCATATTTTACCGAGACAATAAACCTATCCTATTTAAGAAATATTTAGTTATTTGATAATATTTATATAGTTGTAGTTGACCCTGAATTTGTTGTTTATATTATTTGTAATCTCGTTCAATTTCATTTTAAGTAGTAGGTAGAAATGTAAAGTTTTAATGGTCAAAAGTTCCGCCTGTTACGATCTCGAAATTAAAATGATTGCTAAGCGATTATTATAGTGATTTATCTATGTTTAGATGTTTTAGTTCAAAGATTTGAAGGTTTGTTAAATAAATATTAAAAACAAATTATCATAACAACTCATATTTTGCATTTTATTTACACTTTTCCTTTGTGACGAACCGGAGCACGTTCCTGTGAACTCTTGCATAAAAATAAATAGTGCCACGATGTTTTGCGTAATACTGATGTATTTTTTTAATTTTTTACTTTTTAAGGGTATATTTAATCAAATGAGATAAGAATTTACAGCAAAATTTAAATAACACAAAAATCTGTTCCGGTTCGTCACGTGTACATCTTTTTTGAAAAACGCCCAAGCACACGGTAAGCCGTTTGAATCGGCTGTCATTTGTAGACCGTTGAGGGTTGTCAGTATCTCGAAAGTCTGACGACCAGTCTTACCAAGGGTTATCGTAGACGCGAGTTCTACCCACTACTCTTGTGCATTATGCAGCTTATTATGAATAAGTGTTGTTTTATGCCATGAATCAGATGAATTTTAACCGTATTTTCGAGTATCGAAATATCATTTTCAATTAGTTACCGGCGATAAATATTGCACAGCGTCCTCTAGTTTCGGCTTACCGCGGTAACTCTGTTAGTATGTTACACAATATCTATGCTACGACTTGATTCGCGGTTTTGGTTAGTGCTTCGAGCAGCTGAGAAAACTCCATACGAAGCCAAAACTAGCCGATTTTCTCTTTCTAAGATCGTAGTGCTTTTCTTGTATCTTGTAACGCAACATTTTGTGTTTCCAGCAAGCATAGGTCCATCCCCCCTGACGGGCGCCACGTCCATGACGTGCGCCCCCTGCCCGCTGGTGTCGGTGGCGCCGTGCGGCTCTCCGCTGCACAAGGAGTGCTGCGACAGAGACACGCCGCCGCCCGGCACGCCGCCGCCGCCATATCATACTAATACACAGGTAAGGTCCTAATACCGACAGTTCCTAATACCGACTGTTTCTTATTCCGACAGTTCCTAATACCGACAGTTTCTAATACAGACGGTTTCTAATACCGACAGTCTCTAACACCGACAGTTCCTGATACCGATTGTTCCTAATACCGACAGCTCCTAACACCGACGGTTTCTAATACTGACAGTACCTAATACCGGCGGTTTCTAATACAGACAGGTTCTAATGCCGACAGTTCCTAATACTGGCGGTTTCTAATACCGACATTATCTAACACCGACAGTTCCTAATACCGATAGTACCTAATACTGGCGGTTTCTTATACCGGCAGTTTCTAATGCCGACAGTTCCTAATACCGACAGTTTCTAATGCAGACGGTTTCTAATACCGACAAATCCAAATACCGATAGTACCTAATACAGGCGGTTTCTAATACCGGCAGTTCCTAATAACGACAGTACCTAATACCGACGGTTTCTAATACCGACTTTTCTAATGTCGACAGTTCCAAATACCGACAGTTCCTAATACCGACAATTCCAAATACCGATAGTACCTAATATCGGCGGTTTCTAATACCGAGAGTTCCTAATACCGACAGTTCATCATAGCGACAGTTTCTAATACCGACAGTTTCTTACACCGACATTTCCTAATACCGACAGTTCCTAATACCGACGGTTCCTTATACAGACGGGTTCTAATACCGACAGTCCCTAATACCGACAGTTTCTAATACCGACAGCTCCTCATACCGACAATTCCTAATACCGACAGTTTCTAATACCGACAGTTCCTAATACCGATAGTACCTAATACCGGCGATTTCTAATACCGACAGTTGCTAATACCTACAGTTGCTAATACCGACACAGTTTCTATTGCCGACAGTATCTAATCCGACAGTTCCAAATACCGACAATTTCTAATGCAGATAGTTTTTATACCGAAATATCCTAATACCGACAGTTCCCAATGCTGACAGTTCCTAATACCAACAGTTCTTATTACCGACAGTTTCTAATACCTTCAGTTCATAATACCGACAATTCCAAATACCGACCGTTCCTAATGCCAATAGTTCCTAATATCGACTATTCCTACTTCCGACTGTTCCTAATACCGGCCGTCTAACGGTACTAACAGTCTTTAATACTGCTTAATACCGTCGTCTCTTATTACGTCAGTTCATAAAACCACCACCCTCTAATAACTGTCGCCGTAAAATGAAAAACCCCGCGTGTTGACAAAATAGTGAGGACTCAATCCTCAGTATTTTGTCGCCACGCGGCGTTGCGCACACATTATAATAGAGCAACTGTAAACCTAACTTTATTTACTACACAAAAAGATACACATTTCACCGATGATGTGACGCAACGCTTAGCGGCGCAGCGCCGCACGCACCTTTCAATAGCGACTTAAAATCTAACTTTAATTACTTCGCGAAAAGATGTGTATTTTTATATTTCCAGTATCGTCGTTTCACGTCGCGCCACGTCTCGGTGTGAATTGACCCTTATTAACATTTGCTCACGCTCTAAAATAGATTATTAGCAATCATATATGAAAACAACGTTAACAGGATAATAAACATAATATTATCTATTATTAAGGTTATTTTAGTTAGGGAACAGTTGAATAATGGAGGTGACTATGGGTTCCCCGTTGATTTTTTCGCGTTGTTCCTTTTTTAAAACATTATTTTTCTTTTCCAGCCGTGTGCCGATCCACAAAGAGCCATCATATCAATGGAGGAAGATGATTCACCCGCGTCTGTAAGTCTGAACTTTAATTTATTTTTAAAAAGGTTCTCAAAAGGTTATTTCATGACCTTTCGAAATTGTTCTGGTACCCGTCAGACGTTAGGCCTCATTGCTAACAGTCCCTTGAGGCACTTGGCACACAACGCTCCATCAACTGGGGCATAATCCTTGACGGACGGCGAGCTACCCATGACTCGTCCGCAAGCCTGCGATCACGGTGGCCGTGTAGCGCCTGCGATCCTCGACGTTCTGGGCGTTACCTGCGAGGATTCGAGTACCTCACGCAGCGATTTAAGTTATGTACCACAATTGTACGTGATACTATAATTAATTTATTCTCATCTGTTTTCAGGACACATCAACGTACTCAGGTTTATTCTCAAACTTGCGCTCAGTACGGGAATCCAAGGCGCGGACGGCAGTACTACTCAACTGGCTGCTGGGGGAAAGGAGGTATTTAATTGTTATTATTATAATGTAATCAGCAATGTCGTTTTTGCAAGCAAATAAAAAAAAATAACTGTGGTGATGTTTTTGTAAAATAAAAAAACTGTTTTCCCAAATTTTTGCAAAAGAGGGTTCTAAAATAACCAGAAAAATATAAATGATTAATTGGATTAGGTGGGTCACGTTAGACTGAAACCGAACTACTATAAATTTCGAAGCCGGCTTATAAAGAGGTATCGATAGAATTTGGACGTATACTCTGAACGTGGTTTTGTATTAATTTAAAATGGTTTTACTTTCGGCCTCGATCGAGCATCGACCTCATCCAGAAAAAACTGGAATTCTTGCGCACGCGATGGAACACAGTATAAACTGTTGATCGATAGGTCTGTCCTTGACTCCACCAGTGGAATCGCTCAGCCGTCACCGCAGTATGGCCACCCCAAACTGCGGTGACGGTTGAGCGATCCTGCGACTGCTAGTAAGTGGATCCCATCCACGCGGCTGGTGGAGGATAAAAAGTCCTATAAGAACTTAAAAGTCTTTGCCTAACAATGAGTTCTGGACCAAAGCGATGTAGATGAGTCGCATATTAATGTTATTTTTGTTATATTTCCAGATGTGCGTGTGCGTGCCTGCTGCTGGTGCTGACGGACGGGTACCGCTCAGCCAGCGGCGTGCACACACACACGCTGCGGCGCTGGGCGTACGAGATACACTCCACCTTCTTAGTGCCCAACGCGGTATGTATTTAACAAAATAGAAAATCTCGTGATTAAAGGGATTTATGAATAATTGCTAAAGGGGTATGCAACTTTTTGGCATCAATTTTTTTTTTCTTTCGCCAGTAATGAAATGTTGGTCATTAGTAGACCACAACCTAAGAAATTCGTATAAAATTATAAAAAAAATCTAAACCGTAACCAACCAGAGATATAACGGATTTTATTTTGTTCTAATCGGGTTAATACCGCCATATCTCTGGTTGGTTACGGTTTAGAAACATAATTTTTATTCTATGGACTTCTTAGGTAGTAGTCTAATTGTGGCCAAAATTTAATCACTGGCAAAAAGAAAAAAAAATTATGCCAAGGTCCATACTAAAAGTTGCATGGGCCTTTGACGAACCGCCAATTCTTTCAGCTTAGACGTGTGCTGTCTGTCAATGAATTTAGAATTTCACTAAGTTCCATTCGATTTCCGCACGGAACAAATATTTTGAAGATCTACAAGAAGTAGTTTCTGAGTCTGGGTATTTATACAAATGAGATTAAATGTTTGTAAATGAACTCACGATATAAGAGAAAATCCTAGTGCGGGCTGGGCAACGTTTATATTTCACAAAATATAGAATAAATTGCGGCAATAGGTTTACCGTTATGACACGAGAACCAGTCCTGTTTCCAAAATGATGTACTTATGTAGTTTCACTCTTTCCCAACCCCGGTGACTGCACAGGGTGCAGCAACATTCTTGTATCAATGAAAAATAGATAACTGTAATGACCAATACACTCTCATAATGTGGGAATCTTGTACTTTAACCCTGTGATATCTCTAAAGCAAATAATATGGAGCAACTTTATACTTATGTACTTTTTGTTTTACAGGTTCTACAGTTGAGTGGTGTAGATGAGAACATGGCGAATGAAATCGAACATGTTTTAGTTAATGGTAAATATATATAACATTAATGTATTATTTGTAGCGGTTGTAAATGCTGAAATTTAAAAAGAAAAGAAATGAAAACTGACAAATGATTGATAGAGGTCTATGGAAGAAGCTGTGATTACCATAAATTAATATGAATAGTGCTCCGTACTCACATACAGTTTTACTCGATTGAGAAAACACGGGGAGTAAAAACTATTTTTTGAAGTGAAAACTTCTTTAGCGGCGCTGTGCACTTTTTTGGAATGGGTAAAAAATGTTAAACTCGCGTCAGGACACGTGACCTGATCGAAAATTCGTAAGACGGCGCAGGGCGCTTGCGCGAATGTTCGTGTGTGTTTATTATTATTCAAGTTTTCACTTAAGCCGGCACTCCCAGAGTGCAACCCGTCGTTTTATGTTTACCTTTCTAATGACCTTACGGTGTCCGTTTCTCCACAGAATTCGACAAAGAGGAGCTCCTTCGCAATGTGTTCCGTAAGGCGCGACAGAAGGCGAAGGACGAGCTCAGCCAGCAGCTGACGGAGTTCCAGGTCAAGAGACAGGTCGGGCTGGGCACCTTGTACGGACCAGAGGACAGCGTCATTGACAAGTGTGACGTGGATAAGGCACAGGTATACTCTTGAGTATCTAGCGAAACTATACTATATAGGGTATATATAGTTTCGCTATAGGGTTTAAGAGGGTCGCGGGACCAAGGGATTACCGTGATCCTAGTACGTAAAGGGCTATTGAAGGACACCGTGGATTTTAGACAGTACAAGTCTGACAGTCCCTCCCGCCCTGCCCTGGGTGGGAGGACTCATTTGATGATTTTACCACGAAAAACATAATAATAATAGGGTATAAGAGAACACAGGTGTCAATTATTTACTCTTTAAACATGATGAATTAAGATTATACAAATTAATGTTTTATATTTGTATGATCTGCAAGTAGAGTTGTTCCGGGTCTGGGTGTTTATGTGTGTGATTTTCTGTTTGCTTACGCACCCACGATACAGGAAGAAATTCTTAGTGTGGGTTAACGTTTATTTAAAAAAAAAATGCATTATATGAGGTGGGCAAGGATTGTTATTTACGGGAAGCCTGAGCGGCGGAGGCGATGTGATGATCTGATTATGTGTTTGAGCCAAAAATGGACAGTAAATTCCGAAAATGGAGAGATTTGGAAGTAGAAAGGGGAGGCCTTTGTCACAAAATGTTTTCAAAATAACAGAAGCTATCGCTATGATCCTCGCATGTTTACGTTCACACGTGGACAGCGCTACGGATCCAAATATTGAGACAATTTTTTTATTTAGTAAGGTTAGATTGAGCAAAATATGGGTAATTTTTTTATACTACACCTGCGTGGAAAGTACGTTGATACTTTATCAAATTTACGGTAGAAAGTACGTCATTGCATATCGAACAAATATGCGGGGAGAAAACGTATCTGAGCGGGAGAGAAAAGTGTATGAAAGTGCATTTTTTACGTGGTTTTTTTTTTAATTTTGGGTAAGACTATGCGCCGGTAGCAAAAATATCAAAAGCCAAAAAGTTTTTACAGTGAGTTTTTATCTCCAAGTTCGCAAAATGACACTGGCCACTAGCTGTGTGTTGGATGGTGTCGGGCTGGCAGTGCGACCCTGCGGTGGCAGGCTATACAATTTGAAAAAAGAACATATGAAAATTGCAGACGCCATTGGCGCCATTTTCAATTTGTGTGTTGTTTGAGGATTCAGTTTTCGTAGAAAGTAAAATGATAAGTAGTGGTAGTGATGATGAAAAATTTTTTCCTCGTAGGTGTAGTATAAAGCACTATGTATCACTCGAGAGAAAGTGCGATTTCCGGTCTCGAGTGTTTTAAAGCCCTCGCCTACGGCTCGGGCTTCAAACGACACCCTCGGCGGTAATCGGTAACTTTCTCCTCTCGGTAAACATAGTACTATCCCTTAGACCCGTTTTACTAATGTAAATTGTTTTTCTCCAGGAGCTGATCGTAGTGGAACAGCTGATGTGCGGCCAGCTGCGGGCGGCCGTGCGCTCGGGGGCGGCCGCGTGCGGCGCGGGGCCGCATGCCGCGCAGCACGACATGCACGACACGCACGCCACGCTCATGGCCGCGCTCATAGCGGCCGCGCTGTGCTTACACTGCAGGTATGATATACCTACATTAATTCAAAACATATCTCAATAGATGGCGCAACATTATCAAAAATTGCTCCAACAAGAAAACTGACAAAAGAGAGCCATCTGCGCGAAACAATTAAGCCTTTGTCAAACAGACTGGCGTGACGAATGCGAAACGAGGTGTTTTTATTTGTAATGTATGGAATTGTTTGAATCCAGTCACATAGAAAGGCGAAAGCGATCCGACAACGTAACAGAACTATCGGACTGACGTCTCGCTTCGGTTCGGTATCGCTTCGGAAACGCTTTGCTTTCGCCTGTCTGAGAAAGTCAATATAGAGCATCGTGTGTGTGCAAAGGCACAGGTGCACTCTCTGTTCCGACATTCATATGTTCAGCAAAATGGCAATCCGACACGACCGGAGAGAGATCAGACGCCAAATTAATGAGAAACGTGCGGACTTGACACACGAAAATAACATATCACCAAGCTCAAAGATGCTACTAAGAAATTTCTAATGAAAAAACCCAAAAGCACCTTTAAGTATTGAACCCGGAACCTCATACTCAACAGTCGTGTTTGCGACGACGAGACCAAAGAAGCAGTTAGTGACTCAAATATACAAACGACGGTAAATACCGCACATCGATTTTTAGAAAAATATAGTCTACTATTTTCAACATCGTAAATCGTACTCTCAAATATTGAAAAATTTAAATTGATTGATTGTACTTAAAATCCTATTCAATAAATGCATTCTTTGATCTAATATTGTGATGTTGCACAAACACTATTCTATATATAATAATATTATTGCACTTTGACCGGAAAATGACATTACAGTCACATAACTTGAGTTTGTGTTTTCAAGCAAATGTTAAAATTTAATAATACTTCTTTATTTCTTGACCGAGTCTGCTGTTTAAATAGTTGTGAAGTTTATTTGAGTGCATTATTATTTGTTCAACAATTTACCTCTATTTTTGGTTTGGTAAGCAAAAATTCACTTACTAAGAAATTAAACCACTAACATCGTGGTTACTATCATACAAGGCTATGTTTGTTACTCTTTTACCCAAAAACTACTGAACGGATTTGGATGAAATTTGGCACACACATAGTTCATAACCTGGATTAATATATAGGATAGTTTTTAAATCCGGTTTTATGTTATCGTTTGATAATTTTCGAGTTGTAGCGGGCAAAGCCGCCAGCCATCTATAAATAACACTGTTTACCACAATTTATATATTATATTATATATTTATTATAATACATTTCTTTCAAGCATTGACTGCAATTTTTAAAATTCAAAGAAATAAAAATAAGTCATCAATAATGTTTACAATCAATACGACATTGACTATCATTCAGCGAAAATGATAATCATAGTAAATATACATTATCAGTAACTGATAAGAAAAAGTATTAATCGTATTCAATCACTTAGTACTGTTAAACGGGTTAAAACCGTAATACAAATAAAGGAAGCATGAAATTATATAAATACTAAAACGATTCAGTCGTTTTCGAGTCATGCCCGCATAAACATACACATATATTCTTTTAATTATTACATAAGAAAACTAAATACATTTATTAACAAATTAATACACAATTCAGTGACTCAGAATAAGGCAAAGTGCTAGTTTTCCTGTCTGTAATTTATTTTTAGTTGTTCAACTGTTCTGACAGGAAGTGTCTAGTTAATGTTTGAGTGTAAAATGGTGGTTGATCTGGCTAATATTAGTGAGGTGGAAGCTCTGGAGGTGAGACGGAAGTGGTGGCAGTCCCCCAAGTCGAAATACAAGAAGAAATTGAAAACTTCCAAGTGAGTTGGTGGTTTTATTGACTCATGTAGGGTATTTATAGTACTTATTGAAGAAGTATTAATTTAATTAATTGTATTTTAAATATTGATGAGGAAAATTCAAGACCGGGCTCAGTGATGTAGATAGGGAAAGGCCTGTGACCGACTGTGGATGAAAATCGGCTGATGATGATGATGAATGATATTGATGAATTGCCTGCTTGAGGTTTCTAGCAGGATACAAACTATACTATGTGTAAATTCAGGTTATAAACTAGCGGTGTACAAAATTTCATTCAAATCTAATCAATTTTTGTTTTAATTGTTAAAAAAAAAGAACATAAAAATACTACAAAAATATGGTCCAGTCACAAGACTTAATATCTGTGAAAGTACCGTAGATGCAAATTCCTTGGAGTAGAAATCTATGGAGAAGGATTGGCAAGAAACTCCATGGATACTCTTTTTCAAGCAAGTAATTAGTGGCAGTAACACTTAAATGTGTCCATAGCAAATATAAAAACAAAAAAAAAACAGGAATATAAACCAATAAATTAATTAAAATAAACCAACTGTCCCAAATGACAGCGCCCGTTCACGGACATGACACATGTATTAGCACCCTACAGCTCAACAATTTTGAAGGGAACTAAATGAACCGACACACTCGCCACCTCGCCACGCAACACAATTTTAGTTAGAAGTACGGTTGTTTTTAAATCTGGCTGAATATAATATCAATATCTCGTCGTATAGTCATGTATCTTAACCGCAAAAACTCAAAATTGGGTGTCCGAACAACAGTTTGTAAACGGACTCACGACACTGTAGAAATCCCTAGTATGCACAGGCACACGACAGGCAGCGTAGCAGTGTTTATTCAGATTTTTCTCATACAATTAGTGAGCATTGATTTCGTAGTATTATGTGCATTGTGACCTGTTTTTCCTTGAATACTTGAAAACAATAATATTGAGGATATAGTGTTCGTCATTGGCAATAAACTTGAATTATTAATCGCCTGTGCGTTGCCGTACATCTTGTAGTCCAAAGATGAAAAGGAGTAGACGGAATCAAATTGTGCAGTTCTATCGCATCCTGTCCGAAATGTAACAGATAAAACGATAGGATGGCAACTCGGCGTCGGTGTTCATTTTTCCTAGATATTGGCCCCCCACCGGGGTCGCGGGACTAACGGATTACCGTGACCCCGGTACGTAAAGGGCTAGTGAAAGACACCGTGGATTTTAGTCAGTACGAGTCTGACAGTCCCTCCCGCCCTGCCCTGGGTGGGAGGACACATTTGATGATTTTACCACGATAAAAAAACAAAGATATTGCATCCTACAAAATGTTTTGTTCTGCAGGCCAGCGTCAGTAGCGGCGGCAGTGGGTGGTTCCCGAGCGTCGTTCCTACAGCGAGATAAGTTGTATAAACAACGCGTTAAGCAGATCACCAAGCAACATCCTCAGCCTGTGAGTATATCTATACCTAACTTGCACTTCAAGTTAAATAAGATCTAAAATTATCATGTTAAAGTTCATTTCTTTTCATCTATATACATAAAAATCAATGCCACTTTTCGTTGTAATTTTATAACTCAAGAACGGGATCACCTATCCAAACAAAATGTTTAATCTTTTTTCGGAGTATTTAGTAGATGGTTTATGTGAAGTTTGTCAAAATCGGTCGAGCGGTTCTTCATTTATCACATTTTTTGTAGTAAATGAATTCAACAAATTGCGGATCATGTTCCAGTAAAATTTTTATTATTTCACTTACGATTAATAAGGGTAAAAAACCAAGATAGGTCCTTTATGTAATCGTCATCAAAGCTTTCAAAATGGTTATAAAAAATAAGCAATGAGCAACCTGACGCAGCGAATTCTAGCTCTAACAGAGAGGCGTGTGTTGGGAGCCCAGCTGTGGGAACTTTACAATCTGATAACAATCAGACTGTACCATTATGTGTGAAGTATGTAAGAGTCATAACAGATTGCATTCTTTAGATTCTGCCAACCTCTTTGGAAAAATGTTGTACCTTTATGAATTTGTTTACTCATCTTCCCGTGTCTTTTCAGTTCGTGGTCCGAGGGCACCACTTACAGCTGCAAGCTCTAACGTCAGTAGCACACTGCCATCATTGTGACAACATTATCTGTGGACTCGCACCACAAGCATACGTCTGTACAGGTAACTAAGATAATATATTTTGACCCGCTGCTCGGCTCCTAACAGTCGTAGCGAGATGTTTTATAGCCCATAGTCTTCTTCGATAAATGGACTATCCAACATGAAAATAATTTTTCGATTCGGACTAGTAGTTCCTGAGAATAGTTCGTTCAACCAACCAACCGAATAAACTCTTTAGCTTTGTTATATACTAGCGACCCGTCCCGGCTCCGCACGGGTGCAGTCTCTACTATATTATGAATTTTAAATGCATATAAACCGTCCTCTTGAATCTTTCTAACTATTAAAAAAAACCGCATCAAAATCCGTTGCGTATTTTTAAAGATCTAAGCATACATAGGGACAGACAGACAGACAGCGGGAAGCGACTTTGTTTTATACTACGAGTATGTAGTGAAGTTTAGATTTGTTAGAAAAACTTTGACTACCACATTGGTCTCTAAGATGATGTTAGATTTTGGCAAAAACTAAATATATAATAGTTATTTATGCAACTGTTGTATAATCAGGGGTATTAAAACACGAATGTGGGTTTATCACACGAGGCGTAGCCGAGTGTGATAATAGTATCACATGAGTGTTTTAATACCTAATTATAACGGTTGCATACTAGTTATTTATGCAACTGTTGTATAATCAGGGGTATTAAAACACGAATGTGGGTTTATCACACGAGGCGTAGCCGAGTGTGATAATAGTATCACATGAGTGTTTTAATACCTAATTATAACAGTTGCATACAAGACTTTATCTACAATCATGATGTGAATCCTCTATAAAAGATTTTCATACCATAGGGTGTTGTACAGAACTATGTAAATTCAAGATGGCGGGAAATGACACGATAAGACGAGAATCCGAAATTACGAATTAGTCTACAATTTGTTGTTCTTTTTTCAAAATTTTAGCGATCTGGTGGTGAAAATGTCATTGCATGAGAATGTTCTTTTTTTGAAATTCATTATAACACGCGTTTGGATGATATAATGATCATTATAGCATTGAGTGTTTTAATGTTGGCAATAAGCTAATTGTTATAGGTTCTTTTATAGAGGATTAATAGCATGATAGTAGATAAAAGACTTTATCTACAATCATGCTGTGAATCCTCTATAAAAGATTCTCATAACATACCATATTCGCATACCATATTCGAGTGAAAAAATGGCGGGATATAACACGATAAGACGAGTTGTTCTTTTTTCAAAATTTTAGCGATCTGGTGGTGAAAATGTCATTGCATGAGAATGTTCTTTTTTTGAAATTCATTATAACACGCGTTTGGATGATATAATGATCATTATATCATTGAGTGTTTTAATGTTGGCAATAAGCTAATTGTTATAGGTTCTTTTATAGAGGATTAATAGCATGATAGTAGATAAAATAAAAAAATATATATAATGATAATTTACAAGCGATATCATGGAAGCTTCTATTTCTGTTTCATCCTGTATTATTATGTTTATAAACGAACACCTTACCTTAATGATTGACCAACATCTTGGTACCTCGACACCGCAATGTTTTGTATCGCATTTGTAATTTTTGCACCAATTCCATTATTTATAGTAAAATGTGTATTGCATTATAACAAAGGCCTATATTGACGTATTTTGTTCTGTATCAGACTGCAAACTCCGCGTGCATCGCACTTGTGCTCGGTCAGTGGAGGAGGGCTGCTGTCTGGACGGAGAGCATCACAACAACAGGATCTCACGGTTCATGGAGCGGATACATGCCAACAACCAGCCCACCAGTGAGTACTACATATTGTATCAGACTGCAAGCTGGAGGAGGGCTGCTGTCTGGACGGAGAGCATCACAACAACAGGATCTCACGGTTCATGGAGCGGATACATGCCAACAACCAGCCCACCAGTGAGTACTACATATTGTATCAGACTGCAAGCTGGAGGAGGGCTGCTGTCTGGACGGAGAGCATCACAACAACAGGATCTCACGGTTCATGGAGCGGATACATGCCAACAACCAGCCCACCAGTGAGTACTACATATTGTATCAGACTGCAAGCTGGAGGAGGGCTGCTGTCTGGACGGAGAGCATCACAACAACAGGATCTCACGGTTCATGGAGCGGATACATGCCAACAACCAGCCCACCAGTGAGTACTACATATTGTATCAGACTGCAAGCTGGAGGAGGGCTGCTGTCTGGACGGAGAGCATCACAACAACAGGATCTCACGGTTCATGGAGCGGATACATGCCAACAACCAGCCCACCAGTGAGTACTACATATTGTATCAGACTGCAAGCTGGAGGAGGGCTGCTGTCTGGACGGAGAGCATCACAACAACAGGATCTCACAACTTTCTTCCTCATTTTTGTATAGTAAAATCATCAAGTGAGTCTGCGGAATGGATTGTCACACTCAAACATTATGCTATTGAAATCTTGGAGTCAATATGTTCAAGGTTTGATTTACCCTTTTGCTGGTACCTATGTCAATATAATGAGTTAATAAAAATGTATTGTTGCAGATCTGGATTCCAATGACAAGAAATCAAGAAAGGCGTCGGGCGCCACGCATTTCCTCAACAGTACGTATGATCAAGAAATTAAATTTTTCCCCAATTTTATGTAAAATCATCAAATGAGTACTTGGTGGAGCGAAAAAAAAAACTGTCAGACTCGAACTGAATAAAAATTCATCCTGTTCTTTCAATACCTCTTTACGTTCCAGGGTCGCGGTTACCTGTTTAGACGGTCCCGCGACCCCGGCTTAGCCCATAGCTTTTTTTTTCGTGGTAAAATCATCACACGAGTCCTCCCATCCAGGGCAGAGCGGGAGGGACTGTCAGACTCGTACTGACTAAAATCCACGGTGTCCTTCAATAGCCCTTTACGTACCGAGGTCACGGTAATTCGAGAGTCCCGCGACCCCGGCAGGCAATAGCCAATAACTTTCTTTGATAAATGAACTATCTATCAGAAAGAAATGTTGAAGAAGTGTTCAACCAACCAAACAAACTTTAGCTTTGTAATATTAGATTTTAACTGATTGTATGTCACCCCAACAGTGGAGCGGAGCTTCCGCAAGGCCGAGGACGATCCTCCGTGGGACCAGACACTGACGCCCTCTGTGATAAGTAAGTCCCTCTATGTTATAAATATTGTAATACACCTTAATGTATGGAGAATGTCCCATGTTTATTCATTGAACCATCAACACTGAGATTATTGTTTTAATATTTATAGGGAATTCGTGTTTTTTATGTGCAGGTTATATTTTGGTATTTTGTTTAGATATGGACCTTGTGAAAAAAAAAGGAAAATTGATAACATATGAAAAATATACAGCGCGTTCATTAGTAACGCGCTGTATTGTAGATACATCTATATCAACCGCATAAGTACTAAACCTACGTATTTCATTTTAATATTGAAATTATCCAGAGCGATTTATACGTATTTGTATACGGAAATCCGACAACAACCACTGGACACAGTACCCGTCTGCTTGGAGGATTGTCTATATTCTGTGAAGAAAAGAAATTTTCCATATAGCTCTTTATGAAGGAAAGGAAATTAAGCAGGTAAGTTTAAACATTCTTTAAATGCATCTATCTTAATGTAGTATTTGACTGCTACGTCTAACGGTCCTGCCGGGGCCGCGGGACCAAGGGATTACCGTTACCCCGGTACGTAAAGGACTATTGAAGGACACCGTGGATTTTAGTCAGTACAAGTCTGACAGTCCCTCTCGCCCTGCCCTGGGTGGGAGGACTCATTTGATGATTTTACGACGATAAAAAAAAAAAAAAACGTCTAACGGTGGCAATTGCGCCTGCTGATCAAAGGTCCTGGGTTCGATTTTCAGGTACGGCGAAGTGTTATATGGTTTTCCATTCAGAATTTTTCATCTCTGGATTGTGCCTGGTCGATGATAATATGCTCGCCCCCTATAACATGGGACTTAATAATATAACTCGTGAAATGTGGGTGCACTATTAGGTACATCTCTGCCTGACCCTACGAGGATCACAGGCGTGATGTTATACGTGTATATATTAATTGACTATAATATTTTTAGGTACACATTCAAACAACCAGCAATATTCGAGTATACAATACATACAATAAATCATTTGAAATTCCTGCGTAACCTATAACACCTATTACATGCCGTTGCGTGAACATCATCATTGACACCAGCTTGTTAACTTGGTATCGTAACTGGTGTTTAGCTTCATTTGTAACTGATCTGTTGTGGCGCTGGATGTTAATGTCTATACTCTGAAATGTGTGTTTGATTACAAAGAAGATATTTAACAGAAAAAAGTTAAATCCATTTATTGATAACTGATAATGAACTTAATTACGATTGAAATTAAGTTGAAAATTGTATTTAGGAATAGGCAAGCTAACTTTAGACATCTAATTAGGTTGTCCGTCACAAAGATTACCTATCAAAACTTATTGAATCCAAATGTTTTCTTTTGTATACGTATCTTTTAAGTTTTAAAATATTTTTCACGCACTGTTAACTATAGTTCTGAAATTAAGAGCCACACACGTTTTGATGCTTTGTCAATATTCCTTGACGTGAAAAAAAAAAGGTGACCATTATTTTTAAATACAAACCGAAACTAACAGACATACTACTCGTAGTTTGCTCTCTCACTCTCTTAATCATATTTCGAACTCGATTCTATTCGACATGTTCTTTTATTAAATTCAAATTCTAAACTCCCTTGAGCTCCTTCTGTGAATTCCCTGAACAGAAATACATCTGATCGCGGGATTAACGAATTACCGTAACCCCGGAACGTAAAGGGCTATTGAAGGACACCGTGGATTTTAGTCAGTACGAGTCTGACAGTCCCTCCCGCTCTGCCCTGTGTGGGAGGACTTATTTGACGATTTAACCAAGATAAAAAAAGAGAAATACATTTAAAAACATAACAGATCTACATTACAAACATCTTCATTTAATTTTCAAGTTCTAATCATAACAGCTGCTTTCTGTGACTTACTCTTCCCATAGCATATTTTAACATGGCCATCTTCAAAGTACCTCAGAGAATTGTAAATGTGTAACTATGAATTTGTTATCGTTGTATAATTGCTTTGGTGGTCGTGATGTTGGGTGTGCCAACTTTAATCTGTCCAGGGATTATTTTCTGTTATTTTACTAATACTTTAGTGAAATTGTTCATAATACTATAATGTATTTCCAAATACGCGGTAGTTTCACGAGACTTTCTACCAGCAAACTAATTATCTAAGTTCATCTAAATTTCATAGAAATGAAAACTACCACCTGGTTTCTAGGTCTTAGAAAATCTATCGATAGTAATAGCCCTATGAATCGATTAGTACCGTACCTTGAAGACTATTATAGGTATAGGTCACCTATCATAAATCTAGGTCACTCATTAGTAATTCATTACTGAATTGCAGTAAAGACACAGCTCCACAGTAACCTATGTCTAAGCTATGTGTACTTTATACCGCTGTCTGTTATCAAATCTTGCAAGTTATATTTGATCCACTTCCCGGTTTTCCGATTGAGCTCAAATTATGCACGTATATGCATATCGCGTGACAATGCAATATTACGATGATATGGAGCTGATCTGATGGGTTCACGTGGTGGATTATGGCCCACTCCCTCTCACAGAGAGGAGCCCTGTGTCCCAGCAGTGGGAACATTTATAGACTGATGATGATACAGCGCGTGGCGCTCAATTTTTTGTCATCCTCCATTTTCGTTAAGGGTATATCTTTCAATTTACATCTTATCGGGTATCTACGAGCATATGTTATCTTACGTTCCAGTGGACAGTCAACATTAAACCTTAATTCAATACACACACTAATCGCTATCGTCTGACATTTAGAAGTTAAAATGTCAAAGTAAATTGATTTTGTTTTACGTCCATTCCTCGTTATATCATGGTTCTGAAAATAGAGTTTCAGCCTTCAGTTGTTAGCTTAACGATTGGTTTTACTTTAAGTCGCGTTATAGGTTTTTCACTATAAATAGCATGAGATTTTATAATTCTACGTAAGTGTTTTCTGTTCTTTTTTAGTGTAGAAAATCATCAAATGATTCCTCCCGTCCTGGGTCAAACGGAAGGGACTTTCAGTCGTAATGACTAAAATCCACCCTGTTCCTTCAATAGCCCTTTACGTTCCAGGGTCATGGTTAACCGTCTGGACAGTTCCTCGAGGCTTTCTATCCCCGTCAGATAACTGGAAGTTTTTTGAGGCGCGCTTAAAACGCCGTCGGCGCGGGCATGGGCCATGACAGACGGCGAGTCACCCATTTACACGCCGTCCGCATGCCCGCGTAAAGTTTACTAAATTTTATATCTATTCGCATGTAAAATATTAAGGATTTCGCCTGGTAGTCCCTGAAGGATTGGCATAGGTGTACCTTACTTATACTAAACCTAGTTTTCGCCAGATATACGTATTTGAGTTATCAACCAGGCGTATATTGAGAACATAGTCTAATAATACTGCCTGAACTGGGTATCGATCCCACGACCTCATAATTCAAAAGTCACCATTTTTCTGTAGACAGAAAATAAAAAATCAAAATCAAATCATTTATTTCAAGTAGGCCAGTTACAGGCACTTTTGAATTGTCAAAAGACAAAAGTAAAATAATAGTTATTTATGCAACTGTTGTATAATCAGGGGTATTAAAACACGAATGTGGGTTTATCACACGAGGCGTAGCCGAGTGTGATAATAGTATCACATGAGTGTTTTATTACCTAATTATAACAGTTGCATACAAGACTTTATCTACAATCATGATGTGAATTCTCTATAAAAGATTTTCATACCATAGGGTGTTGTACAGAACTATGTGAATTCAAGATGGCGGGAAATAACACGATAAGACGAGAATCCGAAATTACGAATTAGTCTACAATTTATTGTTCTTTTTTCAAAATGTTAGCGATCTGGTGGTAAAAATGTCATTGCATGAGAATGTTCTTTTTTTGAAATTCATTATAACACGCGTTTGGATGATATAATGATCATTATAGCATTGAGTGTTTTAATGTTGGCAATAAGCTAATTGTTATAGGTTCTTTTATAGAGGATTAATAGCATGATAGTAGATAAAATAGTTTAAAAAATGGTTATGGTGCTACAGTCCCAGTCACAAGACATAAAAACAGTTAAAGTACTGTAGATGCAGAATTTTAGGAGTTAAGATAGCCATAAGCTAGTAATATAATAAGTCTTCAAGATTTCATACTGTGCAATTTTTAATCATATTTTTGTGTGATTTGTGTCAATAATTACAATCACATTGTACTTGACCTTTTGTATATGATATAAACTTAGCACGTTACTGTTGTTTCCGTTAACATTTTATAGTTCTTTGTGATAAGGATTATTGTTGCGTGTCAACTTCATTCAGCTAAATCGCGCATTTAATTAATTATTTCCATGATTTTTTTTATTAAACGGGAAGCTGGGCCCTGAACATAATCTGTAAAATAGTATACCTGAAAAGAGAAGGTAGATGTTGAATAAATACACAATAAATTAAGCCTCTTTGGTGTAAAACAATCAACCGCATAAGGATCTGGGGACGATTCTCTGGTCGGGTGTTGTTTTGTTACTTCTTACGAGTACTATTACTTACACCTAAAACTAGAATATTCGAAATGTAATCCATACAAATATGCACACCTAAATAATTTTAAATTGGCCAAGCATATTTTAGTAATCAAAATTACGTCCTTAAAATACAAACGCACATCCTTTTTAATATCTTCAAAATTATTTCACGCAACAAATTTTAAAAACATGATAACAACGGTGTGAACCAAAGCTAATTACAAAAAACTTTCACATTCAATTTCACACACGAGTCCACACTAACAGCTAATTTGCAAGCGCCATCAAACACAGCGCTTCACGACACAAAAGCGCTGCATCCCCTCGGCTGAAGCGCTGAATACCGCTGAAACTGAAAGTCTGAAAGCTCTGGAGTATAGACGACGGCGTCGCGACGAACGGACGCGTCCCGATATTCGCGTCACGATAATATTTACGACGAAAACATTATAATAACCGCGAATTTCGATTTATGAAACCATTTCGATTCCTTTTTCGGATATTATGGTTACATTTTCGAATTTTTGTAAATACAATTTGTAGTGATTGGTGTTTGGTTTGAATTTTTGGAATCTGTGTTTTCGAATTTCGAATTCTTGTTTGTTGATTCGTGGAAAGTGGTTTTAAGTTTTTTTTTTAAATTAAAGTGAAGTGTTTTATTTTCTTTGTGGTCATATTTGGATAATTTTCGTTCGGTAAGAGTGCTAAACTTAGTTCAAAGTATTCAACCTACGGTTTGATAAGTAATCTGACTTACAGTTTGGCGGCTAAAGTCGTTTTGATTAGTTTTATCAGCTGTTTTTGATAACAAGGTCAATGGCGGTCGATTGTAATTTGTGAATTTTAACATTTATTGCAAACTCGTATCACTTTGCAAGTTATTTATAAATTGATGCTGATTATAACTAGGTTATTATACGGATTTTATAAAATTGTTATATATATATGTATATATAACCTAAATATTTTAATGAAGAAGTATCGTCTCCTTTTTAATAATTGTTTAAAATCCCTGTAATGAAATAGATGTAGAAAATTAAGCTAAATCTAAAGTTAAGATTTCCAGTAGGAATCGATTGGTCTCAAATACACATAAATTTTCAAAGCATACCGAAATTAGTTCCAGCACACTCTTGACTCCTTGTTAGTTAGCCACGCTGTGTTAAACTTCACAATATAAAACATCAAACGATGTTACAGCAATTCTGTAGATTGGCGCGAAACAACCATACCGACGAGTCCTTGTGAACTTCCAGGAATACTTTGGTAGATACTTGTTTTCACCCTTTGGTGATCCTTTGGTATTGATGTTTTTTTTTGATATTTTTATATAGAAAATATAAAACTCGTATTCGCTAATCTAACCTAACTCATGTCACGGGCGACTAGCTGTCGGATCATGGACCATGCCCGGTAGATGGCGCGTTGTGTTCCAAGTGCGCCTCAAAGGGGGCCACCCCTTTGAGGGCCAAAGCGGGACTAACGAATTACCGTGCCCCGGAACGTAAAAGGCTATTGAAGGATCATCGTGGATTTCTTTAATCAGTACAAGTCTGACAGTCCATTCCATCCCGCCCTGGGTGGGAAGACTAATTTTGACATGATTTTACCATGATAAGAAAAAATAACATTAGGAAGGATCATATCAAGATGCAAAAACGCGAAAATTTATAGTTCCAGCGAAGAATAACAATTAATTTCAATGTGTTTATAATACAAATAGTATATCATGATGCCTTCCAAAAGTCCAGATGATTTGATGACATGAAACAGCGCCTAGATCCTTTCAAAATGGTTTACATGACATAAAAGTTACGATTAGCAGACATTAGAATAACGTGCTATTAATAAAGATTACGTGATAATAAATATTATCTCATTTATTTTCGCGGAGTTATTTATTTTACAAGCAATTTCAGCTTGGAAACATGTTTTATTTAGGACCTCATGTATTCATTTTCAAACATTTTTTTCAAACGTTTCTTTACTATATTTTCGTGTATCTTGGATGCGGAAAATATACAATATAAGCTACGCAAACAATAACAAAAAAACCTGTACAATTCTACATATTAGGACCTTTTTTTTAAATCGTGGTGAAATCGTCAAATGAGGGAGGACCCAGGGCAGAGCGGGAGGGACTGTCAGACTCGTACTGACTAAAATCCACGGTGTCCTTCAATAGCCCTTTACGATCCGCGGTCACGGTAATTCGTAAGACCCGCGACCCCGGCAGGCTTTGGCCCTCTAGAGACAGGCCCCGTCATTTTGCTGACTCTCTTTAAAGCACACGTGGAACACAACTGTCGACCCACATATTAGCTCTACTAGATCTACTCTTCGGAATGGGCATCTACGGTACATTCAAAGTTATTATGTCTTGCGACTGGGAAAGTAGCACCATAATTATTTTGTACTAGTTTTATTTTATGTCTTTTGATAATTCAAAAGTGACTGTAAATGGCCTAGTTGAAATAAATGATTTCATTTTGATTTTAAAGATTGCGACTGTTTAAATTCATCCTGTTCCTTACTACTTTGTCGTAAAAGGACGGCTGGAAGAACAGGGTGGATTTTTAGTCAGTCCTTTCCGCTCCACTCGGGGTAAGAGGACTTATTTTATGAATTTAGCATCCCATATATCATTTGTAACTTAATTGAAGGAGTATATAAGTGTTTCTTCATGACTAATGAGGTTAAATATTTAGGATATATTATCTCAGCTGAAGGTGTGTATCCAGAATGAAGTGAACCCAGAAAAGGTGGAAGGTATATTAAATATTCCCCGCCCAGTTAATAATATTAACAACTATTACTACTGTTAACTTAATATCACCAAATTAAGAGACTTTTTAGGAACGATTATAAAATCTATCTACTCTTGTAAGATTCAAACATTAGATGTGGACTTCAATTGTTCGGAAAATGTTCCTGTTCT
Organism: Agrotis puta; assembly: GCA_943136025.2. Lineage (NCBI taxonomy): Eukaryota > Metazoa > Arthropoda > Insecta > Lepidoptera > Noctuidae > Agrotis > Agrotis puta. The sequence goes on from OW964192.2 coordinate 11,345,782, forward strand.
GTTCTTTGTAAACATTAAAGCGATTTGCTGTCATATTACAGCAAAGTTTTCAGTGTCTAAATAAATAGGTCAGTTGAAAAAGGCATACGTTAAATTTTGGCACAGAACCACTGAAAAAGTAGGTCACTACACGGTTTAAGTTAGTTTTTATATCAATTTTGAGTTCGCTATCGTAAATCAAAAATTTGCATAAACGCCAAGAAGACGTTTTACTTACAAGAAACGAATTTTCAGCATAATGCTAGCCTTTTTAGAGGCTTACAGTTTAATTGGATGCAGCTGAAAAAATAGCATTTTACATGAACCGACTGCTTATCTGACATCCTAATTAATATAGAAACTACAATCTATACTTCTATGGACTAAGGGTACTTATAAATAGTAAAAGTTTGTGAGTTTGTTTGTTGGAGTAATCTCTTTTTTTTTTTTATCGTGGTAAAATCATAAAATGAGTCCTCCCACCCAGGGCAGGGCGGGAGGGACTGTCAGACTTGTACTGACTAAAATCCACGGTGTCCTTCACGAGCCCTTTACGTACCGGGGTTACGGTGATGGGTAAGACCCGCGACCCCGGCAGGCTCTGGCCCTCTACAGGCCCCGTCAGTTTGCTGACACTCCTTGAGGCGCGCGTGGAACACAACGCGCCGTCGACCCGGGCATGGTCCATGGTCGGGCAGCGAGTCGCCCATTACTCGCTGCCCGCATGCCCGCGCCTACGGTGGCCGGAGATCGTCTGGCGACGTCCGTCGCCGTGGGCGTCTACCACTGCGGGTGGGTCGGAGGGAGGACACTGTTCTCTCCCTCACGCGGCACGCCTCCTCCTTCGCGAGCATGACTGCTTCGCAGAAGGAGGCGAACACTTCCCACTCCGTCTCGCCCCGCAGCATGGCCTCGACCAATGCCGGGCGCGAGAGGTCTCCGCCTATCGCCGTCGTGAGGACACGGCGGTACTCTGCCCAAGCGGGGCAGTCCTGCACCGTATGCTCCACCGTGTCCTCAGGACGGTCCTCGCAGTGGTGACACCCAGGCGTTTCCTCCCTCCTTATCAGACACAGGAACCTCCCGAAACTTCCGTGTCCGGTGAGGACCTGCGTCATGCGGAAGGTAAGGACGCCGTGACGCCTATCCAGCCATGGAGTAATCTCTGGAATTAGTGAACCGATTATTCTTGGGTTTCATATTGTGTTAAAATTTCACATGTGCGAAGTAAGGGCGGATCGCTAATGATTAATTGCCATACTAAAACCCCTAGACTTAACGTGTTTTTCATGGAAAGTTTTAAATTGTAACCTTCACAGAAATTATCATCAACTGCCTTGTTTCTTCTGAACCAATATTTTACACAAAGCGTCTAACTATCACACCCGCAAAACCCTCTAAACAAAAATGTAGTCACTAAATTAATTCCAATATACATTACACACTATTTACTCTACTCGTTTGACGTAAACGATCCCAACTACGCAATGTAACATAAACAAACGTTGATAGTCGCCTCCATGATGAAATGTCACCACAATAAATGGGGATGGTGTAAAATGGTTCCGTTTGTTATTACAAGGGAAATGGGATTGTCGCCTCGTTTTATGGTGTTTCGTACAGTAGCGTGTGTGTAATTGTATGGGGATTAATTTTAATGTGTTTAGTTAGTTTGTTAATTTGAGAAAACTTGGTTAGTTGATTATTTTTATGGTTAGAAGTTATATGAGTTTTGGCCGATTATTTACGTTTATGTAGCGTCATATTCTATGTATACAATGTTACTTAGAAGCAAAGACAACTCTGAGTTTTTCATACGGATGTATGTTTTCCTGCTTTTATTTTAATTCAAATTATATTACAACATTTTATTAGTTCGAAAACGGACAAAAAATAAATAAATTCAATAAGTTATTAATAACTGACGTTTATTTTAAAACCAAAACTGTATATTTTATAACTTTCATACTAATTCACTTTTTTTGCTGATCAAATTATTCTAAATCGTGTTTTTATGTTAATGATTTAATCGACGATATGTTAAACTTTGGTAAAACCTATTATCATTTGACTAGATTTTCAAACGTTTAAAATTTTATAAAGTACTGCAACCTCCATAAAGAAACCTTTTAAATACGTAGTAGCAACAACTCACCCTCTTGCGTTCCATTATGTCCATGCCTACAGAATACCTACTTCTCTATATGCCCTGTCCCCTCCATGGGGCGTCTGTTTGACATTGAAACCGATATAAACTTTGTGCTGCTTACATAACTCACCACTGTGGCTTTTTATGTGGCAAAAGTTATTTTATGTTTCAGACAGGCCAAGATTAAAACTTTTTTTATTTTTACTATTTTGTTTTGATTCTAAGTTCTATCTAAGTAGATCTGGGATTTAATAAGCATGATGACAGCATCAATTATTTATCATTATTTATTCTTCCAAGCGATTTTTTTTCTTTTTATTGTGGTAAAATCATCAAATGAGTCCTCCCACCCAGGCTTACTGTCAGACTCGTACTTACTATAATCCACGGTAATTCGTTGGTCCCGCGACCCCGGCAGGCTTTGGCCCTCTACAGGCCCCGTCACTATGCTGACACTCTTTGAGGCGCGCGTGGAACACAACGCGCCGTCGACCCGGGCATGGTCCATGGTCGGACAGCGAGTCGCCCATTACTCGCAGCCCGCATGCCCGCGCCTACTCTGCCAAGCGATTGAAAAATAATGATACTTTTTTTTTAATCTTTGAATATTGACAATTAGTCGTTACCCGCCTACTTCGGGACTGACAAATTATATACTAAGACGTTCCTCAAGAACTACTCTACCCATTGCTGAACACAACATGAAAATTGGTGAATACATGTTTGAGTTGATCGCGAACAGAGTCGTCGAATCAAGCGACGGAGGATTTCGTTTTATAATATTGTAGTAAGGTAAAACTCATCAAAACTTAGGAGAGGATGCTAGTGAAGTCAGAACTATTCAAAATTGTACCTAGAACTGAAGTATAGTAAATTTCAAACTCTTCATACCTTTGTCAATGTTGGCTTATTATCTAACTGACGGATTATCTTGCCTATTATATGGGTGTTAAAATATTATGTAGGTATAAGAACACCTCATTGAAAGGATCCGGTCGATCGCGCTTTCCAGGCCCTTCCATCCGAGTTGTTCCTTCATCCATGGATAATACAGCTCGGAATGTGCTGTGCTTAATCACCTGTGCATTGGTTGACGGGCAATGATTGTAGCTGCGGGCCCAGCTTGCGCTGCCTATTAACGTAAAACTTCTTGTGAATGGAATAGATTTTTATTTAACACTAGTTTTGCCAACGGCTTCGCCCGCTCACTGCCCTCCTATTGATTGTGTCACTCACTACCAAAGCAGCTTTCAACTGTTGAAAGAATCTTTGAATTCGGTCCAGTAATTCGGAGCCAATACAAACAAACAATCAAACCTGTCCTCTTCATAATTAGTGTAGATACATGAGCAATGACGCCAGCACATTAACCTACCCTAATCTGTAAAATTTATTCAATCGATTTTCAGCTTTTACAAAAAAAGTAGAAGGTTCATATTCGATTGGGAAATTACTTATGTAGGTACATATGAGTTGTTAAAATACAATGGCTCTATCCAACAATCCAACTTTAAACTTAAATGAAAAATAAAACACGGACTTTAGATGTAATAAGTAATGTCCATCCATAACATTTGCTACTAGCGCCATTACTTAAATGTTTCCTAACTTCCTATCACAGCACATAAAATACCGCATGAAACCTAACCCCGTCTTCGATGACGCAATATAGTATTAAGTAATAATATCTTCAGAGCCACCATTTTCTTTAGTTATTTGGTGGCGCTGCAGATTTTGGCAAGGCGCGGCCGGGGCGAGCCAACCTTGATTTATGCGTATAAAGAATATGTGTGGGCTATAAGGTTATGAGGTATGCGGTAGCGATTCTGATTAATTCTGATTAATTTAGTCTTACATTTTACCTCAAGAGTATATACATGGGGCATGCGGACGGCGAGTAATGGGTGACTCGTCGCCCGATCATGGACTATGCCCGGGCGATTAAAGAGCTGTCAGCTATCTGACGGGGCTCCCCTTAAAGGACTAAAGTCTGCCGGGATCGCGGGTCTGTCTAACGTAAAGGGCTATTGAAGGATCACCGTGGATTTTAGTTAGCACAAGCCTGGCATTCGTTCCTTTCCCGCCCTGGGACTCATTTGATGAATTCTCCACGACAAAAATTTTTTTTAAAGCTCAACGCTTGAGTGCCGGCTGTAGTTTTGAGAGTGTTCAATCCACCAATCTGCTAGTATAAGACAACTTCTACAAGGTATAAATCCCGGAAGACACCGGACATACAATATTTTCATCCGTATTTCGCCTATCCTTCAAACCTTCAAGACAGTTGACGGTTCCGTACTATATTATTAAATCTTCTTAGCCTGTTTTACGTTTATATAATTATTCATTAACTTTAATCTCTAGCGCCGGCTAATTCAGATGCAGCAGACGCTGTGGAGCTGAACGAAATATTTCAGTTTTACGAACCTGTTATTGTGAAATATTTTTACGGATTTTCATGAGGGGAATAACTAACGTATTAGTGTAAACATTACATAGACTTCGTTATGGAAGTATGTTTTTTTTTCGCATCCAGTTATTACTGGATCTTTTACTCACCATATTCCTTAGTGGAAGCGTCGGTAAAGGTATCCGTGAGCCTAGAACGCAAGGGGAACTGAAAGATCGGGGTGTATTTTTAGTCAGTAAAATTCCGACATTCCTTTCCACTCCACCCAGGGTGAGAGGACTCTTTTCATAATTTTGCCACCAATGAAGAAAAAAACTATACTATGTATATTATCGAAAAACATAAATTGAACTGGAACTTTAACTCTTCCTCAAAACATTGCACATTCCATCGAATTTATGTTTAAAGCTTCTTATCACAGTTTTAATATAAATCGATCGGATCACAAACCTAAGACACGGACATGACAACCGCGAATTTCGTCCTTCCGCTCTTCCCCAAACTTGGAGACTCGAAACGACTTTTCAATTTAGTCATAACAACTTTGGGGATGTTGAAGCCCCCTTTCTTTCTCGTCTACGTCAGCGATTAATAAATCAAACGGTTCCGTGTCTACTTGAGAAGTTTCGTAAAATTTCAGGTAGCTGCACGGCTTTTAAAGAAGCGATAAGTTACCGACTATTTTCTCGCTCAAAAATGTACGATAGATTTAAGTTCAGTAGCAGTCTGTCACAGCGAGAAAGGTCGTCAAAAAATAGTTCGGTATGCGACACTGGCTTGGCGATAATGCAACTAGAGTTAGAAAACTCGCTCAGCGACACTCGCTTGGCGATAATGCGACAAGAGATAGGAAAACTTACTCTGCAAGGCGTGACGCTTGATGGTAAAACAATTAGTACATAAGCATGTTAATAAGTGACTGCGCATGTAATCTCCTGTCGCACTCACTCATAGCTCATATAATAATAACACACAATTCGCTCGTTTCTAGTTACTAGCTCTATACACTTTTCGCTAATCATCAAAGGTAAAAGTGGTCTGAGTTTTTCGTACTACTCGTCCCTTGTGAAGGACCTAACTGATTTTCATTTAGAGAGCCTCTCGACCTTGGTCTATTTTAATATAAGGGATCTCTCTAAGTCCTTGATTTATTTTATTATCTTACGGCCAGGGCTCTGGTTAATGTTTAGGAGATAATATTTAGGGGTTGTGTTTGGTTATGTGACTTGGAAATTCTTCGTTTACTTTTGCTATACTTTGTCTTATCTTTTAGCTTTATTTATTGTATCTAGTTTCCTACTCTCACCCATAGCTATTCTAATATGACGAGAGAAACTATGTCTGTTGATCTGTCTACCTTCTACAAGTTATTAGGTCTCAATGAGTAGACACACAGGCGTAGTACTTTTTATGCCTAGCAATAATATTACCGGTCTTACGCGTCTGTAACTACGGACTACTACTTATGCCTTTTCATTACGAAGTTTGTCTTCTACCATAATTTTCAATAAATATCTTTTTAGCTTGCGTTTTACAACTAAGTCGTTCATGGTAGGTAACCTAGAAGAATGCTTGCCAAGAAGTAACCTATTCACTCTTGATTTCAAGATCCCAAGGTTGGCTATCAGGAATTTCAAATTCCGGTAGGGAACTCCACTCCTTAGCTGTGGGCATAATAAAATATTGGCAAAACGCTTTGTACGTAAGGGTATACGTTATCAGACCACCAGTATTTCTTCTCTATAAAGCTCAAACCCCACCTACTATTGAAATATTTTCCACTATGGATTTCTCAGTTTATAGCTCCTCAAAAGCATGCTTCCGCTTATTCCACTGCTCCATATTCTTCAGTTTTTACGTCCACCGTGTCTGTTTGTCAGTTACGACACTGCTATATATAGCGGCCATCATAGCAGACGTATCGATTGCTAAACATTTGCATAGCCTTCTTGCGCATGGAATGTTATGGAACAGGTGCTACTGGACGTATGGGTGTGTTCGTCAATATTTTTGTAATCTCATCTAGTGGTTGCTGGTACTATACTACTTTTTGCGTTTTGAGTTTTAGTAAGGTTTTTCTTTTGTTTTTCTTCTTCTTTTGAGTTGAAAATTGCTCTGGAAGTGTCCATGTCAATAGTGGCAACATCTGCTTATATGACCATGTGTTTGGACACTTAGACATTCCAACATTTAGGACATAGTTCGACGTATGCGCTTTGGTTGTTATCTTTTAATGCTCCTAATCTCTCGTATCTTCATCTATGATAAGATTTTTATGTGTTTTTGAGTTAGTGTGTCTATAGTTGACTTCTGGCTAACTTCTGGTAGCAATTTTCATAGTTAATCTTTTTTTAGTTGCGTGACTTTTCAGTTTTTGTATCTTGTGATTAGGTCCAATTATTTATTTCGTATGTGATTGTTTTTGTACTGTTTCGTATGGACTAGTTACTGAGTAGTTGATAGATAGTCGCTGAATATGAACTGGTCATCATCTGCATCAGGGTAACCAACCCCAACATGCCTAGGAAACGGTTAGGTAGCCATGCCATAGATATTATTCTATTAACTCACTTTATCCATATCAAAATATTTACAATTATTATTAATTTAAAAACAATTAACTTCTAAAAAGCAGAAATCTTAACTTCCTTTGACTGTATTTTTTTTTTGTAATTATGAACAAAATCCGATACAATTTCTGTCTTATGAAATTTCTCTCAAAATATATTTTACTAGAAGTTTTTCGTTGTTTATTATCCTTAATGGGCTTAATTTTTATGTAGATACAAATGAACCTCCCCTCCTGTCGGATTTAATGAACAAATTGCTCTCGGAAGTGAAGCGGACATTGCTGGTAGTGGCATTTTGTGTTTAACTACATTTTGCGGGTAACTTTGCCCTTTTTTCATTAACTTTTATGATATTGTCGGATTAGTGTAAGTCTTTGGGTTAAAGGATTGTCCCTTTTGGTCCTAGAGTACCTATATTTTTTTTTCTTATTGATTAAGCCTTAGTAATTATCCCAATTCCTTCAAACCCTCGTGGTATACCTAGGTCTAGTTTTTTTTTTTACTTAGTAATTTAAAAATGTCAAAAGAAGATATTACCGTTACCCGCTTAGGATTGTATATACCCTTCAAAGTTGTGTGTTTCACCTTTAGAAATGTCATCAAGTTTACGTGAAAAAGAAAACATTTAGTATGAATTTTCAGCATGGAAATTTCCCTTTTCTAGCAATAACAGTAAACATTTAACACCGCTTTAATTCTTTTGCGAAACTTCCAAGTATCTATTTAAAAGTCGTCCCTCATTATAAAATTTCCCCTTAAATGGCTGGAAAGATAACACCAAGTTTGACAACATCGCTTATTGTAATAACCGCCTTGTAGTAAAGTACAGTAGGTCTATTTTTTTATGACAAGACATCTGTAATAATAACTGCACTGTTAAAAGAAAACCTATCTTAAACAACGACAATTATAGTCTATTTTCTGTCGGAATTCGGAGTGATACAGTTTTTACCGCGTTCCGTCGGCACAGGAGCTCCAGTTGTTTTTCGGTGAGTTTATTCCATCTTGGGTCTTTGCTTCTGACCTAGATTGAGACCAAGAGCAAAACTGTTGTAAATAACAAAAAATGAACATGTAGCCAGGAACAGAAAGACTATGGCTTCTATGTTTTTTTTTTATCGTGGTAAAATCATCAAATGAGTCCTCCCACCCAGGGCAGGGCGGGAGGGACTGTCAGACTCGTACTGACTAAAATCCACGGTGTCCTTCACCAGCCCTTTACGTACCGGGGTCACGGTAATTCGTTAGTCCCGCGACCCCGGCAGGATGGCTTCTATGCTTTGAATAATTCAGGTATAGCTGCTATAGTTATATTCAGGTGAAACTATAGCACAGTTTCGTTACTACAATCCAAAAATTCAACTTTAACTTAATATTGAAAAAGTTTTACCAACACTGGAGCTTCTGCAATATCCGATTTATACGAAAACATTTCGAATAAATCGGATACCCGGCGCCCTTTGCTGATGTTTATGATGTTTATGAAATTTTTACGTCGTGATGAACAGACTGACTGTTTATTGTCCATGAAGAGAGTGTTTGTGATGTTTTATTGTTGTTAGGAATATGACTTACTCGTGTCGACAGGTGTGTTTAGCTATGCGAACCGTTTTTGGGAATTTGGTTAAGGAAAAATGTATTGCTAAATAATAATAACTGCTTTTTTTATCGTGGTAAAATCATCAAATGAGTCCGAGTCTGACAGTCCCTCCCGCTCTGCCCTGGGTGGGAACCCAGGGCAGAGCGGGAGGGACTGTCAGACTCGTACTGAATAAATTCCACGGTGTCCTTCAATAGCCCTTTAGGTTCCGGGGTCACGGTAATTCGTACAGTCCCGCGACCCTGGCAGGCTTTGGCCCTCTAGAGGGGGGCCCCGTCACTTTGCTGACACTCTTTGCGGCGCGCGTGGAGCACAACGCGCCGTCGACCTGGGAATAATAGCTGCTTAGATCCAGATTCAAGGTTAATCAGTTCTTGCTGAGGTTGGTGCGTGGATGGGTGACCTTGATTTCTTACAGAGTTACGTTACTGTGTTTCGGAGAGCATGTAAAGCTGTTGGTCCCGTTGTCATTTTCATATCTTTGATATATGTCACGAGCAGTTTGTTACTTGAAAGTTTGACAAATGTCTGGTAAAGAATCCATGATCTTTTTTGTTCATAATGTGGTTGATCTTGTCTTCAATCTAGCCAAGAAGCAAATATGAGATCTTAGATGGAGTGAGCTCATTCAGGAAGCACTGACACTTCTGTGCTCAGGGGAAATACAATAAAAACTATTTCGTGCTGAGCTCAGACAAGATCTGTCTTATTTTCATTTGTAGGTCTCTGATAGTGGTTACAGGTAGTGGCCAGAAATATTGACAACCAGTCTAACCAATTACTACAGTCCATGATTTTTTCTGCAGCCTTATCTAACTGTTCTTAAAAACTTTTGTCATATATTTCGAGAACTTCTAGTTCACTAAGTTCTACAAAATATAAGAACATTGCTTCTAAACTTTGACTCTTGAAAATTCGATCAAGATCTTTCTATGCTTGTCAATATTCACATAACGACTTCTTAAACTTTGACTCGGACAATATAAAAGTTTGAAGTACCACTCTTTGCCAGCCTTAGTTATACATCACAGACCCTAACCTCTTCACATACTCCTCAAGTCGTGTCCACTCACGTTTGTGGCCACAAGTCACATGTCTCATATTTTAATTGCCAAGATCACAGAGACTACTGTAACACTCTTAAGACGACACAATAAGGCTTCAGGTCCACTGCTTTTTAAGTGGACACTTCTAGAAACATATTTCACAGGGACCAGGTAGGCATTGGTAGTGACTAGACGAAGACTAGATTTTTTTCTTTCAAGGTGGTTAAATCGTCAAATAAATCGTCCCGCCCTAGTAAGGGTCTGTCAGACTTGTACTGACTAAAATCCACGGTATTCCTTCAATTGCCCTTTACGTTCTGCGGTTACCTCGATGTTGTATCTGTTTGGACAGTCCCGCGACCATGTCTGGAACATTTAGGTACCTCTGACCATGGCCGCAAGCCACATTGTAGTCTCTTACCATTTAGCTGACGAACACAAAACCTTTAAACAAGCTTTGAACTATAATACAAAGCTCGAGTTCTACTGTTTACAGATTAGACACTTATTGAGAATTACACCGCGTAATTCTAAATCTCTAGACTTTTTTTTTATCGTGGTAAAATCATTAAATTGCAACCAGGGCAGAGCGTCTTTCAATAACCCTTTACGTTCCGGGCTCACGGTAATTCAGCACAGTATAGTACCGCGACCCCAGAAATCTTTGGCCCTCTAGAGGGGGGCCCCGTCACTCTGCTGACACTCTTTGAGACGCGCATGGGACAAAACGCGCCGTCGACCCGGGCAATCTCTAGTAAAAATCAGAGGGACTTACCCAGAAGAAGCTTGTTCAATCTGACCTTGAAGGAGTTCGGATTGTATGTCATAATGACATATAAAAAAGTAAAGTAATCTAGTCGTCAATACTTATGCATAACCATGGTCGAGCAATTCCTGCTCATATCGGAGACTCGTTTGCCAAAACCCACTCCGACGGTCTGGCAGACGCAAAAGTGCGCAAAACAGTGCGTAATATCTACAGGATGTGATAACTACATCCACTGCAGATAAATGTTCATTTCACTTGCGATTCTGAATATGTTAGAATATTTGAATCGAAATGTACGGGTTTTTTGTGGAATAACTACACTTCATTTTACCAGGAGGGTTATAAAGTTATAGAGGCTTTAAAGAGGCTAATTAGTCCTTCAGTCAGACTATCAAAAAATATTTGATACGTATTTTTTCTTTAAACGTGTATCAAAATTGACGAAGATACGACACTTATAAAATTGCCAATACCTCACAAGCAATTGCAGTTTTCGCTCGCTTTTGACGTCACGAGCCCCAACTCTCGAGTTTTGATGCGTTACATCTTTGTAAATATGCATTTTTTATCGTGGTTAAATCATCAAATGAGTCTCCTCCCACCCAGGGCAGAGCGGGAGGGACTGTCAGACTCGTACTGACTAAAATCCACGGTGTACTTCAATAGCCCTTTACGTACCGGGGTCATGGTAATCCCTTGGTCCTGCGATCCCGAAGATCGTAGCTGGAGGCGTTCTGAAGTTTCTGCCTTAATTTCAAGTAGTACTATCACATCAATAATACATGATTACGATTAAGCATGTTATAATAGCCAAGGTGGTAATTGTACCCGTTTCACTTTGAAACTGATATACCTGAATTGTGAAACATATCATCAGTTAATTGGAAGGTGACTCAGTCAATATCATACAATTATAACACTATTCCAATCGAGTTAAAATTCAATCATGAAGACAATATTAGCAAATTAGTCGGTCGTCGTCGTAATCAAAATAAATCTGACAAAATTGTTCGTCTTACATTTCCCCCAACAACACACAAAGCTCCCAGCACCCTCCCATAGTTTCAAAAACACTTTCTCTATTCTTACTGCAGTAAAGCTTCAGGGACAAAAACGTAACCTTGAAACAGCGGGCGATCCCGGAAAACATGACTCGTCACAAACGACGGCATTCGGTCAAGGGCGACACTAATCACCGCCCGCGACTTTGTCTTCTAATAATCGTATGTCTCATAAGCAGTTTGGCGGATTTTTGTTTTAGAAAGTTGTGTTCTGTTAGGTCAGAAATGTAAGATTCTGTGTTTTTTTTTCTTGCTTTTTATGTACAGACAGCATGGGACAGAGGGGTACCCCTTGAAAACACTTACGCTTTCAACCACATCGCAACGGTGTTTCTATCAATCATATTAGGGTATTCTACATGTTGCGGGACATTCTACATTTGAAGGAATAGAGTGTAATTTTTGGTCAATAGTTGTCTGACAGTATTTTTTTTTGTAGTCCTCCCACCCTGGGCGGGATGGGAAGGACTGTCAGACTTGTACTGAATAATATCCACTGTGATCTATCGATAGCCCTTTAAGTTCCAGGGTCACGATTACCTGATTATACAGTCTCGCGACGCTTTGGTCCTCTAAGGGGGCCCCGTGATAGTTCCCTCCAAACCGGGCAGGATTTACTCTTTCTGAGCATTTACCATCTCAAATAATGGTGCCTAGCGGAGTTCTCGTAAGAAATAATTGATATAATAACACACACATCACATCGGTAATGTTACGTCACGGTTCAAGGTCAACTGATTTCCTGGGCAAACAGAACCCCGCTCCCGGGTAATATTCCAACCAGGATGTTTTCCTACCGCTTCCTCGCTACTCCATTGCCAACTGTTTTCCTAATAAAGGGATGTTTATTGTATACATTCGTACTGAGGGTTGGTTTTATTGTAATTTGTATGATACTAGCTTTGTAGGCTTTGAGGAAGTTCTTTTTTTTTGGTTGTAGATATAAGATGCCTACGCATCATGAATTAGATATGTTTATTCATAGATCCTTTCTTTTACTAGTGATTCTGCCTCTTGCGGATTTTGCATTTTGACAAAACATTAAATATCCTCACGTGTCACGGTTACCTGGAAATACACGCGACCCCAGCAGGCTTTGACCCTCTAAGGGAGCCCCCGTCAGATTGCTGACAGCTCATAGAAGCGCACGTGGAACACGATATGGCTGCCGGCCATGGTCCATGATCGGACGGCAAGTCACCCACTACTCGACGTCCGTATGACCGATATGTATGTACTAGTGAACTCGTCCTCCTACAATCAGCACCACTTATCACATATCTTATCATTCAATCTGGAACTAATAATATGCATTTGCGAAATTTCATTGAAATCGGTTGGATGGTTTCGGAGATAAGTATTTACGAACATAGTGCCACGTGATTTTTATGATTACGCGTGCAAACATACCTTCTTTGGTATAAACGAATTTTGCCGACGGAAGAAAAGACAAAATGTCAGAACGTGAAAAGATTTTTCGTTTTAAGCATGGCAATGTTTAAAATATAGAAAATACGTATGTGTGAAAATACATATGTGTTAGAAAATACATATGTGTGAAATAACGTTAAAATAATTTTCTCTATTCGAGGTAGAATAGACATAGAATTGGTCATGCTACGCCTTTTTTTTTTTTTTTTTTTTTTTAACGTGTGGAAATCCTCATGGACTTCCTCCGCCTGGGGAAGACGGAGGGGCATGTCAGACTCGACTGACTAAAACCACACGGTGTCCTCTACTGCCTTTAGCCGGGGGTGCGGGCCCACTTGCGCATTCACCGCTCCCCGGCAGGCCTTGACCCGACTACATCGCCGGGTCCCTCTCCTCGGTGCGGCCGTTCAACAACGGCCGCACCTCTCTTCGAGTGGCGACGAAGGACACGTCGCCGCCAACTCGGGCCTGTATCTGGTCGGGCGGCTGACTGCCCCAAGTCAGCCGCCCGCAGGCTACCTCTCATGGAGGACGCAGATCGGTTTGCGCCCTTCGGCGCCCGGTGCGTCTGCTACGGGAGCTGAGAGGGATGGAAATGCGCTCCCTTTCCCTCTCCGCCGTCTCCTTCGCGAGCATAACTTCCTCGCAGAAGGCGACGGCCCCTTCCCACGCACTCTCGCTTCCGACCATGGTCTCGACGACAGTCGGAAGCGAGAGATCGCTCCCGCCGATCGCCGCGATCAGATCACGGCGCTGCGACGCCCACGCTGAGCATTCCTCTAGCGTGTGCTGCGCCGTGTCTTCCGGGCAACCGTCGCAGTGGTGGCACACGGGCGTCTGCTCCCGACCTATGCGATGCAGATACTTTCCGAAGCAACCGTGTCCGGAAAGTATCTGCGTCAGTCGGAAGGTGAGAGCGCCGTGCCTCCTGCCGATCCACGCCTCCATGACGGGCCTTACCGCCGCAATAGCGGCGTGCCCCGTCATGCTACGCCTGCAGAATAAATTTTTTGCATAGTTTAGAAGAGGAACACATGTATAGACAAAATAACTTCAGTTTATGATTACTCCAAAAATGATTTTCCTTGTTGAATTTCCTGGCTTTTAAAATGTCCAATGTAATAATAGTTACCTTGAAATTTAAACTGCAAACAACAGGAATAAACACTGTAAAACTAGATCATAAATACGCAAGAAATACCGACATTGAATAGCCATAATCAAAATGATTATGAGCCATAATGTTTCTGCCGAAATATCGGATCTATGACATTGCATCCAATTCTCTAGGAGTGGGTAGTGGAATATTCGATATATACTGCTTGTGCCCGGCGCCCTCGCTCGTTAATATTTATGATTCCATGAAACAGGGAATTTGTACTGCGTATTTGTGTGGGAGTATTGATCGGAAGGGCTTTTTGTAGAAATGTCTAGAATTACTGTGGTCCAGTACTAAATTAATATTACGTCTGTCTGTGTATTAACACTTACTGCAGTACAGCTGAAATGTTTCACACATAAACCAAGACATAAGCCTCTTTCTCTTTTCTATAAAGTAGTGTAACAATACTCAAGACTGGTTCTATGTTTGTTCGTGGGTGCACGCAAGACACACGAGAGATTTCTATTGTGAGGCAACGTTTTTATAAAAAGAACGAAAGACCTGTAGATACACAAGTGTGTCACAGGTTCTAGGACATAGGGTTCTTCTAGTAGTAGTAGTAGCAGTTCATTGGTTATTCAAAACGTTAATCTCGACTATTACTCGTATCACTGGACCTCTCTGAACTAGAGAGAAATGAAGGTATTTAGTTTCATGGAAAAAAAAAAGAATAACAAATAACTTTCCTTTACGACGAAGAAAAGTAGTGTTTCTAGTTCCAAAATAACCGAAAAAATATACTTTTACTTTCAAGACCACCTCATTAGCATTTTGGCAAGATAGAACTGCAGACAAAGAAAAAAATGTTTTTCTCTATCTACTTCGCAAGAGTGCTTTTCGACCTTCATAAATAAATACAAAAGTTGTGAATGAGGAAAATATAAACTGAGCTACTGGCGGTGGAAGGCCTCCACTAGACCAGAAGTCAGGTCTACCTGACTTATGACCACTATCCGGAGTCCTGCGTCAAGCAGTTTATACTTCAAAGAGTGTCAGCAAAATGACGGGGACCCCCGAAGCAATTGAATTACCGTGACCCCGGAACGTAAAGGGTTATTGAAGGACACAGTGGGTTTTAGTCAGTACGAGTCAGACAGTCCCTCCCGCTCTGCCCTGGGTGGGCAAAATAGCAGATTTTTCTGTGTTCCACTAGAGCGTAGAAGTTCTTAGATCCTTTTGGGAGATCTCGCTCCATCTTAGGTCTCATTTAAGGACTAGATATCTGGGCGAGAAAATTCATTACAAAAAGGTTAACCTTTTTGTGGAACATTTGATATTTGGCAACGAATTTGATTAGACCGGTTCAGAATACAACTATAATCCTTTAAGTTGGTTATGGTTTATGTTTATGACTTCGCTGTTATTATATGACGACGACGATAAATCAGTCCGTAAAATGTTACTTTTTCTTTGACATTGACTTTTCGTACAAGGTTGATATTTGTGTGTTTAATTTTATCGGGGTATATCGCCGCCAATTCATAGTAAAAAGATTGAGAGTCTGTCAAATGCTAGTTGCTGTCATATCAAAGGTACACTCCCGCTTCGCCCTGGGTGGGAGGACTCGTTTGATGATTTCACCACGATAAAAAATGGACATATCGGTCAAGAACGGCATTATTTTTACAGTGATTATTTCATTTTGAATAAAAATTTTAAAATTAGTGTAATGATGACTCTAAAACCTTGCATTCTCCGAAATGGTGGTGCTAATCTAATCAAACGACATAATGATGAGCCGACAGTCTCCATAGCAACAATCATTTGCAATGAGTCAGAGAATCAATGACATTTTAATGATACGTTTGATAAGAGTTATCAAACTTTATTCATGTCTGAAATAAAGTCGACTTCGAATAGATTGCATGTGTGATCCTGCTTTTAGAACAGTGCAAAGTTAACGTTTGGCACAAATTCAAGAATTGCATATCCCTTTGATTTTATTTAATTTTTTCGTCTTACGTTGTAACTAACTCTTGCCCGCGACTCCGCTCTCTCTCTCCGTCACCTCTCTATAGCCTATAACCGTCTCCAAGATACCATCTATCTCTGTACAAAAAATCGTGAAATTCGGTCCTGCTGTTTAGGCGTGAAAGCGTAACGAAAGCGCATATCACATTTATGATATTAGTTTGAATCCAGGAGTCCCTTCCTTAAACCCTTTAGTTTGAAAAACAAGTACCACCATCTAAACTTTGCCTATCCCTTTCAATGTTATAAATATCAAATGGTTATGGATTAACTTCTACAAAATTCTCGTGAAGTTGACCAAGAACTCGGAAACTCGATCGTGATAATTCTATCAATTACGTTAATTCCTTCGATCAACGGGTTTGTTCCAGCTAAGTGAACATGAGTCACGATTTGACATTGAAATAGCATCTATTACGTGGCATTAAGGTGGATTTTTGTAGTAAAATCGTTATCACTGTTGGCTGATGTACACAATAGTACAATGCTTATTTTTATGGCTTTATATTAATTACTGGCACCAGCGGCTTCAACCGCAACAACTTGAATTTAATCCACGGAAAACACAATCGGGATAAAAAACTATCCTATCTGCTAATTCGAATTATAAAGTATCTATCTTTCTAATTGTATCCAAATCCGTTTAGTGCTTTTTGTGTGAAAGATAAACCATCCATCCATTCGCCTTAACAAACTTTCGCATATATAAAAGTAGTAAGATAAGATGTTATCGCCACTTGATTCACCAAAAATAATGTCTAACACATTTCCTGTCTTCCTAAATACATATTTACAGCCAACAAAACCCATTAATATTAATTTTCACCATCCCTCCGACCTTCAACTTCTCTTTGCTTATTTTTATAAGCTGTATACTGAAGGTCATAAGGTCGTTAATTCTCTCTGTGTATTATCTTCCGGAATTCCAGGGTCAGTTGTTCTTATGATAGGTATGTTTTTGACGTTCATGTTATCGTTACCGACCCATCTTGAGCTTCCTCCATGATCGAGTGAGGAACTCAGTGATGTAAAGACGTGTTCTAATTATAAAAGTTTATAAAAAAAATCCATAAGTATTTAAAGCAGTTCTTCTGGACACGGCGCGTATTGTTAGGAGGTTCCTTTCTCTGGAGCCCTGAACGCCCCGGTAGCTTGAACCCTGTTCCCGATACCGGTGGGCACTATTGTTAATACTTTTTTGATTATGTAGAGATATTTGTGTAAAACTGTAAAGAATAAGGAAAAACAATAAATAAAGGAATCCCAATTATACGCAATGTGTAGGGTTGCCATTCTTCCGCCTATCCTATCCTAGTTTAGAGGGCATCCGTGGAGCGTCTGAAGGGGCTTCATTTGTTGTCCGGGCTTAAAAATTTAAAGTTTTGGGCCGCCCGCGACACCGCACATCACCATCCGCCCACCTCTCCCGACGCAGTTGCCACGGTGCGCACTTCGTCTCATGTCCGGGTTCTGGACTCTAAAATCCGGGGTTTTCACGCGTTGTCCTGGTTTCCAAATTTTAGAGATGGCAACCCTAGCTATGTGCGAAGTTGAATATTATCAAATTAATCACAGCGGGCGATGTGATAGTGATGTGTATCAATGGGCGCACCGTGTCAAGTTTATTATGCACCTCAACTTTTTAAGTACTTTTTAGGTATTATTTTTATGAAAACAAACCGAAAATTGTTGTTGATCCTAATATCTAGAAGTTAAAAAACATGTGGCTGCTTTAATAGCAGCATTTGTGATGTCCACTAGATCAAAATAACATACTAAATCAAGAAGAACATATTGCGTCCGGTTGATGACAAAACATGAGACTAAAAACATAATAGACGAACTACCTGTAGTCGCGTACAGTGCTTATCTTAGTTACAAAACCCTTCTTTTACAAATTCCAGTCCACGTTATCTCGACAGCTTCCTCCCCAAGGTCGGGAGGTACGTGACAAGCCCTTCTCCCGTTTACTATTCAGCTCCGGTATCTTCGGACAGGCAGACATGACTGACGTAATTGGACGTCTTTGCCATTGAGTAGATAGGTACAGAAGACTAACTGCATTAAGCTAGGTACCGTGCTTAAGATAGATAAATAGAATAGTTATACTTTATTGTACCTACACCAAAATTACAGAACTATTTTACAATATTTCTAATTCTATATAGATTTATGTTTGAATATCTCTATCGAAACAACGTAAAATTGAGCCAAGTATGGTGTCGAATTTTTGGAGATATCTTTGCTTCGCTGATATTTGAATTTTAATTAAAAAACTTAAAATTCCATCCACTGGGGGGCTTTTATGGAATTTTTGCCCGGTCTCTCAGTCTAACGTTAATAAATAACGCTTTGATTTTCTAATGTAAATTACACGATAATCGTTTTATCTTTATGTGTGAACTGTATCTTTTTAGTTTAGGCACTTCAACCGAAATAAGGTAGAGAAGCATATCTATAAATTTTAATCCTTTGTTGAATTCCAGTCTCAGGTGTACTTGCAAATTCTTTGTGCGTTAACGTATCTATGTTTGCGTGCGTTTTCGCTTGTTTCATGGAATTAGCATTCTGTCCTGTTCTTTTTCTTGTCATTTCTTCCGGGAATTTGTGATAAATCATATTTACCTTTGTATTGTTATGTGAACTTAGAGAGTAAAGTTTTGTAAGTGGTAAATAAGTTGCGGACGTTCTTTGCATGTCATATTAGATTGCAAAGTGTTACAACTTTTTGTTAGATAAGAATAGGTTTTTATACGGTTTCCTGGTATTATGTACTACACTTTCTTATGGATTAGATGATAATGAGAAAAGACAGAAGTTTTTTTAAGCTCTTCGTATAACTGTTGTTTAACCTATGATCACCTTACTGAGTTTAGGTTGAAATTTTACAATATAATATGATGTGACAGGGGTCGCGGGAATGTCTAAACATTTAACCATGACCCGGGAACGTAAAGGGCAATTGAAAAAAAAAAAAAACAAATCTCTCCGTTGAAATTCACATCTAGTTATGTATTCCGCAGTTGTCACTGTTTCTCTGAATTCTACATTATTTATATTCTCCTGAAAGGAAGAGTAATTGATATACTCTGAACCTGTTTCTGAGTTATAATTTTTTTTATACAATCTATTATTTATAGAAGAGTTAAAAATATATGACCTAATTTTCACTTTCAGTACTTTCTTGTTATACTTTTTTGTTTAGTTGATCACGCTAATCTCAGGAACGGCTGGTCGGAATTTAAAAATATTTTTTGTGTTGAATAGTCCTTTTATCGAGGAAGGCTATAGGCTACATAACACCATACGACCAATAGGAGCCGAACAGCGGGCGCGAAACCACCGGAGACCAGCTAGTCTGCTGTAGTTATGAAACCTAAGAGTTTGCTTCGTCGAACACGTTAATCTCGGAAACTACTGGTACGAATTAAATGAATAAATATAAAATGAATTAATATAACATCACGCTGCGACCAATAGGAGCCGAGCAGTGGGGGTGAAACCGCGGGGTACAGCTAGTCTTAAAGAAAACAAAATGAAGCAACTCTGCGGCTATACGACAATAGCCTTCAGAAAGTCAATAAAAACTGCAATTTGCCATCCTTCAGTTTCTTGCCTCCCCTAAGCGAATCCAATTAAGATATGGCAGATACGTCCTCGAGGTCTCTCCGATAATTACCCACCCGGGACAGGGGGGTGAAAAAAATGCGTGGGTTCGATCCCGGATGATGTAATTTCCGGAATGATTTGCTTAGAGTACAGTGATTAAATTGTGTTTTGATCAGTTTCAAGGGCGTTCGGGCTTAATTTTCAAAAGAATATGAGATGAGAATTGTTACTTGGAGTATTTGATTAATGAGTTTTCATTCTTCTACTTGCCTACATACTTATAGACTTTTTTTTAATTCAGCCCATGCTGTCCCATTTAAACCAGTCTTACCATGGGGTATTGCCCAGTTACTGGGTTGTGGAGGTCCGATAGGCAGTCGCTCCAAGTAAAATAATGATATCAAGCTGCATCTGGTTCGACTGGAAGCCGACCCGAATATTGGCCAACCCCGAAAGTTGGGATAAGGCTTAGCAGATGATGCTGTCCCATTTCAGGGCAATGGCGTCTCTCATTTCCTTCCTTTTATTTCAATGGTGTGCCTATTCTTGCAAACAGTAAATAAATGCAGACGTATATCAGTCGCAATTTTATACCAAAGACCTGAGGCCTTAGTACGACATTTCACGTCAACTTTGACGTTAAAGTGCACGACTTTTTACGTTTTTGAGACGTAAAGTAAACGGTAACTTTTGACGTTAATTTGGTGGAAAAATATAGTTCCTTATTCGTATACTAGAGGCGCTCGTCCCATACATTAAACGCCGTAAATACTTCAAATACGCTGTAAGTAAAAATATAGAAATCTTGTGACAAGTCCTCCGGAGCTACCATTTTTAAAAACGATCATAAAACTATGTGTTTATTTCAGAAGATGAACCCACAACTCTTAAATCCGTAACCAATTACTTATCCGTAGTGCTATCATCACTAAGATCTGTTTAACAAACTTAACGTTGACCAGTATCTTTACTACACCATGAGAAAACTTTCTTCATTTTGATGTTTCCGTAAACCAGTGATCTCATAGCACCCTTGTTCGCACACAACAGCATCTGTTTTGGCAAATCACTCTTCTAACGTAACGGCAGCCATTTTACTACGTTTTTATAGTCACAATGATGTAAGTATCATATCTCTGGAACAGGGGTGCTCAACTTTAGGCAAGTTTTTTTTTTTACTTTATCGTGAACCCGTAGGTTACTTATAAATACTAGCTGTTGTCCACTGCTTCTCTTGCCATATAGCCAATAATCGTCTTTAGGTTTTCATATATCTGTATTATTGTCTGTACAAAAATTGACATACACATTTTCGAATATAGAAAAACATTATATTTTCTCATTAATTCGTATTACGTTAGGCTTAATGTTACACTTACAATATTTGTCTTCTTTGAATCTACATGTATACTTTTTTAATGTCAAATTTCGCCTACTATTTTCTTTTTCCTTTAAGGACTGAAAGATTTAAAATATTATTATGCGAGACGAGTAGACGGGGTTGACCGTGCTCTTCTTAAAAAAAGTTTCTAGTCTGGAGCTCAGACTACATAGCTATACAAGTTAAAAGTTTTGCCTTGGTCAAACTTTTATGACGTTTTGCAATCTGAAATCTGTGGTTAGTTTATGAAAATTGCATTTTCTATCTATTGTACGTAGATCTTTCTGCACATGGCGCCGAAAATAAATAAAGCTCTTAAGTTTTTTCGGATACATAACTTATATTATAAATCTGAAAGTATGTTTGTTTCTTTTTCGCCTTAACCACTGAACCGATTATCCTGGAATTTAACATAAGTACTTTGTCAGTTGAACAGAATCGTATATAGGGTACTTTTTACCCCGAAAATAAGTACTGTTCCTAAGGAAAACTACAATAATGTTAGTATTGTAATAGAGTGCTCTACGTATACCATCCGAAATATTTGTCAAATTATAAATTAATGGGTGCGAAGACGCGGGGTAAAGCTAGTATACGTATAATTTTTGTAGATAGCCTATCAGACTTCGAACTCCAGAGCCGTGAACGCAATTTTATCTTACATAGAGTTTGACCCAAATTTAGCAAAGACAGTCTAAATATATAAAACATGAAGGTTCATCACAAAAAAGGTTGCCAGTCTCTGTAGCGTGTCTAAAAGAATTCCCGATGATCAAGTAGTAGTAAATACATTTAGGTATGTTGATAAGATTCTGTTCCCAGCCTTGTATAGGTCATGAAATGTATATTACAGTTTTATGCTCGGTCTTGTAACGTTTGTATGAGCTGTAGTAGATCTATTCTTGGTTCAACTGTTTTTTATTATTTTTGTTATGTAATTTGACAGGCCTGTTGGTCTAGTGGTTAAGAGTCCTCCCCCATTTTTTGCAAATCTACCAAGTATATTATAACCTAAGATTGTAACTATTATTTTTCTTTCATTTCGTTATATAACATTTCTTTAAGAACCCAAGACATTATCATGGTCGCGGGACTTACGAATTACCGTGATCCCGGAACGTAAAGGGCTATTGAAAGATACGTGGATTTTAGTCAGTACGAGTCTGACAGTCCCTCCCGCTCTGTCCTGGGTGGGATGACTCATTTGATGATTTTACCACGATAAAAAAAATCATAGTTTATTTTATGATGGTAATCATCATAAAATAAAAACTAACATTTAAGAACCCTTATTTATTTATTCTGATTGAACATAATCAACTTATAAAAAGTTCCCACATCTGGAAATTAACCTTTCTCTTTGGGAGAGCCCGGATCATAACCCATCACGGCCCCAGAAAAACAATCTGTGACATACTTTTCTTTGCACCCATTTCTTCTTACCATGTCAATGGCGATCTAATTAATATCACCTCATTCCCCGTACCCTCATTCAAACTATAATAAATCTATCCAAAAAACTCCAATACTTCCTCATCACAAAGAAGTGTTGGACAATCATTTAACCTGAAGAACACACAAACATTACTCCATTTAATAGTGTAAACAGAACTAAAAGCTGCTTCGATTACGATCGGAGTTGTTCGGGAATCTTCGGGAAATGAACATTACAAAGAAATCAATTTGAAAGTAGAAAGTGTTTGTATTCAATTCTGAGAAAAATAAATTCGACTTTCTAAAAAACAGATAGCAAATAGACGGTAGGTAATGTTTCCGAATATTGATTGATTCTTCACGAAATCCAAAAATTGGTATTCGTATCTTTTTTATTTGGTAATAAATTATATTCTATAATATTAACAGCGGCTTCGCCTGCTTCAATACGAAAATTATCCCACGGGAACTTAAATAGGGATAAAAGTTGTAATTATTACTGTAAAAATGTGTAGTATCCAAATTCGTTCAGTAGTTTTTGCGTGAAAGAGTAAGAAACATCTTCACAAATTTTATGTTTTTATATTAGTAGCAAATCCTGATCCCAACTATTGAAATCGACACCCAGTCCAACAGAACGCAATGTGTTTGTAAAAACCAAAATTAAATCTATTACAGAATAAACAGTGCTCTTCCAATTGCATTTTCCACATGCATTTTACAATTCATCACTGTACTAAAAGCTAGAATTTCGCATCCTCGAAACATTAATCACTAGAAAGTTTATGCTTCTCTGCTATATTTATTGTGGATACGACAGCTGAGTCTAGAATTCTTTCAGCATGATCTTCCTCTATAACGAGCTCGTCCCGTCATTCCAACGTCGTATCTCATTTTAACTAGCTTACTATTTTAAACAGGGCCTAGTCCAGAGGTGGTGAACCTTCTTTCTAACCTAAGTATCTCCAGAACTATTGTTTTGTCACTAATCGCCTATTTTCTTAAAGAAATTAAAAAACGTGCACTTAATTTGGCAGTATTTGCTAAACAATAGAGTCTACGTATTGCTATTACTGCATATTTGTCATAGTCGTTGATTCTGGTTCAGGTCGGCTCATTATTATTAGATATACCCACCAAAACAACTTTTTCCCTAACGTTTATGTAAATGTTATTTATTTTTTTGAAACAACACTGTATAGAGAAATGAGGTGATGAGTGCTAGTGATGGTGCATTTTTCTTAAATTCGCTGTGCCAATTGCAGCTTAGCATTGTACAATCAGCCTCAGAGAAAACTCACCCCGCTTGGTAGTGAGTTCACTAACAAAGAGGGTGAGATTTATCTGATATTTATCTTACCAAACAAAATTTCGAAATTTTTACCATCTTCTTATCCGATCCTACGTGCCATTAGTGCACGATCCCTGGTCTAGTCTGTGACTCGGCTGGAAATGTTTTGGAGAACTCACTGATTACTCATCTGTGCAGTTTCGTGATGTTCCGTGTGAATAAAGCTGTTAGTTGACTCAGGTTGTGGTATGTCGCTCTTGGTCTTCTTAGACAAAATGGTTTCTCTTTGTTCGTAGCGAAAAAAGGTATAGGCTATAAAGTTTCCGGATTTTCAACTGGAGTGACTTTAGTTTCGTTATGTTTTGGCACCATCCTTATTCTTTATTGTTTTGTCTAAACTTAGTTTCTTTTCTTTAGACAATCATTGATTTATCTCCAAGTTTTGGGGTCTTTCGCAATAGTATTCTTGGTAAGCATTTCTTTTTGAGATCTGTTTTCATGATTTGTTTCTTCCAAAATCATCACAAACCTACCATCTATTCCTTCCAATCACCGCCCCCCTCTTACCGCCGGTGATCTAGACGCACTGCTACATACCATCCAACCTTTGTTGCCATTCCACCAATAAGTACTTTCCTTCATAATGCGCATAGCAAAAGAGTGGAACTCACTTCCTGTGTCGTTGTTCCCGAACGCTTCTTCTGGGTAAGCTCACTCCATTGTAAGCTTTGTCTCAGTCACCTTTGTCTTGGACTTGAGTCAAGAACAAACAAAACTCAAAAAAAATGACCGTTTCCAGTTAAACCAGATTGATATCACCTTACAAAATCATCTCAATTACATTATTATCAATCATTTATTTGTTGCTCTCCAACTTTCCCTCGACATTAGTCTACGAACTAATCGGCTTGTTCCTGCAATGCCAGTGGCAATGGCACGCTCCCGGAAGTGCGCAAATAGACGGCGTTCGCGCAATATCGGTTTATGGTTCCTGCGTTTGCGCAGAGTTACATCGAACTTCTTTATTGTTTCGTGAACTGGACATTGGCTGGGGTGTTTGTAACAATGATGCTAGAGTGTAAGGATAAAGGAAGCGATAGGGCAATTTTCTACCCAACAATATTTAGAAACAGACAAAACCCTCCCTCCCTCCTCGCTCTGCCCTGGTTGAGAGGACTGATGTGATGAGTTTACCACGTAAAAAAAAAAGTAACAGACACATGGATTAGGCAAAACATACGAACCCACGATTTTAAGCTACTATCCAAATCACTAGACTTGAAATTAGAAGTGGAATACTGCAAGGCAGTCCTGGAATACTAGTTATCCAAAAGTCCCTTATGCTGTCCAAAATATAAAAGTCGTGAGCGTAGAAGCGGTTGCAGAGAGAAATATGTTTGTTGTAGACAGTGTAAGGTTAGCTTTAAGCATTTACCTGACTAAGAATTCTGGACCAATACTAAGTGCATACACCAAAAGAAACGACAGTATAGTAAATATCCAACTACCATTCAAAACCTGTCACGCAAATGAAAACATAAACACACGCACGGAATATTTGGGCCTTCTGCCAGAACTGTCGCAACCTGATCTTTCTTCAGGGGACCTTGTCGCGAGTGCATTGTACTTGAGCTTCTGCTTACCGATGTAAAAGCAACGCGATAATCTGTGGGCCCAGTGCCAATATGTGGAGTTAACAATATTACTAGCGTTTTCAAACTGGACATTTGAAAGAAATCTTGACTAAAAATTTAAATCTCGTAAGTCACATTAAACATTGGAATCTCAACTTTCAATGCTAAGCTGAAAGTTGTTAATTCAATAGCACGCTTAATATCTATTATGGCTTCTTAAATTGTCGTTGAATTATACGGTGTTGCATCATTGAAGAGGTATTAGTCATCGGTAGACAAATTGGATAGAGTAATGTCTTCTGTGCAGAATATATCATGTCGTGTATGTGGAGATGGATATATTACAGTCATTATATTTTCCTCAACTATTTTCTTGACTCTTTTCTCAAAAACTTATACCATTGAATCTGTTGACAAATCTGAAGTATTTTTAACTGTAGCTTAGTTTTAATTACAAAGTATTTAAAGAACTTAGTGATTGTTCATGAAGATTTTCATAAGTGTGTATACTGTATACGTGGACATTTGGATTGCTTTAGATATGTTGAATGTTGGTGCTTCTATAGAAGGTAAAATTAATATTACTTAATATGGTGCAGCTGATAGGATACAAACCTATGCTCACACATGATCGGATTGAATCTGAAAATTATCTGCTAAACGTGGGTGGAATTTCCGAAGTTTGTAAACAAATAATAGATATCATTAAAGCAATGATTGGTGGTCTACAAATGATTGCAGAAACATATCAACCCAATATATACCCTTAGTCAACATCCAGACGCATTACTCCACAAGGAAATCGTTCGATAATATACTAGCGCGCATACCGGGCTTTACGCCAGAATGTATACTGTGCAGTTAATGTTCCTCTTGACTCTTACTGACGGGACCTTGTCTTGCGTCCGCGCATTTCCGGAGACTGTTCAATGACGAGCATTGCCCGGGCGAATATATGACACTTCGGGATTTGGAAAGAGACTAAGACTCGTTGTCATGCTCATGGGTGACTGAAATGGCGCTCTTCGCAGTCGAACCTTCTTTGTCAATTATAGCAAAGCGCGTAATAAAGATAGGACAAATTAAAGTGCCGTGTTTTCCAAAGTTGATTTTGATCTATATCTGTTCTTTATTTTGAACTAGATATCTATCATGACGAATTTCAGGTTGTTATCACATAATTATTTGTAGTTGCAATTGCATTTATCTTTTGTTTGTAGTAATTATATTTTTTTCTTTTACTTGTCGTGTATATGATAGAATGTGCAGATAAAAATTTGGCAACTAGTTTAGCACTTTGAGTAGAGTCCATCTCCTTTTCTAATGCACAAACAACAAGACAGATAGGACACGATATTTAGTGTTTCATCTTTTGTGAAACACACTACATTTCTGCTAGAAATATAATTTCCCTATAACTCCTTATACGGTCTTACAATCTTAATGTCATAAGAGTACATTGGTTCTAGGTTCTACAAATGATCTACTAAAAACATACGACGTCCATTAGAATTGACCTCTGTTCGTATCCTTCTCTCCTAGTACAGAGAAGGGCGACTTACACGTGTTTGTAGTTTAGCATTAATACGTTTTTAACTGCTCCGACACTTTCATTTGTTTAATCAATTAGTTGGATTCAATGTCGATTAACGCCTTTATTGACATTGTTGCTAAGATCGATTGTTTCGTGGCGTTTAAAATGTTTAAGGTTATTTGGGTCAATGGTAATTTGAAGATTAGCTCTGTATTATTTCATTACAACCAAGCTCCCTTATTTTTCTTTGAAGCGTGGTAAAACCTTCAATTAGTTTCTTAAATCTCTACTTTTCATCATTTCAGTCGTCCCTTTTCAAACCTTATCCTATTGTTTTTCTATTTTCTGTCTATGTACTTATTTACATCTATGCTATTATTTTTTTCAGCGATAACTTTTGACAATTATTTATTTATCGTCTTGTTTAAGGCCGGTTTGTTTATTTATAGCTTCTGATTTTCCCTCAGTTCCTAGTAGATCTAAAAAGTACTAGGAAATGAGGACGCATTATCTTCCACAATATCCACGCATTCTATCACATTAGATCCCATCCATCATTGATTTGTGTCGATCACAATAACCCAGTTGGTTCCGAAATAGAGCTCGTCTTGATGCCGGCTATTATGTTGTAAATAATCGACACGTGTCGCCTCTGACCAACGGGTTGTACTAATGACAGAAAAATTAGCACATAAATTATTTTTTTTGCTTCATTTTTTACGGGTCTCGCCTCGTATCTATGATTATTGAATTCTTTGGCCCAAGTAGGTGGTCATGTTATTTACGGCGTACTTTCAAGTCTTCTAATGCATTAGCCACTACAGCCAATAGGGAACTAATGGCCAGTTTTAGCCAGTCAACAAATGGTCTTGTCGGGAGCACCGCATTCACTCTGTTTAATCTTTGTATGTTTGGGGTTATTTCATTATTATCATTATAGTCAACAGTTGGTCAATTGGAAAAAAAATATTGTCATTTGTATTCGGGTAGATTGTATTGTTTTTTTTTAAGAATTGCTTTTCTACCGCATCTCGCAACTCTGACTCTTTCTTTCAAGAGTTGCCTTGAGTTAGCGGATAGTTAAAATTATATCAGTCTCTTTTCCTAAAAGTGTCGGTTTAGATTTACGATCGCCTTGATTAGTAGACTCATTTTAGACACTTTTATGTGGGTGAACTTGATTTAATATTTATGTTGACCATTAATTTTCTGATTAATTGATCTCACATTTCATGTTCATTGCACAAGGTTAGTTGTAAAACGTCTTCTGGAAATATTAATTATTGTGTACACCTGTAACGCAGTTTCCCCTTATAAAAATAAACTGGCGATTTATCTGATATTTACGGCGATTTTTACCATTGAACACGATACTGTGGTTAAACTAAGTTTTCAAACTTGACTATCAATATGTGTGTCTGATGAATGCTCAATCATCATCACTATAGCAGTCCACTGGTGGACACAGGTACAGTCGTGAGCCAGTTCGAATGCATTGAACGTGAGCAAAAGAAATTAATGGTCATTCTGTCGGTACACCAACCAAAACGGCTCGGTCCGCCCCGAAACACTTCCGGCCCTGATCGGCATCCACAAACATTACTATTTCGGTTTCTATGCTTGCATGTCGTACCTACGAGTGTATACGATCATACACGAGCGTGCATTCGATCGGTTGTTGACTAGTTCCTAAATGGATTTATTATTGTGGTTGAGTAGTTTATGTTGGGGAGTAGATTAGTAAATATTGGAAGAGGAAGTGTTTCCGCTCCGCAAGGTGAAAGATTTTTGAAAATTTAGACTAGTTTCAGTACAATTTACGTCGTTAACAGTCATTGTCGTATAATTTATAATTGCACTATTCTTTAAAAACTTTAGTAAGGGTTTTTAAAAACTAGTAGTAACATCTATTCGCAGCGGATGTTCTTGTAGGACCTGATGCATGATTGTAGACAAAGCAGGCGATCAGTAGTTTCTGCCAACCCGCATAGAAAAGGAACCAAGGGTTTATGTATTTGGATCGTACATGTGGCGCCATCTATTATCATATGAACCTTATTGTTGTTTTTCTCGGGAACAGTGCTTTCATGCGGCTTTTTTTTTTCTAATAATTTATGATCTTATTTTTACTTTCCTCGTATTCGTAATGAAGAGTACAGTGTTTACCTCAGGTGAATTACTTATTTAGTCCCTTGAAATATTAGTGCCCTCACTACGTTACGGGCGCCAAACCCCGGACTTAAATAAGTAATTTCACCCCTCGGATAACAATTAACTATTCTTCTTGATCAGTGCTAGTAATTTTTTACCCAGTGCAACCTCTAAGCAAACGCAAATTGAAACAAAGATCATCAAAATTAATACCATCTCTAATTACGCACATCCAAGATTCGTCTGCCATCCGTTCCAGTTTGTCACGGCATGAGTCACGAAGGGGAACCCTGATGACTCACTTGGCAGCGCTCCATCTTATATAGTTCAAGTTTGTTTTACCAGCCGCCCGTGACAAAAGTTGCGTAAAAATCAACGGCTGCTGTTCACTCGGTGCTAATTGAGAAGCCAAGGTTAGGGTATAAAGGTATATTAACATAAATATTATCATCAGTCTTTAGCAATCCATTTGCCGGACGTCAACTTCGCCATGGACGAATGCTGGAGCTGTGGTTGAGCGTTTGACTGCCGCGTTTGGTGTCGCGGGTTTCGATACCCGCACGGAGAAAATATTTGTATGATCTACAAGTAGTTCCGGGTCTAGGGGTTGGTGTATGTGAGTTTTGATGTTTGTGAATAAAACGTACCTATCACACAGAAAACATTCCACGTGTGAAAGCTTTTATAAAAAGTAGCTTGACCAATCTATAATTCATACCGTTTGGCCACATTTTGGTTAGGGACTGGGTCATAATTCCACCATCCAGATCATGTGAAACTGGTGGTTAGACTTCCTGCCACTGAAGCCTATTCCAAAGAACATTATCAGCACCTATTGTTTCTTCTCTTTGGGAACCGTCTTCAACGCAGAGTCAGTACGAGTTGCTAGACCTTATGTCATCAGTTTTTATCCCAGCACTATTTCAGTGTCCTATGCATTTCAATATTGTCTACATTTCATCAAAGATAGTATGAAAGTTCCTATGAGTGAAGATATGTCTCAATTGAAGCCCTATGCAATAAGAAAGGCAGTGATTTTGAAGTGCTATTTGATTGAATTGTCAGTTTCTCAGCGAGTGCATAGCGGGTGGCAATAGCGAAAGACACACGTGCACGATTGATTTAAAGCCATTGTGACAGAGCAGAACTATAGCGATTAAGTAGATACCTTACATCTGATATGAGATTGTTGTGTGAAACTGACGTAGGCCAGTTTAGAGCATAAAACTTTGCCATTACTGTGAAGTCTTCAATGAGAATGCAGTGCACTCAAAATTTTTAGGCGATAAAAAGGAAGGAGGTTTGGAACACAACTCTGGTGAAGGTAGCCTACTAGGTTGCTGGTATATCTTCAAGGGATAAACCGAGCCCCAAAATTGTTAACTCAGCCACGAATATTACAAATCAGCAACGGTTTAAGTTTTGGGGGCACGTCAAGGTTCGGCTTGGTTAGGTTCCTTTAAACCTTGCAGACAGAAATAGGAGACCCGCGCAGCCGGGCTCCGTCGGCTACGCCTTGCTTTTCCCTATTTTTTGTAAATTTTATGATCAATCAATTATATTTGATTCGTGGCGGAATTAGTAATTTTGTGATTGATGTAGTTTTTTAGTGGACAAACATGCTATTGAATGTAAGTCAGTTTAAATTGCACCCTATTATTAGATTTGCTGCAGGTCCAACTAAACAATTCTTCTCATAATTGACACTTTAATGAATGAACTAGTTAAGAAAATAGTTCAAGTTCATTCCGAAGCTCTGCGACAGCATTGCGTAAAACTTGTAACAATATACACTACGCAGCCGGTGTAAATATTTGGGCGAGCGTACTGCGTAGCAAGGTCTGTACATGAATGATTTTTGGGTGACTCATTCTTTGTGGAAGGGATTTGGAAATGCTGCTGAAATTGAGAGATAATGAGCCTTTTATGAAGGACGATGATAAGCAAATAAAGTGTAAGGATGTTCATGATGATGAAGACCTTTGGCTCAGTGGTAACACCTCGACTTATGAGCTGTAGGTTTTGGGTCGGAACCCAGTACCAGTACTTCCCATTAACTACTATTACCATAGTGGTCAGATAGTAAGCTAGGAAGCTGTTTCATAAAGAATAGCGGGATTTACTTGTATATGGCTAGGTTGCAAATTATGATGTTCCTAATATAATAAAGCTGAAGAGTTGTTTGTTTGTTTGGTTGAACGCGCTAATCTCAGGAACTCCTGGTTCGAATTTAAATTATTTTTGTCTAGGATAGTCTATATATCGAGGAACGCTATATAACATCACGCTTCGACTAATTGGAGCTGAGCAGCGTTAGTGAAACCACGGGAACAGCAGGTTACGTAAATATTCAAGAGCCGAAAATTCTAGAAGATGTAGTTTCTCATAACTGAAGGCCGAATAGTTACGCGCTAAGAGCAATAACTGACTAATTGCTTACTTAGCTCGTATAATTAACTATCCGTAACCAAAGGCCGTTTCATAAAAGTAGAGTTTTTATGACAAATCTTATACCGTAGTGTGATTGCGGGTGCTAATTGGATTGCATCATTATGCAAACAATAATACACATATGATGTCACGCCCTTTTCCCTTGGGGCTAGGCAGAGAGCTCACATCAGTCATACC
The DNA here is from genome assembly GCA_943136025.2 of Agrotis puta. NCBI lineage: Eukaryota > Metazoa > Arthropoda > Insecta > Lepidoptera > Noctuidae > Agrotis > Agrotis puta. The sequence goes on from OW964192.2 coordinate 11,377,592, forward strand.
AGCAAGTTCGTTGAAAATTAAGTTAATTTTTGAATGAAAAAGGAAACTTTTTAGTGTTCTTTCTATTTGTTTATAACTTATAGCTTTACGTTTCGTCATGATATTAAACATCTCAATATCGATTTACTATGTCAATGACAATGGACACTACTTTGGGTCTCGGAACTGTCCAAATGTGTAACCGTGATCCTGGAACGTAAAGGGCAATTGAAGGAACACGGTGGAGTAGGAGTCTGACAGATCATCCCGACAAACCCAGGACGGCACTCATTTACCCAATAAAAAAGGGTTATAAAATCGTGAACAGTCCTCGACATAGTTTTAAAACACTTTGTTAAATTCGTGACTTATCTCCCCGATGTCATCAATTTATCTAAAGACCACTTAGGAACATCAACGAGATTTAATAAAGCTCAAAGCAAAGTTCATTTTGTAGATTTTTCTCTACCCCTGATCCTGACATGCTCTCCGAAGAGGGGAAATTGGAAACTGTTTTTGCGAAGTACTTTTTTATTAAAATATTTCGGGGTTCTTATTTCCGGTTGAATGAATTTATTGCCTGAAACTAAGGCTTCTATAATATTCTTTAATGATTATCCTTGATCATTTATTAAATTGTAGTCTACGGTAACCAATATTGATCATCTTGTAAAAATGTAGTTACATTTAAAAAAATGTGAAATATTGGATAAGATAGAAATATCATCACATTTTTAATGTTTGTAAATCCAAATTCAGTTACACAAAAACAAGCTTGATGATGATTTCATATTTTATTAGTGAACCCCCCGGTAATACCGACTTCGCCAAAACGAAATAATAACGTACCTTTACCCTTTTTTTAACGTGGTAAAATCATCAAATGAGTCCTCCCACCCAGGGCAGGGCGGGAGGGACTGTCAGACTTGACTGACTAAAATCCACGTACGGGGGTCACGGTAATTCGATGTGCGTGAACCTAGCAGATCATTTCTCAGCAGAGCAGGAAAAAATGTGAGTTCTATTGGCATGCGGCTGAGTTCTAGAGTTCCCTATACTTTTTAGACATAGTTCTGGCGTTTTGTCTGAAAAAAATGAAAATGAAAATATGCTCTGCTAACTTCCGTCGGCAGATCATTTTTTCCAAAATCAAAATTAAAAAACTGATTTAGACTCCTAACGGTTATATCTAGAGTTCCTTATACTTTTTCGAAAGAGTTCTGTCGATCTAAGTAAACAAAAAAATAAACTTTGATCCAAACAAAAAAAGAAAAAAAAATTGTTTAATTCAGCGTTTCGGTAAGTGCTGGTTTAAAATTATTCAGGAAGGCAGAGGGACGGGAACTCTTTGGTTTAAGACGAAGCTATAATAGTGCTACAACAAAATATGAAAGACCAGTCCAGAACTCCTAAGAAAGTATCAGCAGAGCAGGGTCGAAGCTTCACAAGAAGTAAAAAAATAGTTTAATTCAGAGTTTCAGTAACTGCCAGTTTAAAATTATTCAGGAGGGCAGCGGGACGAGAACTCCTTCGTTTTAGATTAAACTATAACTGTGCTACAAAAAAACATGAAATACTAGCCCGGAACTCCTAAGAAAGTATCAGCAGAGCAGGGTCGAAGCTTGACAAAAAGAAAAAAAAAAATTTTTAATTCAGCATTTCAGTAAGTGCTGGTTTAAAATTATTAGGGAGGGCATAGGAACGAGAACTCCTTGCTTTTAGACGAAGCTATAATAGTGCTACAAGAAAATATGAAAGACCAGCCCAGAACTCCTAAGAAAGTATCAGCAGAGCAGGGTCGAAGCTTGACAAAGAGAAAAAAAAAATAGTTTAATTCAGCATTTCAGTAAGTGCTGGTTTAAAATTATTCAAGAGGGCAGAGGGCTCAAACTCTGAATTAAACTATTTTTTTACTTCTTGTGAAGCTTCGACCCTGCTCTGCTGATACTTTCTTAGGAGTTCTGGGCTGTTATTTCATATTTTATTGTAGCACTATTATAGCTTCATCTAAAATCAAGGAGTTCCCGTCCCTCTGCCCTCCTGAATAATTTTTAACTAGCACTTACTGAAACGCTGAATTAAAATATTTTTTTTTTCTTCTTGTAAAGCTTCGATCCTGCTCTGCTGATACTTTCTTAGGAGTTCTGGGCTGGTCTTTCATATTTTGTTGTAGCACTATTATAGCTTCGTCTAAAACCAAGGAGTTCTCGTCCCTCTGCCCTCCTGAATAATTTTAAACCAGCACTTACTGAAATGCTGAATTAAAATATTATTTTTTTCTCTTTGTCAAGCTTCGACCCTGCTCTGCTGATACTTTCTTAGGAGTTCCGGGCTAGTATTTCATGTTTTTTTGTAGCACAGTTATAGTTTAATCTAAAACGAAGGAGTTCTCGTCCCGCTGCCCTCCTGAATAATTTTAAACTGGCAGTTACTGAAACTCTGAATTAAACTATTTTTTTACTTCTTGTGAAGCTTCGACCCTGCTCTGCTGATACTTTCTTAGGAGTTCTGGGCTGGTCTTTCATATTTTATTGTAGCACTATTGTAGCTTCGTCTAAAAGCAAGGAGTTCTCGTCCGTTTGCCCTCCTGAATAATTTTTGACTAGCACTTACTGAAACGCTAAATTAAACTATTTTTTTTCTTCTTGTAAAGCTTCGATCCTGCTCTGCTGATACTTTCTTAGGAGTTCTAGGCTGGTCTTTCATATTTTATTGTAGCACTATTATAGTTTCGTCTAAAACCATGGAGTTCCCGTCCCTTTGCCCTCCTGAATAATTTTAAACTAGCAGTTACTGAAACTCTTAATTAAACAATTTTTTTTTCTTCTTGTGAAGATTCGACCCTGCTCTGCTAATACTTTCTTAGGAGTTCTGGGCTGGTCTTTCATATTTTATTGTAGCACTATTATAGCTTCGTCTAAAATCACGGAGTTCCCGTCCCTCGGCCTGCCCTCCTGAATAATTTTAAACCAGCACTTACTGAATTAAACTATTTTTTTTTTCTCTTTGTTAAGCTTCGACCCTGCTCTGCTGATACTTTCTTAGGAGTTCTGGGCTGTTCTTTCATATTTTATTGTAGCACTATTATAGCTTCATCTAAAATCAAGGAGTTCCCGTCCCTCTGCCCTCTTGAATAATTTTAAACCAGCACTTACTGAAATGCTGAATTAAACTATTTTTTTTTTCTCTTTGTCAAGCTTCGACCCTGCTCTGCTGATACTTTCTTAGGAGTTCTGGGCTGTTCTTTCATATTTTATTGTAGAACTGTTATAGCTTCGTCTAAAAGCAAGGAGTTCTCGTCGCTTTGCCTTCCTGAATAATTTTTAACTAGCACTTACTGAAACGCTGAATTAAACTATTTTTTTTTCTTCTTGTAAAGCTTCGATCCTGCTCTGCTGATACTTTCTTAGGAGTTCTGGGCTGGTCTTTCATATTTTGTTGTAGCACTATTATAGCTTCGTCTAAAACCAAGGAGTTCTCGTCCCTCTGCCCTCCTGAATAATTTTAAACCTGCACTTACTCAAACTCTGAATTTTTCTTCTTGTGATGATTCGACCCTGCTCTGCTGATACTTTCTTAGGAGTTCTGGGCTGGTCTTTCATATTTTATTGTAGCACTATTGTAGCTTCGTCTAAAAGCAAGGAGTTCTCGTCCGTTTGCCCTCCTGAATAATTTTTGACTAGCACTTACTGAAACGCTGAATTAAACTATTTTTTTTCTTCTTGTAAAGCTTCGATCCTGCTCTGCTGATACTTTCTTAGGAGTTCTAGGCTGGTCTTTCATATTTTATTGTAGCACTATTATAGCTTCGTCTAAAACCATGGAGTTCCCGTCCCTTTGCCCTCCTGAATAATTTTAAACGAGCACATACTGAAACGTTGAATTAAACTATTTTTTTTGAAGTGAAAACTTCTTTAGCGGCGTTGAGCATAAAATCTTAAACTCGCGTCAGGACACGTGACCCTGACCGAAAAAGCGTAGGACGGCGCAGGGCGCTTGCGTGAATGTTCGTTGCTAGGTAACATTGTTTATAAAAGATGTACGTCACATTGGAAAATTATTGAAATAAGTCAACCATTTTTGCGAGTTTTACTAAAATCTGTTCACAAGATATTTCCAACAATTACTATTCAAGTTTTCACTTCTGCCGGCACTCCCAGAGTGCAACCCGTCGTTTTTTTTTCTTCTAATATAGTTTCGACCCTGCTCTGCTGATACTTTTTTAGGAGTTCTGGGCTAGTCTTTCATATTTTATTGTAGCACTATTATGTGTTCGTCTAAAAGCAAGGAGTTCCCGTCTGTATGCCCTCCTGAATAATTTTAAACTAGCAGTTACTGAAACTCTTAATTAAACAATTTTTTTTTCTTCTTGTGAAGATTCGACCCTGCTCTGCTGATACTTTCTTAGGAGTTCTGGGCTGCTCTTTCATATTTTATTGTAGCACTATTATAGCTTCGTCTAAAATCATGGAGTTCCCGTCCCTCTGCCCTCCTGAATAATTTTAAACTACCAGTTACTGAAACTCAGAATTAAACAATTTTTTTTTCTTCTTGTCAAGCTTCGACTCTGCTCTGCTGATACTTTCGTAGGAGTTTTGGGCTGGTCTTTCATATTTTTTTATAGCACTATTATAGCTTCGTCTTAAAGCAAAGAGTTCCCGTCCCTCTGTCCTCCTGAATAATTTTAAACCAGCACTTACTGAATTAAACTATTTTTTTTTCTCTTTGTCAAGCTTCGACCCTGCTCTGCTGATACTTTCTTAGGAGTTCTGGGCTGGTCTTCCATATTTTATTGTAGCACTATTATAGCTTTGTCTAAAATCAAGGAGTTCCCGTCCCTCTGCCCTCCTGAATAATTTTAAACCAGCACATACTGAAACGTTGAATTAAACAATTTTTTTTTTCTTCTAATATAGTTTCGACCCTGCTCTGCTGATACTTTTTTAGGAGTTCTGGGATCGTCTTTTATGTTTTAATATAGCACAATTAGAACTTAATCTAAAACGAAGGAGTTCCCGTCCCTCTGTCCTCCTGAACAATTTTAAACCTGCACTTATTCAAACTCTGAATTAAACTATTTTTTTTCTTCTTGTGAAGATTCGACCCTGCTCTGCTGATACTTTCTTAGGAGTTCTGGGCTGGTCTTTCATATTTTATTGTAGCACTATTGTAGCTTCGTCTAAAAGCAAGGAGTTCTCGTCCGTTTGCATTCCTGAATAATTTTTAACTAGCACTTACTGAAACGCTGAATTAAACTATTTTTTTTCTTCTTGTAAAGCTTCGATCCTGCTCTGCTGATACTTTCTTAGGAGTTCTGGGCTGGTCTTTCATATTTTATTGTAGCACTATTATAGCTTCGTCTAAAATCACGGAGTTCCCGTCCCTCTGCCCTCCTGAATAATTTTAAACGAGCACATACTGAAACGTTGAATTAAACTATTTTTTTTTTCTTCTAATATAGTTTCGACCCTGCTCTGCTGATACTTTTTTAGGAGTTCTGGGCTAGTCTTTCATATTTTATTGTAGCACTATTATGTGTTCGTCTAAAAGCAAGGAGTTCCCGTCTGTATGCCCTCCTGAATAATTTTAAACTACCAGTTACTGAAACTCAGAATTAAACTATTTTTTTTTCTTCTTGTCAAGCTTCGACCCTGCTCTGCTGATACTTTCGTAGGAGTTCTGGGCTGGTCTTTCATATTTTTTTATAGCACTATTATAGCTTCGTCTAAAAGCAAGGAGTTCCCGTCCCTCTGCCCTCCTGAATAATTTTAAACCAGCACTTATTAAAACTCTGATTTAAACTTTTTTTTTTCTCTTTGTCAAGCTTCGACCCTGCTCTGCTGATACTTTCTTAGGAGTTCTGGGCTAGTCTTTCATATTTTATTGTAGCACTATTATAGCTTCGTCTAAAACCATGGAGTTCCTGTCGCTTTGCCCTCCTGAATAATTTTAAACTACCAGTTACTGAAACTCTTAATTAAACTATTTTTTTTTCTTCTTGTCAAGCTTCGACCCTGCTCTGCTGATACTTTCGTAGGAGATCTGGGCTGGTCTTTCATATTTTTTATAGCACTATTATAGCTTCGTCTAAAAGCAAGGAGTTCCCGTTCCTATGCCCTCCCTAATAATTTTAAACCAGCACTTACTGAAATGCTGAATTAAAATATTTTTTTTTTCTCTTTGTCAAGCTTCGACCCTGCTCTGCTGATACTTTCTTAGGAGTTCTGGGCTGGTCTTTCATATTTTTTATAGCACTATTATAGCTTCGTCTAAAAGCAAGGAGTTCTCGTTCCTATGCCCTCCCTAATAATTTTAAACCAGCACTTACTGAAATGCTGAATTAAATTTTTTTTTTTTCTCTTTGTCAAGCTTCGACCCTGCTCTGCTGATACTTTCTTAGGAGTTCCGGGCTAGTATTTCATGTTTTTTTGTAGCACAGTTATAGTTTAATCTAAAACGAAGGAGTTCTCGTCCCGCTGCCCTCCTGAATAATTTTAAACTGGCAGTTACTGAAACTCTGAATTAAACTATTTTTTTACTTCTTGTGAAGCTTCGACTTTGCTCTGCTGATACTTTCTTAGGAGTTCTGGACTGGTTTTTCATATTTTGTTGTAGCACTATTATAGCTTCATCTAAAATCAAGGAGTTCCCGTCCCTCTGCCCTCCTGAATAATTTTAAACCAGCAGTTACTGAAATGCTGAATTAAACTATTTTTTTTTTTCTCTTTGTCAAGCTTCGACCCTGCTCTGCTGATACTTTCTTAGGAGTTCTGGGCTGGTCTTTCATATTTTATTGTAGCACTATTATAGCTTCGTCTAAAAGCAAGGAGTTCTCGTTCCTATGCCCTCCCTAATAATTTTAAACCAGCACTTACTGAAATGCTGAATTAAAATATTATTTTTTTCTCTTTGTCAAGCTTCGACCCTGCTCTGCTGATACTTTCTTAGGAGTTCCGGGCTAGTATTTCATGTTTTTTTGTAGCACAGTTATAGTTTAATCTAAAACGAAGGAGTTCTCGTCCCGCTGCCCTCCTGAATAATTTTAAACTGGCAGTTACTGAAACTCTGAATTAAACTATTTTTTTACTTCTTGTGAAGCTTCGACCCTGCTCTGCTGATACTTTCTTAGGAGTTCTGGACTGGTCTTTCATATTTTGTTGTAGCACTATTATAGCTTCGTCTAAAACCAAAGAGTTCCCGTCCCTCTGCCTTCCTGAATAATTTTAAACCAGCACTTACCGAATCGCTGAATTAAACAATTTTTTTTTCTTTTTTTGTTTGGATCAAAGTTTATTTTTTTGTTTACTTAGATCGACAGAACTCTTTCGAAAAAGTATAAGGAACTCTAGATATAACCGTTAGGAGTCTAAATCAGTTTTTTAATTTTGATTTTGGAAAAAATGATCTGCCGACGGAAGTTAGCAGAGCATATTTTCATTTTCATTTTTTTCAGACAAAACGCCAGAACTATGTCTAAAAAGTATAGGGAACTCTAGAACTCAACCGCATGCCAATAGAACTCACATTATTTCATGCTCTGCTGAGAAATGATCTGCCAAGTTCACCGACATGGTAATTCGTGAGTCCCGCGACCAACGTACCTTTACCCTAACAAAATTAACCTGCAAACTAGATCAACCCCTATGACATATCGCCGATGAAGAGTTAATAAATAATAACTGCAAAAACGCAACTTTACAGGAGGCGAAAAAAACGTTTCTAGTCCTTTTAATTATTTTTTTAGTATATTTGATATTTTAAATGTTTTATGTAAACTGACTACAATATTATGCAATCAATGATTTTATTAGTTTTTAGATATATTTTAGATAGATTTTATTAGTATCTATTGCCATCGTAAATGACGTAACACCACTTTGTATATATTGCAATAATTGTTTATCTTGCAAAATTAATAAGAATCAGACCTAAGATCTTTGTCAGCATGTGCATTACTCTATTCTACAATAAATAATGCAATAAAACAAAAATGGCCAAAATGTTAGATATTATATATTGACTCTTCATCGTCGATATCACAAAAACAAAGCGGTTACACATAGTGACACGAAATGCGACTTCCATTCCCACTGCTGGGCAAATATCACTCCAAATACCTTTAAAGAGCTCCCCGAACCAGATTATTATTAAAAACAACGACAGCACTGTAAGCCAATTGAAATAGCACAACACGCCAATACAAACTACAACAAAATAAATTGTACATCATGAACAAAATGTCAAAATATAAAGAAGGTTTTCATTTAGTTAGGTGAGAGAGCGTGCCAAAAACACCACGTTACTGCTTGTCTGTTTGTTTGGAGCAAACGTAATATCTTCAGTGGAAATACACTGACAATCGAATACTTGATGTGGTTCTCATGTACAGTCACGAGCAATTATATGTATATATCTGCCTAGCCTTTTCCCAACTATATTGGGGTCGACTTCCAGTCGAACCAGATGCAGCTGAATATCAGTATTTTACATGGAGCGACTGCCTATCGGACTTCCACAACCCAGTAACTGGGTAATACGATACCCCATGGTAAGACTGGTTCTCAGACTTTAGCTTTTGACTAACAGTAACGAGCAATAAAATTTGAACACTTAACAAAATTAAAAACGCGACTTTCTCTTGAAATACTGGGAGCCTACCACGACTTAAAGTGAGAGTAGTTCCACTGTGGGAACCAGATGGCGCTAGACGACTTGTATAGTTTTGTCTCTTTCCCACTGGCCTTTGCTTTGAAATAAGACATATTTCGTAATAGCACGGCTTCCAAAGGGTAATCAATATGGTAGGAGAACTTCGCTTTTGAATTCTGTCATATGTATACATATAACTGTTCGTGACTGTACTCACATTTGAGGTTAGGAGAATTAACTTTACGTAGTATATTAGGGGAAGGATTTGCCTTTGAGCTTCTAATTAGAGCGCACCAAATATTGCTGTGCTTATAAAGGACAATTGCCACAGACCAGTACCAATTTCGCGGAACTTTCTAAACAGGCTAACATAATCCTGGAACGTAAAGGGCAATTGAAGGAACACGATGAATTTCAGTCAGTACGAGTCTGACAGTCCTTTCCGCTCCACCCAGGGTGGGAGAACTCATTAAAATTTGATGATTTTAGCATCTAAAAACGAGTAGTACCAATTACAATACTAGACTGTTTGTGTATGTACATTTTTTTATTTCTAGTGCCGGCAACGTTTAAAAAAATGTTTCTATTCTAAAACCGATATACGAGTACATAATCGATTTTAAACAGACATACTATCCCTTCATTCTAAAGTTATGCACATGCTGTGTTACAAAACGAGAAGTGAATTAATCCAATTGCATATCAAAAGCTAACTGTTCACCTGTGAACGAGGGGACGTTGTCTGAGGTGTGGTCTCAATACTGGCGAGCAATTTTAAACCTTCAATGTTGATAAAATGCAATATTCTGACAAGAAAAATACATAAGATGGGCGGGCTAGCTATCCAAAAACTCCCAAACAAAACTAGTGCGTTGATTTCATCCCCCGTCGCCGCGCTGCCCCGTCAACGGGGTAAATGGGAATAATTGTTTTATCAATCCCGCTAGAATCAGTATCAATTTAACGGGGTAGATTGCACAGGATAATAAAGTACTTGGAGCCATACAACCCGATGATCCTGTCCCGTCAACGGGTTGGATCGAATCACCAGTGTGTGGTTAGTCCGTAGTTCGATACTACGGTAGAGCAATAAAAGGGCATTGAGAGCTTTGAACATCTCGACCAACCAGTACGGGCCAGATTTTTTATTCTCCTGTGCAATCCACACCGTAAAATGTTGACGGTGACTCTAGCGATCGATGAAACTATTTTTCCCATCCGTCCCTTTGACGTCCCCAGCGTCAGTGGGGTGGATGAAACCAATCCAGCTTAGCTGAAATGAAAGCTCGTAAATTTCGTGAACTTCTGAATTTCAGAACTCTCATATATAGAGATTTGTTGAAAGAATTGCTAATACAGCTTTATTCTTATCTCTCACAATCCATTGGCTCACTCAATGAGGCGATGTGATCAGTCGTTACCTTTGAAGTTCAGTTAACCTTTCTCGTGTTCTCATGCTGTTGTGATTGAGTTATCATTCAGAATCACATGCACATTACTTTTTTAAGTAAAAATAATGTCCGACCCTAGACATTTCTCCTGTATGCATTTACAGACATTGAAACTCACATACACAAACACCCAAACCCGACTAACTACTTGCAAATCATACAAATATTTGTTTCGTGCTGGGATTAAACCCACGACACGCTGCCCAGCAGTTGATTAATCAGCCACTGTCTCATACAGAGACATTCAGTTTGAAAGGCACTTTCAAATATGTTTGCATGTTTTTTATCCATAAGTAAGTACAATAAATGACCAAAATGAAAGAAATTCTAATCTTTCGGAATGGCGTATTTGAACCACCAATTTATTTACGAGTATTTAAACCTCATAGGTTAAAATTTAATGCAATTGTCATACTTTTTAAGAGCTTTAAAAACGCTATTCTCTTAAAGGTTTTGTATGGAAGAAGCAAACCGTGTCGTCACTAATTAGCTAACATAATTATCTCTCTGTATTATTGATTTCTTGAACTTATCGTGTTTTCGGGATTAAAATGTGTTTTTAACTTATTTATTTTTTGATATTATTGGTCAGTGGCGTCAAATACTCAATTATCCGTCCTCCTCGCTACCACTGACGCATACCCTAAATCCCCCACACATTTCGACATAGGCTCATGTTGTGTTACCCTCCGTCCTCCAGTCTAGACGAGGGGGTCGCACAATAGCCACGATTTACGCCCACAAACTGTTTACTGTCCATTAACTTTGAATACTTAGTCCATTGACTGGAGGTGAAGGCTTAACGATGGTTAGGTTTAGTCTATCACGTCTTTAAGGTGATCTATTTATGATGTATCTAGGTTTTAAGGCACAAGTTATTTTTAATCAATTGTCTTGTGTTTGTGTTTGACAACTATCTCACCTGCATTCGTAGCAGAATTATTCTCTATTCTTCCTATAATTAAAAAAATATATATTTCTAAACATTTCGATACTTGTCAGAAATAGAAAATTCATACATTTGAGATAAGATTAGGAGAAGGATGGGGAAGCTTTCTTAGTATAAATTAGCAACTACCGTTACCATTCTGCGGTATGTGTTTGTTGATTTAGAGAAATAATTCACACTGCAGTTGAGATTGTGCAGAAATCTGCTGTTTATATAAAATAGTAGTGTTGATACAGTTTGAAGTTCATCTTATTAGTCATTATTTAGTTGCGCTCAAAGCTGCGGTCGAACATTTTCCTTGCATTGCCTGAGATTCCGTGTCATGATTTCCGTATTCAAGGAAGTTTTACCAACTTTTTAGGATCAATACTCAAATAAACTGCTTGGAAAATTACAAGAAATGAAAAAAAAAAACTATAGAAATGTATCTCTTAGTAAGTTTCTTAACCACTTTTTTATCGTGGTAAAGTCATCAAATGAGTCCTCCCACCCAGGGCAGAGCGGGAGGGACTGTCAGACTTGTACTGACTTAAATCTACGGTGTCCTTCAATAGTCTTTTACGTTCCGGGATCACGTTAATTCATTAGTCATTAGTATTATAGATTTGAAATTAAGTAATTGGCTTAAATTGTAGGGCTTCAGTACTCGTTGTTTTGGGCATTCTAATTTTGAAGTACAAGAAATACAAATTCCCATTTCAGAATATTGATGTTACTGCAGAGTTCAAAGCGAGACACATTTTGACTGCAACTGGCAACACTAACATTAATTTTGGCGCATAAAGGTTTCATACCAACATATTGCTTTCCAAAACTACAACATGATTGAACTCCCACAGCCTTTATAGGCCACATATCCGAACACCGATGGAGTAACAAACGGGTGTAAATCACTATAATTTACAATGGCAACATGGCGCCTGCGTCAGTGACCTTGACCGGTTGGCGGGAAGCCAGCCGCCATCTTAGATTTAATCCTGCACTTATGCATATTATCGAATGCTTTCTCACGATTGTTTGTGTAAAGTTGCGTAATGAGATTTGTGAGATTTTTATTGAGGCTTTTAGTGATTTATTTTCACTCTTTCTTAAACTTGTAATTTTGTGTTTTACCTATTGTAATATTCGAGAATACCGAATGAATGCAACAACAATGTCAGCTACATCCTTGGGGTCTTAGTCAAGAGTGAATAAGTTACTTCTAGGCAAGCGTGCTTCACCGTCGACCACATCATCGGTTGCCATCAGGCGAGATAGTGGTCAAAGATCAAGAAACGGAATTAGAGGCATTTGAAAATAGAAAAGTCCTGAATGTCTGACAATCAGTTTTGCGACGGGGTATCGTCCTAACAAGTTACTAGGTTATAGAGGACAATTACTAGTCAGATGATTAATGTATGCTGTGCTCCAACTGCATGTGATGAAATCGGAATCCGACTTCAACATCTTTATTTTTTAAGTTTAAAGTACACTAGATATTTCTCCTATGTCGCGGGTGCGTTTACAAACACAGAAACACACAAACACCCAGACCCGGAACAAGTACTTGTAAGTCGTACAAATATTTGTTCCGTACGGAGGTCGCACCCACGACACGCTGAGCAGCAGTCGATTGTTCAGTCACTGCATAAGAGTCAAAAGTAATTTCAGTCTATTTCGAAATTAGGTCTTCAAGTTGAGTACCACCAGAAACTCCTAAGCCAAAAACTTCTCAAATCTAAGCAAAAACAAATACCATGCCAAAACTGAAATAATAGAAACAGTCATTCATTTTCACATCAAAGCGAATACTGCAGGACAATAAAACATATTGAGCTAGTGCTAATTATTTGGCGCGACGCCAGAGGGCGCTGGTTCCTCAACGTTATGTAGGAGGTGATGTGTAGACAGGTCGTGATAACCGGTGGGTGGGAGAGTGATGAGTTATGTGAACATATAGATATTCTACCATTTATTGAAAATCCTAACAAGCGAAGTTTAAAATTATTTTGCACGATTACGGTCCGAGCTCTCTCTCTCTCTCTCTCTCTCTCTCTCTCTCTCTCTCTCTCACTCTTGGAGGAGGGTTGTCTCGCAGCATGTGTCATAAACTCATAATAAACACAAACATTATTCCTAATGCAATCCTCTGTAATTAGAAACAAGTTAGCTCAATGCTTTATAAATATATTTAAAATCATAATATTTGAGAATTACATTAAAATTCTTAGAGATTATCATAATGCGCAGGATGGCAAGTAATGGGTAACTCGACGTCCGATCAAAATACCAGTCCCCTCGCGTAGAGTTCCACTCGAGGCCTCATCTGATGGCTTTACCACCCATAAAAAATGGAGTATTTTAACATGCTTCCCTTTGACGATTAAACCTTCTCGATGTTTAGATAGATTGGGTAGATTTCCATATCTTCGTGCACCCTTTTGCTTTTCGTCAACGTCATTAAAGATATAAATTCCACCAGGGTCTGTGTACTCTATAGAACCGCAAACATTATGTGGTATGACGTCACAGGGTGCGGAGACCAAGGTAATGTGACATGACATACATATCTATGGGTTTATACCTAGTGCTTAGCTGGAGAATCTAGGTCTTGTTAGTGCTGGGGAACGTTTGGTGACGTGGTTTCTTGGGTATGGGGTGGGGAGTAGCTAAGTTTTACATTTTATAGAAGAGTGCCTGTATAACATACCTTCAGTTTATGGATGATATGAAGAAATAAAGGAGTGTTTGATAATATTAGATAAGAAAGAGATGGAACAGAAATAACGTGTCAAAAAAGTGATCAAGCAGCATCATTTATTAAACGTAGAGTAAGGCAGGTGTTTAGTAAGCCTTTAAAAGTTATATTCAGAGGGTCCAAAAGGTATTCCAGGCAAAACATTAGAAAGTGTCGAAGGATGGGCGATTTTGGGGACTGCCTTGTAATTTGCGAGTAAAATTTGACCTTCAAAAATCCTGATAAACCAGTTTATTTTGGATAAATGACCTTTGATTTGGATTTTATATGGATTAAGTTAATCAAATGCAGATTTCCGTTGAATTACAATAAAAATTCATTCGCTATTTGCGAGATGCATGTATATGCATATACCTGTTTTCCATGGGGGTAGGTAGAAGCTTAAGAACTCACTTAACTAAGCCATAATGCAGTTGAAGGTAGCGCATGCTTGTCCAGAACTAACCTATTTACTAGAATCTACTGCTAACGGGAATATAACCCTCCAAAGAATTTCACTCTACCCTGATTGTCTTGCTATCAGCAAATGAACCATATTTTTTCTGCTGTAGGTATCTTTTTCTTTGTTTACTATCGTGTTTCTTATACATAGTGCCCATGTGCGTATTTGTCCCAAATAAATAAATAAATAAATAGTGCTAGTAAGTGTCTAGTTTCAGTCTTTATATGTATTATTTATTCATGAGCTTCTATCAGGCGCCGTTTATTATTGTCTATATTTGTATTCTGTTCATACACACAACAGTTAAATTCACATGTAGTCTGTCTTGTAATAGCAGCTACGTTGTGAGCCTATTTAATTATGGTTGTCAGCAACGAATTTGCAATAAGAGCTAAAGGATGGATACGGCTTTCAGTACAAAAAAAAAAGTAATTCTGCACTCCTTCATAATTATAAAATTTTCATTGAGCCAAATTGTTTGGCACTCCGTCTGCGTATTTTCCAAAGAAACGACGAATTAAACGAATGAGAAACAGTTTGTTTAAAACTTTCTTTGAAAATACATATGAATAGAAACAACAGTAAATAGCATCTAAATGAACAACCAGGTACTAAAATAAACTAACCCTGTAGGATAGAGGTCATGCAGCATGCATGACCTCTATCGTACAGGGTTAGCAGCATGCATGCTTTGAACCACCCAATGCAGAATGTTAAAGGAGAGATTTGGAAGAAACTTCTCTTCCACATCTCTACTTTTGTAGACTTGTGCACTATCGAATTTCTTTCGGCCACTTTAACGAGATGCTCTGTCTGCGTGGTCGGTTGAAATATTCAAAAATTATAAATATGTTTAAAGCTAAAATAATCTAAACCAAATAGACCGTGGTTGACCTTTATGGGAAGGCCCCGAATATAAGCGTTCTAGATATTTTACGGTTCTTTGGTCCTGTGTGCCAGTCTAAAAATGGCAGGTGAGGGGACAAAATCATCCCATAGGGACCTAGGTCGGCCAGAATTTTAAAATCTTGCTTATGAATGACTAGCTCGCAGTTTCACGCCCGCTGCTCCGCTCCTATTGGTCTTAGCGTGATGATATATAGCCTATAGCCTACCTTGATAGATGCACTATCAAAAAAAAATGAATTCGAATTTGTAGCTCCTGAGATTAGAGCGTTCAACCAACCAACCTCTTCAGCTTTTATAGTATAATTATTAAGTATTGATTTTAGATAAGTGTTCGTGTTCATGATACGTGATTTAGTTTGAATTTGCAATTCAGATAAGTAGTAATCTACTCGTAAATCTGATCTTTATTTATTTATCCTAAACCTTAGTAGAGGTTCACGTGCCCCTGCTATTACTTAAGAACAAGAGGCAAAAGGCCGATCATTGAATTAGCCACGTCGTGATATGCCTAAGAACATAATGATACGCTGACATTTCAATTTGGAAAAAGCTTTCCCCGATACCCTTTAGGAGATATTTAAGGAGGCGAGGAGAAGGGTTAGTTTGAGGAGGCACAGCTCTTTAACCAGCCCTTGTCCAGGTCATCTCGCCCGTATTTCTGGCCCTGGCAGCGCCGTCCATCTTCCAGCACCCATGGCGTAGGATATTTTCACCCAGACTGACGTAGCCCACCCATCTTATTTAAGCCTGGTTGCATTTACTAAAATATCCATTCCCCAATCCGGACATTTCCAAAGACGCATTGACTGCAAAAGCTATCATAACTGACAAATGAAGTCCTTAACAGAAATCCAATCAAACTCAGCGCACAGCTAGTTCATCCATACTAGTGCACTAATCCGTATTGTTGGAATGTCTCCACGCTCTGAGCTTATTACAGAACTTTGCTCAAATCCACTAGGATTATGTTTGAATTCAGTGTGTTGACGTAAAGTTGTGTGTGTCAGTTTAGTGTAGGAAAATGTTTAATTCTGTTCATTTGTTTACAAAAGTGTTCATAATATTGTCTAGTACTGCATGTCTCCGACCCCCCCCCCACCCTTATAGCCTCAGGACCAAAACAGCTTTCTACTACTGAAAGAATTTTCAAAATTGGTTGAGCAGTTCCTGAGATTACCCCCTACATACAAACTAACAAATTTACTTCTTTATAATATTAGTATAGATATACTTTTTATTTTAATATTTATACCTTAATACTATTTATTATTGTAATAGTTGTGGTTTATAATTACTTTTAAATTTAGTTTATACATCTTCATCATTATCTCATCATTCATCATCATCATTATAATGTAGTGGTTGCAAACACGACTGCTAAACAAGAGGTCCTGGTATGTCAACCGATGTGTTTATTGGGTTCTTATATCAGGATTTTCTCAGTAACAGCCACTGAGTATGAGATTTGTGCTAGGTTGATGGCAATAGGCTCGCCCCCTATTACATGGGGTTTTAGTCAATAAAATTATTTTACATGGGGGGGGGGGGGGGTCGGAAACTAATCCCTTCTGAATGGTAGCCACATGTCGGATAATGTTAGTGATAGAGCAAGCTATCTTCACTCTAAGTTGGTACAAACCCAAGTCAAATATACTGTACAACCAGATAAATGTGGGTGTTACACTATTTATTATAATCTGCCTAATCGTTCGAGCATCGGACATCGTTATAAATAAAATGTTATGTAATGTGTGCCTGTAACAGTTACAATACCTCGTAGGTCACGTCCAGTCAGACTTGACGTGACTTCTGTACGTGACCCGACCTTCATTGCATTGAGACTGTTGTCGAGAGATAAATTCCTCTCTTATGTAATTGACCTCTACGAGACATGTTTACTATTATCCCTGCAGAAAGAGTAAAAGTAAAATATCGTGACCTAAGATTGTGTGTCAGTCGCAACTCACAGCTATGGTCAATTTGTATATCTCATATCATCCGTAGGATGTCTACTTCTGGTCGCGGGACTCTGGAATTACCGTGACCCCGGTACGTAAAGAGCTACTGAAGGACACCGTGGATTTTAGTCAGTCAAGTCTGACAGTCCCTCCCACCCTGCCCTGGGTGGGATAAAGATGTCTACTTCTGAACATAGGTCTCCCCTATAGATTTTGAATAGGACCGGTTGGAAGTGGCTTGCATCTAGCGTGATCCTGTGGTCTGAGATCGTCTGTCCACTTTGTATGAGGACGTCTTACCCTGTGCCACTGGCAGGCACAGACGTGGTCTCTATTACAGAACCTTACAGCTGTGGGCTGTGTATGATGTAGCTTCGTGTCAGTAAGCAAGTTATTTTGAATTTTTTTTTTTTTTAACTGTGGTAAAATCATCAAATGAGTCCACCCACCCAGGCATGGCGGGAGGGACTGTCAGACTCGTACTGACTAAAATCCACGGTGCCCTTCAATAGCCCTTTACGTATCAGGTTCGGCGACCTGATGAGACAGGCCCGCGACCGAAATTATTGGTTATGGTCTGAAATACCCGATTGCTCTCAAAATAAATAAATAATAAATAAATATTCCACAACTATCACACAACGCCATCTAGTCCCAAGCTAAGCAGAGCTTGTGTTATGGGTACTAGACAACTGATAAACATACTTATATATTTCTAAATACATACGTATTATAGATAAATTACACCCAGACACAGAACAAATGATCGTGCTCATCACACAAACAATTGTCCTGGGTGGGAATCGAACCCACGACCTCCGGCATAGCAGTCAGGGTCACTAACCACTAGACCAACAGGCCTGTAAAAGTAAAGCTTTCATGTAATTGACAACACAAAAGAACTAACTTTAAACAACAATAGTATTTTCCAGCAGTCACAATACACAGTAGAACTCGAGTTAACACATGATAGTCTAAAGACAGTGGGAAATGGATGACCTATTTATTTACCATTGTGTAGAACGTGGAATGAAGACACGGCACCACTTTAGTGAATTGTTTTGTCTTGTCTGTTTGTTATCTAATGGATAGGAACTGCAGAGCATTTATGTCATTTAGTTAGACAGCTGTTACACCTGTATCTTTACTTACTTAGTTTGTTTGGATGTATGGATTTTTGTTACTCTCTCACGTAAAAACTATTGAATGGCTATGGATGAATTGGTATTATGTTAGGTTCAACTTCAAGTCTGATCTTCTAGTTGCTCCATACTAGGCATTTCTCCTGTGTCGAGGGTGCGATTACAAACATAGAAATTTACATACACACACACCAAGACCCGGAACAAGCATTTCCAGTTCATACAAATATTTGTTCAGTACGGAGATCGGACCCGCGACACGCTGCGTAACAGTTGATCGTTCAGCCACTTACCCAACTGTGGCGTAGAATTAAAATTCAATCATTGATAATCTTGATTAAGAATAGATACAGAAATGATAATTCAATGATCATCATTTCCATCTTATGATTGTAGTAGCTACAACTGTCGTAGCTGCTACGAGAGTGCCTCTACGCCTGGCTACGGCGTAGCAAGATTCGTAGCAGTCGTAGCGGCTTTAGACAAAGCCTCGTTTACTAAGTTTCTTATGTGTTTTAACCACTCTGCTCGACAACATTTTGACACATGACACATCAGCTGAGTCGACCGGGTGATTCGAAATTTGAGATAATATTGAAGATTTTTGTCAATTTTCAGCATTCGATTTTTTTATCAAAAATATGTTACTACAGTTATTTCATACGATAAGTTTGTGAGCAATATCTCCAAGAACGTGTTGAGGTCACTAAAACTGCGTCTTTCCACTGTAAAATGTGTGTAACATACAAAATGCTATGTCGTTCCAAAAACTATGTAATTTAGATGTGCTGAAAATATGTACATAAACAAGCTTCTCACGTGATAAGAAATGGTTAAACAGTGAAATAAATGAAGTAACTTACTACATGCATTATTAGATTTGCCAGTGTGCATGACATAATTTCATAAATAATAACGATCAAAGACTTGATAAAAATTACCAAAAACTATGTTGCAACATGACACTTCTTAGTGCTGACCGCAATCCCAATGTTCATATAACGATTGAAAAGGTTCATTCAGCCTAATCGATACTCGCAATATAATCGAACATGGAAAAAAAAGTAGTACAAAGACATGGACCGATTTATCTGCTTATTTGACTAGAGAAGGTTTACTCCATGCAATAAATCTATGGAACGGAATCTGTAGACTCTTTGGTATAATATTCCAAGTATTATTTCGTTTCGAAAATAAGT
Source organism: Agrotis puta (assembly GCA_943136025.2). Lineage (NCBI taxonomy): Eukaryota > Metazoa > Arthropoda > Insecta > Lepidoptera > Noctuidae > Agrotis > Agrotis puta. The sequence continues at coordinate 11,397,007 of OW964192.2, forward strand.
TTTTTATTAGGTACGCAATAAATAATTTAATTTTTTAATTTAATGATTGGGATAGAAATAAATATTGGTGTTTCATTGGAGGCCAAACGTGTGTGTCTTTTAAATTTAAATTCAACCATATAGTTTTACCCATATTGTGTCTTCTTTATTTAATTTCAATTTATCTGATTATTTCACTTTATAAAACGAATCTAAACAACGTAAAAAAAGACAAACACCGGGTTCGGATCAAATGCTGGAGGGAGAGATATGGGAGTACTTCCAAATGATTCCCTGCAGTAATAAACAATTTAAATTTCCAACGCGCCGTGGATGGCTAAATTCGAAACTATGAGGAATAGTGAAAAATACTGAAAGTAGTCTCGTGGCCGATTTTGATAAAAAATATAAACTACGTTGCATAAAATTAAATTTTTGAAATATCAATTTCCAGTAATCAAACCATTAATGTTCTGTGAAGTAATTACATGCGACAAACATAAAGTAAAAGGTTTTCTTTATTATATCGATTCAAACTTTGGTCAATGGCCGTAGCTCACTACATGTTCACAACATCGTGTTCTCATTTCAATTTTTTTTACGAGTAATCACTTCGCGGTACAAATACAATAACGAAATTTTTAAAATTCGAACTTTGAGTGAATTGGCGCGAATTTTGATTTTGATCTGCTTACGATGACTAAATTATTGTTTGTATAATATTAGTTCATATTTTACCAAATTAATATCACTTTACTGTAGTTTGTCGTATATCATTACGAATTTGATCCTTAACAGCGACACTATGAAATAGTGTAAAAATATAGCACGTTCTTTTTTTTTTCATTTACAAGCTCTATTCCTGACCAGCAAAAATCTAAAGACGCAGACTTAATTTTTGCGATTGTAGGTGCGGGCTTGCGAACGGCGAGTATAGGGTAACTCACCGTCCGATCAAGGACTAGGCCCGAGACGAATGCGCGTCGTGTTCCAAGCGGGCTTTAAGGAACTATCAGCGAACTGACGAGGCCAAAATAGTGCCAAACGCGTGCCGGGCTAACGGAATTGTATTAAATCATTAAACGGGTACTGCGGTCCTAGAACGCAAAAGGCATATGAAGGAACAGGGTGGTTTTAAGTAAGTAATAGACATCTCCTTCCGCTCCACCCAGGGAGAGAATCATTTAAGGGTTTTTAACTTATAACAGTGTGTATTACTGGAGTTAAGTCGCGAACTGCATCATATCTAAAGTATCCTTAACAAATACCTATATAAAAGTATTATTTTACTGGTGTCAATACTGACGATTAAATATCTGTACGCGTGGCAGCAGATCAACCTACCCAAATCTGTCAAAATTTACCAATCGAACATTAACCTTCCACTATTGTGATAAGGTTGAAAATCGATTGAAGAAATTTTACAGATTGAGGTAGGTTGATGTGCTGGCGTCTATACTTAACATGGCCAAACCAATGTTACGAAACAATTTTGAGAATATAATAATTTCCTTATCTATCTTTTATTTGGTGGAAAACAAACTCATTTCTAATAAGCCTATCAAGATCCAAGGCATTCCATATTCATTCAACCTTAATTATATTATTGTACAAAACAAAATGTACATTAAAAATTAGCTAATAAATTAAAATTTATTATTTTGAATAGCGAGTACCACAGCGAGCGCATTCCAAATCCAATTTTTGGAATTAATAATTGGCGCGCATTCAAACATTTATTACTGACATTGTTCTTTTGTCTATTATTGCTTTTTGGGAATTATAATGTACGTAAAATTATTATAAAAGCTTTAAAAAATATTATAACAATTAATAATTGTATTCTAAGCTTAAAACAAATTTATTTTAATTTTTATTAATCGTTTTCTTCAATTCCTTATTTTTTTCATTCGAGTTGACGAAAAATTCAATTATGGAATCGATTAGAATATTCGCTTTCACACATCATTACGATTAAAAAAAATAAGCATGGTTGTCGATTATGAATACAAATTGAGTAGTGGTAATGAAAAATACGTGTTATTAGCTCTGTATTAGAGAATTACGCTAAGATCTGGGCTTTTTTACGTTATTTATAATATTTGACATGATATTTATCGTAATTTTTATTGAGTATAAACGCATGTGTGTGATCCAAGTGAAAAATAAAAATGTAAACAAACACGAGTGGCGCGAAACTTCGACTTCAGATATCAAATTCTTCATTACCACTGCTAATTTATGTTGAATTATGTATGAATTCGTTCCAATACTAAATGACGAGTTATTCATCCCTCCTATAATGATCCCTTAGATGTCCCAAAACCACATTTTTTATGATTTTTAGCCCAACCCAGCACTGCCATCAAAATGGCGACGATCGTATTTAGACTTCTGGATTTTGTTATGGTAAATTAAGAAAATGCGCGCTAAATGTAGAAGTTTTAATGGCGTGAACAAATCAGATTTTTATTTAACATTCTTAATTAATGCGCACTCATAGGATTTAACGCTCAGAATGTTATTATTTTTTAATTTAAAATAAGGATGTCATATGACTACAAAGTCTGCCCCTTTAGGACCCGCTACTGAGCCGGCGTAGGTCTATGTGTTCGGGTCCTTTAGGACCCGGTACCGAACTATACGGTTAAAGGTGTATTGTGTTTTTGCAGTATTTACTGACTATGAGGGATTATTCTTCTTCATAAATTAAGTTATAGGAGTTGCTATTTTCTGTCCAAATTAGTGCTTTTATTGGGTGGTAATGACATCAAATGAGTCCTGCCCTGTGTGGAGCAGAATAGACCGTCAGACTTACAGTCTTACTCACTAAAAACAGCCCTGTTCCTTCAGTTGTCCTTTTTCCAAGGGTCTGTACATAATTTAAACTTTTAAATGAACCTCCTTAGCATTACTGCTACTGACCTCACAACAGCCAACCATGACACTAACATCAATTAATATTAAAGCCTGCACGTTATTGTCTGCCTTGTTCCTTATTACGTAGCGAGGCGGCGAGGTGGAAGACGCGCTTTGATCTCAGTTGTGCCTTGACAGCCTCTCTCCACCTCCCGAGTCCTGATAGAGAGGGCAATGAACTTGGATTGAAGTGTGGATAGTTGTGTTACGTGGATTTTTGGACAGTGGAGGGTAGTTAAAATTTTTGTGAAGAAAATTGAAACAACACTTGATTTTGTGCTATTATTGGAAACTAGAGATCTTGTCTACAATGGGTGTAACTTGAAAGTAAAATAAACCGTCTATTACTCGACCATAATGCAGTTTTATATTGGTGAAAGAATTTTTTAAAAGGTAATTTATAATTGAATGTCCATTATAAACACACACAATCATATTTTTTTTTCTCTATACTGTTAGATAAGAATATAATTATGTAGGTTCGATGGGATTGGGAAAATATTTCTATTATTAACAAACAAATTAAAACCTCCCACCAGAAGTATCTGCCTAGCCTTTTCTGACATACCCAGTAACTGGTTAATCGTCCAAGTTTTTTTAGTGACACCATTATAATCAAGTTATGTATCCAAATAAAATTATTTGAATACTGCCCCTCTTATATAAATAGATATAAACTCCATGGGTGTGTGCCCGTTTATTTTTACCAACCTATCGTCAAGGACAACAAATCCGTCGCCATCCCACGTGGCAACCGTTCGTCGGATATTCGCTACCAAAGTATATATAATATACTTTTTAATATCTGCTGTATTTACATTTTATCAACAAAAACAGGAACTTGTCGTTTATTTTGGCGCCCAGCGTGGGACTTAAGTTTGGATTATTTTTATGATCTTCATCGCAGAGTAGAGTTAAAATGGAGTGCTATACAACATAGTTTGTACTGAGATACTGAGAAAAAACTGATAATGATTGATATAATTTACTTTACTACTGTGATTTTATGATTTTTTACCGCTATGATGTCGTATTACAAATTGTGTAAAATAACTCTCACCCTTTCTTCATCTTAGTGTATCGATCGTAATCTAAATTCGGTCAGTTTAGAATTCAGCCAAAAGTTTAGTATGATCATCATCTCGCCCTACAGATGTAGGTGAAAGTAAGCACTCCATATATTTTCTACTCTGTGATCTCATGTTAACCTTACGCCTTGACATTGCGCAATAAATGCTTTTAAAACTGGTCTGACAGATTTATAGCGACGTATATTATGTCGGAGGAATGTGGAAATGAAGAACTACGAGGTTCATGTCAATTTAGAGTGAGTCAACCGACTTGTCTGTAGTGGAGGGTATTTTTGATGTCAACCTCCACGAGGCTGTAAATCTGGTTTGTGTATTATAGTATCGTAGTGATTGGGATTATTCAAATCGGGTGGGGGCAAAGTTTAATAAAATAAATTAGTTGAATTTAAATCTTTTTTAACGTCCAAAAGCGCACTGGGTTGATGATATCGTTAAAATCGCGGTGAATAGGATGGGGGAGCATAAAACCGAAAAGTATGACAAAAAAGAGGAGCTATGTGAACCCAGCAGTGGTTGATCCAGGGTTGGAATGATGATGACTATTTATACGATGTTGATGCAATTTAGTGACGTTGATGAAAAACGAGTTGGCTAATGGAGAAGAAGAATAATTAGGAGCCACTGAAAAAAAATGAGACATGGGCTGGACAATGAAATTACTTCTTGAGGTTATGCGTGGTGAAAGAATGGCAAAATAAATAAATTGGTTGCCTCTAACAGAAAGAATTCCAGAGACCAAGCTACATACCAATTTCTGTTGAAAATTTTCATAAGCAACCAGCCAATTATGTTTTCGGAAGCAAAATAACTTTTTCCTTCAAAAAGTTCAAATGGTTCACTCTAAACTGCACTGAAATTAAAATGAACAGCAAAGCAGTAGTTTCAAACGTTCGTTTTGTAAAATACTCCATTTTCTCCTGTTTCACAGATTTTTAATTAAAAATGTTACGAACTTTGCAAAGTATGAACTAAATTCTACGATGTACTAAACGTTGCCAGGTATACAGAGTATCAGAGAATTTTCGTCTCATTCAGTGCACTGACCTGATTCCTATAAAGGGCGACGTACCTACCTATGACCTTAAAATTGACATTTCAGATGAAAATATTTTCACGTAAATGATCAATATCAAACTCTATTAGGTGATTTAGCTAGAAAGGAGGTGATTACTGAGATGAGTAATAGAGAGAACTTGAACGTTTTGAGAACCTTGAGGTGATAGTGAACCAGCAGGGGTCGTGGAAGTGTCTAAACAGGGTATTCCTGGGACATAAGGCTTTAAAAACACGTGCATTTTAGTCATTACGAGTCTGACACTCCCGTCCGCTCCCACACATTACATGATTTTGACGCCTAATAAAAAATAAGTTAAAAATGCGTAAGTAACCCCACTGCGAAAAAATCGCGCACTGAAAAGTATAAAACAAGAACAATATTCATTTTACCGAGTAATAGCCGTGGTCGTATGCCACCTAGCCAATAAAGATTGTCTGAAACACAACCGCATATATATATACATCCCCTAGAGGGCGCCATATTGGATTTGGTGACACGTCACCTACCATATAAAAAGCGGACAACTGAAATGCTTCTAACGTCATCTCATTTGTCATGTAATGATAAGTAGTTTAGATGTTATGAGGGAAAAAACAAACATACATACATACCGGTCAAAATCATAACCCTCTTTTGGCTTTGCCGTAGTCGGGTAAAACGAAGAATGGTGGTAGTAAAGAGTACACAAGCAAGCGTGCAGGTGCGTGGTGGCAACGTGTGTTTAAAGCAACGTTGAATGCCCAATGTGCAGTAGCTCTTAAAAGTTTTATTTAACGCAATCATCTTTAGCTTGGCCCCTTAAATTGGCCTGTATCAAATCTTGTGAAAGCTTTTTCGACCACTTCTACTGAACCGAGAGGTTCCCGTGACAATACAACATAGACGTACAACAGTAATCAAATTAAAATAACGTAATAGAGATACATTCTACCAATATTTTTTTTCCTTGTATTGTTGTGAAAATTCTTTATTTTTGTTCCATCGTTTCAAAAGGATTCTTCTGGCAAATTCGTTCACTAAATATGCAAATAAGAGCATGTTCGAAATATTGAACAGATTCCCTTTTTTGTTGTATCTATTTTCGTTGTAAATTTTTTTTGGTTGTTAAAATCTTCAAAGATGAGTCCTCCCACCCTGGGTGGCGCCGAACATTGTTAGATTCTTTCTGTCTTAATATCTACCATGTTCCTGCAATTACCCTTAACGTTCTAGGATCACAGTTACCTTTACAGACGGTCCCGCGATTTTTTTGTATCCATTATTACACGGTCGCGGGACTAACGAATTACCGTGACCCCGGTACGTAAAAGGCTATTGAAGGACACCGTGGATTTTAGCCAGTACAAGTCTGACAGTAGGGTGGGAGGACTCATTTGATGAGTTTACCACGCTAAAAAAAAAAACATTATTACATATCTTTAATCTTCGACTCTAAGACTGTTTTAGAATTTATATTGCAACATCATATAAGCACAGTAATCCTAACATTTAGTTAAACATAAGGTCCCTTCAGGATAATCCTGGTTACAGATACAGATGAGTTCTAAGCTCTCTTGATTGATACACGTAATTGCACGTCGCTTAAGATATGCATTATAAATTGTTGTAGATGGAATACGAGCTTTGTTTTACCAAGTTACTAGCTGTTGCAAGCAGCTTTGCCCGCTACAACTCGATTATTAGCCCATGGGAAGGTTATCAGGATAAAAATATCCTATCCTTTGTTACAACCTAATTTAATCCAAACCCGTTCAACAGTTTTTGAGTAAAAGATTAACGTACATACGTACATCCATTCATCCGTCACAAACTTTCGTATTTATAATATTAGTAAGAGTAAGATATTTGTAAGATAAATACTATAAGATGAAGGAATATTGTCTTGTGATACGTATTCACAACATTGTTTAGTTATCATCATTTTCTGCCAAGCCTTTTCCCAACTGTTTTTGGGTTGGCTTGGCGACTTGATGACCGGTTCTTAAATTGACACCAATTTAGATCCTACTTTATAAAGAAAAGTATACACCAAAAAACTTGAAGTTACAACAACAATAAAATTTACCAAATATGACTACTTAAAAACAAAAAGTGTAACAAAAAAGTGCAATACAAGATGGCGACGAGTGTTGTGTCGCCGTCCATATGCCAATGAGTTCTCCGGACGACGGGTGCGGCGTGCGCCGGCGGCGCAGCATCAAGCGACTCTTGCGCAGCCTCACCGCGGACAAGCTGCAGACAGGTAAACATGGACCATCACCGCTTTCAACTTATAGCAGTCGCTATAGGATATAGGGACTTGACTAATATAATGTCTGGACTTTAAAAGAGACAGTGAGTCTGTTTGTTTTGGCTGTTTCTTCTCAGAGTAGTCAGGTACGTACGTTTGTAACCATTTGCAAAAATAAATAAATTAATAACTTCGTTACAGCTTCGTTTTAGCTTCAACTGTTACTAAAGTTTTTTATCAAGTCCTATCGAGCGGCGTCTGAGCTTAGCTTTTGTGCTGCGTGTTGGGGGTTCCATTTTTGAACGGTATAAAAAAATGTATGGCTCGCAAGGTGTGGTTTTCGGTTGCACCTTGATACAGAGAAAACTGGTAATGCAACGTGATCTATTAAAGTAAGTTGCAATCGTAGGGTACGTTTTGATACCGCAACTTTACGGGATCGCAAACAGTGTTAGAACTGTAAATGATAGCATTTATTGGAACATTATTTTTTTCTGGCAAAGATATTCTTTCTAAAGATTCCGAGCCTGTACTTCTGGAGATTTCCCTGTTTCGGAAAATCTTTATGAAGACATAACTCATATCGAATTCACTCCTAGTAAATCGTGAATCAACTCATCCAAAAATAACCACCATTGTTTTTATTTGCACCAAAATTCTCAGATCCGTAAAATCGTAAACACATTATATCCCTTATTACAAACAGAGCACGCGTTAGGATCAGTTCACAATGAGACGCCTTGCGACGTAGTGCGACGTTACTAGAAATGCGTATATTGTCGTGTAGTAAAAAAACATAATTTTGAGTCGCTATTAAAAAATGTTCGCGGCGCGGCGCTGCTTTGCAAACGGTGAAATGCGTGTCTATTCGTGTAGTAAATAATGCTCTTTTGGAATGTGCGTTCAGCGTCGCGTGTCAGTGTGCCATCATCATTATCAGCCCATAAGTGTTCCCACTGCTGGGACAAAGGCCTACTCTCTGTGAGAGTGAGTAAGCCATAAAAATCCACGCGGGCCAAGTGCGGGGTTGGTAGATGTCACATTTCTTTGACATGCCGGTTTCCTCACGATGAATTTTCTTCACCGTTTTGGGAACAGCGTCTGGCTGAGTTCAAACCCAGGACCTTCTCAAGTTATGATCGATACAACGGGGCCACCAGCTCCTCGCTCCTCCCGCTCCTCCCGGTGTGTATTGATCCTTATTCCACGCACGCACGATGCATGCTTACGCATAGATTTCTAGTAAAATTCCGTCCATTTGCAAACCCACGTGTTTGAGCTTTGTTTCACAACAGTTCAATGCCAAGCACCCTGTTTAGATAATGTACACGTTTTGATGTTGTTACGGTATTTCTATTTAGTCATCATTATAGTTTATCTACTAAAATAAAGGAGAGTTATAGCTTCCGCGTTGAGTCACTTCATAACATTTCCCTAACTTTTGGAAGTGGCTACATAAGCATTAAGAAATTATTATTATAGATATTTTCGACTGCTTGCTCTATGTATATGAAATACTAGCTTCCGCCTGCGGCTTTCCTCGCACCCCCTCCACTCCCGCCGCCTCATAGCCTATATAACTCAGGACAGGACCTGTTCCTCAGGCCTTCTACTGATGAAAGATTTTTTGAAATCGGTTCAGTACTTCCAGAGATGATCCTCAACATACATACAAACAAACAAACAGATTTTGCCTCTTTATAATATTAATAAATAAATACTTCTTTCCTTCAAATATTTTCTTTTTTTTTTCACCTAACAGCTGCTGAAATTACATATTATTACAGAAACTCTAGAAATATATTCAATCTCGTGTTTTTATATCACATCGCCCCTTCTTTATATTGGCATAGTCCAATAAAATATTTTCGTGTACCGAACCTGTGTGCTTTTACGACTATTTACGATTCATGTGTACAATATGTTACATGACTTGTGTAGCATTTTCTTGTTTGAAAACAGAAGATTGTTACTCAAATATTATGTGAATTGGAGCAATTGGGAGCAAAATATACACATCAAGAATTGTTTGCGATCACTTTGAAAATCGGCATGTTTTTTTTACGGTATCTGTTATTATGATTACTTCTTCTTTTTATATTCTCTATTCAAAAATTAAGATTTAGAATCATCATCTGCCTAGCCTTTTCCCAACTATATTGGAGTCGGCTTCCAGTCAAACCAGATGCAGCTGGATATCAGTATTTTACATGGATCGACTGCCTGTCGAAACTCCACAGCACAGTAACTGTGTAATACGATACCCCACGGTAAGACTGGTTGTCAGACTTTAGAGCTTCTGACTAACAGTAACGACTGTCAAAGATCTATTTATTTAGCCACGAGCACCTCAAAAACAAAAAAACGATTTAGAATTTAAAACAATAAAACAGTTCAATAATTAAAACTTGAAAAAAATATGTTAGCATACGAAAAATATATTATTAGTGATCTCATTGTTTTTTTGATGTGTATATCACTGTTGACAGCACGGTTGGTGACTAATGAGTAAAAAGTAAAAAGTGGCAATAGACTGCTGCCCGGACATCAGTGATGGATATCAGTGTCTTAGGTTCGTTCCCCGCACGGAATAAAATTTGTATGTCGGGGTGTTTGTTTGTGAATTTCTATGTTTGTAAACAGCCACGATGGAACCGTCTGGTCCCGCGACCCAACCCCTCCAATAATCCCAAATTGCATCAATAACAGGTATCGATTTAAAATACACCTCTGTTCTGCGAGGGGTCACAGACTGATTGCATTAAAAAAACGATGCTCGCTCATTCAGACGACTGAGCAATCAGACGAATGAACGAATTGCAATCGGATCACGTAATGCAATCACAATAGATTTCCCTTTTAAAGTCCAGTACTGAAATGCACCTTCTGTAAGAATGATTGTCTTTACTGAGACCTGCTTTTAAAAGGACCAGAGAAATTTCACAGCGATCTGGTTCACCGTGGCGTATAAAAGCGTGGTGAAAAGTAATTCCAGTGTGAGAAAGAGATGGCGCTAGACGACTTATATAACTCTGTCTCTTTCCCGCAGTGGAATTACTCTCGCTTTAAAAAGTCTTGGGAGTCCTATTACTGGGAATTTTAACCCTACAACCCTCTAGCGATTAGTCCGTAATAAGTTGTACTGCTTTTTAGCAACAATCCCAAATATCTTATGCATATTTTGCTCTTTTTATGCCTTTTTGTGTGCGTCTTGAGTCCTCGACATCAAAATACCTGAGTAGCGTGTTTTTTTGTGGTGTAAAATCTCATGAGTTCTTCCACTCTGTTTGGAGCCTAAGAATTTCTCAGGCTTTTACTGACCAAAAACTACCCTTTTCATTCGGTTGCCTTTCGCATTCCAGGGCCGCAGTACTCTGCTAAGACAGTCCCGCGACTACCTGAGTGACATGGATTTTAAGAAAAAGCATTTTTTTTTTTACATTCTATCAAAATGTTTTGGGGGCGCGGGGCTTTTTAAGCATCTTTCATAAGCTGAATGTTACATGAATCGATTATAAACATTGTGACTGCATTTCTATACTTAATTAATTTCCTCTAGTCCTATCCTTCATCTAATTGATATGAAGACAGACGTCATCGCGGGCTGCCCACACGTGTGCCAGTTCCAATTAGACTGGGGTTTTAATTAACCGCATTGATGCCGTCTGGAAGCTGGCAGTATTGTGTGAGATCTAGTCAAGAGTACCATTGGAAGCTCGGAAAATATTCACTTCATTCGCAGTCGTTCACGTGGCATTGGGCTGAAGGAAAATCATTGTAAGAAACCGTCTTCGACGGCACGGTGGTAGTGCCGTCGTTTAGCAACTGGCTGCTTTTTTTTTTCTTGTGGTAAAATCATCAAATGAGTCCTCCCACCCAGGGCAGGGCGGGAGGGACTGTCAGACTTGTACTGCCTAAGATCCACGGTGTCCTTCAATAGCCCTTTACGTACCGGGGTCACGGTAATTCGTTATTCCCGCGACCAGCAACTGGCTGCTTGCAAATATTTTGTTTCATAGTCCTCAATACTTTGAAACGTCCTAAAATGGGACCGTTCAGATTGATCGTTATCATTGCGACGAACCGGCAAGAAAGTCTATTGTTGCTCTTAGCTTCTAGAAATAAACGAGTCAAACTGAAAATCTCCTCCACTTTTATCCCCAATAACAAGCAGTTTTTAGATTCATAGGCCCACTTGCACCACAATCACTAAACGGGTTTAGCGCTAAACTGCCTTTGAATATCACTGTATCTCTGTCAAATTGTTTGAAGTTGATAGAGACAGAACAATGTTTTAAATCAATTTAGCGCTAAACCTGTTTAGTGATTGTGGTGCAAGTGGGCCTTAGTGTTTCTTTTTTTTTCATGTGATCGTATATAAATAAGTTGTGTTACAAAATTTTCACTTATTTGAAATCGATGTAACTTCCTGGAGGTAGTAGGGGTCAGTACTACCAACATGATGTAGGTATGTATAAGCTCCAAGATATTCGACTTGTGGTAAAGGGCATGTTACCTGCATAATATGTGGTACATTGCTATGTGGTTACCCTAGTAAACAGCATGACCTGGTATATTAGGATATACAGGTAATAAAATTGCTTCTATAATTATTCATGCAATTTAAACAGATCCTATGCATGTTCAAATCCCTTTTTTATGTTGTTGATGGTTCAATGAATTACTTTTGTACTTATTATGTACTTAATTATATCGATATTTTATGAAGTTTTTGTTGAATGCGTAACTTATCTGTTATGTTTTCTCTTTTACAGGTAAGTCCATGTTGAATCAACAAAATTTTAAAAACTGTAGGCGATTAGGGGTAAGTACTATTTATAAATACTATTGTTAACGTAGAAATGCGATGAAAATGGTTTAATTCACAAAAGTTTCGTACAGCGCCATCTAGTATTACTCAACGGTATTGAAACCAAATAGTTGTGACTGTTTCGCTACTTGCCGCATTTTTAGTTCCGCTACTCACCGCCAGGTGGCGGTACCAGTAGCTTAAATATTTTTAGCTCACATGTTTTAGACTGAATCACCACTAGATTAAACAAGGAAGTTGTACTTCAATAATATTAATATTTGAAATATATCATTTAAACAAAATTATACAAGATTTGTACATTGTAATTGTTAGTTTGTAAACAATCACGTCATCTTTCGACGGGCGGGAATAATTTTCTGGGAAGCTTTTAGTGACCGCAGTGACGTGCGTTCATTCATGATTGTTTTAATATAAGGAGTTTACAACGTTGAATTTGACTTGTCATTCATAATTCATCAGTCATTCACCCGAGGTTTGTAGTGTAGAAGTTTGGATAGTAAAATTGGGGAAAATCTAGTGGCTTTTATAAAAGCTGTAAATTATAATATTTAAAGCGACAATCACATATAAACCACGTTCAAGAGATTTTGATTTCCTACAACACTGAGTTTCATGTGGAGATTTTGATAATTCAGTTTTTTAGTGCAAACATAGCCATAATTATAATCAGTTTATCCCTTTAGCAATCATTCGCTGTTGCCAGCCCCCGCTACAAATTATCCCATGAGAGGATAAAATCCTATGTGTTAATTCAGGTTGTAAACTATCTGTGTAGGTCAAAAAACGTCCATATATCCATCTATTCACACATCTTTTGCAATTGATAAGATAATAAGCATTAAGATAAATAAGATTTTCAATGAATGAAACCCTTTCCATCAATCTTTCATATGAAACAATCTAACTTCCACTTAAAACCGTATTCTAGATTCTAGCCCTTCTATACCACAAAAACATGATCTAAAACAGTTATTATTTATGATTTCACATTGAACTTGTAAACTATTCCTGGTATTCAGTCTAGTTCCGCTTGGTTAGACTGAAATGTTTGTATTTCAGCTAATTGTGAGTTTTCAGAAATGTTTCTGTGATAGGACATTGGCTTGGTTTAGTTCTGCTGACGAGAATCAGTGAACTATTTGAAAGAAGAAATCAATATAAAGTTTCATTAAGAGAGTAAGGAGCGATTTAAAAAAAAAAAGATTTCAAATGGATCTGGTCCTGGCCTCAATCTAGCCCAGAAGTAAAGAAAAGGCCTAAGATGCTCCAGCTCACCCAGGACGCCCGGGTCGACGACGCGTTGTGTTCCGCGCGCACCTCCAGGAGTGTCAGCATAGTGACGGGGCTCCCTGTAGAGGGCCAAATCGCGGGTTCGCGGGACTCACCAATTACCGTGACCCCGGTACGTGAAGGGCAACTGAAGGACACCGTTGATTTTAGTCAATACGAGTCTGACAGTCCCTCCCGCTCTGCTCTGGGTCGGAGGACTCATGTGATGATTTTACCACGTAATAAAAAGAAGCTTATCCAGGACGAACTGGAACACCTGGGTTACCTATTTAGACAGTCCTGCGACCCCAGCAGGCTTTGGCCCAGTCAGATTGCTGACAGCTCTTTGTGGCGCGTGGAACATGACGCGCTGACAATCCGGACTTGGTCCACGGCGAGCCACCCATTACTCGCCATCCGCATGACCACGCCTACAATAGCCGGAATTTGCCTCGCGCCTTTCGATGCCCAGGGCGGCTCCCGCGGCGGCTGGGTTGTTGGTAGAGGCTGCCTTGCCACTCACGCATCCTTCATAGTGCTATTTGCGGTGTGCCCCTTAGTCTTACTGAAAGGAGGGAAAGAAGAAGTCAATAAAATATGTAAATGATATAAGAAACCACTTACTTCAAGTAAACCCTATAAATCAAAACCTCTATCTTAATAACTTACAGCTTGAACTTGGTTTTATCGCAACAATTATTACACGTTATCTGTAATAATATCTGTGCCGCCTTCGCCAAGCCTGGTTACGTTATTTGCCTTATACGTGGTAATGCGAGCAAAATAAGGGTGAATCCATATGCTGCAGGTGATTTGTGGAAATATACGGAGTGGAAATTGAGATGGACACGCTACGGGCCACAGAATAATTCAAGAGCAAACGCATCTGACTATCTAACAAATATTATAAATGCGAAAATTTGGGTTGATGTATGTTTGCTTCATGTGACTGTCTAAACATGTAACCGTGACCCTGGAACGTAAAGGGCTATTGAAGGAACACTGAATTTTAGTCAGTACGCGACTGACAGTTCCTTTCGCTTCACCCAGGGCGGGAGGACTCATTCGATGAATTTCCACTCTAAAGTAAAATGGATGTCTGTTACTCAATCAAGCCGTAACAGCTGAACGGAAATAGATGTGATTTAGAGACAGTTTATAGTCTTAGATAACGCATAGGATACCGTTTAGATCAGTATTATATTCCTGTGGGGATAATATTCGAGTTACACGCGGGCGAAGCCGTTACCAACAGCTAGTCTATACCTATACTAATGTTATAAGAGGAAAGCTTTGTATTTTTGTTATGAGTATCTAAACTCAAAAATTACTGAACCGATTTGAAAGAAAGAAAAACTCACCAGCACAAAGCTTCTGTCCTGTGTGATGTACTCGTAGGCCTTACCTTTAATAAAAATATAATTAAAATGATGCATATTTATTTTCATTTTTTTTAATAAACTGTTGTTGTCCCACTGTTGGGCAAAGGCATATGTATGAATATGTATGACTAATTATTAATAACTAGCTGTACCCTGCCCCGCTTCGCTGTGGCACAAAAAAATGTTTTTTCAAAAAAAAATTGATAAAAACCATCCTTGATGCGGATTATACATGCTAAAATTTCAGCTCAATCGGTGTAGAACTTTTTGAGTTTTTGAAGCATACACAAACCAACATAACATTTTTATATATATAGATTTTTATATATATAAATATAGATTCTGTGTACAGTCTTGTCCCCGTGTATCAAATCACCAAATCAATTTTACAGGTTGGCTGGAAGAGATCTCTATAAAGAGATAAGATCACCTTTGTGAATGTAATTTTAAGTTTTGTTTTTACTATTAATTTGGTGCACAATAAAGAATATATATAAAGGCCTCCCCCATATTCTTCCAAGTGATATTTACATTTACAAGACCTGAATTATTACAAGTGTAGAATAATTATTTTGAGTTGCTAAATGACAGGCGTCATCACTCCGGTCGGTGACAATACGGTCACTCATTTATCAACAAATATCACGTCATTATTAAATACATATGTACATGAATGACGTTAGTTGTTTACCTGTTTGTATAGTATACGTTGCTGGTACGACAATTCCTTTAGTCGTTTTGTGGAAACTAATGCAATATTGAACTGAAATACATAATTGGCAGCATCAAAACTTGCAATCCTATTTAGTGCTTTAATTAAGGTATTGAAAAAATAATGTACACGTGCAAAGACGCAGTGGTAGACGCCCACGGCGTCGGACGTCGCCAGACGATCTCCGGCCACCGTAGGCGCGGGCATGCGGGCAGTGAGTAATGGGCGACTCGCTGTCCGACCATGGACCATGCCCGGGTCGACGGCTCGTTGTGTTCCACGCGCGCCTCAAAGAGTGTCAGCATAGTGACGGGGCCTGTATAGGGCCAAAGCCTGCCGGGGTCGCGGGACAAACGGATTACTGTGACCCCGGTGCGTAAAGGGCTATTGAAGGACACCGTGGATTTTAGTCAGTACAAGTCTGACAGTCCCTTCCGCCCTGCCCTGGGTGGGAGGACTTATTTGATGATTTTACCACAATAAAAAAAAACACGTGCAAAGATAAAAAGCATCAAAATTCGGGAGTGGTGACTCGTGACGTCAGAACTATGTAAAAATAGATATACCTAGAAGTGACGTATTGTGAAGTTTAAAAGCTTCGTAATTTTGGCCTACGTAATAAAAAATAAAAAAAAAGGATGGACCAATTATGTTTATTTTATTCAAAGATTTTGTTTTGGTTATTAAATTCCGCGGCTCGTAAAACAATACCTAGATTTTAACACAGCAAAAAAACAGAAAAAAATCTACTTAAAATAATAAACACTTCAAGCTTCGGCAGTCACTCACCACGGTTTGAAATACTGTGAATTGCAACTAAACAATACGAATCTAACTTCTTTTTTTCCACTATTTTAAACCGCGCCATCTGCGCACAAAATCCTCACCCGTACGTACACGCAACTCGTGCGCAGCTCAGCCATATGTCGCTGTGACGTCACACGCACCTTGCATACAACATTATCATACGGCGGGGGTCGCACCGCGGGAATATACTGACCTTTATGTAAACGTTATGTTAGAATTACATGATTACTATGTGGGCTTTTTATGACGGTCTAGATCTTAGTGTTGTACTATTGATGCACCTGGGTTTTGTAAACAAACGGTGGGACTGTGGTTGTAACGGTATTTTCTGTTTATATTAGTAGATAGAAGCAATATCTGGTAGGAATCTAGGATTATTTTACTTTATTGACGACTCAAATTCTAATTTTTTAATTCTAATTCTGACTTTTTTACCCGATTGCCAAGATGGTTTACGCTCGTATTTTGAATGTATTATGTTTGTTTCTAAACTTTTTCTCACAAGAGTCAGTCACGAACCACTGACTCAATTAGTTTGTAAAAACACTACTTACAAAATTATATTATCATTTCGTTATTAATAAGAAATTAGAAAAATGTTACCACGACATACATTAATTTGTAAGTCTTGCTGATTGACACTCGTTTCCTTTATTATTTCAGCGTACCCTTGACAAAAAGCTGGTATTACAAGACATACATTTTCATTCAAAGTCAAAGTCAAAGTCAAATCATTTATTTCAATTAGGCCATCAACGAGGCACTTTCAAACGTCGAATATTAACATTAAGGAAATGGGATGGGATGGGATTGATTCTACACCCATTCGCTAGGGTAGGTTTGTATGAAGAAGAATGGGCAAGAAACTCCATACTTACTCTTTTTAAAAATGTTTAACAATATTTTTATATACATCATTTGACATCAATAATGTGAAAGCAATGTACTTTAAATCTACACTAAATATTATTAAAAAAAAATGAATAAGAAAAAAAAATAGCACAAAGGTACATCGTGTTCACATTTTAACAAAATATTGCAATTACCTACAGCTATTTTACAAATATAATATAAGTGTGTGAGCATTCAAATTTCAACAAGCTTGATTTTGTTTAAACCCTACATTGTACTATGGAGCAGGACCAGCATGTTTCCAAACATTTTTATCTTGAATATAATCTTCTAATTTATAATATGCTTGTTTACTAAGTGTATTTTTTATGTAACTTTTAAATTTTCTTTCATTTAGAGTTAAAATTTCGCTAGGTATTTTGTTGTAACATTTAACACAGTACCCCATAAAAGATTTTTTGACTTTAGACAATCTAAAATAAGGTTGATCAATTTTATCTTTATTTCTAGTATTAAAATTATGTCTATCGCTTATTTTATTAAAAAGATGAAGATTTTTCCTAACATGCATTATATTTTCATAAATAAATTGACAAGGCACTGTCATTATATTAATCTTTTTGAATAGTTCCCTAAGAGATTCGCGACGACGTAGATTGTAAATAGCTCTGATGGCTCTCTTTTGCAAAATAAAAATGGATTCAATGTCAGCCGCCCGGCCCCACAGTAGAATGCCATAAGACATAATGCTGTGAAAGTAGCTGAAGTAAACCAAACGCGCAGTTTCGACGTCTGTTAACTGTCTTATCTTTCTAACAGCATAAGCGGCTGAGCTAAGACGGCTCGCTAGAGATGCTATATGGGGGCCCCATTGTAATTTATCGTCTAACGTGATTCCCAGGAAAACTGTCTGATTAATAAATTCCAATTTTACTCCGTTCAAAAAAACGTCGCAATCGCTACTTCTAACATTTGGCAAAGTGAATCTAATACATTTAGTTTTCTTTTCATTAAGAACTAAATTATTCAGAGTAAACCAATTTTGAACCTTAGAAATAGAGTCATTAACATTTTCTAGGTTATGTGCACGTCTATCTATTTTAAAAATTAACGATGTATCATCAGCAAATAACACCATCTGTGGTTGATTTTTTAGTAAATGGGGTAAATCATTAATATAGACTAAGAAAAGGAATGGACCCAAAATAGAACCTTGAGGCACGCCCATAGTCATTTCAGCCCCTGACGAGTTTACACCGTTTATCTGAACTTTAACCTGTCTATCTCTTAGGTATGAATTTATTAAATCAAGAGCTGTATTTTTAATTCCATAGTGTTCCAGTTTCAGCAACAGCGTTTCGTGGTTTACGCAATCGAATGCTTTTGAGAGGTCGCAGAAAATTCCTATGGCATCTTGCGCTTCCTCCCAGGAGTTAAAAATGTTCTTCAATAGGGTAACACCGGCGTCAGTTGTACAACGACCTTTGGTGAAACCAAACTGTTGATCATGAAAGATGGAGTTTCTATTGAAGTGACATAGCATTTGTGCAAGCATTAACTTTTCAAACACTTTACTGAAAACTGGCAAAATTGACACAGGCCTATAATTGTTAGGTTCCTTACAATCACCCGATTTGAAAAGTGGAGCAACCTTACTATGTTTCATGAGATCCGGAAACACTCCTTGATCTACACTAGTATTAAATATAAAAGCTAAATAAGGCGCAACGGTTTCTATTATAGATGTACACGTCTTCACAGACATTCCCCAGAGATCTTCTGTTGACTTAATTTTAAGATCTTTGAATGCTTTAATCACAGCTTGGGGGTTTGTGTGCCGAAACCTAAAATCCATCGGGCATGCCTTTACATTATTTCTAAGTAAGGCAGCAGAGAGTGCGGGTGACGAATTTAAAGACTCGGTCGTCTTAAGAGGTATGTTCGAAAAAAACTTTTCAAATTCCTGAGCTACTTCTATATCCGTGTTTATAGGGCCATGTGCAGTTTCTAAATTAAATTCGTTGTTGCGCTGTTTATTCCTACCTGTCTCATTATTTATAATTTTCCAAGTTGTTTTAATTTTATCATCAGCTGATTTTATTTGATTACTTATATGAATAGCTTTAGCTGTTTTGCACACAATTTTAAAAGTTTTTGAATATTTGGCAACATACTGATGAAAGGTAGTATTATTCAGATTGTGTCTCTTCAGACCATAAAGTTCGAAAAGCCTTTCTCTGCTTTTACGAATTCCAGTTGTCGCCCAATCACTAAATAAGAATTTTGTGAAGATAGTTTTAGTTTTTACTGGAAACGTGCGAGTAAATTGTGTACTTAAAATTGCAAAAAACTCGGTGTAAAACTCATTTGGGTCACTTATATTATTAAAGTTATAATGATCACATAACTTACTTGTTAGTGTTTTATTAAATTTTTCTAGATTTTTACATGTAATTGGCCTATACCTTATTTGAGTTGTTTGAATAGGTGTGTAGGCGCAAAACGTTATTGTTTGGCCACTGTGATCAGATGGCAATTTATTAAAAATTTCCTTATGCAAATAATCACAATTAGAAAATACATTATCTATACAAGTGGCAGAAGAAGCTGTCACTCTGGTAGGTTCCATAAAAATATATGACAAGTTAAATGATTTAAAAAGACTCAACAATCTGATACTATTGGAGTTATTTTCTAAAATATTGATATTAAAATCACCACAGACGATGACAGATTTACTACTACTACATACTTTATTTAACACATCTTCCATTATAGAATCGAATAAAGGAAGAGTCTGGTAATTTGGGGGTCTGTATACACACACTATCACATGCCTATCAAGCTCAACACAGGACAATTCAATGGTGTGTTCAACTGACAGCTCAACAATGTCATTTCGAGTTTTAGATTTAATTGATTTCTTAATTAATATTAATGATCCGCCATGTAACATACGCTTGCGGCTGAAATGGCTAACTACAGAATAATTATTATAACAAATAGACATAACTTGATGATCTTTTAACCAATGTTCAGTAAGGAAAACAATATCAAACTTGGTTGATTCCAAAAAGATTTCTATTTCCAAAAGTTTAGAAGAGCATCCTTGAATATTTAAATTAAACAATCTTAAAGTATGTTGCTCTCCTCTTGATAACTTATATTTAACTAATTTGCTAGAAGAAACCTGTTCATTATTCACTAATAATGAGTTACAAATTAAAGAGGTTTCTTCTGTTGTCTTACAATCTAGTTTAAAGAATTATCCGGAGTGTTCTCCACAACAGAACCATTTAGTGTACCAGCAGGAAGGGAATACCCTATCTGACTGGTAATGGTCTCTGAGGCTGGTGGTATACTAGGAAGATCCTCCTTCGTACAGCATGCAGGTTCACAACATTGGATCACTATGTTGTTAGGACAACCTAACAACACAGACTCGTCACTTAAACTACTACTTAACCTAGAGTCTAATACATCAGCAACAACATGGTTAATATTATATGCTATCAACATAGCAATCAAATGTCGACATTTCCAAGACAGAGATAAATGTCTCCGATTCAAAACAAAACTACTAACAAAATTGTTAGAATCAAAAAACAATAATTTGTCACTATGACAACATGTCAACATGTGAATGCAACAGTTTAACTTATAAATATGGTTATTTTCAGCTTCACTTAAACTATCAGAGTAAGGAAAAGCACACAACATCAGTTTTCCCACATTCAACTTCAGTAAGGAGTCCACACCATCCACTATGTCCTTTTTAGTTACATTGAAGCTATTTCCTAGAAGGAGAACTATAGAAGAATAGTCCTCTAGATTTGATTGAATCATTCTATTTATCATTTGTTTAAAACTTATGTTATGATAACAATGGTTAGTAAAACTATGGCTTAGGTAGTTATGTAATATTTTTCCAAAGCCTGACCCTAACTCATCACTAAAAAGTATAGTTTTACTCTTTTGATTATAAGTCTTTGCTGGAAGAGCTGACAAGTTAAGTTGGGGCTGAGGGGGAGGTGGTTTGTTGGCACAGCTGCAAGGGAGATTATTTGTCAGTGACTCATATCTCTCTGCATTGTACTTCACCAAGTCCAGCAATTCCCCAGCCTCAAACAGACGGTCACTTAACTGTTCCTGTGATCTTTCATATTTTTCAAAAATGTCCTTCAGCAAGCACTCCTTGTATAATAAATCATTTTGGAGGAGCTGAGTATCAATATCATATTTTTCCTTACATTGAGCTAACTCACTACAGCAAATATTAAGGCTGTTTGTAAGGTTCACACGTTTCTTTCTAAGGGAAATATTTAATTTTAAAAGGTTTTGTTTTTTAATTGACCTTTGTGACCGTTTTATTAATTTCTTAATTTTAATATATTTCTTTAGTTTATTATGACTCATAATAATAGGACACAATGGTATGGTGTCATCACCAGTTAAATCAATAGTTACAGCTGGCTCACACACAAATTTTGACTGACTACCAACCAACTCATGGAAAAGGCTATTGGTGTTTGTTAATTGTTCACTAATCTTCGCAGATTGTGAAAGTGAAAGGGCCTTATGGGCATCACATAGTTCCTGTTCCAGTTCTGATATTCTATTTATGGCCTGTTCATATGTATCACTGCACTTTTGGAATGTTAATACATGATGTTCTAGTTGACTGTGCCGGTCGGTTAAGTCCATGTGTTCGATGTGAAGTTCAGCCAGTTGGTTCTTGAGGAAGGTGTTCTTTTCAACAACCTTGTGCACCTCCACTTCACTGTCATCAATCTCTTGGAGCAATTTTTTACACTCCGCTTTAGAGCGATCAAGTTCCTTTAGCGTAGCTCTCAGCTTCCCTTCCAACTCCTTGATGGTTGCACTGCGGGTCATCATTTTGTTTTGGAATGTCACCTGAAATGTGTGAAGTTAAGCAGATTAATGTTTAATGAAAATAAAGATAATATGATATTTTACAAAAATGGGAGGTAGATAGGGGAAAAAAAAAATTGGAAAAGAAATGAAATTGAAAGTTATAGTTTAGAGTTAATTAATTAGAAAGTAAAGTATTAAAAATATATATTTATATATATATATAAAGAGATATAAAGGAAGTTTTACTGCTTTAATTCTGAATTTTGTTCATCATCTGATTTATTTGACAGTAATCTAAGATTTAGTCACATAACAGGGATTTTTTTATTATTTTAAAGGATTAAAGTAAATTAGGTAAGCTGATGAGCCCTATTTTGTGTAGTTTAGCATGTAGTGTTTATTGTCTGGGCGATGTTTACGTCTTCGATTCTGCTTCCACCAATTGTCAAGCAAAAGGAGTCATAAACCAGTGCCGGTGTGTGATGGACGTTGCTCAGAGACCTGAGCAGTATTCTGTTATGTTCCGTATAATGTAAATATTATCTACAATTACAAAACAAATAAAAATACTCCCCGGGTTCGATGATTGTTTGAAATCCGTCACCGTTGAGATGTTCCGTTGACAGCTGGTTTTAGTCACTGATTTTACGAAGATTTCGCGATAAAAACACTGTCTAACTACTGTTTCATGTATCTTATAACTAGATTAAACTAAATAACACTAATTTAACTTGACTTAAACACTTTTGACTATTTTTTATAAATTAAATCTACAGATCGTTATTTTTGACGACCGGCTACCAGTGTGGCCAGCCTAAAAAAAAATTCTTAAATAGATTTCTTCTGTGGCATTGGAAGAAAATTATCACTTGTTTTTTTTATTTCAATCTTACATTGTAACCAATCAATCCAATATTATATCTTTGCCAAGGCTCCATACAGACAGACATCGCGGAAACAGGTGTTATGCTAAGTGCAAGATTCGGCCGGCAGATGGCGCTGGACAGGTGCACAGATTACTTAAATATATAGACTCCTTACTTTCCAACTTTTGCGAACACATGCAACCTCTTTCTGTGCGAATATTTATGAATCTGTACAGTGTAACCCCACGATTCGTCTAGAATAAACAACAGATGTATAAAATATGGTTCGAGAAGAAACAGACGAAACAAACGACAGAAGACCAACGGCTTAGTGGTACACTATCGATGATCACTCATAGACCATGTACCGAAATCATGGATGATGATGAAGACTCATCTATCTATATATATAAAAGGAGAACTGACTGACTGACATATCAACGTACAGCCGAAACTACTGGGGCTAGGAATGTGAAATTTTGCACACTAATAAATAAAATAATGTAGGGGAGCACTAAGAAGGGGTTTTTTAAGGTCTTTAAGGGGGTGAAAAGGGGGAATTAGGAAAGTACGTAACCCACGCGGACGAAGTCGCGGGCAAAGTGCTAGTCAATTATAGATCATGAATGCGTGAGTGATACCAAAGACATACATAGCCAATGCATGCATAGTATGTAAACAGCCAGGTGGTACCGCAGATATCGTCAGCAAAGTTTTTTTTTACTTCATTTTCGGCGCTCGTTCCTACGATCTTGTTTTTCTTATTTTTGGCTGGGCTGGGCTTATTTAAAGTTGATTGTATCAGCTGGAAGTTGGGCACAGCTGTACTGATGTGATTAATTTACATAATGCATGGTTCTGACTGCGTTCATTTGCATTTAAATATTTGGTGTTAAGTTTTGTAGATTGTTTTTTTTTTTTTACAGTGTAAAACTTACTTAAACTTACTACTACTATCTGCACGAGTAGCATAACCAATTCTATCTCTATGCTACCACGAATAGACAAAATTAATAGAATAGAACCCTGTCTACTTTTATATTATTTTGTCTTTTCTGTCGTCAACAAAACTCGTTTCTACGGTACCATACTGCGCATGCTGCTGTCTAAGATCTATAATCACAAAAATATACGAATACCGCGACGAAAATAAGAAGAAAAAATTCCTGGAAATATTGTAATTATGTAAATTTCTGTAATTTACCACTGAATAGCATAGAGAAAGTAAGTAAGTATTTAAAAAAAACTCATGTTCTTAGTCTGCATCACGACTAAATTAAATGCCTGCGGAAACCCTAGGCCACATAGTATAATTAATGATGAATTCTTCATCACATCGCAATCGATATACAAGCAATTAGTGAGGAACGATCAGCTCTCAATGATTGACACGTGATTTATTACATTTCTGGGTTGGCAACATTATTGAAATTCGTTGATTAATTTGTATTGAAACATTACGTCTGCAATCATAGAAGGATTGGGTTAGATTAGGTTTGCTTCATGAACTGTATTTCATATTTCTCCAGTCCTTTTTTATGTTATGGAGAGTGATGGATACGGGACGCAAATAACCGAGAAGTATTATTTTTGAAGTGAAAACTTCTTTAGCGGCGTTTTGCACTTTGTTTAGAATGGGTAAAAAATGTTAAACTCGCGTCAGGACACGTGACCTGATCGAAAATTCGTAAGACGGCGCAGGGCGCTTACGCGTATATTCATGTGTGTTTATTACTATTCAAGTTTTCACTTCTGCCGGCACTCCCAGAGTGCAACCCGTCGTTTTTTTTTTTACTTGATAAATTCATCCAATGAGTGAAGATTAATTGTGGTGCGGAAAGGTATCCTTCAATTGCCCTTTAAGTTCCAAGGTTACGGTTACCCGTTTCGACAGTTCCAGGACCCAGAGCCGAGAAGTACGGCAGAAAAAAAGGGGGAGCCTGCCCTATACTCAGCATTGGGAAATCCCCGGCTTAAATGACCTTATTTTCAATAAACGGCCACAAATCCAAGCTATTATTAAATTACGGAAAATCCCATATCTATTAGTATGTCTAAATATTTTTGGAATTCCATTGCACTTTCAATAAATTCTCAGCGAGCTGTCAGCCCTGCAACAAGGCTGTCAATTTCAAACAACCCCGACCTTGATATAAACA
This sequence comes from Agrotis puta, assembly GCA_943136025.2. Classification (NCBI taxonomy): domain Eukaryota; kingdom Metazoa; phylum Arthropoda; class Insecta; order Lepidoptera; family Noctuidae; genus Agrotis; species Agrotis puta. Next base: position 11,422,039 of record OW964192.2, read on the forward strand.
AGTCATTAATTTATTATAATCAAAACAATCCCTAGAAGTCGAGAACATGAATGAGCCACGAAATTGATGCAATTTATCATTTCGCTCCAACGATGCGCAGGAGTTGATTTTTGGGTTCGCGCCAGCTAGCCACTATACTTGGTACGAACACGCTTCTTTTGTGAAGAAGTGACGATGTTGTATTGGAATTATTATATGTATAGTTTCATAATATTTTAGGAAGTGAGAAAAGTTTAGTGGAATTAAATTTTAATGGTGACAATTTACATGTTTGTTTCTTAAATTACAAGAAATTGTTGTTTTTAGAATGATTACGAGTAACTGAAGTGATGATGCTAAGATTTCTCTAAATTAATTTTGAAAGATTCCGAAACTGAATGCCATAAAAATACACATAATTCTAAAATGGAATTTCGCCTGTGTCGTCGATACAAACATTTAATCTCATCCCGGAACAACTACTTACAAGTCGTAACCGAACCGGTGACATGCAGCACAGCAGTCAATTGCGTAACCACTGCGTCAATCGTGCCGACAAAAGTATTGACCATAATTATTAACTGATATTTGATCATATCATAAAGTAGTCGTACGTCAAAGGTTGAGTATTCATTGATCTGGGTAAACCATACAATGTGGACAGCTGGTACTTTTCTATTGCATGAAAAACCATTCATGGAATGGCTAACTAAAGTATGTTAAATCAATTCTAAGAATTGGCCACGAAATAGATTAGTTACTTCCTATTGGATAGTATTCAATTCATATTTAGCTTGAAATTCAAAGAAAAGGCTGGTATTCGCTATGACAGATCCCCAATTGTTATGCTAACCCAGTATTGTCGTGGGCATGCGGGCAGCGAGTAATGGGCGACTCGCTGTCCGACCATAGACCATGCCCGGGTCGACGGCGCGTTGTGTTAGGGCCAAAGCCTGCCGGGGTCGCGGGACTAACAGTTTACCGTGACCCCGGTACGTAAAGGGCTATTGAAGGACACCGTGGATTTTAGTCAGTACAAGTCTGACAGTCCCTCCCGCCCTGCCCTGGGTGGGAGGACTCATTTGATGATTTTACCACGATAAAAAAAAAAACCCAGTATTGTAGCTAGGCGTAAAACAAAATAAGCGCACACAGCCAACGCGTCGTGTCATCTAAATATAGACGCGCCATGTTTTTGTGCACTGTTTTCACTAATTAGTATGTGGGTTTATTAGCTGATCGGAGAATCAAGAGTTTTATTGATTACGAGGAATGAGTGGGTTTTGGAAGCTACATCCAAAGAATAATGGAGTTTTCTTTTTAATTTATGAGGGGCTCGCGTTTGACTACCATCTCGCCTGGTGGTCGCGGGACTCTCGAATTACCGTGACTCCGGTACGTAAAGGGCTATTGAAGGACACCGTGGATTTTAGTCAGTACGAGTCTGACAGTCCCTCCCGCTCTGCCCTGGGTGGGAGGACTCATGATTTGATTTTACCACGTAAAGAAAAAAAAAAAACATATCGCCTGGTAGTAAGCAGTGGTCGACGGTGAAGCACGCTTGCGCGAAGAACTGTGGGGTGTAGCGTGCGATCGATTAAATAAAAATAAATAATTAGTTAATAATTATTTATATATTCAATGCAATGACGCGCACTGTTCCCACTTTGTTTTCCTGGAACGAACTACACAATTCTACGACTTATTTTTAATATTTCAAAATCATTTGAGCGGCTTGATTCAGCCAGTGCTTACAAAAAGTATTTGAGGTTTTTTCACCTCCACAGTACCTATTCACGCTTGACTTAAGACCCCAAGGTTGTAGCTTCAAGTTTATGTTTTATAGCCGTTATTGTACATAATGGGCAAAAGCCTCCCCCATATCTTGCACGTCCAGATCATATTGGCACCTGTTTTTAGGCCGTCCATTATCATATTTTTGTCCAGCGTTTAAAGTTTAAGGTTAAAAAATCCGTCTGGGGATCTGCAAAGTATCTTGATCTTTTGATTTTCGATGCATCTCCAACAATGTTCCAAGAGAAGATTGGCAGTTCTTACCTCATTTCTAAAACTTTGGTGAAAACCATTCTGTTAACAAAAGATGGAAATTATGGCGACATCCCGTATGACTTGTTTTCAAACTTTCTAATGAATGCTAATAAGTATCGGTATTTTGTATTTTCACGTTAAGTTTAAAGTAAAAATATTATTTCGAGGATTTTTCTCATAGTTTTGAAACGAACGTTTTGATTGAGTATTTTTCGCAAAATCATCCAATCGCGACGAAAAACAATTTTAGCCTTTCGTAAGGCTAAAATTGTTTATAGGTATGTAACACGCCCTTGAAGCATTTCACAAAGACTCGATTTCAACGAACAATAAAAACGTACGTATAATTTAATGTTCGCTGTCGATCTGTTTGCACCGCACAACCAGTTGGCTGTTGACGGCACATCTGTTCCTTAGAAAGTGTATTATTACTTATCATTTTATTACCATCATTTCTTCACACAATTTAACATCATCAGCCTGCCCTTATCCCATTCTATATCAAGACAGTGTCCCTGTCGGACGTCACTGAATCATTTCTCACTTAATCCATTCATCTTTTCTTTGGCCTTCCTCTTCCTCTCTATCTATCAAAATTCACACCCACTCTTTTAGTCACATGCATGTCATCCCTCTTCCTCACATGACCATACTAAGACAGATATCTATTTTTTTTTAAGACTACATCTTTATCTACTTTTCCTTTTCCCAACAATGTTGGGGTCGGCTTCCAGTCGAACTAAATGCTGCTGAATATCAGTATTGCTAGATTGATGTCTTTCATCAATTAGCTAACATTACTCTATTCATTCGACGAACAAGAAACAGCTGATAACATTATTTATTTACTTCACAAATGCCAAGCAAAATCTACAACCACGGATTGTTATTCAGTAGTCGTGACGTCAGTAAACGACGTACACACAACTCTTTTACTCGTTGCCAAGAATGCGAATGATAATAATTAAAGCTTTAATTAGGAAATAACACGGTTCGATCGATCAATCTCGTGTACCTATCCAGGTTTCTTTGCCATTAATCTTTGGTTCATCAACTTGGAAGTTTGCGCCTGTTTAGTGATTCAGCTGATGAAAAAATATGGTCAGCCTTATTACAAAAACTGAATAAACCTCGGTTTAAACCTGGACTATCAAGTCCAGACTTATCTGCAGAACCATAGTTTAAATTGCTACGTATTCCAAAAGATTTATTCCCTTTATGTCGAGTCCCGTTATGTCGAGCCTGGAAGTCTATTGTTCTCCAAAGTATGATATTTTACGCTTTCTATTACCTTTATGTCGAGTTTGGTGAACGGGTACAGTCAGGGATGTAAATTAAAAGCCAATGGCATAAAAACATTGTTTTATTATTTGTTCTATTACTTATTTTCATATATATATCTGATCTTAATCTAAATAAATAACAGTATAATCATCACTATTGTTGCAAATGTTAAACAGCATGTCGACGGAGCCCCGCTTCGCGGGGCTCCTACTTCTGGGTGGTTTAAAAAAAAATAACCACGAAGAGGATGGCGGGGTCTTTCAGACCCCGCCATCCTCTTCTAACCTAAATTGTCCGAGTCGGGGTGCCAGCAAGTCCCGAGCTGTCTTGTGCATTTCATTGGACGTGACTGTACTTCTAAAATATGATATTATTAAATCGACATAAAGGTAATAGAAGCGAGACAAGGTTTTCGGCTCGACATAACGGGACTCGACATAAAGGGAATAAGCCTTCCAAAACATAGATAAAACGTGGACCTTAGTACCGTCATTTGAACCATTGTAAATACAATTAAATACACCGTGTGTGAAAACAATTAAATCTTTCATGTTTATATCCATTTTGGGTGATAATAACACGAAAACAACAACACAATGAAAAAGACACACCTTTGACAGTTACGACTGTTAGACCATGGTTTATCGCAAAACTACAATTTATAAAAACCGTAGAATTTCGTGATTTAAACCTGGGTTTTAGTTAAACCCCATTTTGTAATAAGACGGTGTGGGTTTATTCAATAGTCAGTAGTAACATACTTCCTTTTCTTGACAAAAGGGACGTAATCTACTTCGCAGACTCAGTGAGGCAACTCTTCATCTGTCTGTCTAGCTTTTTCCCAACTATGCTTGTGTCAGCTTCTAGCCATAACCAGGTACAGCTGAATATCTGTATTTTACATGTAGCGACTGTCTGGACTACTGTGTGGCAAGTTGGCAATTCTATCGACGCAGAAAATTTGAGTCTGACACAGCCATAGGTGATTGTCTTTAAGGTTGCTTCGTCGTCATTTGCATTGTCTTTGGGATTATTGGCATACTTAGAGGTCAATTTTAAAGCAAGCCATTGTTAGTCAACCTCCTAGCAGGATTGCTGCCCTGGGATCTGGAGGCGACTGCCCTCCAGCGCGTCTACGAATGGCGCGTGGAGGCGCAGCGCCGGGGCGAATCCCCGCTGCCTCGACAGGTCGAGGCGCGGCGGGAAGAGCTCCGGCGCGATCTCAGGGCAGTATGGAGGGAGCGACTGTCGCAACCGAGGTCCGGGCACGCCGCAATCGCGGCGGTAAGACTTCTTTGAGGAGTGGCTGGATAGGCGTCACGGCGTTCTTACCTTCCGCATGACGCAGGTCCTCACCGGACACGGAAGTTTCGGGAGGTTCCTGTGTCTGATAGGGAGGGAAGAAACGCCTGGGTGTCACCACTGCGAGGATCGTCCGGAGGACACGGTGGAGCATACGGTGCAGGACTGCCCCGCTTGGGCAGAGCACCGCCGTGTCCTCACGACGGCGATAGGCGGAGACCTCTCGCGCCCGGCATTGGTCGAGGCCATGCTGCGGGGCGAGACGGAGTGGGAAGCGGTCGCCTCCTTCTGCGAAGCAGTCATGCTCGTGAAGGAGGAGGCGGGCCGCCTGAGGGAGAGGACAGCGTCCTCCCTCCATCCCAGCCGCAGTGGTAGACGCCCACGGCGTCGGACGACACAGGACGATCTCCGGCCACCGTAGGCGCGGGCATGCGGGCAGCGAGTAATGGGCGACTTGCTGTCTGACCATGGACCATGCCCGGGTCGACGGCGCGTTGTGTTCCACGCGCGCCTCAAAGAGTGTCAGCATATTGACGGGGCCTGTAGAGGGCCAAAGCCTGCCGGGGTCGCGGGACTTACCCATTACCGTGACCCCGGTACGTAAAGGGCTTGTGAAGGACACCGTGGATTTTAGTCAGTACAAGTCTGACAGTCCCTGCCGCCCTGCCCTGGGTGGGAGGACTCATTTGATGATTTTACCACGATAAAAAAAAAAAAGCCATTGTTAGTGTAAATACGTTGTTTGTTTTTGGAGTGTAAAATCATCAAACGAGTCCTCCAGCGTTGGGTGAAGCGGAAAGGACTGTCAGACTTGTACTAACTAAAAACCACCCTGTTCCTTCGGTTGAGCTTTGTGTTTCAGAGCCGCGGTATCTTGATTGACATTCCTGCGACCCAAACAAAGTCCCATGTAAGCAGGCCATACAATTTTAAGAGTAGATTTTAAGTGAGCTTTTTACACATGTTTGAATGTTCCGCGACTGTTTGAGATGCTTTTGAAGACAAATTCCCTCCATATCATGATATTTCCAATTTAATATGGAATTGTTTTCCAACATTTTCTCAGTAAACTCACCTTGTTTTTCTTTGTATCTATCAATTTGTTTTTGTACAAGCACAAAAAAATAAGATGTCAGTATTAGTTTTAACGTTGAGGATTGAGTGACAGATTCGTAAATACGTAGATGTTGATAAGAACGTGTGGGGTACGAAAAACAGATATCATCACGTGATCATGGACTGGGAGTGATGCTGGGAATGAGTCACTGGATATTGTGGTTGGGCTCAGTAAATAAGTCATTTTAAATCGCTAAACGCACTTGGACCCGGGGCCTTTTTTTTTTTTTATCGTGGTCAAATCATCAAATGAGTCCTCCCACCCAGGGCAGGGCGGGAGGGACTGTCAGACTTGTACTGACTAAAATCCACGGTGTCCTTCAATAGCCCTTTACGTACTAGGGTCACGGTAATCCCTTGGTCCCGCGACCCCAGCAGGCTTTGGCCCTCTACAGGCCCCGTCACTATGCTGACACTCTTTGAGGCGCGCGTGGAATACAACGCGCCGTCGTCCCGGGCATGGTCCATGGTCGGACAGTGAGTCGCCCATTACTCGCTGCCCGCATGCCCGCGCCTACGGTGGCCGGAGATCGTCCTGCGACGTCCGACGCCGTGGGCGTCTACCACTGCGGCTGGGGTGGAGGGAGGACGCTGCCTTGGGCATATTATGACACTAGGGCTCTACACCACAAGGACACGAAAAATATGATTTTCTTTTAACTGTTTATAAAAAATGTACGTAAATATTGACTTGGGTAGCTAAAAAATTATAAGAATGTAGAATGCGACAGCGAGTACAGTGAGCTCAAAGATGTTACGATCCTAATAGGATTAATATTGTAAAACATTTTTAAAAAGAGTAAGTATTGAGTTTCTTGCCCATTCTTCTTCATACAAACCTACCCTTGCGAATGGGTGTAGAATCAATCCCATCCCATCCCATTTCCTTAATGTTAATATTCGACGTTTGAAAGTGCCTCGTTGATGGCCTAATTGAAATAAATGATTTGACTTTGACTTTAAGTGGTATTACAATATTATGGTATGTGGCTCCCAGTGAGAGCAGTGGTGGCTCAGTGATATCGGTCCCGACTTGCGAATTTTAGGTCGTGGTTTCGAACCCCGTCAGGCGCATCACTATGTGTAATTTATTTAATTACCACTCTTCTCAAAACGGTGAAGGAAAACATCGTGAGGAAACCGACATGTCCTAGAACCAAAAATTTTAAGATATGTGACATCGACCAACCCGTACTGGGCCCGCGTGGTGGATTATGGCCCACTCCCTCTCACAAAGAGGAGAGGAGGCCTGTGTCCCAGCAGTGGGGATATTATAGGCTGATGGATGATGTGGGTCCCACGAATTCAAGGGTCTTAAGTAAGGCTGGGCCCCTGCTAAATTGCCCAGTGTGCCCTTTGCAAACCTAGACCTGCTTGAATCTCTTGGTTATTGAGTTACCATTCTATCGTCATCCGTCATTGGAACAATTGCATCATTTATTCTTCCATATCTGTATCAAAAGCCTGACAGTCCCTCCCGTCCCACACCGGACGGGCGGACTCATTTGATGATTTTACCACGTAGAAGAAGAAAAGATCTATCGAATAATCTATGTTATAATGGTTTCTTTTGTCTTCCCTACTCTAATACATTTCCATTCATCCATATTTTATCAAACTAATAGTAAACTATATGAATTATTGTAAATACATAATTATATTAATTGTCTAGAGGCGAGAACAGTGGCATCGTTATTTTTGTCTTCAACGCTGATAAAAATATATCAGCGCTTGACCTTTGTGTGAGTCATGCTTGCCTACACTTCCCGGGTGGCAAGTACCTATTACTGTTGCCATTTCGTCACATTTGACAAACATCTGTACCGGGAGAATTATTAATGAGATCCTTGCTATAATACCTATATATATAAAAGCGAGTGAGTCCGTTTGTTTGTATTTCACGCCTAAATAGCTGAATAAATTTTGTTGAATTTTCGCACGGAGGATGTTGTTACCCTGGATACGTGGAGATGGTTGTGAATTACTTATTTATGCATTTATACCTTGAAGGTGTAGCAAAGGCATGGGAGAAGGTAAACCACGGTAAAAGACTTTTTAGATTGTCAGTTCCTTTAAGTTGTGGGAGATTCTTAAAAGAACATGCCAATTTAGTTTAGATTTTTTAAGTGAAATTGCCCATTTCAGTTGAATTACTCATTCAAACTGAGCACACATAAGAGCTGGGCACTTTAAGTACTTAAATAAAGCTTACATATGAATTCAGGTATCGCACGATTATCTCATCTCGGTTTTTTTGCTTCCAGTCTCAAATAAGAAACGGTGTCAACCTCTCTGACTCATCTAATGCCTAAAACTGCTGTGTGCGCGATGAGCACATTACTGGGGGCCACATTATCTACTACTTCTTGCCAACTAAATATATTGATAAATATTTTCGGCTTGTTCTTTATTAAAAATTAAAAAAAGACGTAAATATGCTTAAAAAGATTGTCGGGTACATTAAATTTGACAAGTAATTCACTCTTCGGGTGTCCCCAGTTAGTTCACATCGCGCGCCGCGATCGGTTTGATAGTCCCCACCAACGATTTCGGACATAGCGTAAAGGTATTCTACCAAAGTTAACGTGGGAAGTACCTTATCATAATATCTTTCCTCAAAGCTTCCAAGACAATATATTACAATAATTATTATCCTACTAGATCACCTTCGAGCTAAGAACTGAGGTCAGGAAATAACGGTAATCGGTAGCGATTCTAACAAAACGTTTATTACTAAACAATAGTTTCTATCTTTGTTCTTATTATATGAGACACTGTTATCTCCAGTAAGTTTTAAAGGATTGAGTTTCAAACTGTTACCGGTTAAAATAGACCATTTTGAAAATATTTTATGCCACGTGGTCATTGTTTCAAGTCAAGTGTACAACAACATTAGACAAGTAAATAAATGTGTGTCTTGAAAGATTTTTTACGTAGCCATTAAATTAAAAACAAACAATGCAATAGTATCTACTTAACATTGCATCAGTGAATTTGTGCTGAATCTGAGTTAAATTAAAATAGAGAAAACATCAGTAAATTTTAATAACATTTGCAACAAGAAATCTATCAAATCTGATGACTCCAGGAATCTTCCCAGAATAAATCAACAGTATTGAAAGCTGTCTTTTATTATAATTAATTCACTAAAACTAAATAATGCTACATTTCTTCGAAAATCGTAAAGCGATTCGATTGATTCTCAAATACTTAAATAGTTGTAATCGTCTCAGTACCAACTGTAATAGTTTAAACTGTACTAATACGAAGTGAAGTTTACTACTCAGACATAAATTCAATACATTAGGGCTTCTAGAATTCCTCACTACTGTTTATGTTATTCGTGGAATCATTGAAGTTTCTGATTATTCATTAATTTTAACTGTTAGACGTTCAAGCTAGTTTAGTTCAAGGACTCGAAAAAATTTCATTATTTTCATCTCAGGGTGACGTGCCTACGTGAAGGGCTGTTGAAGGTTCATCGTGGAGTCTGACAGTCCCTTCCCCTTCAGCCAGAGCAGGAGGACTCATTTGATGATTTTACCACGTAAGAAGAAGAAAAGATCTATTGAATAATCTATGTTACGAGGGTGCGTTTTTAAGTTCGCGGAATGAGTCGGTTGAGGGGGCTAATTAGGCTCATTAGAATCGGAACATGTTCAGTGATGCATTATTAGTAAAAATACGAAGTTTCAATGTTATTAGACTATTAGACTTATTTGATGATTTTACCACGCAAAAAAGGGTAACTTTCCTCTAAGGATTCCTCTAGAACATAGGCTCCAAAAAGAGAGAAATAAAGATATGTATAAGTTTTATTAGTACAGATTGGGGCATACACAGAAACAAACATAAATAAAAAAGGATTTAAAAAAATGTAAATGTCCTTTTTATTTAGTCGATCAGATATCACGAGTGGCAAATCAATCAGGCACACCAAATTATGTGAAGCAAACCCTAAAATTTCCTCTTAAATTCGATTCTAAGATCAGATTCATAAGTTCCAATAAGTATCTCGAAATGGTAAGCCCTATTAACAAACACATACGTTAAACCAAAGAATCCCTATGAATCAAAGGCTTTATCAGATCTGGCACCAAATACACGGAAAATGTAAAAGTCAAATCTGAGAAATCCAATCAATCATTCAATACAATTAACTTGGGACTTCCATTTCCTTAGTAGTCTCAAAAGTAAGAAACCCAGTCCACAAATGTGCCAGAATGCCATAATAGTGATGACAATGTGTGGCTAAACAATGCGTCTTCCCGGACACTTTGCATACAACGCTGTAATGCTAAGTGTGCGACCTAGGGCACCCACGCCCTGTGCACTGACTGCCGTGATGTCATTCTACTTGGCATTTTGAAGTAATGGGGATATGCCTAGAAGAAATAAGTAATGATAATGAATAAAGATGAAATTCGAAAGGTGATGAAAACTGAGATGGAAGGAAGCTAGGATAATGGCGCCTAGGTGATGGTTGTACTGAACGTATACCTAACTATATGAAACTAAATGGACAAGGAATATAGGTCTTTTAAAAGGTATGCTTATCAACGTTTCGTGCTCTCCCTGCATGGAGCGAAAGGGACTGACAGACTTACCAAAAAACCCACATTATTTTTACGGTTACCCTTTGCGTTCAAGAGCCACGATGTCCTTTTAAAACAGCTCCACGACTCGAAGACAGTGTCGTTATCCAGACGGTCCCGGCTCCCAAAAATCCACGATTAAGGAAGAAAAACATTCTCTGACAGTGACGAATTTGAAATAAGAAAAAATTGCTTCACTGTTGTGAGCTTCGGAATTGTTTACTTTTGAACTGATCACCTTGATGGATTGCAATAGTAATTACTGGCATTTTGTTGAAAAACAATCTTGCTATAAAAATGCCTCCTCCTTGTTTTTGTGATCTTTAGTATTGTACTGACAATTATACCTCTAGAATTTAGTAGTCTTGTCTGTAATGACTAATGATAATGACGGATGGATTTATTATGAAAATTATCAGTTCTGCCACCTTTTAGTATTTCGTCATCCTCTTTACCTTGCTTTGTTTTTTATGTGACACTGTATTTTATTACTTAGCCCGTATCGTTATTATGCTAAAGTTATGGCCCATCAGCCATGCTACAACTGATTCGGTTCAGAGCTGCCAGGGACCAATCCGGAGATCATCTCATTTTACCATCTTCGTCTGGGCTTCCCTTAATGTGACTTGTCATTACATTGACCTGGATCCTGGTTCGTTCTGCATTGTGATTTCCCTGACCCTGCTAAAAATGCATGTGCGATCGGATATTTATTTTCTTACTTTTCAAAACAAGATATTTTTTAGTACTGAAAACGTAAACATTTCTCGAACCAGGAAATTGTAAACGTAAATTCCCAATAATTAAAGGCACAAAATCACAAAGCTTGTTTTCCTGAATCACAACATTTAAAAATAAAATGGCGCTTGTGCACTGTACAAGCAAAATAATTTCCGTGAAATAAAGACGATTACATCTAACTTATTATCTCATTACGCTGTGTTTAGATCTAGATCAAACGATATCTTCCGATACGTTAATGTTTGGATTACATTTGAATAACATTTTAGTTTTGTTGAAGTTAAGGTTCAAGTTCATGTTTTATTGGGATTTATTGGGATAAACCTTATGCCATTGTGTCAAGTTCTTTAATTTTGCCGTGAAAGATTACACTACATTTTGAACTTCGTGTTTTGGAGCTCCAATAATAGTAGTGATAAAATTTATCGATTTACAGGCTGTACGAAGTCTCCGAATAATCAATCAGTCTTCTGCAAAAAGTTATCTGATTAGCATTAAATCTTTGATCATGAATCAATACGAAATGAGGAAAAGCTCATGCTGTGATATTATCATTGAACTATAGACACTTATCTGTACAATAGTAGAACTCCTAAACTGGTAACTTAATATCGTTCCCTCTGACTGCGAGACGTATAAAAACTTAAACAGCCACAAAAACTATGCTACTGCGTTGTAGTTTGAGTTTTTATGCAAGGACTCTAAATGCAAGACTGGTTAGAAGTGTGAAAAAATTGCAACATCCGAGCAAAATTTTTGTGTTGACAATGTTTTTGTTGGCATGGTGAAGGTCACATTAAAAAAGACTAGATTTTGTCCATGTTCATTACTGTTTAATGTCTTTCACCTGCTAGACAAATCTGTCCATTGTTAGTTATTACTTTGAATAAAAATGTTACAGTATGTCTTCTTTTCATTTAGACTATCCCACCTAGATACTTTGTTTCAAAAACATACATCTCTTATAATATCTTATAATCCAATTATGAGGTCTTTGTCAACAAACATTCTATCTTGATAAAGTCTTCTTTGCATATTCATTGCATTAGCGGCATACTTGTGCAAGATGGGAAAGGCAATTCAGGAAAATAGTTACGGTTTAACGTAGGCATCATAATTATGCATCAAGGCGACGTTTATACTTGTCAACTTATTGCATTAAGTTGCGATGGCGCCGATGAACGATCTCTAAGCTCATACACCTAGGTTGAAGTCTGAAAAGATTTTATCTGTGATCATGGTGCTTGCAACACTGCCCAAATATCAGAAACTCAAAACAAATAAGAAACATGGTAACAATCCCGTTTTAAGTTCTAATAATAGATTTCAGAAATTATTGATATCCGCCATTTAATTTAATTTATTTGATTTTGATTGAAATTACATATTTGGATGTGCAAATTGTTGGAAGTTCCTTATTAGCAATGATTACACATTGCTGTGAGAAATGGTTCAGTGACGTGCGCAAACAGTAAAATCCAGGTTCGATTGCATTTTACTAAATATAAAATTTCCTGTCGACTGTAATGACTCGGCAGTCATAATCATCTACCTTATTTTTCCTAACTTTGTTGGGGTCAGTAATCTAACTTCATACAGCTGAATATCAGTATAATAAATGAAGCGATCATGCTGTAGTTGACCACACAGTCCAGTTAGTATTGGGTGATCCCCTGTCAGTCTTTCGGGCTAGTCTTACCTCACACCTGTTTTCCCGTGACTTCACACCTGAAACGTTCAGCCATGATGATAATACTGTCAAAGCCAATCTTTATTGATTCACTAAAGGTACCAAGCCATGACATCAGTTAGGAACAAAGAAAGACGATTTACAAACACTACAGCATTGTGAACTAATATTAGCTACAGATGGAAACGACGAGTATAAGATGTGATGCCTGTCTAACATATAATGGGAGGAATGTAAGATGATTATTGGGATAATTTGTCTTATATTGTTTCCATGACAAGAATGATGTGGTGCAGCAAGAATGTCGTTGTTTTTAGTAGATATTTCTAGAATTGAGAATTCGGTAACAGCCGTTATGCAAAAAGTCATGGACTTTTCTATTTTAGCTATGCCTTTGACAAAGTCGTTCATCTTCTATCTTCGATAAAGCAGTTTTCATTAATATCCCAGTCAATGGATAAGTAGAACATATTACAATGTTCACCGTATAAAAACTTCTTCCATTTGAGATGCATTCGGTATCCTCTTTCGGATTTTATTTATTCTTTATTATACTACGCATGTTTCAGAAGCAATTGTTACCAGTTCTATGATATTATACACCAAAATTCGCCTCATGTTGACTCACAAGAGCCAAATGAAGTTCCCAGTGTGCACAGTCATCGAACTAACAATGACTGCAGACACATTGTCTCAACATACAAAACATGTAAATAGACACAATGTTTAGCTGCTAGATCATCGGTGACTTCCCCTACTTGTTTGTTGATGTAGGATTGAACAAAGTATTGCAGATATGGGTAGTGGTGTCAATTAGCAGTGGATAGAAAAAGACCTCAAATGATTTTGGTAGTGCTACTACAGTACCTAAGTATGTTAGTATCAATTTAGATAGCTGCAAAAGTAGAACAAGATCAAAGAAACAATGGATGGAATGTGAGAGATGTGAAAAATTAAGTAGAAATAACGCTACCGTAATACATACGTGGTGCAGTCTAAAAGGTGATCAGTTACTAAACTGACAACGGTACTGTTGCTAAAGTAAAGAAGAGGTGATTGATTCTTACCACTTGCTCAGTGTTAAAACGTCCGATGAGATACCATAGACCAATATTATAATTTCATGCTAGATAAAGTTCAACGTTCTCTAACAGGTTAGACAAAGATGCAAAAACAGTGTAGTTATTCCGTGATGATCGATTATGTCATCTCTAACACTATCTTTATTTGTTTTTGCTTCTTATATACCTTTAATGTCATGGACTGTTATTGACACTTTGTTTTTTCTCTAATATCATTAGATATTAGATTATGGTCATCAATAGTTTGCTGTGTTTCATTGACAAGATTTATTCTCTTTTACAAATGAATCATATTACTAGCAGGAAAACAAGTTTCCTTTTATTCGACATTATTGATGTTTCCGAGAAAATATACTTTGAAATTAAAGTAGAAGTTAGAGTATCTATTATTTGGCAAAATTCCATCTCACTATGATGGCTTGTAATTGTGATTCCCTTGACGGTTTCCATCCGTGGTAGTCTTAAAATGTAACTATTTAAATATATGCTATTTATGTTTAAATCTCACAAGACTTTATTGGTGATGTTCTCCAGGAAGGTCATGACCGCACTACTGACGGCATGAGTGTTTCTCTATGTAATTCTATGAACAAGGATGAAGAAAAACTGGTATATGGTATGGATCATAGAAGTTGGCGCCTTGCTTCTTGAAAAATCCGTGATGACTGCCTTCTATCGATCAAAAGGCGAGTTAAAACAGGTAAATCTCCGAAAAAAACCTATATCGGTCTCCACTCCCAGAAATCCAGACGCTTGAGCAATTAATAACAATTCAAACAGTTATATCATCGAGCCGTTCCCAAAACTGCTCCTCCAAGAAATGTTCAATAAATCATTGATCCAGTAAATACGCCCAACACAGTCAATTTCGCGGGAAAATCTACGAAGAAGTAGTTACATAAAAAGTAGATGTTCGGGGAAAACCTAATTAGAACTGGGAAAGTGTTTTTGGAAATCTGGGAAGTGAAACAGGAATAACTCAAATTTTAATTAACATTTAAATGAAGTAAATTATAATGTCAAAAATGACAGTTGAATAAATGATCATGTAAATATTAATCAAAGCTATAATTAAAAATAACACATCGTGTAAAAGATACCCGGAGTTGTAACAAACAAAATGTACACAACACTAAATTCCTTTAATTTAAAAAAAATTACCGGTTCCATGGTGAATGAACGTTTATGCTAGGTACGATTTTACTTCACCTATTATTATACTTTTAGCAAATTATTAAGTCACTAAGGAAAAAGTGAACTAACGTTTTTTTTGCGGTATCAATAAAGTGAGCAATACTTCGGGTGATTCCCGAAGGCTAGACTGGTTTTATAGAATTCTATCTAGTATGCTAATATACGTACCTATTGTATAACTTTGGAGTTATAATTTCTATTTAATAAGTTTGATTTGATTTTTAATGAATTAAGAAACGTTTGACCTCTGACGTATTTGTTCGCTGGTCCGTATCTTATAGGGAAAATAAATAGCTACAATTTTAAAATTAACATGGTTGTTACATTTTTAAAAACGTGGTTAGCTTTCTAGTAGCGTAGATAGAAATAAACTCGCCTCTGTTACCTTCACCAAAACCTTCGTGGATGAACAGAGTTGACACATGGTACGGTAGTAAAAGTATATTGAAGACGTGTGCGAATCGAATCAGAAATGTGATTCATAAATAAACCAAAGTTGCCGACATACCCCAGCGAATGTGTATGTAGATGTGGCAGTGGGCAGGTCACATAGCACCCAGAATTGATGGCCGTTGGGGTCGTAAGATTGGAGAATGGAGTCCATGCATCGACAATAGCAGTGTAGGATTTACAAGGTGAACAGACGATCTGATGAAGACCACAGGATTGAGCTAGTTTCAAGCCGCTTCCAATCTGTCCTATTGGAAATCTATGCGGCTGATATAGTGATGACTGAAGAAATAAGTAACCAATAGTAAACCCTAACATTTCCTAGTGTATTGATGTCTCCCTCCACCCCAGCCGCAGTGGTGGACGCCCACGGCGTCGGACGTCGCAAGACGATCTCCGACCACCGTGGGCGCGGTCATGCGGGCGGCGAGTAATGGGCGACTCGCTGCCCGACCATGGACCATGCCCGGGTCGACGGCGCGTTGTGTTCCACGCGCGCCTCAAGGAGTGTCAGCACAATGACGGGGCCTGTAGAGGGCCATAGCCTGCCGGGGTCGCGGGACTTTCCCATTACCGTAACCCCGGTACGTAAAGGGCTAGTGAAGGACACCGTGGATTTTAGTCAGTACAAGTCTGACAGTCCCTCCCGTCCTGCCCTGGGTGGGAGGACTCATTTGATGATTTTACCACGCTAAAAAAAAAAAAAAAAGTGTATTGATGTCGTATGCAACGGAATGTATAATCGCATTGCTATGCATGAGTAGCGTGACACAAATCGAACACGGTCCCGAATTAGTTCCAACTGCTTTTAGCAAAACACTCCCACTGTAGAGGAAATGATTGTAGTTGGCGTTAGATCAAATCTTGGAACAATCGTAATTATGTATTGTTGTTAGGAGGCGAGTCATGGACCCGATGGAGTTCCCTTTGGTATGAATGCCAAAATCTATTCATACGCTTATTAATCCACTTGGGAATAGTTTGGAAAAAAATCATCAGAAACATTGATTGATACTAGACTCCGGTGTTTAGACTTTGCGTTCTTAGTCAGGTGATGAATATCATATGCTGAGTTAGATTATGGTTACCACATAGCCAGTTGGATTTATCAAATAGTGTTCTGTCAACAAAAACACAGTCATGAATGAAGGATTGGTGGATATCCAGAAAGGTTCATATGGAGGAAAATAAAGAATTTGGGTTATTAAGCTTTGAAGACCAATACACTTATGGAGCCACGGTTTTTTTCCTAAGATGTCTGCTAAAAAAAGATTTTGGTACTCACGATCGAAGAATTTTGATAGTTTGTCATACCTTTTACCTTGACAGTGTCAGATAAAATTTAAAAGGTACTGGAAGCTCGCAAAAGTATGTTCAATTTCAGCGACTAAAGCTTTTTGTTACACGTTTATGATAATACTGATTCATACTATACTAATAATGTAATGAATGCGAACTCGGTCTGTGTGCTTGTCTGTTTACGTGTTGCATATTCAATTGTTCACGCCTTAATATTGTTAGACGATTCGTTAAGCTCCATGAATTCCAATTTGACTTACTCATTACTGACAAATGTTCGCAAGGACTGGGAAAGTCCATTTAAATCTGTGTGGGTCTTTTTTAAACTCAGACACTAATCTGCATGGTTGTCATGTGACTTGCTCACGAGTATGTCTGAACTTTTAAAGAGCTGCTCTGGGTTCTTCTCAGACTAGATAGGTACGAAACACTGAAATCATATGGTTATGTTTTTTATGCCAAGTTATAGAAACATTATGTTTTGATTATTTTTGGTTTTTTGTGTGCCAAAAGTCATTGTTTAAGACATAGGAATTTTGTCCCTGTGGTACGTTCCTTGGGATAACTTCTGACCTCTTATCGGATAAAACTGCGGGTATAAGCTATTATCTTATATATATATCGTTTAAATTTTCAACATGAAACAATTCACTAACATCTCATTCTTCAAAGTTTTCATAGTAAGATTGTTTCGTCCGGAAACTTAGACAGCTGTGTTTACGATTCGGTTGAAACCATCAAATGTAATGGTTTGTAGCGAACGGGCGTTTAAAAGCGGCGCTACGCCATTCGCTGCGAATCGTCTGGTAATGGCGGAATATGCAGGTATGGAAATAGTGTTAGGGCGAGAACATACTTGTAACACACGAACAAGCTACGTTACACGACGTGCTTATTAACTAGTTACTTTCATCTCGTGAATTTTCTCTTTGTCATTCGAAGACGTCGGGTGTTACTAGTGTGATGCAGGCTTATGGAATCCACACGTAATTCGCTTTGTAAATAAATTCAGAATATCAGTTACGTGATAGTAAATCGTAAAGGTTTACACAAAAATATTTTGTTCAAATTTCTCGCAAACAAATAGGGCACAAGGTGTGATAATTGTAACACAACATGCAACCCAAACTATATTCGACACGTGTATCGCCTTTCCACGAGTAACCCTCAAAAGATTCATGGTCATTATATCTTTTCATTATTGTTTGTATATCCCACCGGCCTCCTTCTATCATCGTACATCTAGACGTACGGCAAGTTATCTCCCTACTTTGTTACTATTACACCAATCCGCACCAGTTTCGGAACGTCTTTTATAATGCGCACAGCTAAGGAATGGAACTTCTCTGCCTGCCTTTGTGTTTCCGAACGCAGACAATCCTAATCTCTTCAAAGCTAGGGTGAACAGGCTTCTGTTTAAGATCGCTTCATCGTCTTATTTGTCTTTGTCACTCCTAACCTAGACTAGAGTCAAGAGCAAACACATTAAAAAAATATCAATCTTGCTGAAAAACCTGCTTTCGTTAGATGCTCTGTACCTATCCTTATAGATTTACCTTAAAATAACCAAATCTCTTTACCAAGAAATTGCTTCAACGCCCGGTGTTTTCCTTACAATCTCGCTCAATTGTAGGAACCAGGCAGCCTCGTTCTAAGAACAATATTTAATGCGCAACTAACGTTTGTGTTTAGCTAAGATTTTCCTAATAAATGTCAATGTTTACACTGTACGGGATGGTAACAACGGGGTGATTCTTGAAACTAGTGATAGGCTGATGAAAGATGGCGTGCACGCTTCGGAAGTGAATGAAAAAATTGGCAGTACTCAAAGTATTTGTCATTTAGTTGATAGTTTTGAAGGTCGTGGAAAAGGTAATACAAACAATATGCAAACTTCAGGTGAGATAGAAAATAGACAGGATTTGGATGTAGAATTTAGGGAAGGTCATAATCGTCAAATATTATTTTCTTGTTCTTTCACGAATTATTCTCAACTAGCACTTTTCCCGCGACTTCGTCCGCGTGGGTTACGTACTTTCCTAATTCCCCCTTTTCACCCCCTTAAAGGTTAAATTTCCAAAAACCCCTTCTTAGTGCTCCCCTACATTATAATAGGAAGCCGTGTGCAAAATTTCACATTCCTAGCCCCAGTAGTTTCGGCTGTACGTTGATATGTCAGTCAGTCAGTTCTCCTTTTATATATATAGATATATATATATATATAGAAGATAGGTAAGAAACTTCTACAGGCCGAATTTCATCCATCCATTCATCATTCCATTTTCGGGGTAGATAGTACAGTTCACAAACGTATGAACAAACACAGTTGTAAGTGTTAGAAAGTGTATGTACGTCAACTAAATCCCTTACAAACGCACGATTTCATCTGCTTATGTTTCATAAACTTATCCTTGTTATTAGTACGTCAGAAAGAGTTTTCTCAAGTTGTAACGTCGTGAGTGTATTGAAATAACTCTTCACTCATTATGTCGTCCTTAGTTACTAGTAGTAATACGTCATTTGCAACAATAGTAATGTTAACATTATCAGAGATCTTATATCCGTCTATAACTTGTTTAAGAAAGTCTTTTTTCAGCAATAATACGAATCAATTATGTTTTCTTAAAATTGTATTGTTGCCTCGCAAATGTTTTTGGTTTGTTTGGAGAATTCGTCTTCAAAATTGATTCCTATTGTATTGTCGGTTTTAAATTTTTGTATTTATTATCGTCTCTTTACAAATCTTCGTCTTTGTTTACCAACAGGCGAGATAGTCTCTAGATCTTCCATCGACTCGTCGTTCTGACCAGCTTTATTTCACCTGAGGTCTATGGGGTATACGAGCGTGGTAATTTATATGATTGTGAAATGATATACTGTGTTTATTCGAAGTTTACCCTAAATCATCAGCTGCATCAAGTCCTCCTTTTTCATTGCCAGTATAATGAGGCCCCTCTAATTTCTATAAGCATATGTATAAGTAGGTAGGTTTAACAAGTAGGGTAGGGTTTATAACGACCAAATGACGTCATTCTCAAATTCCCCACGCAGTAATTGGACCTTCGATAACACGCACTTTGGGAGTTCGGCTGCTTGATCATTTTATTAAAAGTATTTTGGGAACGAGGTTTAGTAGTAACTAGGTTTTTTTGCGACTTTATTTAATTGGAATTTACGGATTTCTACCATTTATAATCATATCCTATCGTAATTGGTCGCGGGACCAAGGGATTACCGTGACCCCGGTACGTAAAGGGCTAGTGAAGGACACCGTGGATTTTAGTCAGTACAAGTCTGACAGTCCCTCCCGCCCTGCCCTGGGTGGGAGGACTCATTTGATGATTTTACCACGCAAAAAAAAAAAAAAATCCTATCGTAATTGGCAAGAGAAGGCTTTTTTTAGGCTGGCAGGGGTAGCCTGAAACCAACTCTCGCTGTACGTGGCTAGGTCATCTTGACGGCTCTGTTTTACAAAGTTTACCATTTTAAAATATTAAGTTGAAACAATAATTTAAGATTTATTGCTTCGGAAACGTGATTCATAGTTTTCTTAAAATTTCACAAACTTCCCAAAGCTCTGTGCTCAGCTAAATCTACATTTTCCTCTTTCATTCAATTTCTTATCTCCTCAAAATTTCTCTCATTACCATCGGATCAATCAGCACTTCTTCATCAACTATTGCCACTATCAAAATGCCAGTCTCCGACACCACAAATTCTTGGCACTTGCATCTACAACACTACAGGTAGGTCAACTGTTCAAGTCCAAGGTTCGTTACTGGTTGACCACATTTGCTTATTGCTAATTGTTTATCCGTTAAAGGCTTATAAACAGTAGTTTGTAAGAACGACATTTTTTAAATATTTTATTGCAAGTATTTTTTCTTGCTGTTTTTCATTTACTTTTTAATTAGAAATCGTGAGTCCTTTGCAAAGCATTTATCTTTGCCGTTCTCCTTATAGATATCGATAAACTCTGTCAAATTGTATTTAAGACCTAACTTTATTCCATTCGGAGAAAATTTCATTCAATTAGTTAGTCTATTCACTGGCTTCATTAATTGTTTCAAAGTCCAATTTTAACTGTTAATTCATTCAACAAATTTCAAACAATAGCTGAACAACTAAAATTTGGCGATACGGTTAGCGCAGTGGCTAAGCGATTGGACTACTGCGCAGCGTGTCGGGGGTTCCATTCCCGCACGGAACTAATATTTGTATGACTTACAAGTAGTTGTTCCGGGTCTGGGCGTTTGTGTATGTGAGTTTCTATGTTTGGAAACGCACCCACGACATAGGAGAATATCCTGCTGTGGGCCAACGTATTAAAAAAAAAACAAACCTAAACAATGTAAACTTTATCAATAACTTGCGATTTATTAAAACAGTAAATAGCTTAACATAATTATAACAATATTTTCTTAAAAACCAGACCCCGCGCGTTCCCGGTATATTTGAAACCACAGTTTGAAACAATCATACAACATAATGTTCAAACTATGGAATTTGGCGAACACAAAACTCCTTTTCGCCATATGTTGACCCTGAATACACCGACTCACTCACACTATATAAATTTTCCTCAACTTTACCAAAAAGCACTTTATGTCTAAAAGTATAAAAGTATAATTTTAAATTGCGCGGAGCTTGAGTTAGAACGGTTGGTTATTGTACGGTATGAATGCTTGAGAATAATTGCGTCCCGTTCTAATGTGCGTTTTGTTTTATTGCCTTCTCGGTTTCGCGTACCATTCAGTTTGAAGTGCACAGGTGCATCATACGTCTGTTTCGCTCACTCCCCTTGTTTATATCTGGACGCTCGCGGGTCAGTCTTCCGATCGGATCGGTGCGTAACTGACGTGTTGCTGTAAGCGAATAACTCAGCTTTTTTAGAAAGTGCCTGCTCAGTGGATGTGTTGTGTTTTTTTTTTGAGAAAGAAATTCAGTGATGGCAATGACATCGTGCCTTAATGCCAGTGTAGTGTTGTGCATCAGGTGTTAGTGACGTTCTTGGCATTTCGTTGTTTCCTTTTGGATATCCTTTTGTTCGGAAACGTGAGCGTCCGGCTTGCGAGCGTATGCTACGGTTTGTTGTTTTTTTATAAGTCACGACTTTTTTTAACGATTGTCGCCAATGAGTTTTGTAATTAAAATTGCTTTATCAAATATTTTGATAGCCCTTTTACGTAGTTTGATAAGAGAACAAAAGTTTACAAAGTTCGTTCGTTCTTGAACTTGATTTTATTTCTCAGAAACTACACTGAGGTCATGATTATAAATACTGCGTACTACAACATTATAATAATAATCCTCAAAGAAGGTAGTACTACAAACAAACGAACAAAAAAATCCAAAACTAGCTGTCAAGTACCTAAAAAGTCACATAAAAGACAGATTAAAAAAAAACAATTCATAGTGATGTCATACAATTACATACTATATTAAAAAGGCTTAAACACCAGTAGTAACACGGTAATACCTACTTGTTCCACTGTGTTTACACAAATGTTCGCAGACTTGACTGACGGTCAGTCTTTTTATTTTAATGTTATGACACTATACGTAAAGGAATTTCAACCAAACATCTGCACTGGCTAGAAAAAAAATCCGAAGTATCTATCTAGGTTAAATGCTTTATAAAAAGTATAAAATTTCTTAGATTTTTGATTGATGGGAGTTGAAATATTCGGGTCAGTTTAAGCTCTAATTTAACTGGCTTGACCGTGATAGAAAACTTATTTGTAAAGACTAAATCAAACCAAAATATTTATTTGAAGTAGGCCAGTTACAGGCACCTTTGAATTGGGAAAAGACAAAAAATATGTAGCTATAGTCCCAGTCACAAGGCATAATACAGTGAAAGCAATGTAGTTTCCCATTCCCAAACGTAAACCTCTATGGAGGAGAACGGGTAGTGAACTCCTTGGACACTATTTTTCAATCAGAAAATACCTTAATTATTATTATGTTTAATTAATTATTCTTTGATACAAGTCCTTATTCAGGTGAATCAAGCTACCTTAATAAGATCGTCCCGTCTGACCATCCGGGGCGTCCCCAAATAAGTATGCCAAGTTGCAATCTAAATATCAATTTATAGCGAGAAGTAATCTCACCAACCCAACCTAATTATGCGAGGATACCGACACGTTCATTTAGACACAGTTAGACTGGGAACCGATCCCAATATTTAAAAAAAAAACATTACATTTTGCACGTCTACAAAGCCTTTTTCTGACTACACTAAAGTCTGCTTTAAGAACACTAGATGCAGCTGAATACCATAATTGAACTCTTCTGAAGTCGATCTCAACATCCTACATCACGATATCTGAACACTTTTATTTAAGAGAGTGTAATAATTTGCTATTGCCCTCGGACAAATGTCCACGAAAAGGTCAGAAAATATCCCACGGTAATGTCCTTCCAGCAAGATATGTAGAATACTATGCCTTGAACATTGTTATGCATAGTCTACTTGTGTACCAAATCGAAAATGTACCGTTAGATAACAGAGGAACAGAATTTCTTTCGCATTGATATTATTAGTAATGATTTGCATGAATTAAATCCATCAGTATCGTAAAACAGCTCATCTATAACCACTATGTTACTACAAACCTAGATAGATAGTAATCCATCGCATCCATATGATCCACTGAGAATATCTTCACGTTCGTCCGGAGAAGTCATTAGTTTGTAAACCAGTCGATTGCTTTAAACTATTTCACAATCTCATGGGAACCCGGCTTTCTTGATGTCTCGTGTAATTTATGTTCGGTAGGGTAAAGTATAGGTTTGTAATGGTTTAGATGACCAAACGATGGAGAGAGGTGTGTTTGAATATACTTAAGACATGAATATTTAATTAGAAAATGAAGCTTAGAATGTTCAAAGAGAAGGTTTTGCAGTTGACGAGTTGGTGAGAATAAATTTTGAAAGTTAAGGGAATCCCCATTATGTTATTAGAGAATATCAGAATATTATTGGTAACGAAATTAATAAATGCACAGCATTTTAATAAAATACTCATTCAGTAAGTCATTCTACGTAAAACTGGATGTTTATCCAACGTTACAATTCAAAATGACTTTGATACCTATGACCATAACATAAGTTTGGAATTCGAAGACATTCAAACAAAGGCAAAAAACCACTTAGGAGCAGACTATGAATCAACTCTTAAAAAGCTTCAATACCTAAACACTATAAAACTAGTTATTTCTATTACCAACAAAAACCTCACGGAAGAGCTTCAGATATCACGTGTTGCGCTTAGCTGTACTCTAATATAATATAATCTGACCCTGCGTTCTACAGGCTTTTCTTGGAATTATAGCTCAGCTTGTATTGGAAAAGTATGATATCTAGTTTGATAAGAGCGCTACACATTTTGCGGACGCTAACTAGTTCTGCCAGTTATGTCATAGGTTGTTTAGATGAATCCAATATTTCCTAAAATCTACACATTTTGATAGCAAACAACAGGTTTGTGAAGGCAAACTTGATTCAAAGTTGAAATTGTTGTCAAAATAAACAAATTCGTTCATGTCCTGTTTGCTGTAATTAATAGAAGGTATTGATTTGGATAGTTCCAAGGCTTTTAGAAGTCCCGGATTTAGTTTTTAAGTTTGGGTAAATGTGATTGATTGGCTTCAAAAACCCAATCAGTTTTCTAACTTACTAAAATATGCGGAAATATACGTTTTTTTGCCTTCCTTAACTTGATTATCAGGTTTGATGAAACGTGTATTAATTTTTTACCGTATATTTTAACATAAAAATATTGGATAATTTAAAAACAAAATGCTATAATGATGAGCTGATTACTACACAATTTTCAAAGAGGGTGATTTATTAGGTGAAGAGGGAGAGAAAGTATGAAAGAGTCCCCAACAAATCGGGATAGAAGAAGAATTCGATTCTGTAAACCTGATGGTGATGGTTCCTATAAACCACAACGAGGATTGAATCATGGTCAAGAAAACACGTGAGTCCGTGACCTTAGTCATTATAATTACAAATATACTTGTTTCGAGAAATACATATATTTATGAGTAATTATTGGACCTACGTAGTCGCAGGATAACTTGGAATCTTTCGAGCAAAATAAAATACAATATGAAGTAAATGACTAACAGTTGTAATTGTTATTTAGTAGGAGAACAAGTAGTTGAGTAAATACCATAAATAGTGGTGATTGAAATTCTTGATTTCTTACGGTTTGTTAATCTGCCAGTTTTTGATTAACTATGTAAAAATTTCGCATCGCCCATAATATTTTGGTGAATTTCATTTGGTTGGTTTTTGCCTTTCTGAACATAAATTAATCGACTGTGTATTCTAAAGATTCCCAGTGCATGATCTGTGATTAAGAATATTCAACCAGATCTAGAGTTTAAACCTTACAATATAATTTTAAGTTTCTTCTTCTATTTAATTATGTCAATCATTTCCATAGTTATTCAAGTAAATTAGGCATTGACTAAAACCACATAAGCAGTGTTAGTAATGACATGGCCAGGTCCCTCAAAATGAAATTGGAGTTCCACAAGGAACATGACTGATTGAATTTCTGCTACATCTTTAAAGTCTTCATCTTCACAAACATCAAGGAAGTTAAGTTCTGTTAGCTTTGCCATAAATACAGGTATCTAAACAAACACATGTACGAGGAAGTATAATGACAAGTATCCGATTGACACCACCTGTGTCGGTCCCACGTTTGACTTTCCTAATTATCTCCTGATACATTTAATTGCCTTCTGTTTCCTGCCAATCACTTTACTTGTTAGATGCCGTAACTTTGGAGAAAGTGTAATTGATCTGTCATATCTTATTAGTAGTAAGCTTCATTTTAAGGCTGGTAATTTAGTTTTTTTTGGGTCAAAAGGTCATGATGATGTTTTGTGGGAATACTTGTATGTTTTAACTTTACGGGTCTTCAATGTAGGTATTTCTCTGAGCATCATCATTATTATCACCATTCATCCATCAAGGATATACCAGTACCCTTCCTCCATATCAGAATAGATTTATATTTTGTTTTGCTTCATGTTCACTTCAGTGTTCTATGTTTTACCCGTAATATTTTGTAAGTTGCCTAGTTAAATGGCTTTTGATCTGCCAACGCTCCTACACCACATTTTATGGCATATAATTAAACAGTTGATTAGGTATGTCATAACTTTTACATAATACATGGTTATATCACTATATATTGATATGTTAATGGTTGGATGTTGTGGTGGGTAAAAAATAACATATTCGTACTTGACATTTCAACAACAATATCAGCCAAGTCCGAAGGCGAAACAAACCAGTATTCACACAAAAATATAACTGAATACACTTGAAAGTTGAAAACAAGTCGCCATGACTCATCGGCAACAAAACCACAGGATAAGTTCTTAATAATTCACTGACCACCCAGTGCACCAATGAATGAAGAGCTATGTCAAGTAGACACACGACATTATCAGGTTGTACTATTGCCAGTATCAGCTGATCTAAGATTATACGGAAAGCCAATATATTCTGAGGTCAGCGAATACTGGAAATGTGTAGCTTGATGTGACAGCTGTAGTATCCCAGGAATCGACCCTCCCAAGCGTTTTGAAGTTGAGAATAAGTCGGCTAGACTTGAAGTCTGCTAAGAATAGAACACTATTAATAAAAGTTTCGTGGGTAGTTAACTAGTTAGTTAGGTCTCACGCAAGCTTTCAAGGAATCGATAGCTTCGTGAAGTGCAAGTAAAATATGGGGATGACATCTTTCAAACGTTTTATTTTATCAATGATGAACTGTGTGAAATCTATACCGGTTTGGGTTATAATAGTTTTTTTTGTGATCTTTCCATATTTTGCTAGTCCTGTGTTAGTATTGGCAAGATTTCAGAAATATTTTTGGCTTGCACTGTCAATCATCTGCGCTGAGATCAGTGATGACAAAGTCATCAAAAAAGATAATATTCTTTACTTTGAGTTCATCTACAGCTGCTACAATTGTTTATTGGTAAGCAGGAAAGGTCAACTTAACTTGGTCATATAAAACAGTATGATCTCATACTTATTTGTGTTGGATCCGATACCGGCGCATGCGGCTCCAACGTGCTGATTCTTTGCTTATTTTGCCTTTTTTCTTCTTTAGACGTTCAGCAGTGCGTGCCGAATAAAAAGAAAAATGTCGGTCTGTTCAGTTTTTGTTTAGACAGTTTCATAGAACTTTTGACAGTGTTTAGTAGCCGTTAAAGTTGTTGGGTGTGGCTTTACGATTGCGTGACGTGTTCTGAATGAACTGTATGTAGTTGTCATTGTGACATTTGTTTTTAAATAAGGAGGTTGTATCACAGAAAGGCCGCCCACTAGATATGTAGGTTGACGACTTAGTGCCCCGAACCATAAACTACCTGAAGCAAATGTCCAGCAATGAACCTCCTGATAATGAGCGCACACACTCTTGAGAATTATAACGAGGAATATCTATAATGATTTCTGTATCGAAAGCAAAATTGTTGGAGAAATTAACGAAGCATTTAATAAGCAGCCACCAATATAACCAGCAATAACAGTTTATGACAATGTTCCTAAAGAGACCCTCATAATTGTTTCGATCCACAATACCCCTGCCCTTGAACAAAACTATGCAGTCTTCACGACAACTTCACACGCGATTGTCAAATTATCGATTTAACCAAAAATGTGAACATAGCATGAAGACATCAGTAAACTAGACAAGTTGTTTGAATAAATGACGTGTTTGAACCAGCTGTCTAAAAGTTTCTTCTTTCTTTTTGTGGGTAGATCAAATTTTGATAGAGCTATAGTGGTTCAAATGTTTTTCAAATCATCATCTTTTGCTGCCTTGTTTAATTAACTGTTGAGCATAAGGGCTCTCTCTTTTGTTAATGCTGTTCTGGTCTGCAAGTATTATTCATGTTTTTTTTTGTAGTCTTCCAAGAATTTCAGATAAAGTGTTTGCATTTAATATCGATAGGTACACGCAAAGAAAAAATACGTTTATCTTGACTGTATTTCTTTGTTGTTTAGCGGCTTTTCTTGAACATTTACCTTATCGACGGTTAAATATAGTCCCATTTGCACTTGAATTGTCTCTTACCTTTAAACAACAACAGACTTACCCCAGTAATGTCCTTCCAGCAAGGTTACTGTGTCATTATCATCCCACCCACAGGTTCCTACAATGCACTTTTGTGTCTTTATCAGCTCAATTTGTACCAGCGGACAGGAATGCGTGTTATTGATGATGCTTTTAACAAACCTGTCGGTACAAATAGAAACGTTACAATGTTTTGACGGGAAATGAATGTGGGACGGAGTTTCTTGGTCAGTAGTGTGTTTAGATTTGGATTTGTTGTTCTTTGTTGATCCTGGACTGTGGGTTTGAGGATTACTTTTCAAAGAATCGATGTTATTGTTTTTCTCGAGTCTCGTAAACCCACTCTCAATACTGCAACAAGGGGATACATAAATCACCAGCATACCATTGTTCTACTTTATGTTGATGGATCCAGAATAATTTTTTTTCGTTCGAAGACATGCCCGTTTATATAGCTACTATCACTCATTATTATACACTAGTAAAGCCCTTTTATGGGCTCATAATAATGATATAACCATAAACCATAACATAACATCTTATGACCAACCTTCCTCTTTAAATCCTTCAATATAATCCATCCTGAAGGGATAATATCGTAATGACGACGTTCAACGATCGCTGACCGCAGTAGCCATGATGTCATCGCCGTGAAGGATGGTGTGGTCAATTACCTGATGTCCCTTAGACGCTTTTAACGATTCCCTTGAAATACGGTGAACTGGTGACATGTACTTTGTCGCAGTTGATTCATGCTTGTATTTTAATTGTGGAATCAGCTGTTGTAAGCTGTGTCGTCTCTCTTGTGTGTATTTTGAGTGTGTTTGAAGCTAATTTCGGTGTCGGAAATTATATTTGTCTCCATGATCACGCTTTCCTCTTTATCACGTAATGTTTTTTTCGTTGTTGCATCTCTTTTCAGGATCACGTCATTGTCTTTTAATCTTTCATGATGTCAGTTCTAAGTAGTCTGTCTACTAAAACTTCATCAGCCTATTCATAACCATCACCAGCCCTTTTGAACTCACAGAGTATCATTGACATTTTGGCCTTTTCTTTCGCTTCAAGCGTAGATGCTTACGTTAATTCTTAGTATAGTTAATTTATAATAAGATCGACTGTTAGAGTACAACCAATAATATATTACCAACCAATAAAGTATTAATATCATTAGCTACAATATCTTCGGTTCTATCATTACTATAAACAAGGAAGCTTCTTTTAAATACTTCTATTAGCACTTGCCAATTACATGATTACATTATGAACAGCGTGTCGCCTAGCGGGGTAGTGACAGCAAGGTCGCATATTTTCATCCCAGCTGATTCACAAGACCCACCCCCAAACAATTATTTAGTCATGTGGCGAATAAAACCCTGTTGTTTGACTGTTGCTTTCGCGGAGGTGGGAGTTCATTTGTGTAAGTTTGTACGTTTTGGGCAGTGGTGTGGATTTCGGTGTTTTTCGCGGTTTTGTCTTTATGTTTGTGTTATAATGAAATTTATCGTTCGTATGGTTTACACATTCTTTAATGTTCAATCGGTGCAGTCGGAAGTTTTTATTCTTGGTGCGGTATAATATTACAGCTCATTATAATTCTCCCCATCAAAACTAAAGTCGCAAATTTCCTTAAATCTTACACAGAAGTGTTAATCCGGAGGATGTTCACCTTCAACCAGGTAATTCGCCGAAGCAACGTGTTAAGTTTTACAATTCCAATGGTGCGCAATTAACAAACAGTTGCTAAACGGATTACGTTAGCCACACTTGAATTAAACTCAAGTACATACATTATGTACATTCGTACCTACGTATGTGAAGCTAAACAAACATTGGACGCACCTTGATATTTTTACAAAGCCATGAAGCATATAGCAGTATGAATAATATAGCATATTTGATTGTGTAATTATGTGGTACAAAAATAACACTTACGTCTGGTATTTTAGAGCCTAGACGTAACACCTCCACAATTTTGACAAAACTGAAAACAATATTGCTGTAAAAAAAGTGTGGATGAATCAGTCATATTCTTTTTTTAATCGTTAATGGACAACCAGTGCAAAATTAGTTCAAATTCCTACCAGAGTGTAAAAGGTCAATGGTCTAAAGAAAAAATAGTTTTGAATGCGAAACTAGGAAAGTTAGAAAACACCGCCATTAAAAGATTTGAAAGATTTTGAATCGTAGTTACTAAAAAAAACTGATGACGGTATTTATAACACTATAAGACTGTGAACACATTAACACAAAAAATCTCTCAAAAGATTTGAAGCGTGACGGTTATATGAATTATCATAATAATTATGCTTACATCACTTTAGAATATTCTCATTCCATCTATAACCGAAATCTTCCGCATTCAATACTGAATTATCAAGCAATTATCCTAGCACTAGTCGTCTAGTTCAGCGATCTGTGTGTCACAGAATGATGTCATCTTCGACTCTAGCGCACCCATTGCGAATCAGTTTCAATATGGTTGACAGAACGAAAAGGAAAACCGTTCGTGGAATGAGAGGACAAAAGCTAGTAATAGATATATGAGGGTACTGAGTAATAATAGAAGTGTTGTTTATTTGCCATCTATAAGTGTGTAGAAGAAGTACATTAAAAATGTGAAACAGGTTCAATCAAAGCAACAGAGCTTCAAGAGGAAATGTTCCGTGCATAATTGTAAGCTTAAACTGGAAGTTGACTTTAGAAATATTTAAGAAAAGGCTAGGATGATGATGTTACAGGTCGAATCGTTACTGAAAACTCTCATCTTGTCATTGTTTAAAACCTAGTTCATAGGACACTTTCAGCCAAGGTTTAACAAAGTTAGTTCTGATCTTAGCGTAATAAAAAAACAACGCATATAATCTATAAAATGGTGTCTGTATTGTCATAGACATAACATTTATGCGGGCGATGCCACGTGGGGTCTTCACAGTCTATAAATTGCAATTTGTAAAGCCATCACGACTTTATTGCTTCCAGAGTATTAAAACTATTAGCTGGGGCTACTTCTATTACTATTATGCCTTCATCTATTATTGGTCAATTGTCTTCTCCTTCATCTTCAAATCTACCAAGATTTAATTTAACATCAGTTGTTCAAAAAAACTGGTTTATTTTTCTTACATCACCGTTTTAGTCATCATAACATTTTCTTTTGTATTTTTCACATAAACTCGTAGTAAAATTAGTTTATTCGTGCCAATTTGCATACAAACGTAATTCAACAAAGCTTTTATTCAGAAACCATGCTTGTTTATTTTTGGTACCGTTTACGTCTTTCTACTAGTTACATTACGTGCTAATTTGGCGCTCTGCGTGATTTCGACCTGTTTATAGTTTATTAGCATCTGTGAGCTGAGACTGATCTACTTTGCCGCCGTCTGTGGTTTTGACCTATTTGTGATCGTCATCCTAACTTTCACTGTCTTTGACGTCAGTGTTAAGTCTATCCAGATACGGTTGTGTACCAGTATTCACTGCTGCTGACGTATGCGCACTGTTATTTGTAAATTCTTGCCGAGTTTTATGTTTCACTACGTAAAAGTATGTTTTGCTATTACAGTTTGTTATTTCCTAACCTATCGTGTAGCATATTCTTTGGATTTATTATAAAAGGAGTCATTGAATTGGAATTTCAGTTTTTATTATTTTTGTTTCCGAATTACAACTATTATACGGTTATATTGTATTCTTCATTTGTTCTTGAATACTAGTGCTGAATACTCAATACTGGTGCCATATCATTGTAGTTTCCGTAGTTTTCATCAGAATGATATTCAAATACTTCCGTGAAACTCATCTGTTTACTCGAAAGACTTTTATTATGTCAAACCTCATACTGAAATACTGACTTACAAATGTTTTCGTGTTAATTTTTATGATATTTTCCATTCATCGTGTGATGTGGTTTTACAATAAAATTGAATTAAGTCGGATCTGTTAATAAAATGTGATTCATTTAACGTTCCATGTTTATTGTGGTTTTTACGTCAGAGTAATTAGATTTCATTGGTGAGGAAGAGGAGTTTGAGCTACAATTTTAAGATCGCCTGTCTATGAACTGGTATTTAAATATTAATCGTAGTGATTAAGGTTTCCTTTTTTATTGTTCAAATGCCTGTATCAGTCTGTGGTCTGGTTTGTTTAGTATCTCATTATTTAATTCCTATCATGTAGCAAAACAACTGTTACTGTCGTATCATTTTTATTCACAGGCGTTGTAAAAGATTAATTATCTATACTAATATTATAAAGAGGAAACCTTTGTATTTTTGTATGTTTGTATTGAATAGGCTCAAAAACTACTGGACCGATTTCAAAATTTCTTTTACCATTACTTAGAGGGATTCTTCCGAATCCGTATAGGCTATATTTTATCCCGGAAAATATAGATAGGATTTTTCGTGGTAGTGAAAATTGTGGAGTAAGGCGTCGAAAAAACTGCCGTACGTTAACGATTCTCGCGAACGCTGCCTAAATGGTTAGAGATGTATGGTTGACTTCTATGGAAAAGTTGTAGAACTCAATAATGCCTACAAAAAAGTCCGCGATAGTATAAACCAAACATTTATATTTTAGCCATTATAACCACTTTTCCATAGAATAAAAGTAATTAAAATTATTAGCCTATGTTTATTGATCATATTACCGTCAAATACTAATCCTTATCTAAATAAACTATTTAGTAAGCAAGATTGGCTCAATAGCTATAAATTAATTTTTATTTTATTCCAATCAGACAATGCATTCAAAAGATATTACGAATTTAAAATTGTGAGAGAGCTTAAAAAATAAATGTCCACCCGTGCGAAGCCGGGGCGTGTCGCTAGTTTTATATATATTGATTGCGTTTGACAATATTTTCTATCTATTCTCAACGTTTTTTTTTACTGGTAAAAGATGACCCTTTCAAAATTACTTGTATTATATCTAAAATGGATAGGCTTTTTGGGGTTCTATTATCGAGATCAACACGCCCACACAATATTGTCACACAATATTAACAAAAGCCGTTTTGCAAAGGGTGTACTAGAAGTGGTCCCTTGACCCCTGTAGATCTATTTTTTTACGATTTTTATGAAATATTCGTTTTCATCAGATTATTTTTTTATTTTTTATCATTACAGAGTTCTTGAACTATCGTGTTGACTATATCTAGCAGTATCCTTATTAATGACAAAGAGAGACCTGTGTTTTTACATACTTGTGCACTTTAATATATTCCGTGTTAAACTCTTGTCTCCTTTGAAACCACTACCATAAATTATAGTCTAAAGATCTATCGGTAATGTCAATTGTCACCATCAGACTATTCCATCAATATGTGATAATTCGATTCCTATCTTAACCCTAAACCGGTCAACTTTATCATCACCATCACCTCGCATCGTAGTTCATCATGGCCACCTGCACCACATCTCGCTTGGCGTTACATCGCTCGCACTAAACAGATGCTGTTTACACCACCTCGACCTTGTTCAGTACTTGTACACTAGAAATAGTTGCACGATTACCAACATGTTTTGGGATATTGTATTTTGCGTTCGTTCTGAGTTTGTCTCAAATTGTGTCAATTATTCTTACCGAGGGGTTTCATGTTATCCAGTAGTGACGGGATTGTGGTCGACCCCAACAAAGATTCGAAAACGAATAGAAGATGATGAAGACAATATAAAAAAGAAATGTCCAACGTCATTTAGAGAACTCTGCTCAGTAAAATGAAGTTTACTCTCAGTTGTAGTTACTACAACTGTTCAATCTTGAAATTATATCTGTCGACAGGAAAGAGTTTTTTTTTCCTTGTCCGACGAGGACGATATAGGAAACCATGTTTCACGTGTAGATTAATTCGGAAACGAACGTATATTTCGGTCAATGTTAACGTTTGGGGACATCAGTCATCTGATCATGTCTGATGCATTGAAATTAAGTGCACTTACTCAAAACTTGAAGCATTTATTTCAAATAATACATTTATAATTTAGACACTTAAAATGTCACAATTTAAGAACAAAAGGTGATGCTATACATCATGCTGTAACTAGCAGAAAACTATGTTAAAGGATAACGACTTCCACAATAAAAAATATTTGAGCGATTACGATGTTGGTTGTGTAATAATTTTAATATATATTGTTAATTTGTAAGCCACAGACAGAAAGATTCACTCTCCCAAATTGTATACTCTAAACGAAAACGAATCAGTACCAAACAAGCAGTATGCATCAATCAGTATTGCCATTGAATACACTGACAATACGCATTAAGTAGAATATAAAAGAGTCAATCAATTCCTGGATAAAACACAATCACTTGTCGAAGTATTGTTTGCCAAAGACCTTTCACCAGGCAAATATGCATCGAATGAACCATTAATATTAGGTAACTGTATGTCGTGAAGCTCGAGGACAAATTGTTGACATGGAACCTACTGGTAAAATGTCTGTATGTGACAAGCTTGGAATCGAATTTAATAATATAGGTACAAATATTTTACAGAATAATTTAAAATACTCTAATAGCCTGTTAAGACAGTTGGCAACATTTGATTAATTGTTGATTGAAACAAAATCATTTTCATACATTGAAATCATTTCCTTACAAAAACAGGCGCGATAGATTTTAAAATCAACCTTAAAAATACAGATCCAAGGAATAAAAGACCTAAACACACATCAGCTGTTTATCATCCCACACAAGTCGCAATGTCAATTGGGGCTAATAGGTTACCATGATGACCATAGTCGATCTGTCACTACATAACCAACTACCTGTCATCCACAACCAAACTTGGTGTCTCTATTCGTGGCTCCAATGTTGACATAGGTGGGACTTAAACTGATTGATTGACTTGAATTTTGGCTGTGGTAATGGTGAAATTCTCATTGGTAGGCGAGGTTGTACCTGTGTCGGCGTTCGCGCAATATCGATTGTTATAGTTTGTAATCAAGTATTGTCTTTCTTACACCCGATGACGAGGAAGGGCTTCTTCAAAGTTATCTTTGTTCTTGTTCTTTTACTGCGACCGTTTAAACAACTGGGTCGTTTTGTTTTCTTTGTATGTTTTTGTCAGTTTCTTTAATTCTTGGTTTATACCATATCTTATCAGTGTCACTATCTGATAATCCTATTACCATAATGGACACTATCATATTCTTGCTCGTATCCCAATTTATTGTACTCGTGTATTTTTCTTCGTTATTCTCTATAAATCGTCATCGAATCGATTGTAAATTATTTCAATGTAGCTCAGTGTTGTCTTGTATTCAAATCATAAAGATTGTCTATCTAAACATCAGTTTAACTCGTCTTGACATTTTGTCTATCCAAGGCGTCAGTTAATGAGCACATTTAAACCACCATGAAAGCGGAACAGATGCTTTTGATACTCACGTTACAAGATTTGGTACACTGCCATGATTATGTGGGACATGTGACTAGTTTTAATATCTCCTCTTGAACTAAATTAATTCAACTTATTGTTTCACCTCTAAGGCACACTAAATAGAAAATCATCACATTTATTTCCTCACATTCTCCACCAAAAATGGCCACCAAACAGAATTTCCTCGCTTTTTCAAGGAATCAATTTATAATTAGGTCACTATATTCAGAATTCACAACATCGAATTGATGAATCAAAACATCCATGGAATTTCCCATCTCCACTAGTCAGCAAAGCAAATATACTCCTCTCCTAATCCTTGGGGACAGTTGACAACGATCCATCTTTGGAACTGTATCCATCTATCCATCTTTTATGGACAATCTCCCCGACCAACCTCAGCTTAAGCATTCCTAAGAAATGGTCGTCCAAAGAGCATTCTATCACGTTCCTCAGTCATAACCACTGCCCATTTAAATATGCCATTGACTGCTCAATTAAGATACTACAGTTACCTTATGGTAGCTCAAAAACGTGAGCTGCGTCTATTTTTAGTATCAGTATTAGGGATTATTTTTGCTTTGATGTTTTGAAGTTATGTGAGCGTCTGGCTATCGTCTCAGATTACTGTTAGGTTTATGTGGTTATGGTTGTTAATATTTGGCATTATTTTGATGGTTTCTACCGTTTGTTTCTTTTAAATCTTTTTTATTGGTTTTTGATTTGGTATTGGTGTCCAAGGTGGCTCTATTTCTGGGGTTAAGACATGTTTGTTTGTAGTCAAACTTAAAATATTTGTTTTTCGGTCTACTGGGTATATTATCCTGGTTATAGTACTTCTAAGAAAAATTAGAATTACATTAATTTCCAATGAAGTTCTCGTACGTCATACAAAACCCAGTCGTTTTAATTCATTTGCATTTAGTTTTAATCTTTTCATAAAATATATTATATTTTTAAACACACCAACTCATAATGGTCAAATAAGGAAAGCCAGTTCACTAATTAATTGTTTTAAAACTTTGTGTTTATTTTGTTTGAATCAGTTATTAGCACTTATTGAATCATTCACTTTTAACTTTTATTATTGGTAGGTATAGGTAGTTGGGTGACATTTTAAATAGTATGTGGTTTTAAATGTGGACAGGAATTGCAGTTACTGGTTAGTTTATTAATAAGTAAGTTCTCATAGAAGGTTATAATGAACTGTCTCATGTCACATGTATTTGTCTGTTTTCGAATTGTGTTTGTCGGTCAAACAAGTAAGTGGGAAAGCATTAGTAAAGTAATGCTAAATACTGTGTTAAATGCAGGTTTAAACATTTAATTTTAAGTAGTTTCCAATTTACCTACTTTCCGTCTCTATTTCGTCATCATACTCTCTTGTTTTCTTAACCTTCAATACATAAGCAATAAATAAATGAAGGTTTCGACCGGGCACCTATTTCCACTTCATCTCGCTTTGAAGTCCACTCATATACCACTCCGTCAACATCGATAGAACTACAAATTCGTCAGCAGTCACCGCGGTCTGTGATGCACAAAATTAACTACGGAAATGCTTCCCGGCCTCCGTTCGTGACGAGTCCCCTCCCTCGCGATAGGGTTGAACGCTGGGCGGATATTACCTGAGTTTTGAGTCTTTGCAAGTGGTCGGATATCCGAATGGGAGATAGGGTTTGTTTGTATTTTTAGATTGATTGTGGTTGTATCTTTGTTGTCATTGTTCAGTGTCTGCTTTGATTTGGCAGGTTTTGTGTGAAGATTTCTTCTTATTTAAACCATTGTTATAGTAGTCCGTGTTTTTAGCGTTAAGGTTCAGGATTTGATTCTCAGGTCGGGTGAAGGTTTATTGGGTTTTATTGTCAAAGTAGGGATTTCTCAGTAGCAGCAGATTCTTCATCGATTTTTGATTGTTTCCTTACATCAACGTTAAAATTTTGCTCTTCTACCTTTATAATTTCACTCGGTTTAAATTCATTAACAAACGATATTCTATCAGCTACATCTAGTTGTTTTGTTTAAACATCAGCAGAACCCTGTTTCTCTTCTCCCGGATCTGCGTGGAATGCCTCGATGCCGATATTTTGGTGCAGGCAACCCTCGTTTGACGGCGGTGGCTAAATATAGCCCGCAGACGTGCGCAGGCGCCGGGTATTAAGAATAGAGCGCACGAATTCCATATTTGGTTAATTGTGAACGACATATTTTAAGGGTGGGTAGGACAGGATGTTGATAGTTAAAAAAATAAAAGTCTCGAGTATTGTAGTAAGGAGATGGATGCTGCTGTCATGACAATTTTGATTTTAACGTGCTTTTCGAGGCACAGAGGAAACTCGCTGTGCCAGATGGTCACCCATCCACAGACAAACCTTCGCAAGCGCGGCTTAATCGGGAAGATCAGCCTGTCCGGCTGTAATTATTTAGCCACGAGCTCTACCTATTTCATTCACATTCTTATTAATTATAATGTCTTGAGTAGTATCGTGGGTTTTCTGTTAATAGTCCTGTGTTTTCATTACTCATATAACATTATGAATGCTTTCAGGAATTTAATTTTTTCTTGAAGACAATTGACAATGCATTTTCTTTGCCACTCCACTATATAAAATACTCCGTTTATACACTTTATAAGTTTTGATCTTGAAAACAGTTCTTTGGCTAAATTCCCGTTAATTCTTGAAGCAATTGTAAACAGTATGTTCAATTCAATTTCTTCTTTAATATCTTGTAAATCGTGCGAGTGTTTATTTTTCTGTGGAAGTAAATTTAATGAAAGTATTTTGGTTCTATGATTTACTTTGAGAGTTTTTAGTTTGCTTTCTTCGCCTTTGCGTGTCGATGGACTTACGTACTTCTAGAAGCAGTAGCAAACCTATTACCAAATTACAGGTTTGTGGAGGTCAGATAGACAGTCGCTTCATTTAATAGAGTAATCAGGTGAATCAGGTTCCACTGGAAGTCGAGTCTTTTTTTTTAGCGTGGTAAAATCGTCAAAGAGTCCTCCCACCCAGGGCAGGACGGGAGGGACTGTCAGACTCGTACTGACTAAAATCCACGGTGTCCTTCACTAGCCCTTTACGTACCGGGGTCACGCTAAATCGTAAGTCCCGCGACCCCTGCAGGCTTTGGCCCTCTACAGGCCCCGTCACTCCTTGAGGCGCGCCGCCCAAGCGGGGCAGTCCTGCACCATATGCTCCATGCCCGTCCGTGTCCTCCGGACGATTCTCGCAGTGGTGACACCCAGGCGTTTCTTCACTCCTTATCAGACACAGGTACCTCCCGAAACTTCCGTGTCCGGTGAGGACCTGCGTCATGCGGTAGGTAAGGACGCCGTGACGCCTATCCAGCCATTCCTCAAAGAGGGGTCTTACCGCCGCGATTGCGGCTCGGTTGCGACAATCGCTCCCTCCTACTGCCCGGCGCTGCGCGGAAATCGACTCTAACATACTTAAGAGAAGGCTAGGCAGATGATAGGCACAAATGCTAAGCAGACTTCTGACCTTCTTATTCTTTTGAAATCCATTTAAAAGAGAAGTAATAATATTTTTAATATCATTGTTAAAAGTTATCGTTCTCACGATGTGTGATTCACGGACACATTGCATTGTGCCTGGACGATAAATTGTGTTTAATATAGCCGGTACCACGTGTTGGATTATTGGCAATTACTATAAGCATATAATTTTTGGCTGTTAGTTTGGTAGTATCTATCATATTATTCTGTAATACCAATTTCTAAATATTCAGATATTTAACGTCTGTATTATGTGAAATTATTTTTATCTTGTAGGTATGCTGTGCCATGTCATTATGTACCATCTTTGTCACTTTAATTTTAACTTTCTTTCATCTAATGCATAGTTTATTTATTTCTAGCAAAATCCTATTTTGAAACATTCTAATCCTGACGAACTAAAAACTCCAAATGCTAAATAAATCTCTCATTTCAACATGGATTATTAAAATTGCAAATCTCATGTTGAAAATTACATAATAACCAGTAAAATTAATAAGAAAGTTCAATTTAGCCGCAGCCCTTATACAATTTCATTTAGTCGTCATATCTCAGTTAACAGATACCCATTCCCCTACTTAGGGTTGTCGAGCAAAAATATGAATGCGCTCGATACATTTTGCGAGTGGGAAAACCCAAGTTAAGGATAAGAATAAGAATACAAAAGTTCACGTTGCTAATACGAGGTCATTTTTTAAATCGGGGCATTTAAGTCACGTTGACAAGTTTATGTAAATCTCTTTCTGTGTTATTGTATTTTTAAAGACTACTCTTCATGGTTTCACCCTCGCTGCTTGTCTCTCATTTGTCGTGCGTGATGTTCAATAGCTCAGAGCATTCTTACAAAAATGAACTATCCATCGCAGTGTCCATTTTTCTAATTTTTCAATTCGAACCAGTAGTTTCTGAGATTATATTAAACGAAATTCTTCAGCTTTTCCCGAAGTTTAATACATTTGTGTCTGGCTGATATGATTGCCACCCACCACAAAAAAGACGTGGCTAAATGTGGATATATTATAAACTTTTACCAAACCAGTAGTCTGGCAAAGTTACGCCACATTTTCATAGACGTATTTTTACGTTCGGAAAATTTAATTTACCAAAGACAAAAGGAATCATTGAGCCCTATAATTGATTAAATCAATTCTGGATCGCCTGGTAGCCCTAAAACACCCCATTCCTCCCTGTCTGACCCCTAAATGCAGTTACTGTTTTTCTCCCTTCCCCTCCCACCTTGTCTGGCTGTAAAGAGGGATGCATTTACAAAGTGGCGGTGGCGGGAAATTAAAAAAGAGAGAGATTTTAATTTACCTCCGACATGGTTTGTTGGAATGGAGTCCTTTCAGTTTTAAATGTTGATGGTTTGTTGATTAAGGGAAAAGGGAAATTGTTGTGGATTGAGGTTGTTTATTGAAATAATTGCTACATTCGTATGCAAGAGATGTACTCATTAACACATACAGCTATGTGTTAATGAATAGGTCTTTAAATAATTATACGCTGATTAATACGTTGTCAATTTATACGCGTTGGAAGCTGTGACAAAAGTATTGTATTTTTGAGTGATACAAAATATTTAAATTTTAATTAAAAAAGGTGGCGCTACAACCTAAATGCATACCATTTGCTGATTCGAAGCCACCCGGGAACATATTTCATTGAAGTAATTTAGGTAGGCTTTTGACCAGCAATGGGAAAGTATTGTCTAGGGGAAAAAATGAAATAACCTACCTAATGAAATATACCTACTTATTGTTTTGTTTTCTATTGTATTTTCTTCACTACCAAGTCAGTTTAAAATTTAACAAATGTAATTACATAACGCGCCCTAATATCAAAAATAATTCGCTCACTCCACTTCCCATTTGCGAGCCTACTCCACATTAGCCAATCGCGCGGCTCCTACCGGAAGAGCGGAGGCCGCATCCTCGCGACACTTCCGCTTGCGCCCGCGCAGCTAGCCAACAGATATGAATCAGGCGGTAGTTGGAACTTGGAACTTAGGAGTTAAGAAGTTGTAATCAATCATGATGAATGAGTAAGCTTTTGAACTGGAAGGTCGTAGTTCTCTCGGAGAGCTTACATGGTAGAAACTTAGCATGCAAATAACTGAATTATGAATATCCATATTTTTTACCAAGATTTTTTTCGACGTATTATAAGTGCCCATTGAGGACCATGTGAAATAAAATATTTTGATTTTTTGAAATACTATTATTATAAAGCTGTAGAGTTTGTTTGAACGCGCTAATCTCAG
The DNA here is from genome assembly GCA_943136025.2 of Agrotis puta. Classification (NCBI taxonomy): domain Eukaryota; kingdom Metazoa; phylum Arthropoda; class Insecta; order Lepidoptera; family Noctuidae; genus Agrotis; species Agrotis puta. Next base: position 11,463,102 of record OW964192.2, read on the forward strand.
AAACTACTGAATCAAATCTATCGAGGAAGGTTATAGGCTATATAATTTCGCGCTATTACCCATAGGATTCGAGCAGCAGTGAAACCACGGGGAATAGATAGATCGTGATTTTGTGATTGAAGTACGATTTATATTTTGCTAAGGACATTTTTTATGACTACGTTGCGAATATTTTCAAAAGTCTTTTTAAAATAATACTTTTTAAGATTAAAATTTAGTTTATCTTCGGAGCAAAATGTTTTAAAAACCCATGTTTTTGTTTAAATGTAGAAAATATAGTTTCCTGTATAATTCTCGCTGTGTCTGATAATTTACACTACAAATACCTTCGCTGCACTGATGACATTGAGTTGTCTTCTCACTCTTTACCTACTGATGATGATGTATTGATTCAGCCGGCGGCTAGCACTAGCCTCCATACATACATGAGATCGGATAAGTACATAAATAATAACCTCTTTGTTCTTTATAAATGTGCAATAGAAATATTGCAAAACGGAAGTGTAGGCTAATGGAGGAATCGTGAGTGAAGTAACTTGTAACGCTTTATTTAATTTATATGAGTTTTCATTGTATGTTATTTGAATATTCCCTACTGACCTTTCGACGGAGACTCTTTTTTACAAGCCTGTAATGCAATTTACAAATGTTAGTAATGGTTCAGTCAAAAATGAATATTACATAAATAAACTACCAACATAGGTGTATTTACCAACGAATAAATTTAAAAAATGTGACATTGAATAAACCCCACATATTTTTTCTAGAACCCGGAAGTCCTTTGTTTCTATTTAAATTCAGAGCTTACTAAAGATAAATATTTGAATAGTAATAACTCATCAGTTTACAAATCGGCGTAAACAAACATGAATTCACTCAAATGTAACAGTCTGTATAACATTAATAACATAAATACTACTAATCCAGATTTACACAAATAACTCCTTTACAACAACTGTCATGTTTTACAAATCACTACAAGATTGTTATACTTAAGGCACTTTATGCCACAAAGAAATGTTAAAGAACATCGGCGAAATATATTTGACTACCAATAAGGAACGACACGGAAGAGGGAACCTTCGGAAGATCGCCAGAGTTCTTTGACACCTAAGCATAAAGTACGTGCACGTATTTCGTTGGAAGGAACAAGGAAAACTTTAAATTAAGTTGTAGAACTTCGGGACGGAAAAATGTATATCAATTGTAGTTAAAACTTTCCTTGAATATAATGTAGTATCGAATAAGCAATAGACTTAACATTTCAAAGCATAATAATAGGTAAAAAAACTGTTAACTATTTGAAATAGGTCTTCTTATAGCAGGTAAAATTGTATTTTTTTCTCTAAACAAAAACAATGACTTCGATATCACTACTTACATAACTATTGTTTAAAAATAATCTATCAAAACGATACTCCTATTGATAAACAATTGTAATACGTCCAAACAAAGCAGATTTTTGACTAAACTATCTTTGGCTAAGACAAGTACTTATACACTTTATAATTTCACGCTCTTAACGAAATTGGCGACAATCTATTAATAATTATGTGACAATAATTTAACACCTCGTCTTTGCCAAGAACATCACTATAATTGATGCGATTATTCATATTTTAGCTGGAGGTGGTCCAAAATACGACCAAAACAGTGTACAAATCAGTGACGTGAAATGTTACAAGTGTGAGTAAAAGTAACAGGTATAAATAACTGTTATTTTACAGTGCATGAGTGTAATACATGGTCGGACAGATGATGTGGTTTAAGAGAGAGCCGAAAACGGCTGCGGACAAAGAAAATGGTTTGGGGGGTAAGCTGAGGAGGAAGAAGCCAGTTATATTGAAGACGACGAGGGAATCCAGTGAACGAGAAACTTCAACAGAAAGTGACAAAGAAAGGAGGAGGTATTCTGACATACTTGACGTTGTTTCTATAGGTATGTATACAACTGCATCTCTCATCGATGATTTTGACGAATTTCTTGCCATTTTTTGAAACGCGTTGAAAAATAACAGACTTCTGGAATTTAGAACAGGTATTTTTTAATGTAACAGGAGGAATTTTACGATAAATATATGAATAACAATGACGTGATTGAGGGTGCATACGAAAATAGTCTCATTGTTTATAGTGTTCTATATGAGAATATATAAATTCGCTTGTCTGATCTCAGCCGTCAGTTTGAACGAACAATGAAGTGTAATCATAATAAATCATAACCTGAAGGCTAATTTTATTGGTGAGGTATCTTTTTCACATTACACACGGGTCGATTTATAGATTGCTTTGAATTTACGCAGAAAAATATGATATTTTGGTTCAACAAACGTTAGTTGTTACACTCAAAAAACGTAAGGGTTAAAAATAAATAAAATACTGTTAAAAATAACCCAGCATGTTTGTCAACATAGCACCTGCAAAGTTTGTTGCTAAAAACAAATACGTCAACTTTGCTGACATTACTTGTTAAATATTAACCGTTAAAATTGGTTAAAAATACTTGGTAAGAAATAACACAGTATCTTAAGTTAGTAACGACCGAGTCAAGTTGGCTGAATTTAGCCAATTTTACTTGGTTAGAAATAACACAGTATCTTACGTTAGTAACGACCGAGTTAAGTTGGCTGCATTTAGCCAGTTTTACTAACTTAACTACAGCCGGCTCACTCGGTACATAACATCAGTGTTACTCGGTATTCTTAACCAATTTATCCAGTATCTACAGCCAGCCTACTCGGTAGTTAGAGCAGTGTTACTCAGTATACTTAACCAATTTATCTAGTAACAGCAGCCAGCCTACTCGGTAGTTAGAGCAGTGTTACTCGGTATTCTTAACCAATTTATCCAGTATCTACAGCCAGCCTACTCGGTAGTTAGAGCAGTGTTACTCAGTATACTTAACCACTATATCCAGTATCTACAGCCAGCCTACTCGGTAGTTAGAGCAGTGTTACTCGGTATTCTTAACCAATTTATCCAGTATCTACAGCCAGCCTACTCGGTAGTTAGAGCAGTGTTACTCAGTATACTTAACCAATTTATCTAGTAACAGCAGCCAGCCTACTAGGTAGTTAGAGCAGTGTTACTCAGTATACTTAACCACTATATCCAGTATCTGCAGCCAGCCTACTAGGTAGTTAGAGCAGTGTTACTCGGTTTTCTTAACCAATTTAAGCTGTAGCCACAGCCAGCCTACTCGGTAGTTAGAGCAGTGTTACTCGGTTTTCTTAACCAATTTAAGCTGTAGCCACAGCCAGCCTACTCGGTAGTTAGAGCAGTGTTACTCTGTATTCGTAATCAATTTAATTCGGTGCATAAAGACAGTTAAATTTGTATTATCAATAAAAATACTTAGGTCAATACTTCCAAAGTTTTTATATTCGAAAGTAGATACACTTTAAAATATAAAAACTTTGGAAGTACTGACCTAAGTATTTTTATTGATAATACAAATTTAATTGTCTTTATGCACCGAATTAAATTGATTTCGAATACAGAGTAACACTGCAAAAAAACAATTCTTATTAATAATAAATATTAATTAACCGTAACCACACCTTGAACAATTTTATTAGTTGCCCAGAAAATTGTTGTAAACCGGCAGTAGTTACCAAGTAACATTACTGTAAAAGAAAAAGGGGTTTTAGGGGTTCTTAGGAAATTAAAGTACAAACGTATGTGTAATGAAATGTGTTTATTTTTTTTCCATTAAACTAAAAATACTTACAACAAAAAATTCAATTTTCATGAATCTGAATGCACGCATGGTTTCTATGGCGGATAGCTACGGCAGACCGACGTCAGTCCTGACCGTCAGGAGAGCACTTAAGACGCCTGCGGAGCATGCGTATTTCATACAAACGTAATACCAAAATAATTTGTAAATTAAACATATTCCTAAGGTAGTGTGTGTTTATTTCGATTGAATTACAGAACATCTAGGTTCCCAAATATATATTTTGATTGGATACTGATTTTAACAAGAGTTATAAGAAAAATAAGTTTTCTATGGAAATTTTAAATTCCTCATATCTCGTCTTTGTATCATTGTCCTCTCAAAAAATATATTTGGGAACATAGATATTCTGTAATCCAATCGAAATAAATACACACTACCTTAAGAATATGTTTGATTTACAAATCATTTTGGTATTACGTTTGTATGAAATACGCATGCTCCGCCGGCCCCTTAATACGGCCTTGCTCTGCGCTCCTCGTGCGTGGCTCCGCTAGTGAATACTGGGTGTGACACGTTGTTTGTGGATGACAATGGATGAAGAAAAATATTATAAAGAACTTCTTAAAACTATGTACTGTTTACCATTTTGTAAAACACTCTTAGCATTTGGCCAATTTTACTTAATTAGGTACAACAAAAAATTGAGCGTGTGGACTGAGGTATCCTTTTTTAAAAATTGATTGATTCTAACGAAAGTTACATATATTTTAGTAAAAAAAATGTAAGAATATGATGGACTCGTTGAAAGAAATGTAAACAGTAAGATAAAAGAGGTAGGACCTAGAATTTGGATCACTCCATTCACACGCCTGCAACAATTGTCATGGCAAAAATCTCAGAATGTACGGCCTTGGAGGTTTAAGTTTGCGTTTCAAAAAATTGAAAAGAATTTATTAAGAATACTACATTTGATGGCCATAAAATGAATTGAGAATTATGTAGTATTTCTTAATATTTTTTTTCAATATTTTGAAATGCAAACATAAACCTCCAAGGCCGTACATTCTGAGATTTTTGCCATGACAATTTTTGCAGGCGTGTGAATGGAGTGATCCAAATTCTAGGTCCTACCTCTTTTATCTTACTGTTTACATTTCTTTCAACGAGTCCATCATATTCTTACATTTTTTTTACTAAAATATATGTAACTTTCGTTAGAATCAATCAATTTTTAAAAAAGAATACCTCAGTCCACACGCACAAAATAAAAAATATTATAAGGGACTTCTTAAAACTATGTACTGTTTACCATTTTGTAAAACACTCTTAGCATTTGGAATAGGTGAAAGTAACGATTCATAAAATACAGTGCAATGGACAACTCTGTCAGGAATTTGGACATGGTATGCATAATAATGTTCATCAAACTCGACAGTATCTAATAAAATACCCAAAAAAATTAACTGATTTTCGTCGTACAGGTAAATATGTTCAACAATTAAGAAATTGTAAAGATATTCATCATTACTTACACTATGTAAAAGTATACATCCTATATCATAACGCACAGAGGAAATCATAGCCCAATTCACACTTACGAAAGATTTTGAAGAATCTAAATTCAATTTTGATTGAACAAACTCAGTCTCTGATTGTAAAACTTTCTTCTTAGGCCCTACTATGAGAACATCACTTAGACTGCCACGGTGAAATATTTCATTTAGTTGAAGTTGATGTCTCATAGCTAAAGTTAAAGTCGGATTAACACGATTGCATGATGCCTTTGCAGCCATTTTTGAATGTCTATGTTTACCTTCAAATCTCATTGACCATAATGAAGAAATAGGCCCGTATTTTACAAGAGCAGAGTGATAATGGATCATGTTATGAAATTTTGGTTTTAAAGAGTCTTTCGTAACTTTGATATATAGCTCATTAAATTCACCTACCAATACTTGCAACAAATCTTCTGTACCGACTGTGACTTTTACACTAAGAATGATGTCAAGAATTTTCCTCAATTTTACATATAAGATCCAAATGACGTCTCTTCTCGGCACGAAATCTCCAATAATTATTCCCAGGAATCGTAAAAGAGTTAACATCTCCCCTGAAGATAAACGTAATGTACTTCGAATCAGGTGGTCCTTTTCTATCGAACACGGTCTATTTTTAGAATCGGGTCCAAAGTTCATTGTTGATATTTTATCATTAAGAACAGATAACGAAAAAAAGTTAAACCTTTGAGTGTACTCTAATAACATATAACTTAATACGTATTTTGCTACACCTTCGAGCACATCATGCATTATGTCAAGCCCAACCTGCTGAGACATATCAAAGTATTTAATGTCTAGAAAAACACATCTTTCTTTAATGCCAGTCGAAGTTACATTATTCAAAGCCAAGTCTGCAATATATGTATCGTTATTGCGTAGCAGTGTTTTGTCTTCGAAGCACTGCTCTTTTAAGACAGCTTTAGGTACTTTACATACTCTACATGAAAGGTTAGCTGAAAAGCTTTCCACAAGCCCTAACATTGAATGTAAGCCTAAATTATCACCCAGAATCACACCAAGTTCAAAGTAGATGTTCCCTTTATAAGTTGGAATGTCTATGGTTATACCAAATTCGCTTAAGTAATTGAATTCTTCTATCACTGGAGCGAATATAATGCGATTACCAAAAGAAATCCTGTCCGATGAATGAAACAATAAAGCAAGGAATATATTGGAAAGAGCAGAAGAGCGCCAGGGAGGAAGACATGGAATTGAAACATAAACTGCTCCCAACTTATGTATACCAGCATGGCTCCCAATAACATTTCCGGTCTCATAGTCATCAAAATACATAAATAAAGGAATAACTGTCCTGTCACCATGGTGATTCATTCTCTCTCTCCAATATGTACCTTGGATAAAATTTTCTTTTTCCTGTTTTAAATTTAAACTTTCCATATACTGCAACATTTCAGACAATACATTATCCAAAGATAAAAAAAATTTTAGAGTTTCTCTTAGTGGAATGAATTGTTCATGACAGTCTACAGGTTGCAAACGTGTTATCCCTTGACTTTTCACTGAAGTTAACCGTTGTCCAATACACACTGGCTGAGGTTTAATGTAAGATCCTTTTTTAAAAAAGTAATTCAAACGTTTACGTTCTGTTAAAAAATTGTTTAGTGAAGATGTTATTGAAGTCTGTACTTCATTAGCTAAACTCTTTGAAATATTAGCAGAACTGTTTGAATGTTCAATCAAAACCTTATTGACACACTGTTCTATTACTGGGCCCAATGAAGTTAGGCAGTCACTTAGATTATTAACAATACTTTGTACTACATTTCTTGGCAGCAATGTATTACCATAAAGCGATGCTATAAATGTGGAAATAACATTATCGATAGAGTTTCTTTGTTGTACAGAGCATGATGATTCAGAAGAAATAGAACATGAGGGAATAATGTTATTTACGCTGTTATGATTATTACCTGATCGCTGCAACTCATCAGTATTAAAATCGTTACTTTCTACCGTATTCGACGTCTGCAAGCATTGGCCTTTAGATACATGGCATTTCTCTAAGTGCCTTTTAAAAGAATTATATATTTGAAATGATCTCTTACAATCGTCTTCACAGCATCTGTATGTTGCTATTGTGTGGTCACTGTGTTTATATTTTAAATGATTCCTAAGTAACTTAAGCTCTACAGAATCTCTACACATAAAACAAATAACCATTATATCAAAAATACTAATACTAATAGTACAACAAATCTTGAATTAACCGTTGAAGTGAAGTATATCAGCCTGTCAAAAAGTTTTGTTTTCTCGTGGAATAATTGAATATTGAAATCCTACATGTAGGAACAACATATCATACATCAATGCCCAGCTCTCCCAATAAGGTAACAGCTGAAGTTGATTCACTATCAAACTTAGTTTTAAGTTTAAAATACGCGTGCTGAATAAACATCCACGTACTGTGACACTCTACTGAATATTGGGCATTGACTACCCAGATTAATTTAAAACACGAACTGACAACTGACAAAATATTAGGAAGATCGTACCACACTTCATCGATTACTACAAAATAAGATTTAATTGTGTCAAGTGATGGACCCACAATTACCATGAATGGTTGTACTGTAAGACCAAATTGCCTAAACTTTTCTCTTCTTGTATCTACAACTGACCTTACATCAGAATCGTTTTTGACATGAGTGATGAATCCTTCTCTGACTTCGGATTTCGATGGCCGCCAAACTTTTTTTTTACTATTTTTTAAATGCACACTTGTTACAGCCAAAAGTGTAGGGATCAATAGCATGCAGGCAATGTTGGAGCTCTCTTCCGATGCTGGAAAAAGAAAAAGCTTTTGTAGTGTATGAATAGTAAAACATATTAAATATAGATTGGAGCGATTGGATAGAGAAGGTCATGGGCTATAAAATTGTCACGGGAATAACTATGTTGAAATTTGGTAGTACCTACTTATTAGTGTTGTGTGTATTACTAACATCATATGGATCAAGGTCTGAAATATTTTTTTTATAAATGTAAATATACCGAAATTGTTTTTTATTCCCACCCTTACATGAGTTACCCAGAGACATAATAAAAATGTAGGTATAGGTATTTACTTTACTTAGCAGTATCACTTACATTGTATTAGCAAATAGAATTAGAGTAGAATAGAATTAAAATTGTAATTATATATATTTAAAGTGTAGGTACTTACAATCTTGGAAACTAAGAAGTTCATTTAGAGCTGTGTCCTTGTTGTGAGTAGTTTTTCGCTTAATGGCCAGTTTAAAAATACTTTCTTTTAAAGTAGGAAAACTTTCAAAAATTTCTGTATATTGGCCAGCATACAGCTTTTCAAAATCGTTTTCCAACTGTAAACAAAATCATAATTTTAGTCTCTAAAAATAATTTCAATTTAACCAATGGGTTCTTTTTTTGAAGTACTTACCAATATGTATCCAGTTGATTTCCTCAAAGCTGGGTACTCCTTGAAATATTGAGATATAAGTAATTCTTTTGAAAGGTTTAAGCGTGTCCGTGTTGTCTCTGTCCACTTTTGTAAAACTGTTGACCAAGGCTCGCTGGAATTTTTAAGCCATTGCATAGCATCAGGGATCTCTTCCTCTTGTTCCGTCAAGAATTCATCTGGTAAGCGTAGTGATGGTGAAGGTGGTAGTGATCCATCAGATGAAGTTCTAGAAATTCGTCTACGTTTTTCTAGTACACCAGAATCCCGGTATTTTCTTTTTAAATTATGGATTTGATCCGGTAACTTCCCAGCCAACCTGGTGATAAGGCCACGTGTAGACTCAACAATTTTACTGTGAAAGTACACGGATGGTTTTTCACATGGAAATATTGTTACTATCTGCCTGGCCCAATTGGCATATTCGGCGGTTCGAATACATCTGTCTGGAGTATCTCGTAAGATTGCTGTTCCTATTATCCGGACCAATCGTTGGCGTGCAGCGTTCTCTAATGGGCTGTTTTTGTTTAAATTTAAAAGGCCTTTTCCTTCTAGACTATTATTTAATAGCAGTTTTAGATCCTGAAAATAAAAAAAAAAAACATTGGAAGCACTGTACACTAAGGCCCAGTGATTTTTATAGTAGGTACCTATTTTGTATAGTATGTATTTTGTATACTAAGAAGAGTTGTATTCTACACGAAAATAAATATCTGAAGATCTGTGGATCATAATGTACAGTGGAACCAAAACATTTTAACTCATAATAACCACCACCAAGCATTAAGCAACAGCATAATTATAAGCAACCATATTACAGGGATTTTCACATCACACGAGTCGCAACTCACACTCTTTGTCAACCAACATTTTAAAAAGCTAAGTAATCATCATCATCTTAGCCACAAGATTTGTTGTTAATGTGTTAACAAAGTTTAATGCAAATAAAAAATAATTTAAAAGTACTTAATCGAATTAAAACTTATTTCAATTTTACAGATGTGGTACGTCCCTGTAAAATAGTCACCCGAGTGTTAATATGTAAACCAAAATATGCAAAAGAAAAATACATACATAAACTTCAACTTGGCTTGCAGCAGGAATTGTGATTGTTAAAGCTGTGTTAGATAATTTTGAACGAGAACCAGTACTAATTGCATTATCTATTGTAACGGGAGATTTTGGTTTAGGTGTGCTCGTTTCAGCTTTATTACCAAGTGGATATTCCAGCAGATCTGTTAATGAGATATCTAAATCGTCACAAGCCTGAAAATTATAGCATTCAAAGGTCAGTGGGTCGTCTTAGGGGCGGATTTAAACTTGAAAATAAAACAATATAAAGCTTGAATGCAAAATATTATATGCGAAATATTATATGCGATTCAACTAAGAATAGGATGAGAGCTGTGCTACTATGTGACTTTACAGTAAATAAAGTCGGCAAATATTATTTTGACAAAAAATAAGCATTGTTTTTGTTTAAATATTAAGTAAATTAAAGCAATTTATACAATAGTATTCTTATTATTAACGAGACAATCGTAATCTAGGTACATCAAAAAATGGCGCGGCTCTCATCCTATTCTTAGTCGAAAAGTAGGTATGTACTAACTGTTCACAGTTATTTTTACCTCGTACCTAATGAATCTGAAATCATCAATCGTGATTTTGAATTTTATTTCTAAGGAAAATTGCCATTTATCAGGTTAACAACAAATCTACCAATCCGCACTGGGCCAGCGTGGTAGATTATAGCCCATTCCCTCTCATTGAGAGGAGGCCGTGTCCCAGCAGTGGGAACATTATACGCTGATGATGATGATGAGGTTAACAACATTAGCACTAAAGGTAAAATAAATATGAACGAATAGTACCTACTTAGAGAAAGATTTAATACTTTCTAATTTTTTTTTTGTAAGTTAATACCAACTTACATTTAAATTAACGCAATCAGGGTGCATTGTTTTTTTATAAATTTCCAAATTTCTTAAAAAAATTGATCTTGGCCCTAGTTTGGGAATCAAATCTTTTATTTCTGCCTCCCCTAATAGGGGCAGAGATAAACCTGTTATCTCATTTTCTGTAATGAAAAAAGTAAAGTTACAAAGATACCTACTCTTCTAAATAAATTAAAATTTAACCAGGAGACTGAATATTTATTGCAAAACATGTAATAAGGCGGCCATTTTAGACGCAACCACATATGGTAGGTACTCTGTGCAACCACACCACCTGAGACCACCTGTTTGTTACCAAGTGGTTACCTTGCCTTGTACATAGGCCTCCCCCAAGGATCTTCAACCTGACTAATCCTGTGCAGCCCGCATCCAGCGGCTTCCCGCGTGCCTCACCACATTGCACGACATGCAAGCCCTACTATTCACCTAACTATCACAAGAAAAAAAACAATAAAATGAAACTAACCTTTAAACACTTCAATGTAGGATTCGAGCTTCCAAGCAGTTAATAAACTTTGCACTTCTTCGTCCATAATATTGTCCAAATAACGTGTCACTTGTCCAAACTTGTCACACCCAATATTCACAATGGAGCCACGAACGAGTAGCGCATGCACACGTGCTTACTTTAAGAGAATCGACGGGAAAATGAACGAGCGAACTAGCGACCGAGACTAAACGAATGATGGGATTGATTGATGCTAGCCAAACGATTCGATTATTTTTAACAGAGTTAGCTACTCGGTTAAAATTAAACGACACGAACCGATTGCCGTTAACAGAGGTAGTTTGCAAGAAGCAACCGAGTAAAGAAAAATGGCAGCCGCCCATACCTACATTTGATTTAGCTGAGATTAATTTCCTACGTCTTTAAATGAAAAATATTTTATTTAACTCAACGTTATGTTCTGAATTAGTTTTTAGTGAATAATATAGAATTCAGTCATGAACTTTTTAATGGGCTTAACTAAAGGGTCCCCTAGACGATCAATTGCACTTGATAAGTCTAGGTACGTGATTGAAGCGCATTCATTTCGTGTGCAGTAGGTAGTTTTTAAGTGTATTGTTAAAAATACGTATTAATTTTTTTTTTTTTTTTTTTTTTTTTATTTGGCAAGTCGCTATTTGCGCAATGCCAACAACAAAAAACGAGGAAACTTGGTAGAAAATGAAATGTTTAATTTAGGACACGGAATTTGGATGGATATTGGATAGGATTATTAGGAAAGGCATAAACATAAATAAATATTATATGCGTATATTATTTTGAGTGATAAATGATGATAGATACATATATATTTTTGAATCATTAGAAGCCAGAAGGACAGAGATGGAGGTAGGAAAAGAACGTATTAATTTCGAGTTATTATTTTTAACCGACTTCGAAAAAAGGAAGAGGTTCTCAATTCGTCGTAATCTTTTTGAAGTGAAAACTTCTTTAGCGGCGTTGAGCACTTTTTCTGTAATGGGTATAAATCTTAAACTCGCGTCAGGACACGTGACCTGATCGAAATTATTAACTATAGATGTTTGTAAAAAACAACCGAATAATTACTCGATTACAATCAGAAGAGTTCTACTTATCTATTATTACCTATAGATGTTTGTAAAAAACAACCGAATAATTACTCGATTACAATCAACAGAGTTGTACTTATCTATTATTAACTATAGATGTTTGGAAAAAACAACCGAGTGAAATACTCGTTTAGTAACAACAACATGCTTATTGGTTATTAGCCAAGAATATTTAACAATATTCACAAGTCTACTCTTTGTCAAGTTTACTTGTAGATTTTTAGGCAAGTCTTAGTTAAAATTTACCAATATGATTGTAACCGAGCCAAAAAGGTACTTTGCTAAAGTAAAATTTTTTCAGTGTATGTTAAAATATACCAATACTCATCATTTCTTTCGCGTTTCGCTAACTAATTTAATTTAACACCGTATTTTTGACAAGTCATTTTATTATTTTAAGATACTATTCAAGTGATAAGTGAGATAGATGCTATAATAAAATTGTAACAGCTTTTAAAACAGTCATGAAGTTTTTACGATTCCAGCTAATAGTGTCACTCAAATAGACAAACAGGAAAACGAGAACAAATAAAATCACTCAGTAAACTCTATTCCTGTGTCACACGCAATAGAATTAAAAGCATTCCCATTTTTATGTTCAAGACCTAATTACAAGTAGGGTTAGCCTATGTACGAAAAAATTCACGTACAAAACCTGAATATACGGACACTGATCCACTATATTATACGCAGATTTATCCAGCTAAATGCTGGACAACAGCCTGTTTTTTTCTGTTAGCCTGTACTGCCCCACTACTGGGCGAAAGCTTCCCCTAGTTTCATTAACTTTTTTCTCGAGCTACCTATTTTTTTAAATTAATAAGTGTAATGAGTTGCCAAAAGAAAAATAAAATATATAAACTTTTTCTGCAAATGCAGCCTTTTTTGCCTAGATTTCTTGTGTAAGCCTGTCTGAACAGGATACCGCAGTCCTGTAACGCAAAGAGAATTTTTTAGTGAGTACTAGGCTAACAGCTTACCTATTCGATGATTTTCTAATTCAAACAGAAAATGGTAGCCCTAAATACAAGTCACTTAATTAAATTATTGTACAACACGAAAAAAGATGTTGAATTATAATTTTACGAGCCCTCAATAGTGAAATAGGCCGTCACACTCAAAGGAGGTTAGTAGGCCTGCACTAAATAGTGATCGCGTGCCAATTTGACACTTATTGTACCTTTTAACTAATGAGATTAATGAGCAAACAGAGACTTCGAAGCTTTCAAAAAATATAATTATCATGATTTTGAAAATAACGTGGCATTTTTACGAGTTTTTCACAGATGGTTTGTTTTGATTTTACATTTGGGGTCGGAACCCAATCCCTCCTGATTTGTAGCCATTTTAGTTTTTTGATAGTTTTCGGATTTAGAGTCCGATTCTGGTAAAAAGTGAACAAAAATTAAAATACAACAAGTTTCTATGTTTTAACTTCCACAAAATCACACCAACAACAAATAAAGCAAAGTTCACGAAAGCGACCAGACGGTGAACAACCGGTGACGTCACTTCCCTCCCCCCGTGTATCCACACCTCACCTGGACAGAAGGAAAACACGTAAAGATGTTGTTAATAATTCAGTAAGAATGCTCGGCATGCAACCTCGGTTTGACTGAGGGTCGAATCAATTCCGGGAAGCGATTTACTTTTTATGTTTTTTTTTCCCGATTTAATTAGTGGTAGATGGTAAATTTTTAGAATGATAAAAGAGAATTGGTGTGTTCATTAAGATTTCATTTAACGCTTGTAAAAAATGTAGTGCCATTTTTCGATGCGGCACTCATTTTTCCTTTCGACTTTAAATTAGTGATATTACTATACCAAAACTTACAAAAGTCCTACTAAAAAACTTTATTTCTCTTTTTTTTAAATTGCGATTCCTATTAATATTTCTCTATAAGAAAATTCTCAACAATCTCATTTAAAACTTTTAACGGTAAATTATTGGCACTATTTCCTATTTGAAATTGCTTCTGTCCATTACTCAATCTTCAAGGCTAACAATTAGGTTAAAATTTAAAATAAACACAACAGATTGCGCCACACCGTCCCATCCATAATCTAACGTTACTCAAATATTTACGGTTTATGCAAGATTACTGCTAAGATTTAACTCCGTCGTAAATACCAGCGGGTTAAGATAATGCACCGTTATCTCCATTAAGTAACACTGATAACGCTTCTCGGTTAGTAAGATTAACTAGTGGTTTATTTCGTTCGGTTAATTCGTTGAGATTTAAAAAAACTTACCTTTTATTGCAGAGTGAAATTGAAAACATAAATCATATCGAATCTATAAATGAGATTGACTAAACGATAAGGAGTTTCTTCAGTAGCAATCTTTCCATGTAACTGAATAATCTTCTACCGGACTGTTTAACAAAATATTTACGAAAATCTGATTCTAACGTAAACAGAACATCATAACAATTGGAGAGCGTAACCTAAACTTTCGCAACACTAGGCGAACATAAGATAACAACATAATGACTTCGTTACGTGTGTCTAATTTCTTCTGACACCAGAATTATACAATAGAAAGCGGATCCTCCCATCTTAACGTCAAAACAGCAAAAGTTAGGCCGCATTGTATGCTAATACTAATTAAACGAACCTCTGTAAGACGCACTCAACCGTCTCCGTATGACTCACACCAATCTTGACATTGTGTCGATAAAAAAATCACATTTTTTGCCCTCCAATCAGGTCATTGTTTAACTTTTTATACCATCCAGACGTCTATAGCGATATTAATGATAATTGTGAAGTGATTGCCGTTACATTTAGCAATTACGATACAAAAGTAACGAACGTTTAAGTAATTAATGGCAAGGAATTCTCGTGAAGACGGTACGATCTCATGACGTGATGTAATTTTAACAGAGAGACGAGATGAGAGCGACGAGTCCTTGTACGAGTCTGCGGACGGGCACAGCGACGCCATCTCGGCTAGCGATGAAACCCTGTCCAGGCTCGGCAAGACACCCACCATCAGCAAGGAATCGCTAAAAGTAGCAGTCACAGATGAAGAAGTAGACTTCGCCAAACCCAAGAAAACACACAGAAAAACTATGTCTTTATCAAACCCTCTAGAAATTGTCAGAAACCTAGGAGATGAGTGGTTTGAATCAGCTAAGAGAGAGTTAGAAAAAAACAGTGACAAGAAAAAGTCTAGAGAAAGTCTTTGGAGCGAAGAAGATCGGGATTCTATTCATGGTTCCACGATGAAACTCGATCAATTACGAAAGAATAGCAAGAAAGAAGACAAAAATCAGGCCAACCTCAGAAAAGTTAGCACAAATGAGGCTCCCAAAACTAGGAAAACTAGCAAAGGATCATCAGTCAGTGCACTTAACTTCCTAAGAAGGAAAAAGACGCCTACTTCTACAAAACCTGTAGAATCAGTAGCTGAAGATGAAAAGGGCTTAAGCATTGAAGAGATTATGAACTACACCAAATTGTTCTTAGAATGTGAGAAACGTTTTTCTGCAATATCAGAATGCAGACCAATTAGACCAGTGGAAACTGACTCGGAAGACGAGCCACCTACACCAAAACAGTTGGCTGATCACAGGAGAAGGTTAAGCAGACAAACATCCAGAAGTAAAAGTAAAGTTAGAGGGAAGAGTCAATCTCTAAAGATTAACACACTACGGAAATCTCACAGCGGGACCTTGAAGAAAGGAAAAAAGAAAAGTGTTAAAGCTCCTTCATCAGGAGGAAGAAGTCGACAAGCCAGCATTGTGGAACAGACTCCTATTGCAAAAAAGAAACATTCAGACTCTACAAAGACGAACTCTTGGCTGTTCAGTGGATCTAGAGGTGAGTCATTTCATATGTTGAAACTTTTATAATCATCAAATTTATATCAAATATAGTAAAAGAGATCAAGGCGATAATAATTTCGAAAATGAAACGAATATAGAAATCATGCTGAGCACAAAAATGGCTAATCTATTTTGGCAGGCATTTGCGTGTAATATTACAATTTGCATATCTCTAAAAATAATTGCCATATGTCACGGACATACCAGTAGTGTTCAAAATTATCGCCTAGGTCATGTAATTATCTTCATTAATTTACGAGTCAGGTCATTTTAATATCGTCCCACATTACGGTTTTAGGTTTTACTATGATCACTTTTGTGTAACTAAATTCAGATGGTATTTTTAATTCATTTTATAAATATACTGCAGTCGTTTCATTATCATTTAACTTCAAAGTTGCTTCAAATAATAAACTTTCTGTGTTCGAGCGTTTCTTGGTAACTATAAACAATTGTAACAGTTAGTGCAGTTATCTTAGTTGATAAGGTGTGACCTTACTGAGTCTTGCTACGTTCAATACTGGGGAACCTATCATCAATTTTGTAAGCGATATGATTATAGTCGTACGTCAGTGTGGACAAGAGATAGAACTCTATTCCACTCTTCATCCTCTCACTACACGCCTAACTTCTTTAGGTTTGCTGCAGCATCTCCATCTTCTTCCATTCCTCTCTATTTCTTGTAATTTTAGTAGTTACATTCTAACCATATCCTTCAAACAGTCCATCTATCATTCTTTGGTCTTCTTCACTGTTACTTCAAAAGTTTCCTCGCCACATTGTAATCCTCCAATGACATGAGAGTAATATTGATTAAAGAAGGTGGCGGTACAAGCCCCGTCCACTCTTGTCTTTTGTAGCTAGTTAGATCATCAATCTTTTGTTTAGCAGTTCATAATGCCCTGTTTAGTTACTGTTGTTATTGTATCACGATGTTTTGCCAGGATGCTTTGGTTATAAACACATCTCTGAAACGCACGTCAATCAATTGTTTGGCTTTATATTGATGGTTTTATCCTTCAGTATTTTTGTTATTGTTTGTTGCTTCGTTGGTGTTGCAGTCGTTAATGCTACTGCTCAACTTAAGGTCTCGGCATAGATTCTTAGTTAAGGCCTGGTGTTATAAGGAATTACCATTTGGAATTTCTCAGTACTTAATCATCACTGTCCAAATATGAGTGTTCTATAGAAACAGCCCTTCCTAACTCTGCGAGATAACCGTGAATATAATTTTTTCTTGTGCAGTTGTTCAGTATTGGACTTGGATAGTATCATTCTAAATGCAGAACACACCTGCTATCTGCCATAAATGCTCTCTCTTATGTTTTTCTAAATATATCTTGTCATTTTCTCTGAATGAGATGGCTGGCTCGCGGGACTTCCATGTTTCTGTGGAATAATTGTTCCGTGTCTCAGGGCATTCTTGTAATATGTTATCATGAGCATTGATACCGTGAATATGATTGACTGTCCCGGTTTTTCTTGAGGTCAGTCTGTGATCTCCTGTGATTATTGAAGCTATTAGGTTTATGCCTTTAAGCATAACCAGCCTATAAGCCGATGTTTCCACTGCTGGGACCCAGAGCTCCTTTATAGGAGAAGAAACGGTCTTTACTGCACCAAACGGATCAAATGTTGACTTGAGTACTTTTTTCCTATTACAAGGATCAAAATAACTGCACAAAAAATGTTACTAGAAGCATTTGCGATTTATACTCGGTGCCTGTTTTCGTGACCCCTTTCGCTAAATGTTCTGAACATAAACAATGATTTCGTACTTACAAAATATTCCATTTAAAAGTAATATTTCATTCGTGAAGTTTTTATCGGTTAGACAAAGTGTTTGGTGCTTAAATCAGTCGTGTCTGTAAGATGGATGAACTTTTTCGAGTGATAGATTTTTTGGTTGTCTGTAATTAACCTTTAAATGAGATATATGAATAAATTTTCCGACTTCTACTAAATTGTACGCTCATTAACTCTTATTGTGTCTTTACCTTGACAACATTCAATTTTCTACACGGTCAAACGGTGATGATATCACCCGCCGTTCTTATAGAAATGTTACTTAAAAATTATTAAATTAAATCATAGCATTTTTCTCTGTATAAAATTCATTGATGTAGTTGTACAACTGCCAAGTAGAACAATTTATATTTTGAGTAACAATCCATAAAATTTTAGCGACGCTGGCGCGTTGTGTGACCTATGTACAGCAGCACTTTGTTTTGCTGTGTATATTTATTGCATTATTATAGATTTTAAAATATAGTTTCAAATGTTGTTAGACAAAGCCACATTTGATTTCATTGGCCAAATAATTTGAATGCTGTTGGACTGCAACACTTAATTTAAAGATTTAATCTTTAATAAAAGACGCCCTTGATATTTAGCTCAAACAAATATTAGCTCAACAAGAACTATGTCACGGAACGGATCAATCGGAACCAGTTTAAAATTACAGCTCAATAGTCCATTGAGCATTATTATCCGCACCACCTTCCATAGCTCGCATTCCTTCGCTGTCCATGACCTGTCATAGCAGACTAATCGACGATTATGCCGCGGACATAGAATTGGACAGAAGGTCAGTTTCTTACGACAAGCGCAAACAGATGAAAAGAATATAGAAACTTTTCTACACTGTCAGTCTCATTATTAAGACAACATTGTCTCCTGTTGAGTACAAGTCTACGAGCGACGCCATATTGGCAGGTCCTTAAGAATTATTGCGACATTCAACTGGTCAATATTGGTATTTTTGTTTCAATTTCATAAACAATAGTTCTACAGAAAGCCAATTTGTCTAGTCTTTCTCGTTTGAATGCCTGTCATGAGTACATTTGCACTAGCTGTTTTTGAAGCGTGTCTATGTGTGCATGGAGATATCAATTGTAAGTCTGTTATGAGTGCGCGCGCACTCGCTGTAGGTAAAGCTATGTCTATGTGTGCGTGTGTTTTCGTTTACTGTACGCAGTCATCCTTCTGAACGTCGTCCATCTACTCCGTGTCTCGGTCTATCGCGGTCAATCGGCCGGCGCTTATTGATAACTCGGCCGTCTTGACAGTACGTCTGCTTGCAGTAACTCAGTCCTCGGTTAAAACGAAGTGGGTGACACGAATCTAGTAGGCTTTGGATTTATGTTGGCTATTGGATTTGAAAGGGATTTATGGAGGAGTTGAATCGATTGGTTTGGTACATAAAACAGTGTCTTCTAGTAGTCTAGACTTCAGACTTCCTCGATGTTTAAGATCGTGTCAACCTTAGTTAATAGTCGTGTTGTACACACTTTTTTTTTTTGTTCGTGCTTTACTTGTTAGTACTTAAAAGTCACTGTCATTGTCCTGCCCTTATAATTTGGGATGTCTTGTCAACCGTCACCTATTATTTACTTTTCTTTCATATCTTATCTCACACAGTTCATCCATCTTTTCTCTTCTTCGGAATTTTCCATCATTTACTGTTCATACTCAATACCTTTAACTCCTTAAAGCTCTATTTACCTTACATTCTAAGACTAAATACCGCCTCCATCATTTGTGTCCTTCCCCTCCACTTAATGAAATTGCTTCCAAAGAAGCGCGTCCCCTACCATCGTTAACTCGATTGATATGCGCGTCCTAACTCCGGAAGTGTATATAAATAGTGCGAGCATTGAGTCACGCGCACCGAAACGTAACGTATTGTCTCGGGGCGTCCACGCTAATTCTGGATCTCTTTATTTTTTTTTTTTTTTTTTTTTTTTTTTTTTTTTTTTTTTTTTTTTAAAACGTTGCCCCACACTAGGATTTTCTCCTGTGTCGTGGGTGCGTTTACAAACATATAAACTCACATACACAAACGCCCAGACCCGGAACAACCACTTGTAGATCATACAAATATTTGTTCCGTGCGGGAATCGAACCCGCGACACGCAGCGCAACAGTCCAATCGCTCAGCCTCTGCGCTAACCGTGCCGTCATATCTCTAATAGTAGGGGACTTCTTATTGCTGAAAGCTTTCTTTGAACTGCCAATTTGTGGATCGTTTCCGGGTCATTTGGGTTTATCGTCGTTTAGAGTTTTGATTTCATTTTCTTGGTCATCATCATTCTTTTGCTTGTGTTGAATATTAATAGCTTATATACATAATGTTCCCACAGCTGGGATACCGGTATCCTCTCTGTGACAGGAAGTGGAATATAATCGGATGTCGTTTGTTTTTGAAATTTCGGTTCTAGGATGTTCGATTTCTCACAACGGTTTCCTTTACCGTTTTCCGAGTTTAGTTCAAAGTCTGTGTTCTGTCTGTTCATGTTTCTTGAACTAATAATAATAAATGTCATAAACTAGATCTAAAATATCTTTGTTCGATAAATAAGTGTTCTGTATGATGTGTTAGTCTGCCGCTTCTTCGTCCAGTAACTTATTGACCATAAATATTCTCATCGCGTCTGTCTTTGTCGTAGGATTTTCCCGCTCTATTGTCATGTTCCGTTTCATTTAACGGAACTACTTCTTGTTAAACCGCCTTTATATTTGTTGTAAGTTACTGGTTTTATATGAAGACCTTTGTCATCTGAGCCGTCTATCATTAGTTCATGATGCTGTTTCGTGTCAGAGGTCCGAGTTACTGGTATGAATGATTTGAATCGACGTTTCCGTATAAGGAAGAAGGAATTATGTACAATTTACTTCATCAGTGGTGAATATTGAGATTGTTTTATGTGGTAGCTGTAAAGACGATAATTGTAGTGAGTTCGTTGTTACTTTTAGCACTGATCTTTAGTAGAGTGTGTGCGATAGTTTATGCATCAAAAAACAGTTCTACTTCAAGCTTGAGTTAATTATTGTACCGGTCATCTCAATTGAAGTTACAAATAACCACGTCCAGACCATTCAAGTTATGGATTTCAACAATATTTCAATGTCAGTAGTAAGTCACACGTTCGCGTGAATATTGTTTTCCTTATACCAAGATATTATGTTATTTATGAACTATAAAACATATTTATTGGTGCCAGGGTCGCCAAGGATGTGTTTGGACCCTCCACCACGTCATTGACTTCGGTAGTGGATTGTCAGTGAATGAATACTTGAAACGATTGTAGTTTTCATGAAATTGTCTATTTGAATAGCATTTGTATTACGGAATTTAGTAATTATTTAAAGAATTTCAATAGGAAATAGGCAATAGTCATATCCTTTTCAGTAACTTTTTCAATCGAACACTATTAGATTTTTCAATCATTGTTATCACTTGAAATATTATCAGTTTGTCTCGACCCTCAGGAGTTCAAATTGTGTAAGGATTAGTCAAAATGCATCGCTAATGTTCTTTCTGACGAAATATTTAATGCAATAAAATATTATTATACAAGTTTTCTGGGGGAGATAGCCTAAAGGGGCATGTGCTAGGCCAAATATTACGCACGCAGAATAATGGGAAATAAGTATTTCAGAGCACTTACGTAGCAAAAATGAGTCAGACAACACGTTGAGAGAAAAACAACGTCAAAGATCTATTAATCATTATACTCCGGAGCTACAGGTAAATGTTCTTTTTTACATTCTGAAAAATCTTTGAGTGACAAGAAATCTTCGCTCAATATTTATGCCATTCGTAAAAACCATTGCGTCTATCGTGCCAGCTTCTTATAAATCTTTTACCAATGTTTTGGCAGCTTTTAAAAATTGATAATATTTAAGTAAAACAATGTTTTAGTCGTATTTTCTTTGTATTTATTTCGAGCCACTGTTAACGCACACCGGATAAAAGGATGCAATTTTGGAAACGGGTCGACGACCAATCGAGGTGTCTATGACGTAAGCTCGTCAATCTTTGATGGTGTGCAAAAATGAAACAACTTTTATCTCTGTGTAATAGAGTTTTATTTCGTCTGATAGGGGTGTATTGCTCATCCTTAATAAGACCCGTTCACGTTGTAAAGGAATTAGAACTTTGATGGCGAAAAATAAGGTGCAAAATTGAGTATTTTGTAGCAGTATTGATGGTGCTTGATAAATTCGATTGAAGTGGATGAATGGTTGCAAAACCTATTGTTATCCGCTCTTTGCTTGAGAACCTATTAATCTGCCAATCTCTTGACATTAATACTTTTGTAAATTACTATATTTTCATCGGATAGTGCTGGGAACATGGAGAATGAGAGCTTATTAATGCAGAACACTTTATGGGGGAAAGGGGAGAAAACTTGGTTGATCAGACAAATGCAGATAAAGCTTGTACAAGTACTCAAGCCATCTTTTGGTGAAATCGTATGAACATCTTTATAGTCCTGGGAAATTCTCATATATTAAAGGGTGAGATGCCAATAGGTAAGATGAGATCATCTTACCTATTGGCAGAACCTTCAATGAACTCGATTAGCACGTTCTGACTACATTAAAAACTGACAGTACCATAATTTTTGAGAAATTTTGACTCTGAAATCTCTCGAACGCGTTTTAATGACTAAATTTATGCTTTTATTCGTTTCAAAAACGCCTGTTCTGTTATGTTTGAATCTCTATCAGTATTTTATTTTTGGCGAGGCGTACACAAAAACAGAACAAAAGCTTTTTAACTGACGTCATAAAACCATATTTAGAACTCAAATTAAACCTTTTTCTCGTAATAAAAGTCGCGCACTTCCGTAATGCAAAAGGACTTTATTCAATTCCATAAATCTACCTCTTACGTATGAAACTTTTTGTGTAAAAACTTGTCATATACATTTATAGGCTAGCTAGTGCATAGAGTATCCTTAACGGTCGACAGCGTGGTGACGTCAGCAGTTAGATCATCACTAATTGTGGATCGTAATTTGTATGAGCTGCGCATACGCATGATGTGTGTGTGTGTGCTATCCTGGGAATATTTGCGAGGACTGGGAATTGTAGAAAGTGGTGTATGTAATGAAGGAAGAGGTTAGGGACGATTTCACTTATTTAGTTATGATTTTGTAAACAGTGTTTAGGCATATGCATAACCATAGCATAATTAGCCTAATGTACCCACTAGAGGGGGCCTACTATGACGTCTTAATGCGTGAGTAGTTCCACTGTGGGAATGAGATGGCGCTAGACATAGCTTGTTGTATAGCTCTGTCTCTTTCCCACAGTGGAACTACTCAAGCTATAAGACGTCAGGTAGGCCACCTGGGGCCGTATTATGACGTCTTAAAACCAGGCTTTTTCCAGTGAGTGAACGAGGTGGCGCTAGACGACTTGTATAGCTCTGTCTCTTTCACTCACTGGAACAAGCCTGGTTTTAAGACGTCATAATACGGCCGCTGGACTGTAATCCACCACTCGGGCCCTTTTTCCGCGTAAGTTGTGGAGGTGAGATAGGCTCCTGCCTACATGACCTCTTGGTAAGACTGGTGGTCAAACTTTCGAGCTTCTGACTAACAGTTACGACAATCGAAGATCTACAAATGACAGCCGGGACTAAAGGTTTGACGTGCTTTCTGAAGCACTCCTTAAGGTCTTTCCATGGTCTTCTTTGATATAAAGTCTAAAATGCAAGCCTTTCGCGAAAAAAAAGAATGGCCCGGATGGTCTTAAGCCAGTGACGTGTTTACCAAGAAATAATTATTCCTTGTTAAATCTGTTGAATTGGATAATATGAAATGATTTAATAATATGAAACCCATGTGTCAGTGACTTTCACTCACATTAAATGACTCAAAATGTAAACTTCAGAATTTTGTATAACATTTTTCATGGACCAACCGATTTCATAACATTTTCTTTTTTAATTTCAACCCCTTTTTTCTATAAATAATTTTCGTCATATTTTCTTGTGACCAAGTTTCGTTACCGAACAGATTTTGAAAGGATTCGTTGGCAAGGGGAAGGGTTATAGTTTACGGCAAAGGGAAACGCCCCACGAGGCTTTTAACCGGAGAATCCATAAAAATAATAATAATTTTAATTGCTTTTCAAAGTTAAATGTTATGAGCTCTTGTTGTAAGTAATATTTAAAGTTAATTAAAAGCTAAAGTTGAAGAAAGTCCAAAGACAATAAGAATAGAATTTTTAATGTATTGTATAATCGCGAGCAATGTATGGATTTACGTAAGTTACTTAGTTAACAAAATGATATCAATATTTTTTATGTTTTTTTTATGTTTTTTTTTTCTTTTAAAAATGTATGTATAATATGTTTAGGTAAATGAATAAACGGATCAAAATGATATCATTTCAAAGGTTTAAATCTTAACTTTAAATTGAAATCAAATTATTCAAATCACGCCATTAGTTTAGGAGCTATCTCGGATCAATTCCAAAAATATGATTTCATAATTTTGCTCGGTTGTGTAGATGCATATAAAGTTTAATTTTGAAGTAAATTTTCTATCTTAGAAAACATAGTCAATTACATTTTAAATATTTTCTTTCTGTGATTATTATGTCTGATGTTGTATACTGAATATTAAATATTGTTCTTTTATCTCGCTTCTGAAACAAATCGAGTCTATTTTAAAATTCAGTGTTCGCACTTTTATTTTCCTTAGTGCTCATTTTTATGTCATTTCCATTTGTCATCGTTACTTGGCACAAACTTCACACCGACTCATCATAAATGGTCTAGCTATACCTACCTATATCATCATCTACTCGTAGGTCTAGTGGTAGTAAACATGATAGGTCAGCATGAGGTTCCTGACTTCGGTTTCCGGGTCTAGAAAAATGTTGGATTTCTTAACTAGGAACTTTTTATTTTGGCACAGCCGTGAGGCACACGGTACCTACTTTTGTGTTCTTCCTTTTCCATTGCCTCGTAATTTTTCATTGTAATTGTGTGCCTAAGGCGTGACAAATATACTTATTTTCTTTCTTTTTCAGAGGCAGAAACCTTATATTTCTGCCTTATACATGGCAATAGGTTCTGCCCTAATAAGTTAAGTGTAATTATATTTGGCGTAATGTGGGTTTACTATTTGGTGCATCATTGCATTACTCTTCCAGGATTATAGGCGTAATTTTACGGTATGTGACGCTTTGGCCGTGGTTTCGTTCTCCCCGCCATTTCTCCCTTCAAATGGGAATAAAAAAGAACTAGCCTATAATCCTCTCTAGAGTCTTATCTAAACGTTCCAAAATTCATCAATATCCGAAGCGTTATCCCGTCTTTTCACGTTCTTGTGACGTAAGCTCGAACTTTGACGTTAATTTAATAGAAAAAAAAATTGTTTCTCGTTCGTTTCGTACTCTAGAGGCGCTTTTTCATTTTCTATGCAATAAACGCCGTAAATACTTCAAAACTGTAAGCAAAATACGATGATTTTGTGGTAAGGCCTCTGTTCAGTGATTTTGGCGTGAAACGGTTAAAGACGGGCCACACTAACTGCGAAATACAGGCCTTCATCTAGTTCGACTGCAGATGATCCCTTAATTGTGTCATGTAATTAATATTAAGCGTCTATAAATTGTATTTTTGTTCTCATTATGTTACGTCAATATTTTTTATTTATTTATTTCCCGTCGATTTTCGCATAAACTTCCATTAAAGTGATAATTAACGGCATTTCCCGCCAGTATGGCCCTAGTATTACAAACAAACTTTTTGTTTTTGCTTTTCTGAACCGAATTCTGATATACAGACTCATTTCTTGAATTTCTAGCATTAGCCATGATGTATCTACCTCTATGTATCAATAGGGAGCAGGGCAGTCATATCCCTACAGGATGGTGCGGTTTCCGTGTTGTGTCACACGCGCTTATCACTGTGACATTGGTGCTTGTATGTGGTATCACTCGTTTCGTAATACATATGTAATGATTTCTATTTGTATGTCACGTGGAGTTCGTATTAGGTATCGTGTAGCTTTTTGTCGGCTTGTGATATGGGCTTTTTTTGGTAACGTAATGATTTAGTTTTGTGAAAATGCTATGATTTTGAACTGTTTTCTTAGAAATTTGTCAACGGGAATTGATCGGGGTACCTAACTAGTTTAACAAATGTTGTTTTTCCTTTTATATCTATTAACTTTTAATCTCTTTCTGGACTCTTTTATTTTTTATCGAGTTAAAATCATCAAATGAGTCCTCCCACCCAGGGTAGCGCGGGAGGGACTGTCAGACTTGTACTGACTAAAATCCACGGTGTCCTTCAATAGCCCTTTACGTTCCGGGGTCACGGTAATTCGTACAGTCCCGTGACCGTACAGTCTCTAGGATAAATAACGTTAAAAAGTGTACACACATGTTTAATACCTCGTATCAAATTCTGCTTTATTGGCGTCATATCAGTATTATTGATATACGACTTAAGAAATCTAGATTTTGCTTATTTTCCTATACTCAAGCTGTACTCAATAAAGTCTTTATCATCAATTAACCGTTGAAGGAAGACTACTTAATATAATTTACTCGTACGCCAACACAAGTGGGAAATAAGCACTTTTCATGTTCGTAGGCGAGGAAATTGCAATTTGTGTCTATTTCAGAACGAGCATTATTGCAGTGGTTATTGCAAATGGCTTCCCGTTCATTGTTGTGGGTAGTTTGATATTGAAACCAGTAGCGCCATCTATTATCAACGCCGAACAACTCTTGTTTATGAGTTCCTTTTTATATTTTTTATGATCGTCGTAAAAATAAATTGATTTTGCACACTATGTTTTTTTTATTGTTTTGTTTTGTTCAGCTGTGGTTATCTCGTAGGTGGAGTAAAATAATATTTTCGTCATGGTTTCTGTAAAGATACGTGCTTGAAAACAATGTAATATTGTGTTATGTTACAATTCACAATAGCATATTCCTTTTTTTGTAAACAAAATGTGCTATTTTTAAGAAATCGGCATTTTCATAACCAAAAAAATTTAAGGACATGTGACATCTACCATACCGCACTGGGCCCACGTGGTGGATTACGGCCCAGTCTCTCTCACTGAGAGGAGGACAATGGAAACATTATTGGCTGATGATGAAAAATTATTAGTTATATCTTATAGTATACAAATACGTAACATAACGACTCTTTCTCGTTGGGATAGGGTTAAAAATACGCTGTACGGTAAAACGCGGAAATCTTGTACTAAAGCCTCTGTTAAGTTTAAAATTTACTAACATTATTTAATTGTAAGGGTTAACAATAAATACATATTTTAAAATAGTAATAAGTTTATTGATATTTCTAAATGGCGCTGGATGAAACTAAATTATTAATCGAAGTAAATTATTAAGTTATTTTGTTATTAAACTACTTGTGTGTGTCAATTACTAGAGTACCATTTCATCCAACTTTCTTAAGGAAATAATCATGTTGTAAGTATAATTAATTATTGTTAAAAAAATATTTAAAAAAAAAAGCAAATATACACGTAAAGTGTACACACGGCTACGCATCAAGCCTATGCAAAACTAGTAATCTGACCGTGGATTATACGAAAAGATCATACAAAACGAAGCCAAGACAAACCGGTTTTGTTAATCTTGATGTGTAGCCGTGTGTACTTGTTAGTACCACAAAACTCCTAGATGTCGCTATTCACAATCTAACGCTACCCCTTCTCTGTCCCCAGGTGAATCCCGCCGCGAAGGTTCGACGGACGAGCCCGCGCCCGACGCAGACGTCGACACCAGCGATGCTAACTCCAAGGAACCTGACAAGGATAACAAGTAAGTGTATCAGTAATTACATAATTATTATTTACTATACTTATAACTGTCGATTTTATATTAAAAAGGCGAACTGACAGAAAAAACCATTGTTACATAGCTACGGCACTACCCGTAGCGCCATCTATGATGGAGTAGCGAAACTCAACTTGTGTGTAGTACAGCAACTTGCCACTAGGTGGCGCGCAATAGAAATTCAATTGGAATTTTCTTTTCTTTCAACTCTTGGTTTTTTATTGTTTTTGGAACAGTTTTAAAATAAAAGTGATAGATTTGTGATTTTAAATAATTAATTAGATTACAATTTTAATAATCATAATTTTAACTAAATATAAAACTTACAGTTAAAGCATTTTAGTTACACTATTAAACGAAATAATCTGGATTGGATTAAAAAAAATATAGAATAAATTAAAATTAAAATTATTACAAGAATTGAAACACTGTTGCTTCACATTTTATCCGAAAATGAAATCATTACCTCCTGAATGCAATTAATTAACATTAAATTCTCCATTATAGTTGGCGCTCCCCGGCAGTAGGGGGCGGTCGCGGCGTGAACCGCGCGGAGAGCTGTCGCGAGCGCGACGCGCCCCGCCGCGGGAAGCACCGCAACGCTAGCGATCCCAACCGACTCACCGCACATAACAACCAGTAAGTAACTTTTATATTTTTTTAAGGCCATGTTAAATTACCTAGCGAAACACTGCAAACATTTTTAGACTTTTAATAGTTATGTACAAATACTTACATTATCTACGTTAAATTTAAGTCATTTTAATTCTCTTCAGGGGTCCAATAACGTTAGAGTGTGAAGTTTCGCTGAGTAATTTAATATGACCCTATATACAGGATAATGATCGGTGTCTGAATACTCTACGGTCAAAGTTTATGCATGGCAGCATAGGCTGCTCCCAATAGATTTGATTTAAAGATCGCTGAGATTTGGAATTTAAAGCGTTAAAAGTATAAAAAAATATGGAAACTATAAAATTAAATGTGCAACACACTAGAAATGTGACTAAAAAACACTCATCAGAGTTTGATTATTATTTATAAGAAGATATCTCGACTTTTCTATGATTTTAGGGTAAACCTAAATAGCAGAACAAGAACAGACACAAATATAATTATAGTTACTTAATGATTTTCTTGTCAAAACACGTCTTGAAAAACAGCAAAAACTATCTCGACCATGACACATGTACAAAATTCTACCCAATTTTTATATAGAAATATTTACATGGAAAATCGAAATAAGAACAAATTCCTCACATTCTTTCCCAAAATAGTATTCTGTACTCGAGGACGAACCATTCCAATACTCTCTACCAGACACCTCTGACAGACATCGAAACGTCCTAGCCACCCTCAACACAACCCCAAAATAAACTCTATTGTTAACAAAATACAGAGGAATTTCGTATAAACCCAACTGTGTGTCTGGAATGGTGTTAATTTAATTTTAAACCTTATTTATAGCAATGTTGTGTTTATTTTTGGTTGATAAACTTTAGGTAGCATTGTTTGTTGAAGGATTCTGTTTTGTTTTTATTGTCGTCTAATGTTAGTTGAGCTCTGATTTGTAATAGTGTCTATGGAATTAACGGATCATTTATTTTTGGACACTTTTAGTAAGGAAATCAATTTCATAGTGTGAATGCGAATCGAAAGTGCCGCGATTCGGTCTTATTATTAAAGGC
Organism: Agrotis puta; assembly: GCA_943136025.2. Lineage (NCBI taxonomy): Eukaryota > Metazoa > Arthropoda > Insecta > Lepidoptera > Noctuidae > Agrotis > Agrotis puta. Next base: position 11,492,458 of record OW964192.2, read on the forward strand.
ATTTTATTTGCATCAAAATGCTTCATTATAAAACTGTTACATCAATATTTAATTCTAGTTTCATTTTAGCAACAAATTTAATTTGGTCTTTGAAATTCACCAGACTCCGACTGAGCACAGGTCTTCATAATCTGGCATTTCAGTCTCAAATATTAACCAGTGCAATTTGATCTTAATTGCATATCAAATTCATACAGAATAGATTCCATTTCTGCTTGGCTGAATCTATCAAATGAAATGGTTCATTTTATGTTGACCTGCCGTTTGCCTGACATTAATTCCTACTCAGATGTCCTCCTAAATTGGTTGGTATCTGTTCAAAATTGACCAGTATACAGTGATCTTTCATTACAAGATATACATTCGTAGCTGCGTATCTTATGTCTTGGTTTACAACGCCAGTTTTGCTTGGTCGCTGTCTATTTGTATGGTATTAGGTAGCAAGAGATCTTTACAAAATGGTCGTTGCATATTGCAGGGTGCTATAATGGTTACAGTTTTCAGTATGAACCCAGACTCGATCGAACACGCATTGCGGCGTTTTTCATACGTATTTTGAAACGTGGTGACTTTTAGGTTTTAACTTTTTTTTTAAAATTAATCGTGTGACTTTTTAGTGAGATTCTCATTTTGTGTTTTTTTTTATTTCCATGTGATCGTTTTAGTAAGTATTTTGAAGTTGGCAACATTTTTTAAAGAAAGAACAAAATCATAGGACCAATTATAAATTCACAAATTATGAAAAAACTTTATATAAATTCTAATTTAATTATTTTAGTTAAATCACTGATCATATTTTTATTAGGTCTATAATATTTTGGTCTAAAACATTTCTTATAATTATTGAAGCTTAACAATGTTATAATTTAATTCGTTTTCCTGTGATATAGTGGTTTGTAGTTTATTTTAGTATACCAAATAATTAATGATAACATTATTTAGGTATACATTAGTAACTGCACAATAATTTATGGCGTTGTTCTATTTACCTTAAAACATGTGCCATTATTTTGAATTTGAACGTATTCTCGTAAACCAGATCAAAGTCAAATGAAAGTTTGGTTTAAACAATTTTAGCTAAAGGTGTATGTAATACTAGCTGTTGTCACCGGCTTAACCCGATACAATTCGAAAATTCTCTCACGGTAACATAAAATCGGAATAAAAACGAATTATAGAATCAGGCGTTACTTTGCGGAAATCTGTGCCATCAAATGTTATGAAAAATATCTAGTCGACAAAAATCCAGTCTTGAATGCAGGATTCAGTCCGACCCTCATGCACATGCAGGAAAGGTCCCACCCTCTAGAAAAATGGAGGAACATGCCATGCAATTTTGATTGCATGGCATTTTTCTCGTTTTTCTTGCATGTGCATATGCAAAAGGGCGGGGAGGGTGGGACCACCACTACTGCGGTGAAGGAAAATGTTGTGAGGAAACTGGCATGTACTAAAACTACAAATTCGAAGACTTGGAGATCTATCAACCCGCACTGGGCCCGCATGGTGTATAATGGCCCAGTCCCTCTCACAGAGAGGAGGCTGTGTCCCAGCAGTGGGAACATTTATAGGTTGATGATAATGCATTCGGATGCGCGTCAACAAGATTTTTTTAATTTTTTTACTGATCTTTTTATTCTTGTCCTAAAGAGTCGTTGTCTAAGCGATAGTTTCCAAGGTGTCTAACAGACATGAGCGTAAGGTTCTGACACGCGATGCGTGCTAACAATAGACAATCGGGTCTTATGTTTCAGTCGCCATATTTAATAACATCTCTATGCGTTTCGTTGTTCTTTCGGTCACATCATTTAATAAAATGTATGTATTCAATTCTTTACTATCTTATATCGTTGCATAGCGCGCGTGGTCTTCGGTAATTGTTCCAAGTGAACATCCCCTGTTAGAATTATCAGGCTAAGTAATATTAGTGGTAGAAACAGACACCCTTGATTTTAACTTACACTCTGCGATAACTTCTCAAACATTTAGCACCGAGTCAACCCAGAAGGAACTAGAATTGCTGCTCATAGTCGGATATAGTAAAAACTGCTTGGCGCCGGACTCCGACAGGTGATGGTGGTCGCGAGCTAGGCGGTCCTGGTGAGGTCTACCACCGCTAGTGATCGCTCAGCTGACATCACAGGTTACAGGTAGCCTGTGGTACCGTTGCCCGGGGTGGACCGCTAGAAGCTGGATCTCACTCATCCCAAATATTACATACACCCACTATATTGATCAGTACCCAGACGGTCTGAGTAATAAGGTTTTTTTTTGTTATTTCATGAATAACAATGGACCCTCTTGTGTTTTCCCTTTAAGTATTTATTGCTTATCCAAGTAATATTTCAAACTCCCCTACCCGGGTTCGTGTCTTCCCTTATCTGAATGTAGAGAGCATCCTTTGCTAAGTCTAGTAATTTTCTTATGTTTTTGTCTTCTTCAGGACTAAGTTCCTGATCGTATCTCTGATCGATTGCTAACATTGGCATTTCTATTTATTTGTTTTGAAATATTTCGCTTTCTACGATAAGATCGTCATTGTGCTCATAGAATTATCAACAGTGTCAATTTTTTTTTGGGTAATAGATATTTTTGACACCATAGGGCATCGCCTCTTACATCAATCCCAACTCAAAACACTTCTCTACGGAACCCGACAGTTGCACATCCATAAATGAACCAACTAGATTCATCCCCTTGTTCATAAATCCTATTAAAATCTGGCACAGCCTCCCTACCCTCATCTCCGTAGTCGGAAGTGTCTCGACAACTACCGGGCGCATGTTTACTTTGGACGCCATTGTCTTATTGTTGCGAATGTAAACAACTGTCATGCCGTCGTGTCAGACGCAAGAGGAGGATTCAATGGCGAGGGCTGGGCTCGTGAATTTAATTGTTAGTGTTGTAGTTTTGAATATGTTGTAAGGAGTATCGTGATTCTTGTAACTGTGAAATAGCGTATGATGATGATGACTTATTTTCGCATGATACTTAAATTGATTAACAATCTGTTTGTAAAACTATACCATATTTTAAAAGAGTAACCATGGAGTTTCTTGCCGGTTCTTCTCTATGGAATCGACAACCCGAACCGAGCACCTGCTCTCGAAGTTTTATAAGTGCGCCCTCATGGGCCTATGTGAAATAAAAACTTTTGATTTTGATTTCGAAGATGAAGAAATTCGAGATCGAGTTCAAGAAGATGATTTTTGCTCGTTTAAGCAGTGCCTATTACGTACGATACGATTTACTATTATCATAAGTCTCCTCCTCGGCAGAATCGTCATCAGAAGTAGTAAAAGTCGCTGAATCCATGGTGTTGGATTTCGTATTAATTCATAACTTTTATTGTAGGGTAGTAGTAGAATATCTTGCAAAATGCGTTACTATCCTATCATGTCCCATCCTTTTCCCACATGCACACCTGGACTATCGCGGTCCTTGTCACCATCGACGGTGACTGTGTGAGAACCCTCAAGGACTTGTACGAGAGCAGTGCTACTATGAACACGCTCCCTTGTTAATTTAATTCTAATTAACGGTTGCAAATTACGAACTATTGTCTAAAACTACGGAAAGTGCGCGTTTATGTGGAGAAAGTCGTCTGAGTGCCCCCTCGTGCGCAGCCTGAATCCAGCAAGGACTCGCCCTCTGCCGAGCGACGCGGAGATTGGAGACGGTGAATCTACAGGTCAGTGGTGCTGCATGTTTCCTGCCAAATTCCTCTGTCCATGTTCACAGGTTCTTCGTCCTAATTCGTATCGCATTTTGCAAAGATCAGACCTACCTACGTACTTTCAATCCCCGCAATTATACAGTCCATTATTTCAATCGAACCAGCTCCCTGCGTCTGGGATAAACGCAAAAATTTATATTTCCGCCCAAGTATATGGTGTAAGGCGCCACCATTATTTTTGGTCCTTCGAGCCGGATTATTTTTGGTAATTTTGACCGCATTCTATATTCAAACCGCATGGTCAGTTATAACTAAACGGTCACTGTACTACGTAATTAAATAGATTGTCGTTTATTATTTGTATTTTCCCGCACCGACAACTATTTCTTCCGCACCCGCATTACATAGGTAGTACAACACAACGTAAAAGTTATCTCTTTCCAAATTCATTCCATTTTTGTAGTCCGCCATTTTATATCGTTTCCAGTAAGATCGTGTTTTAGTCAACTTGTTCGTAATTGTTCGGTAAACTTCGGTTCGCTTCGTTAGCACTCGATCGAATACCAGTCTCTTTTGATATTTTTCACTCACCCGCAAATACTTTGATTTATTTCCGCTACAATAATTAATAGTTTTTACGATAATACCCGCTTATACTTAATTCACATATTATTCGTGTTAGGTACTTAATTATCACCGCTATACTATTAACAATTATTCACAATGGTTAAGCCTAAGAGAAAGAGTAGTGACGCGGACCAGTTCTTCGACACTACGAGTACTAATAAAAACCAGCTATCGTTATACGTAGTCAAACGCGATGTTATTTTCAAACGCGTAGAAAATATTTTCGAACTTGCACACAAAACAAATAATGATCTACAATATTTTAAGTCGTTTTCTTCTAGTGCTTCAAATATTGATACATTGCGTAATGATTATCAACAAGTTTTAGATTCCTATAATATATTAAATTTACAGTTGAACCCCGATTCTGAGGTCGAATATGATTCCTGGTTATCGTTTGAAGAAATGTTTTGTTTTATAAAACAGGTTTTACTCGATAACAAACCCGAGTGTCCTGAACCTGGCCCTCAGCCTTCATTACAAAAATCTAATTCTCGCCTTCCGCCCATTGAGTTGATGTCATTTGACGGTAATGTCAAGAAATGGCCATTGTTTTATCAACAATTTAAAAGTATGATACACGATAACGCATCGCTCACTAATAGTGAAAAGGTATTTTACTTAGTGGGTAAATTAACTGGGCAGGCGTCGTGCGTTTGCGCAGGGTTGGCTCCAACCGCTGAAAATTATATTATTATTTGGGAGACACTCGTGCAAAAGTATGACGATCCTCGCTCACTCGCATCCGCTTATTTAAACCAATTGTTACAGTTTAAACCGCTATCCGTGGCTAGTTCTGATGGTCTAGATTCATTTATCAATAATTTTGATTCATCTGTAGCAGCGCTTAAACAATTAAAACTTAATGATTTAATCGAATTTATTTTCTTGCATTTGGCTCTGCAAAAGTTAGACGCAGATACAATTAAATTATTTGAAATTACCTATCGTAAAGATAAAATACCCTCTTACCATAATTTAATTGAATTCATAAAGGAACAAAGTAAAGTTTTGTCTCGTTCTACGAATCTTAGTAAATCTATAGATAATAATCATTCTCAGTCTAAACAGCGTCAAACTAAGCACATCCCTAAACCGTCCAAGTCTTTTGTGAACACAGACATAGGGTGTGGTCCAAGTGTAAGCGATAAATGCGCTTTATGCAATGAAAAACAACATGAACATTTATATTCTTGTTCATCGTTTAATAAATTATCCCCGCGAGAAAGATATAATTTTATAAAACTCAATAATTTTTGTAACAATTGTTTAAGTATCAAACACAAGACTTTTTCTTGTACTTCGAAACATACTTGTTCTCAATGTTCAAAGCGACACCACACCTTATTACATTTTAATCCAACTCAAAATGATAAAACAAATTGTAACGTTGGCTCCGTGGTGTCCAACACCGCTATTCCTATTCCCGCTACCGCTCATGACGCGCCGCGCCCTAACCCAGCCAGCAGTCATGCAGACTCCACTATGAGTCATTCGCTCGCCGCTTCTAGTGACCCTACAATTATAAATAATGCGTCGGTCTGTACAGTTTCGTACGATCGAGCAGCTCGTTATCAAACGACTACGTTGTTAGGGACCGCAAAAGTAAAGTTTGTTGATTCTTTAAACCGCACTCATTTTTTGAGATGTCTAGTGGATCCTGGCTCTCAAAGTGATTACATATCCGCATCTTGTTGTAAGCGACTATCGCTTCCTATTTATACTCAAACCCGCTATTCGGAAGTTCAAGGCATTGGAGGAGCTTCACAAAAAATTATCGGTGTTACTTCGGTTAAATTCACATCTCGCTTTGATAATAAGTGCGAATATTCTATAAAGCCGATGGTAGTAGGACAGATTACGTCACAGTTGCCGGACACCTGTGTTGATACCGCGTCTATTGAATTCATTCGTAAGTTACCGCTCGCTGATGATGAGTTTTCGCAACCGGGAACAATAGATATACTTTTAGGTGTTAAACTTTATTGTGAAATTTTACTTTCTGGACAAATTAAAAGCTCTCATGATGGTGTGCCCTCTGCCCTTGAAACGACATTAGGTTACCTAATTTTAGGTGACGCTCCTATTATTTCTCCGCAACCCGCTACCCGCACATTGTGTGCTTTCTCTTCTGACTCGCTTCACCAGATTGTCGAAAGATTTTGGGCAGTCGAGGAATTACCTTCGCAGTCATTTTTAAGTCCCGACGATCAGCAGTGTGAAAATATTTATACTTCAACCACTGTTCGTAATTCCGACGGCAGTTATTCAGTTGACCTTCCGTTTAAAGAAGACCCAAATAAATTAGGCAATTCTTATACTACAGCTAAAAAACGCTTTCTACTTTTAGAAAAGAAATTATATAAAGATCCAAGTTTAAAATTAAAATATGACGATGTTATTCGTGATTACCTAAATAAAGGTATACTGTCCCGCACCGCACCTGAGGCATTAGACGCTCCAGGCTTTTATCTACCGCACCATCCTGTAATTCGCAACGACAAGGCGACAACCAAGGTTCGTCCTGTGCTAGATGGCAGCGCCAAGACCGATACAGGCTTATCACTAAATGATGTCCTGTATACGGGTTGCAATCTACAGGCTGATATATTTCATATACTTTTGAATGTTCGTGTTTATTACATTGCTTTTTGTGCAGATGTGAAACAAATGTATTTATGCATTTATACGAACGCTCCGCACCGCAAATATCAACGAATCTTATATAGATTTTCAGAAACTGACCCACTCGAGGTTTTTGAGTTCACTCGAGTCACATTTGGGCTTCGATCTTCACCATTTTTGGCGCTTCGCACGCTGCGTCAACTCGCTAGCGATGAACGGCATAACTGGCCAAATGCGGCTGCCGTGTTAGAGAGGGACATATACATGGATGATGTAGCTTCATCTTCTTCTTCTCTCGAGGAAGCAGTCAAGACAGCTACCGATCTGATCCAGGTCTTCAAAACTGGCGGGTTTGATTTAGTCAAATGGACCTCCAACTCGCTGGAATTGCTCGAACATATTCCCGAGTCGCACCGTCAATCTGAATGCATTTCCTTCGACGATGGAAATACATTTAAGATATTAGGTTTGCGTTGGTTACCCTCTCAGGATACCTTTATTTTCGAAATATCAAGTCCCCCATCTGTTTGTACTAAACGCGCCATTTTATCCGCTACCGCTCGGTTGTACGACGTCTTAGGACTCGTCGGCCCTATAATTCTTTTCGCTAAATTAATCATAAGAGAACTCTGGCTTTTAAATCTCGATTGGGACGATATACCCCCTTCTCGCATTGTTAAAATATGGCAACAATATTTAATAGAATTACCGCACATATCTAATTTATCTTTTCCGCGCCATCTAGGTATAGAAACCGGTTCTATGGTTTCCTTAGTCGCATTTTCTGATGCGAGCGAATCCGCATACGGCTGTGTGATTTATTTGCACGTCGTAAATGGCGACCAATCGCCTATTACTTCACTCGTTTGCTCCAAATCGCGTGTTGCATCCGCTAAACCTAAAATCACTGTCGCACGTTTGGAATTAAACGGAATACTTTTAATGTCGCGACTTCTTAAAACCGTATATGATACTTTATTCAAACGACACAAAATCGAAAATATTTATGCTTTCTCGGACTCTGAAGTGGCACTCTGTTGGTCTGTTGCTTCGCCACACAGATTCAACACTTATATTGCTAATCGAATTTCTCAAATTCAGGAAAATGTTTCACCTGAAAACCTATACCATATCGCTGGCTTACAAAACCCCGCAGACTGTGTATCTCGTGGGCTCACGCCTTCGCAGCTCATTCAACATGACCTATGGTTTAAGGGTCCTTACTGGCTTTCCTTGCCTAGACAAGACTGGCCTATACAGCGATTTTTACCCAACCGGTCTTCATTACCGGAAGAAAAAACCGTTTCGCACGTTACTAAAGTCACGGATATGGATTATCCGCTTTTAAAATTAGCGTCAGAGTGTTCCACTTGGGAAAAGCTGCTAGAAGCTACTGTCTTTTCGCTTCGATTTATAAAAAAATTGCCGCAAACCGATACAATCACCGCTGAAGATTTAAATACAGCAGAATTGGAAATAATTCGTGCGATCCAGTCGAAATACTTTTCCGAAGACATTAAGAATATTTCTAAAGGCCAACCGTGTTCGGCCAAGTTACGGAAATTGTTTCCATTTTTATGTAACGGACTTTTACGTGTCGGAGGTCGCTTATCGAATTCGACACTAGAATATTCTTCCAAACATCCGATTTTACTTCCCGGGCAAGGACATATTATTAAATTATTAATTGAATTTTATCACCGCGACAATTGTCACGCCGGGCCGCAGTTATTAATTTCGATATTAAGATCTAAATATTGGATTATTTCCGCTAGACGTGTGGTTCGACAATACATACACAAATGCAATGATTGTTTTCGAGTTAATCCTAAGCCTACGTTTCCGCCTATGGCCGATTTGCCTAAATGTAGATTAGAACAATGCAAAGCGTTTTTACATACGGGCGTCGATTACGCAGGGCCGCTTTATATTACTCCTTACCGCAAACGGGGCGTACAAAGTGTAAAAGCTTATATTTGTCTTTTTGTTTGTCTCGTGACAAAAGCGGTGCACATCGAATTAGTATCTACCTTAACTTCTGCTTCGTTTATCGACGCATTTAAACGATTCATATCGCGAAGAGGTCCTTGTAATTTCTTATATAGCGATAACGGGACTAATTTTGTCGCTTCAAAAAAATATTTTAATGAACTTCACGAGTTTTTACAAACCGATGATTACTATCAAAGTTTTAGTCATGAACTCGCGAAGAACCGCATTACGTGGCGAATGAACCCTCCTACAGCAAGTCACTTCGGAGGGATATGGGAAGCGAACGTTAAGAGCACCAAGTCGCTTTTATTTCGTACAATCGGCAATCAAGTTCTCACCTTTGAGGAGATGTCGACCATTCTTATTCAAATTGAGGCAGTTCTAAATAGCCGTCCTCTTTATGTTTTGAGCTCTGACCCATCAGAGCCATTAGCACTTACTCCCGCGCATTTTTTATCTACTTCTCCGCTAGAATGTTTACCTGCAGCTGACTTATCCGAAGAACGAACAGATCTGTTGTCTCGTTTCTCCTTAATGGATTCGATAGTTCAGTCATATTGGAAACGATTTAAGTCGGAATATTTACATAATTTACAACAACGCGAGAAATGGAATACTCCGTGTAAGCCGATCACAGTCGGTACTGTAGTGTTGTTGAATGTAGATAACGCTCCGCCCTTGCAGTGGCCATTGGGAATTGTCACCAATGTATACCCTGGTAAGGATGGTGTTGTTCGCGTAGCGGAAGTAAAAACTAAGACCGGTACTTATAACCGACCAGTAGTGCGGTTATGCCCGCTTCCGACTCAATAGTCAATTTTTCTTTTTTTTTTCTTTCTCTTTTTTTTTCGTATTTTCGCTCAAAAGTATTAATTAGCTTACGTTAGATAAGTTTAGTTTAAATTTTTCATTATATTTATCCGCTCTATTTACCAAATGCCCGCGACTTGAAGTTGCTGAATACAGCGATTTCTTGCTTTTCTCACCTTTTTTCGAAGGGTTTCTTCAAGGCTGGGGGGATGTTGGATTTCGTATTAATTCATAACTTTTATTGTAGGGTAGTAGTAGAATATCTTGCAAAATGCGTTACTATCCTATCATGTCCCATCCTTTTCCCACATGCACACCTGGACTATCGCGGTCCTTGTCACCATCGACGGTGACTGTGTGAGAACCCTCAAGGACTTGTACGAGAGCAGTGCTACTATGAACACGCTCCCTTGTTAATTTAATTCTAATTAACGGTTGCAAATTACGAACTATTGTCTAAAACTACGGAAAGTGCGCGTTTATGTGGAGAAAGTCGTCTGAGTGCCCCCTCGTGCGCAGCCTGAATCCAGCAAGGACTCGCCCTCTGCCGAGCGACGCGGAGATTGGAGACGGTGAATCTACAGGTCAGTGGTGCTGCATGTTTCCTGCCAAATTCCTCTGTCCATGTTCACAGGTTCTTCGTCCTAATTCGTATCGCATTTTGCAAAGATCAGACCTACCTACGTACTTTCAATCCCCGCAATTATACAGTCCATTATTTCAATCGAACCAGCTCCCTGCGTCTGGGATAAACGCAAAAATTTATATTTCCGCCCAAGTATATGGTGTAAGGCGCCACCACATGGTATTGGTATTTAAAATCTTATTTCATTTTTAGTTTTTGAGGGAATCTGGGCCAACAATTGACCAGCTTACCCAAGAATGTGGTTTACTATTCGAACCGACTGTGCGTCTAGAGTGACAGTTAGCGTCTGCGAATGTTCGGATCACGGCAGTGCATGCTCGGCTGATATTCTGGCGTGATGCCAATCGCGTGTGGTGTCAATGACGAGATTTTGGAGACATCGAACTGGGTTGTTCTCTTTACGAAAATCTTTGTCATAATGTTTAGGATATGCTTGAATGAGTCGCTTGTTAGATTTTTAATTTAGCTCATTAAAATTGAGTTGTGTCCCTGCCAGAGAACCATACACATTTGTATTTTATTTCTGATGTTCACAAATCATCTCTCAAACTTCTTCAACTTTTGAGTCTCCCTTTTTTTCAGTTCGACAAGGAAATAGCAGATTTCGAGATTATCGAAAATTGTAATATGTTTAGAAGTAAAAATTTTCTCTCGTGCCATATCACCTAGTGCTTTGTCTTCCGCATTCTGTTCAACCCAGCTGTTTATCTCAGGTCCAACCAAATCCACTGTTACAATTTTCGTGTAGATGCTAACTCTGGATAATAAATTACCACGTCGTTTTAGAGGTTACTCGCACAAATTACATAACATTTTTACGATGTTACTAACACGTTTCCTAGAGCTTAAAGTTTTGACCATCACTTCCTCTGAAACCCTCGTAACTCATCACTTGCGGCAATTTGTTACATTTTATTGATACTTTATGTCACTTGAGCGTGCAAAATAATATTTTATCACCTCTACCTATATTTAGTGAACGCTTACAAAATGTATGTCTTGTAACATCGTCTAGTGCGCCGCAGAATATTCCGCGTAAATATTATTCGTATGTTTTTCAGCTTTCATGATGGGGTTTATTTTGTTTTTCAACAAGTGGAATAATAGTTGTACTGTTGTGGTGATTAGAGGCTTCTCCAGTGTTGTTGATTCTGAGTGTTTTTTGTATGAATCGTGGGTAAAACCAAATAGTTGTTTGCGACAATTTCAAATTTATTAGTGCAGTCCTAAAAGCTTGTTTATTATCTGTAAATATTTAGTTGAAACTGTGACACATTAAAAAATAAGATCGGGAAAACACCGCAAAGTAATTAAAATAGATTTTTATATGAAGAAAACACACATTATGTTTCTCTTGGATCAGATTTTCAGTCTGTGAATTGAGATCAAAGAATGCGGAATTGATATAGATAATTTAGCTAATGTTTAACCAATTTATTCGACAGATGGTAAGGAAACATCAATAATTTCTTGAACTTATAATAAAAATTACAAAAATCCTATATTTTTATCAAAAGATATAAATATGTGAATCCACAACCTTTATAATAATTTGCTTCCTGTACGTTAATGTAAATCTTCCACTACACACCATCACATCATCCAGTTACACACATTGATTTGTTTTTATGTTTACGTTACAACCAGTGCGTTTTATATCCGATCGGATATTCTATTCCCGCAATGCGTGCAACTCGTTGTTTCTTACTAAAATTATACAACACGAATTTTTTATAGTAATATTGGTATTATCGGAATTTACATTGGTATGTGATTGTACCCTTTCATAGGCTCTAAACTTCAAATCTTTAAGATTTCTTTTTTAATTTAAAGTTTCAGATGTCTTGGTGATACTCTCGATTAACAAGAAGCAGCTGGATATCCCCTAAATTGTCTCGAAGACATCCATATCATCATATCCTATTTCGAAAGGACCATCTGCTTACCGAAACACTAAAAATAACGTTATAGATGTTAATTCTTAGTTTCTCAAGTTCCTTTCAATGTATTTTCACTCACCCTTGAATTACTGTAAAAGTTTTCTGTGGCTATTTTTTACTTGCGTATAGCTTTATCTTTTCTGTTTTTTTTTTTTGTCCTGAAATCTAATATGTACCTCAAGATATATTTGTTGTGGTCGAACTTGACTTTTATGCATCTCTTGGGACGCATTGCTAGCTCGTTCCCTCTTTGTTTTCCCAGCTCTTATACCTTTTCTCATGTCATCAGAATTTGTTCCATTATCTTTTCACATATCAACGCAAGCAAGCTTTAATCAACTTCATGTACTTAAAGGATTAATAAAAAAGTGTGCACTTATTTCGTTGATAACGATAGATATGGCCAATTTTGAGTGACACCAACGTTAATGGAAAAATACAAAAGCTTCATTGTGTTGCTGTGATTTGGATTTGTTTTTATCACTGACGTAGATTTGGCTAGTGAATCCCTAAATGCAATTCCCATTTGTAATACTTTATGCTCTGGATAGAGTGACTATGCCGTCAAGGGAGAACATCTCTTCTTAAACGTCAAATAAGGCGTTAATAAATCTCACGTCTGTGGCAATTTGTTTAACCCTTTCTCAGCCCGTCGATCTTAATCTTCGTTCGCCGCTTCTAAGTAAATTTTGTGTAAACTGTATTGATTGACTGACGCTCTTGACTTGCCTTTATTATATTTTCTTTATTGATTTTAGATGGACTCTCCATCAGTTTCAATAATTGTACTTAAGTTATTGTCTATGCTATATGCTATAGCTGTTTCTGAAATTTGTTTGTTATGAGTTCAGCTGTATTTTAGAAAGGGCCTCTTACCTCAATAACTACTGATTTTTTTATGGAATCTGACTGCCCGCAACATTCGGTGTAGTATTAATATTAACATCTTGCTGCTCACCAATGAGATCTTTATGGATTAGTTTAATTTCTTCGTCATTTATTTCCGTATTATTAATGTCCGATCAGTTCACTCCAAGGTTCACTTCGTCATCATTTTTCATAATGACATGGGTCACTAATTTGCACTTTCTAACATTAAGACATTAATCCCTTTCGTCCCTCTTCTCATTTACTACGTGATTGGATCTTTCTTTCATTAAATCATCAAGGTTTATGTTTTGTTTTTATTTCTCAAATATGTGACATTTTTCAGTAATTTCCCAGAGATGTTGATGTAAACATTTTCTTAGAAATCTGTTATTTACTATTAACAAATGTGACTAAGAGATAGTTTCTGTATTTCCGTCCTCTTTAACATCGTTGTTTTTCAATAACCGTCTCAAAGCCATAAAACATTTAGAATTTATATCCGAATATCTAGACTATGTCGAATATCGGAACCAATTCGTAGAACGAGTGCTTGTGTACGGGTAATTATTTCATCACGAGTTAGGGGACAGAAATAGTCGCTAGGTCAGATGTTGGGCTGGCCCCTCGCCCCTTGTCTACCTGGAAATTTGCATCTAGAGGAGTGATTTAAAAGACTAAAATGTTGAAAACAGTATTGTGTGCGTAAAATTCCCACCCACTTGTCTCAGAAAATTGAAGTTACGAATTTTTAATTAATATCTGGCCTAGAAATGTAGCTATTTGGGAATCCTAAGCTGATTTAGTCTTCAGAAATAGAGCACGAAATTGATTCAATGTTCCAAAAACATAGAATTCAATAAATCTTTACTGGATGTTGCTGAATATCATTCCAATGATAAACATCCTGGTGCCATCAACATAGAACCCTGAAAAGGAAGGAAACAGATTCAAACAGCTCTGTCGTTAGAAATCGTAATAAAACTTATTATATAACCAATTTTGTTTGATGGTGAATCACTAGAAACGATTTCAGAATATAAACGTGAAAGGTCGACGGCCAAATTATCAGAGAGATTTATTTGCAAACCTAGAGGGTGTACTTCATCCTTTGATCGCTTGCCAATAGTGACCGCTGCACTAATATACGAAAAAATAATTTTAATCAGCCCGTCCTTGATGCCAAATAAATTTTATTTGTCGCCGCTATACTGTGATATATTTTATCAACAGTTTACTCTGAATCGTTTTGCACTTTTTGTATTGCTATTTTTTCGCATCCGCTATTTTGCAGTGGGTGCCGTGTCCGGCTGCCGTGTTTTCATTCATGAATTCTTGTTTGTTATATAACTGATTTTAGGCGTCCTAAAATTTGGGACGTTTGAAAATCTTCTGCATAAATCTTTCTTGGTGCAACAATAGCACTTGTTATATTAAACAGGGGCTGTATTTCAATGGTCAATTTAATGTTTTGTTATAAACATTAAATTGACCATGTCTATCGACCTCCCCGCAGACCTTGTCGGCAATCGACCGAATCAGGATATGACCATAATGACACGAGTGCCTCGTTGATTCACATTCGTCTCTAGTTTTTGTTCCCGCATCCCACCTGATCACTTACGTAACAACATGACTCAAGGCAAGTTTGTTTACGAATCTTCCAATAACAGCTTAATTTCAGGTCCAGATTAGTCTCCCATTAAATCATGACAGCTATGTTTGAAAGCTGTCAGAGTGACGTGCATTTTCGCGGGAACCCGAAGCGGTACGGCTCGCGATACATCTTTGACCCATTCCCGTATTCTATTCTCGTAGTGCGAATGCGATTATTATACAAAAAAAAATATATAGGGGGCAGCGACATGATTCATCTTTTAAAATACACTTTTCTGAAAGTTCAGTGTATGATAAATTATAATGGTTCCTATGAGTGCTATTAATCTTGCCTTGATTTTGTACGTTAATTCTTAGCTGGGAGTAATTTTAGCAATACGAATGGTTGGCATTGATCTTCCTCGTTTTAGATTTATAAAGTGACCTCCGTTATAGATTATAATCTAATCTTTCTTCCTGTTTGTGAAAATGATTCCAAGTTTTGCTGTTGACAGCTCTCTCTGTTTTTCTAAAACTTTAATTACCGTTACGTGACCTTTTCCATGCTGACGTATATTCATTTTTCATTTCTCTTTGTTTTCTTTTGCCGTTTCCTAGCAGGTTTGCCTCTCTTGTATATGATTCTTTAGCGAATAATCATTATTTTTTTCTTTTCTGTTACTATTTCGTAAATAATATTAGGATCATGATCACAATTAACTTTAGTGGTTTTCTCATTTCTAAGTAACTCTGACTCAAATCTTTCTAAAATCTGAAAATCGCTCTTGTGTGTTTAAGAGGCACATTTACCATATATTTCATTCTTTTCTTTGACGACATCATCAACTTAGTTATGTATGATGCACGTGACCAATGAAGGCTCACCATCGGTGTCAAGTGGAACGCTCGCGGAAGTCACTCGACTCTCGAAGCCATACAATGGCAGCTATCATAATCACTGCCTCGTCTTAGTGACGTATGCATGCCTTGCTAGGTAGTCGTGTAGTTCCTGGCGTATTGTAAGTTATCTGACTTTTAATTGATGGCTGCATTCTTGAAGATTGAGAGATTTTGTTTAGTTGAACTGTTATCTTTGTCTTTAATCTTGATTTTGGTAGAGTAGTGTCAAAATTATGTGGAAAATTCTTATTGTTCTTTCTATGATATTTGACATTCAATTAAGTAATAGATACCAGTTCCAAAAATTGAAAAGAATCTTGCCAAACATACTTTTCGGCACGTTCTACCGAATCAAAGAAAGTAATTTATTCAAGTTAAGCTGTGGATCGGCAATTTTTGCACGTTCATAAATATGTCATATTATATCCAAAAACGCCTTCAATAATATTTAAACTGTGGAGGAACAAACTTTCAAAAAAGCTGTCTATTAAATTAGAAGACCTTGATTTCCACACAACAATCTCTGAAGTATCAAGTACTCGTGTTTTTCCATCTTTCGTCCTTATTAGAGGAAAAATCCGCACTGGAACCAGTTTAAACCCCCCCGAGCTAATTGATGTGCGCAAACAGTGTAACAGCCACCCATCCCGGGCGCGCCCCTATTGACCTGAAGGCGATTTATGCGCGTATGTGTGTGTAGGACCGACCTGAACCTACGGCAATGACATATGGCGGCAAACACCGTAAGAACTATATGAGAATGGGGTATATGTGTAGCTTACCTTGGTATCATGTAGGTATTGTGGTGTGCTGGGTTGAGGAGCTTCTTGGGACTGATCCCGAAAATAAAGAGAGAATTTGTTCTGGGATTGTCCTTTTTGTTACGGATAAGAATGAAATCTTTATTCGTATACTCATCAATAATGTCTATCCCCTTCATTATTTATTTCTTCGGTAGATTTTTTTTTACCTGGAGGCTCACCATTTCAACATTCAACTTTACTTTAAATCCCTCAAATGGTAGTCAAATTCAATTAGGATTTTTTATTCTTTGTAAAGGTTGTTAGATCAAAAGTGAAGAGCAGTCATTTTCTTTAATGAAATTCATATTACTCACCATCTTTTGCTCCAAATGTTGAGTTCAAAAAAGACAAATCCCGAAGATTAGGACTTCACTTGTCCGAACTTTTTTCTCCGCCTGGTCGCCACACACTCATGGTCAGTCAGTGTTAACAATGGTGTGTCTTTATGCGTTCCACTCGTGTGGGGTGACACTCCCCATGACGTGGTGACGTCAGCAGCACACCTTCACGACTCCTTGATGAGGACTGAGGAGGAGGGTGGTAGCTTTATGATATACTCCGTCTGTGATTGGTGGAAATAGTTTTGTTGTCACCTGTTGATTGGCTGTAAAAGATTTGAGTGTGATTGTTATTGGTGACATAGATTGGTTATTTGAGGTCTTATTTTGAGAAATGAGATTTGTTGTCTTGCATTGTCTTATTTCGAAATGAGGTTTGTTATTAACAACATCATTCACACTTGAAAATCATCATCATTTGCCAAGTTTTGGGCTGCATCTGGCAGGAATCGAAACCAACTTAGAGAGTTAGGGTGATTGTTCATCAGGATTAAGGAGTCAGTCAATGTAGGATATCTCGTATGTATTATTACTACCTAAAAAAATTACAGGACATTGATTGTCACCAAGATGAGATTACGTCTAGATCTAGACTTAACTAAACAGATGATAGTTTTATCAGATAATGTTATAATAGAATTAAATTTATTTAGATTTACTTGTATTATAACACACAATTTGAAACGCATTTCTTACACATCTTACAACAAACCCACGGAAGCTATACAACTGATCCTTTCAATTAATACACTGAGAAGTGCACGTAATTTCTATTTACTACCATCTATACCTCTTCAAACATTGTGATCACTTATCAATACGTCAACATAACAAATACTTCTAACGTGTTCTAACGTCATGTGCGACCCTCAAAACTATACTGTGCACCCTTTCTGCGTGATAGTATATGTTGTAAGCCGACGGTCCGCTGTCAGTTCCCCCGCGATACTCGATCGGACTGCACGACTTTCTCGCGATTTTTCTATTCGATTTTCGTTTGTCTTATCGAGAAGACTGTGTTGTTTTTCGATTGTCGAATCATTTTCGTTCTAAATAATAGTGTTTACTTTTAAAGTGTTAGTATTATGTGATTATTGTTTTTAATTTTCAAGTCGATTGTGTGAGCGTTGTTTTAAATTTGGATTCTTTATTGGCAGTTGTTTTTAGTTTTCGGGTTTCTGTAAACTTTTTTTTTGTGATTGTCATTTACAATGCAATTTATGAAAGTTTTTGATGATTTGTTTCTTTGAAATGGATTTTAGGATGTTTTCTTAAGCATATTTTTTTTTAAATAGCCAGTTATATTGATTTGGAGTATCACGCAAAATCAATAGTTTTTTTTTTATTAATAAACTTAAAATTAATATTCAGACACTCGGTTTTTTAAGGAACTCCTTACAATTGAAATATCGGACAAAACCAATTGTAATTTTTTTCATTAATTCAGACCCTAACATAAATCTCAGATAATTCTGATCAGTATTCGCGCTATTAGTGAACTTACCCAATTCCGCTCAGTAATTCTCGAGATTAGCCGCCTCATGACTAACACACATTTATAAAGATATGGTATTAGATTGATGATACATTTAAAACCTCATAGTGTAGGCATCTGTTTTGTTTTAGCCGATAGATGTATAATTATAGACTGCATTCCATTGCCTGTCACTTACTACCGAACGAAGGAAACATCAGTAGAAATAACACGGTTATTTCACAACGTCTTAATATAATGGTTGCCTGAGTAACTAGAATTTGTTAATCAATGATTAAGAAACATCTTTTTTTTTTGCTTATTTTTTTTTTGTTAGGAGTTAATCTCGTGTTTAGAATTCAAACATAGCAGTTGTGTAGCAAAGGTAAAATTAGCCTAAAGTGTTCCCACCGTCTGCCGGGGTCGCGGGACTCAGAAATTACCGTAACCCCGGTACATAAAGTGCTATTGAAGGACACCGTGGATTTTAGTCAGTACAATTCTGACAGTCCCTCCCGCCCTGCCCTGGGTGGGAGGACTCATTTGATGATTTTACCACGATAAAAAAAAGTGTAACCACTGCTGGGACACAGATCCTCTTTCAATTCCTCTTTGTTCGTAGGAGAGGGCCCCATGTTGTATGGTTTTTTTTTACTTGGTAAAATCAAATGAGTTCTCCCAACTAGGGCAGAGCGGGAGGGACTGTCAGACTCGTACTGACTAAAATCTACAGTGTCCTTCAATAGCCCTTTACGTTGCGGGGTCACGGTAATTCGTACAGTCCCGCGACCCCCATTTTGTATGGTAGATGTCATTAATCTTCGAATTTCTGGTTCCATGACAAGCTAGTTACATTTTCCCTCAACATTTTTAAGTGGTGATAAAGGAAATAACACCTATTGTGTCTGTTTGGATTTGTATTTACAAGTAAAACGGGGGTGTTACCACTGAGCCACCATTGGTCTATGAAGACTCAAAAACAAATGACAGGCTTTCGGTACTTGCTTGCAAAGACTGTCAAAGTAGATTACTGCAACACTGGAAAGCAAATGGCATTTATATTGCAAATAAATAAATAAATAAAATAAATATTCCACCACTATCACACAACGCCATCTAGTCCCAAGCTAAGCAGAGCTTGTGTTATGGGTACTAGACAACTGATAAACACACTTATATATTTCTAAATACATACATATTATAGATAAATTACACCCAGACACAGAACAAATGATCGTGCTCATCACACAAACATTTGCCCTGGGTGGAATCGAACCCACGACCTCCGGCATAGCAGTCAGGGTCACTAACAACTAGACCAACAGGTCTGCAGGCAAAGAACAGGGTGTATTATTTAGTCAATATGACTGTAAAAGTTCCTTCAGGACACGTCTCTGGAATAAATTGATGATGTTGCTACCTAAAAATAATGCCATTCTGAGGTCGTATTTTCAAATATTTTTTACTGCACATTCATAATCAACCGACTGAAGCTTTAGTATAAAGTCGGCCTTATTGTAAAATTTTATATGCATATTACAGTTGCCTATGCAATAGTACTGTAGGCGGGTTTTTAATCATCTGCACGTATGACATCAGCACCGAAATTATTTTATTAATGTTTCGAATTGTTTCAAGTATTTTAACAGTCCTGAATCATATATTATGGGAGTAATCTTCAGATGGTTAATAAATCAACGGAGATTTGAACTTTTTAAGGGTCGTAATGATATCAAACTTAACCACTTTACTTTTAGGTTTTTGCTTAGTAGGATGGAATCGATCGCGAGACTGTGTCATCAGGTTACCGTGACCCTGGAACGTAAAACTTTTTTAACGTGGTAAAATCATCAAATGAGTCCTTCCACCCAGGGCAGGACGGGACGGACTGTCAGACTTGTACTGGCTAAAATCCACGGTGTTCTTCAATAGCCTTTACGTTCCGAGGCCACGGATACCTGATAACAGAGTCCCGCGACCCCGGGTTAGGTATGTCTTATGACTGGGATTGTAACTTAATTTTTGGGAAGTTCAAATTGCCTGTAATAGTCAAACTGTATTTTTTATTTAAAAAAATTTGTTTGAGTTTGACCTTGTCTTTTTGAATCATTTTGTTTAAATTGATTCAAGTCTGTTTAGTACCTACCTATAGATTTTCTTATAGGATATGATAAGGTTTCAATTAACTTTGATGCTCGCTCCGCGGCGATATCGGCGTCAAATAGCTCCTAATTGACAAAGGTCAGATAGATTCTCTCGGTGCAAAATTCTTATATTGAGTTAGTGAAGAATATGACCTGGCGTATTTTATTAAAGGACTGGAGGATTTGCTCGTAGCATTTTATAGGGAATTGATTTTAATTTAATATGTGATGACATCTATCACTGGGCCTGTGTCCCAGCAGTAGGATCGTTATAGGATGATGATGAATATGTGATGAGATACATCATTTTGATTGCCTCGTTGATTTTAGTGGTCGCAAGTTCTACAGCAGAGCTTGAGGCATCTGTTCGATTCCCAGGTTGGAATAAGTGTGCCTGAATTTCGTCATCAGTAGGTTTTAGGAGTCTGTTTTTGTGCCCGGTTGGTGGCAATAGGCCCACCCTATTACATGGGACTTTATATAACTGGCAAAAAATGGGTTCGCTATAAAAGCCTATTTACACAAAGACTACATTATGGCATTGGTCCAATCCGCAATGCTGTCAAGAATGCAATTTCTTACATCGTCTAAATGTGGCTTTACAGTACACCTCTGCCCTACTCTTCGAGGATTATAGGCATGATGTTATACAAAAAGCTATTTAAATCATTTTCTACCTACCTTGTTAACAAACCCAGTCGTGATAATACAGAATCTTTTGTCCTATAGTAATAAAACAATATAAATTTCCATACGTTTGAGTAACCGACACGCTTTCGTTTATTTCACTTAACCGCGCTTTAATTGTTAGTTAGATTAACTTTTACTTTTATCTGACGGTTACCGGTTAACTCTAGATTTGAACTGTCTCTGTGGCAACGTTATTGCTCGTTAAGTTGCGATGTTATTACTTGTACGACAGTACAATGTCTGTGTTATTGTTTAAATTACTCAGCAAATTATGTCTCTTAAGTTTTATTGACCTCAATCTGAAAAATTATGGTAATAATTATGACTTAACATTTTATAGTAAGATATACTTTATCAGCACCTTTAGGTAGGTTAGTCAGGGTTAACTCCTTTTTTTTTACATATTAAAAATAGCAAATGAGTCCCATCGCGCCCTAGGAGGGACTGTCAGACTTATACTGACTAATATCCACAGTGTTCCTTCAATAGTCCTTTATGTTCCAGGATCACGGTTACCTGATTAGACAGTGCCGTGACCAAATGGTTAAGTCCCATGGAATAGGGCCTTTTTGTATTTTTTTTTAAGTGTTTCCAGTGAGGTAGAATTCATTTGATGAGTTCCTCAAATGATTCCTCCCGACTTGTGTAGAGCTGAAGGAAGTGTCAGATTTGTACTGACAAAACCAGAACCTCTTCCTTTGATCACCTGTTTGCGGTGCCAATTAATACGGTTTCTTTCGTTCTTAAACCTGGCTTGGTATTGAGAAATTCCTTTATATGGCAAACCTAATAAAACTTTAATCCGGGAATCGACCTTACAACTGTTTTCAACAATAGTGTTTGCGTGCACTAGATCATGAGAGGACGGTACATCTATCTGTTCAGAACGCGTTTTAAAAGTATTTTTTACATAAGTATAATCTGATGTTATTCGTAAATTCTGATTTTAACATTAGTAAAGTGGTGATCAATGTATCTACTCAGCTATTTCCGAGAAAAGTCCAAACATAAAAGCCATGAAATAGTTTTATTAAAGTATTATCGATTTATTTATAAAAACCTCTTTGTAAGAAAAACACAAACTTGTATGAATCTTCCATTAATGTAATCGGAAAACAATGGGAAAAGTTTTCCTACGTTTCCAAAGTTTCTGTAAAAGATCATAAAAAACAGATAAATATAGTTTTATTAATAGTATACTGACGTTGTTTAGACTCCGGCTAGATTACAGCTTAGGAAAAAAAATGGTATAGACTACAAACAGCTAAACTTTATAGCTGCACTAAGATCGGAGAATTAATGGAAAACTTTTTAAAATGCACTAGGGTTCTTGTTATAAAATTCTATAATCAAATTAATATTACAATCACCATAAATATTGTTGGTTTGTATGTTTTATGTCTGTTTGTCACCTCTTTACATCTTAGCGGTTGAACGTTTTGCAATTCGATACGCGAATAGACCAAACCTTTTTTTTTAACGTGGTAAAATCATCAAATGATTCCTCCCACCCCCTATTGTCAGACTTGTACTGATTAAAATCCACGGTGTCCTTTAATAGCCCTTTACGTTTCGGGGTCACGGTATTCGTTAGTTCCCCACTTAGGACATAATTTTTTTTTCTACATATCGATCCAAAGGGATAACTTTCGCAAAGAAAGAATGATTACCCTCTACGGAAGTAAAAAAATGAACTGATAAAAACTTGGTGCAGAAACATAAATTATTTTATAGTAAACAAGGAAGTTCGATTTATCAGAGAGCCCATGTAAACTCTTAATAAATGATAATAAATCTAGAGACAGCAAATAAAAACAAAACAAAGAAATCTTCGCGTTTCAAGTAAACCTATGTCAATATCCTTTCCTTATTGCCATATACGTGATATAAATATAATTATATCATTTTCTAGGCTGGTATTACCATTAGATTTTAGTCTACGACCGACCACTGTATGCCATGTATGGCCATGCACCATTATCGGCCATTATGTTGGGCGCCATCGAGTTGACAACGTCATAGAAAATTATTGTGGGTTATGAATTTATTGTTGTGGAGGGAAAAAGGATGTATAGGGTAAACTCGTTAGAGATGGCCATAGTTTTTTTAAGATGCTATAAAAAATAAATAGGGTTGTTAACATCAATATTTTATTCTTAACGTAATTAACAGTTATTAGTCTTATAAAAAATCAACAACAAATATGTTTTTATAATTAAGTAACATACGATAAATCAATTTAAAATAAAAATTGAATTGGCCATCTCTCCTGACACGTCAGGGGGAGTTGGCCGTAGTCGTACGGATAAGATGGCCAGTGCAAAACTTCCCTTTTCCCTTTCCCTTGCCTTCAAATTCCATTTGTTTAGCTTCTTTTTTCTTTTGTTGTCCACATGTGGAGCACATGTCTTCAAACTCAGTACAATTCTCATGCACCCATGTGTCACAAATGAGACGCTGGAGCCATTCTTCAATAAGTCGAGTTTTATAATAATTTTCTCCACATCCAGCACATTCGTCTGCCTCGTTTTCTTTGTCTTCTTCTCTATTATTTTTCGTGGGATAGGCGAGATCTCTTTTTAAATTCGAGAAGGTGTTCGCCTCTTTATACACAGAAAATTCCCCATTTTTATGGAATTTATAGCAGCTTTGAATGAGTTTTCACTCCAATTACCACGAGTGGCTATAGCTTATCTCTGATATTTTTTTGGCATCTGAAAAAAGACTTAAAAACGCATTAATAACACTTATTATAACAATAATTAGTATGGCCGTCTTAACCTGAATCTATGTGGCCACCTCTCCTTTTTGTATGGGTGAGATGGCCACACCAATGGATAAAGATAGGTTTAACATATCGGGCGCCATTTTTAGGTTAGAATAGACTTAATCATTTGCTAAACACAATAAACTTAATAAACACTAGACATTTACAATAAAAAATAATATTTCACGATAATTTATGACTACACTATAAAATTTTAGCAATGTCATGTAAAATCAATGCTGATTTACTTACTTTTTAATATCATTTTGCGCAGTAATTTCGTCGTATTGTATTCCTGACCACTGCTCGCGGTGTACTAACTGCACTCTAGCGTTATCTAGTTACAAACATCAGAAATAATTTAATTGGCCATCTCTCCCGTATGGCCATCTCTAACGAATTTACCCTAAAGATTTTATGATTTGCTAGGTAAATTATTGGAATGTGGGCTATCCTGGCAGAGAAAATATTTAGCTTTTTGGTATCAAATTATCAATATATTTAAATTGGTCATAGATGTACATATCAAAAAATAATAAAGAAACCGCCTGCCCTTAACACGCGATAGAGTAACAACATTTTTCATGAAGATTTTCCACTTTGTCGCTGTAGAAGCAAAACTACGAATCTATATATAATTCTTCCTTGTCCCTCAATAATCGGAACATGTTTGGTCACTGTCACTCGAACTAGAATCACAGTTTACACAACATCTGTACAGAATGGGATATTACCAATTTGTAGTCAACATAGTATGCATGTCCAAACTAATATTATAAATGCGAAAATAACTCTGACTGTCTGTCTTTCTGTCTGTCTGTCTGTCTTTTCTTCACGCCTTAACTACTGAACCGATTTGTGTGAAATTTGGTACAGACATAGTTTGGAACTTGAGAAAGGACATAGGATAATTTTTATTACAAAAAAATAAAATAAAAAAACTGCCGGAAGTCACTATTACACGCGAACGGAGTCGCGGGCAAAAGCTAGTATGCATATAAATATAAAACTACTGATTATTTTATTTTAAACACTAGACTGTATGTCACCAAGATTTCTTGTTAGAAACGTTTTGTCCGATACTTACAATAAATTATATTGGTTAGAAATCTCAGTCATCATCATTCTATACTTTTAATATTATAAATCTGAAGAGTTTATTTGGTTGAACTAGAAAACTATTGGTTCGAATTAGAAAAATCTCTTTGTGTTGGATAGTCCATTTATCGAGGAAGGCTATAGGCTATTTAACATTACGGTGCGATCAATAGGAGCCAAGCACGGAGCTGAAACCACGGGGAACAGCTAGTATTAAATATTAAGAATTTAAACTTATCATTATTTTTTGGCAACTTCAGAATTCAGAACATCGCTATTACACATCATATAATTCAGTGATAACCAAAGAACATAACCAAAGAAAACTACCAAAATAACCATAAACCAGTGTTTAACCAAAAATGCCAAGAAACTGACAACCAAAAATACAAGTGACAGTCGGTGATTATAGTGACAAGTGGTGATTAGTGATAATCGTTACCATGGCAACGCCCGCCCCACCCCGCGTGTCCAGAAATGTGTCGCTGCCTGCTGGTAGACAGCCCCCTACTGTCGCTATGCTTGCGAGGAGGACGCTGTCAGAAAGGTAAAGGTGTTTGTGTTGATGAAATGAAGAACTACGAATAAAAACAGTTTCTGAGTTTGATAGTGGATAAAGAAACAGAAACAGACTGGTCGGTTTGAGTCGGCACTGATCGGTGCAGGTAAAACTGGGTCTATTTTGCCTGCACCGACCCGTACGGAACTGTCTGTACCGAAAATTCGCTACATCCTTAGAACAGACCAAGACAGGTGTGAAAGATGATAAATTTTCCGAAACTTATTTGAAAGTGCTAGCTTCGCAACCAAAGTTCTAATTCGTTTTCGAATAATGCCCAAATCGAATAATAATACTCAAGGCCAGTACAGTTTAGACTTTGGTCTAAACAGTAAGCGGCGTGACGGGCGGCGCGAATAAGACATCAATTACTTTGTAAGTACACGAATTCGCTACTGGCGACGGCTCATGTCGTGTCTCAAACATTTCTATGCATTTGATTTTACCACTCGCCGCCCCGCCCGTTTTTCATTTAAAATAATATATTACTTAACACTTCCTAAATCATAAAAACACATTTGGGTGCACAGTAGCCACCAGAACTAATGTTATCTAGCAGACATACCGGACGATTATGATAAACGGCTGGTCGCTCGCTATCAGCCGGCTCTTATCCTGGTTCTACACATGCTCGTTATAACATTATTGTTCACTGAGATGCACAGCTTTAGTTTTTAAATACTGTCAAAAAAATGCTCGTGGTTGGAGGTGGGTTTATGCCCTCGACATATTGGGTGCACTGAATAAATGCCCGTAAACGGCGAATAAATGCCTTTTGGCTGGGCAGTTTTCCCGGCTAAGTTTCTGCTTATTTTTTTACTGAACAGAGCTATTATAATTTAGTTTTTATTCACAGTGACCGGACACTTATTTAGGCGGGAACGCATTCATGTCCAGTATGCCAAGTTTATGCCCATTTTGTTCATAGGTAAAAGTTTTTGTCCTCGACCCATCTATACTCGTGACCATGGCAATGAATCCTTTTTTATATAATTGGCTATTCATAGGTATGATAGACGCGTTAATGTGAGTTAGCTGGAGAAAACTACACAAAGGAAAAAAATGGGAGATTATGGGGGAGATCTGGCCCAGGAGTGGGACAATTTGATTTATAAAAAGGGTTCCAGGAGTAGTAGCAGGTGGTGTTTGTTGTTTTTAGGGTTCCGTACGTCTGAATACAAAAACGGAACCCTTATAGGATCACTCGTGTGTCTGTCCGTCCGTCGCTTACAGTCAATTATCTCCGAATCTATTAGACCGATTAAGTTGAAATTTGGTACACACATCAATTCCTGTGACCCAAACACAGAGGTGTGACGTGAGCAGATGAAATCTGTATATGGGGGGTCATTTTTGGGGGGGAAGGGGAAAATTTAAAAAAAATATTCTGAAAACTGCATCGTGTGGCATATCAAATGAAAGGTCTTGTTGAGAAGATCTTAAATGTATTTTTTTGTAATTTTAAAATAAATAGTTTCCAAGTTATTCAAGAAAATAGACGAAAATTGACCATTCCCCCCCCCCCCCCCCCCTTATCTCCGAAACTAATGAACCTAAAATTTTGAAAAAAATACAGAAATTAGTTTTCTCCTTATAGATTATAGGAAAACCTATAAGAAGTCCATGATATTAAAATAACATGGTAAATCACTCAATATTGTGCGTACCAACTTACATTTTTTTTTAATACGTCATAAATCGTAAACCGCAATTTATCTTTCAAAGTTACAACCAACTTTTATATAATGTTACTTGCTGCTACGGAACCCTTTAAAGGCGAGTCCGACTCGCACTTGGCCGGTTTTTATTACCCTCTTAGCAAAAAGGTGCATTGTTTATGTATGAAAAGAAGAAATATTTTGGAAAAATTCTCCAGGATTTTGCATGGAAACCAGAAAAAATTTAAACCGATGTATGGAAAATTTTCCAATGGAAAATAATATTTAAGTACCAAGATTAATAAACTACACTACTTTGTTTATTTGGTGCCTTGACGTACCCGTAAACTATGGAAGTTTCCAAGGTTTGCAATCGTCAGAACCAAAGGGAACCATTAACATCATGAAAGAGCGAGGACTGGCTGTAATTACAGGAATTTTACAGCAATTTAATAAAGAACTGTTCCATGAAATCGCAGGAAAATTCCTTTTTAATTCATTTTGAAAGCCAATCTTGTAATAATTACCAACATTTTACTAAGATTATTCTAGTCTAAATTAAATGGAAAAGTTTATTAGACTATCGTGGTATTCAAAACTCTTTTGCATATTTATTATTGGATTCTCCAGGGAACTTACTGTTTTGGTCATGGAAAAGTAGTGCGTATAACAGTGTATGGATGATTTCTTCGTACTTGATCAATGATGTTTTATGCACCACTGTGTAAACTCCGCTGTTTCCGACAATTGACACTTGGACAGTGTTCCGTCACATCTGGTAATGGGAACATGGTCTTCATTACCAACATTAGTAGATTGTTCCATTCACTGCTATTACCAAAATAAAAACAGTTACCATCATCTCCCGTTTAAAAAAAAAAACTAAATTAAATTAGGAAACTACAGAATCGAGAAGTGTGGCAGAAAAATAAGTGTAGCAGCTAAAAGACTAGCTTATACCCAGCCTTTTGCTTCTAAGAGAACAGACAAACACTAAAGAAAATAGAAATAATACACCAAGCCTGGCAGAGCAAAAGATAATTACAGTTAGTTATAAATCAGATAGCACGATAATAATACCACGTAAGATTAATCTCCTGATTATTTCGCCGAGCGAAAAAGAATTATTTCTAGAAATTATTCGACATTATTGCAGTTTCCTTTTTCCTTAAAACGACCTACTATTACCACTACGTTACATCCTCCCCATTTGTTCGTGAACGAATCAATCGTATTCCTTCCCAGTCGAGTCACGTCGTTGAATGTGCTTCAGGAATGTTTCAGAGCTAACTTATGTTACCCACACTGAATTACAATCATTACTTTGTTAGGCCCTGGTAGACTCGCCAGATTTGGTAGACTTTTTGTTAGAGAAATGTACGAAAGACATTAAGTCCGCCGTTGTACAATCTTTTATTACTTGTGTATAAAAAAGAATAATATTGCCTTGATATATTAGAGGTTATTTACATCTTTATATATTTTTCTTGTTCATTTGTTATGTTGGAAAATCATTTAATGAATCCTTCTGGTAGTAGATTAACAGAGACTGTTGGACTCGTTCCTTCAGTTGCCCTTTGCACTCCAGAGCATGCGTCCCGTGATTAACATTTAACTTGACTCTAGATTTGAGCTTTTTCTCATAAGTTGATCCAAGATTACAAGATCTTCCAATGAAGCTTGCTTAAGATCTCTGATTACAGTTTAGCAATCTTCGCACTTTCGTGAAGTACTTATTAATTTTCCGCTTGCATAATAAATTACAGAAAAATACTGGATTATTTGAATCCTTCGCTAATGAACATCAATGAAGTTGTTATCTCAAATAATTACTCGATCTTACTTCGAAGATATAAATTGACTCCCTGTAACTTTAAACAAACATCAAAGTCTATCTGTTCAGCATAATATTATGTATGCTCTGGTATAATGAGCTCTGACAAATGGAGATATATGTCTATATTAGCATAATATGAAGCATACTGAATATTTAGATTCAGGAGTGGAATATCAATTTCGGAGGGTTTCGAATTGATGAAATTGTTACATAAATACATGGAATGTAGAATATTTGGAGAAAATAAGTGTGTCTATCACATGTACATGGTGAATTGGGCGTGGTTGACCAATTCCGGAACTATAAAGAATAGCGAAAATAATGAAACAAAACTAAAACTGCATCATTGGATTTTTGAAAAATCAATAATCGAAACCGGTAATTTTGAAAAAAAGAACACACACACACACACTGTATTATGAAACTATCTGATAGTGTTGCTAGTAAGGATCAAATTCCGGGAAGATTCACATCGACGCCGACGGCACGGTTGGTACAGTGGCTGAATGATCGACTGCTGTGCAACGTGTCGCGGGTTCTATCCCACGGATCAAATATTTGTATGATCTACAAGTAGTTGTTCCGGGTCTGGGTGTTTCTGTATATGAGTTTCTTTGTAAACGCACACACGATACAGGAGAAATTCCAAGTGTGGGGCAACATAAAATTTGTACTGAGTTTTATGTTATAATTATCCTATGTTGTATATTGTGTGTACATAAATAGTCAAATTAAATAAATATTTTTTTTTTAAAAAGCAAAAATTAAAATATCTAGTAGATGTCAATCAAACTCTTTCCTGTCGACTCTGTTGTTTCTGCTCTTGTGATTTATAATTAAAAACTACTCCATCGAAATGCAATTTAAGTATGTAGTATAATGTTACAGCTTTAGAGAAAATTGGAAATAAAAATAATGGTACTTTATGGCAAATTAATTTAATAGAAAGTATCGTTCGATGAAAGTTATAGTAGCCGAGCCCATATCGTAAAATATTGATTAAAAGAAATCAAATCAATATATCTCTTTAATATGACAGTCGGACTCTTTGAACATGTTTATTATCCGATAAAGGCGTGTAAACAATTTATACGAACATACTAATAAGTGCTAATTTTAAGTGTTATTTTCAACAAATGTTTTATAAATGTCAAACCGTTTAAAACTTTTGCGAATATATTTATTTATGCGTTTTATAAAAATGTAACCATCTCTTATTACATATAGTCGAGCGCCAAACAAAATTTCTACTTTATCCCATCGG
This sequence comes from Agrotis puta, assembly GCA_943136025.2. Lineage (NCBI taxonomy): Eukaryota > Metazoa > Arthropoda > Insecta > Lepidoptera > Noctuidae > Agrotis > Agrotis puta. Next base: position 11,522,769 of record OW964192.2, read on the forward strand.
CACGCAGGAGTGCCAGTGGTGAACTCCTTCCATTTTAGCTCTCATCTTTGTCTGGACATTAATCACAAATTCATCTCTCAGTAGCACCGTAGCAATGAATCGACTCCGGCGCAGTATTTAATAAGGCGCGTACAGAATTAGCCATGCTTTTACAACTTCCTGGGCGAGTCGCCGATGTTTGGATTTGCATTTCCTCCTGACCTTTGTTCGGACTTAATTGGCGTTTGACGGAGATTGGCTCCGCATGGAATAAATACCCTTATGTAACATCTCGGTTAAACCCCGAAGGGTTAAGCGGAGATGCATGAGAAAATTGTAATATTACTATTCTTTTTTTCCGATTGATTTTTGTATAAGTTCCACAATCAGCCTGTTTTTTTAGGTCTTATTTAATAAGGGGTGAGGCTATAACTAACCGGACACATCATTTTGATTTCTGGCAGATAATTAGACGTTCCTGAAGCACCCAACACTAATATTCACCTGAAAAAAAAAAAACTTTGTTTAGTCAAGGAAACCGAATTCCAGACTTTAAACTCAACAGTACAACCACAAAACATAATATTGTACAATACATTTTCGCCTTTTACCCACGGCAGTACGTCAGAAGCTAAGATTTTCACAATCCCTTTTTCACGCACGTTCATTCACGCGCGCCCACACTAAATACAGATCAAATGCTAAGAATTATCACTTTTTAAATAGCCTGTGTTTATTTATAAGAAACGCTTATTTCTGCGTGATCGATGGTGAATATAAAATGCGACTGCCAAAGTCCACAATACTATTCCGGTAGGCGATGCCTGAAAATACATCAGTAAACATCATTCAATATAATTGCGTTAAACATTCAGTATTGTACTGTAAGTCTGGTTTATTGAAAGTTAAATCTTTTGTTTGCTATGGAGATTCTAGAGAGTATGAAAATAATAGTATTTCAAGTATTTTCTTTGAGATTTTCTGATCTTTCTTTGAACTATTTTTGAAGGAAAGTGTGTTGCACATTTTGATATTCCTGAAATAACAAAGGAAGCTTTTTGAAGCAGTATTATTGACCAATTTTTTCTACGGTTTACCTTGAAAATGCTATATCCAAATCCAATAGATTCTCAACTTTGTCTTTAGAGTATAAAGTTGAAAATCCACTAAAGACGAACCGCAGTTTCGTAGCCGCACACAAGGGCGCGTCTTTAAAGAATAGCACTGCAGACCAAAATGAGTCTTACACTTATGCAATAAAAGCGTATATAGAGCATAGCGCATAGTAGAGTGAAGTTGCATCTTCTGAATCGAAGTGCTTTTGTCTTGTTCGCTGCCATTGCAAAAAGTTCTTTCGTATTAACACGGTTTCACATCAATAAAAGTGTCGTCTGCCACTTTACAGCTGCAATCGTCAGTCAATCATATATCTCACGGCTGTATTGTTCTCCACAGTGACCTGGAGCCAGGTGCAGCGACCGCGCCCTCTGGCAGCTCCAGCAGTTCCAGCTTGTCGTCCAGGAGCAATGAGAGCAACACCGTCGCTGCTGAGCAGCAAGGTGAGTTGACCAAAAATTTGATGCTAATTTTTTTTATTAGAAAGGCATGCTGAAGGCAGGATTATTTGATTAATTTATTAATATGAAGTAATAGTGGCTTATAAACCAGAATGGTAAATAAATAAAACCATTTCAAAGTAGATTGTAAGAGTAATTACATCATTAATGAGAAAATATTGTTTTTTTTTTTAATATTTTTAAAGGTTTTGTATGAAGCATATTCTGTGTAGAGTAAAATTTTAAACAACGAAAACATTACTTTATTTTCTTCGCAACTCTTGGTAAAATAACTTTGTTATTCGTTTTTGTCACTACTTCTTGCAATAGGTGCCCTACAACGATTACTTCGCTGATTGCTCAACAACAGCTGAACTCTTCATGACATAATGTATTTGTTCCAGCTTCTCAATCAGACTGGTCGGAGGAGGAGGAGCCCCTGGCGGCCCAATGGGCGGACAGTCTGCCGCCGCACGCGCTCGACTCCATGGACCTGTCCGCCACGCTGCGCAAGAGGCAGGAGGTCATACACGGTGAGTGGAAAGACTGGAAATAGAGAGGACAAGAAATTCATCCATAATTTTATACAGTTGTAGTATGTTGTTTGGGAGTATGGATGAATTTGTTATAAAATCACGAATTAAACTAACGCGAATAGGACAAATTAATAACGATAATTGGTTAAACTATATATTGATCAAACTGTGAATTGGACAGTTTTTTGAACATTGAACTAATATCGAATATAACCAATCATAATCCTAAAAAACTTCTGGATATCTCGACAATCCACTTCTCTACTTCTTTCATCGCCGAAATATGAAAAGAAACTTCCCAAAATCTAACTACCTACATTTTTTCTTACAGAATTGATAGTATCGGAAGGTTCCCACGTTCGCTGGCTGCGCGTCCTAGGTGGAGTGTTCCTCAGACCCTTGGAGCGTCACGCATCACTCCTGGCTGGAGACGAGCTGAAAGCACTTTTCCCCAATCTACCAGCAGTGAGGGAGAGGCATTCCAGGCTCTATTCAGACCTCAGGACTGCGAGAAATGAGGCTGGCAACCATGTGGTGCAGATCCGACCAGTTGCTGATGCTTTATTGAATACGGTGAGTTTTTTTTCAAGGTTTTATGGGTAATCATCTGTTCGACTTTTCTCGTATTATGTTGGAGTCGGCTTCCACTCTAACTGGTCGTATTTTTTTGTGTTGTAACTGCATATTTGATCTTGAAATTGAATGAAATTTCTCTAATCACTTATCCTGTATCCACAGCTGGGAGACTCAGGCTACGCGTCATGCGTGTCGAAGTTCTGCCGCGGACAGCGCATGGCCCTGGACGCACTGCGCGAGAGACGTCGCAAGAGCAAGGAGCTGCATCAGTTCCTGGCGGCCAGAGAACAGCAGCCGCTGTGCGGGAGGCTGCAGCTTAAGGATATGCTGGCGTGTGTGTGGCAGAGGTGAGTAGGATGATACAAGATACATAAGGATTCGTGAACATCAGTTGTGGTTCCGTTGGTCTGATAAGCAGCGGTAGCCTTTCAAACACGAAATAATACGCATTCAGTTGTTTCCTCTTAACTGAAAACTAAAAAAAATCTATAATTAAATACGTTTATAAAATTATGCTACGATCCATAGGAGTGGCAAAGCGAGTGTGAAACCACGGGAACACCTCGTTAAAAAAAATACTCTAAAAAACCTTACACATTGCTAATGAAACCTTTACTCTTCCCCAGACTGACAAAATACCAGCTCCTCCTGGAGGGCATCCTGAAGACCGTGACGGAGGGAGAGGAGACGGAGGAGGACCTGGCGCGACTGCGACGTGCGCACGACGTGGCGCGGGATGTGCTGCACCGGGTCGACACCGCCATACGGACGGCCGAGAATGAACACAGGTACGGTAGTGCACCTACTGATGACATACCAGTTTTCAACGGTGTACCAGTTTAACCTCTCGGTCGATTTATAATTGAAAATGATAAAAATCAACGTCCAATGAGCGACTGTCTGTTATGTACAGACGTGTGTACGTAAGGCGCTGGGGCGTTTTCGCTTATGTACACCCGGGTGTACGTAACGCGCCCGAGAGGTTAATAATACAGCAGTTGATTTATTTTTCTAAATCAACATGTTCGAATCCTGGCGAGAAAAATTGTTTTTTTCACAAAACCAATAATATTAATATTTAGTTTTCATAAAAATCGACTATGAGCTTTTTCCGTCATTCCTCATAGTTTCGGTTTGGCCACTCACATCCAATTGGAAAATTCATTCTTTATATTTTCATTCTGGACTCCACTAGGGCAGAAATGGCATGGTCTTTTAATATATGATTTAAGGGGAAAATTACCAACATTTTTCTTGTCTTTACAGATTAAAAACGATCCAGAGCAAGTTAGAGGTCCGCGTGCCGACGTCCGGCGAGTGGGAGGAGCTGCGTCGCCTGGACCTCACGCAGCACTCTCTGAGGAACGAGGGAGAGCTCACACTCAGGAACGACTCCTCCAAGAGGATCAATGTGCTCGTGAGTAACGTTCATTATGATGGAGAAAACCTACAAAGGAGGCACCAGATAATGTGGTGTAGGAATCAATTTGTTAAATAACAGTTTTACATTTTTAAAAATATTTGATACGCCTGCGTCCAGAACTGTAAACTTTATTGTGGAAGGAATCTTCGAAGTCGCAGATAGATGCCTTTAGCAATTTGGACATCGCAGTCATACTCAGCAAGTTCGAATTTTTGTTTAGTTCAAGTCCTACTCGTACCTAATCTAATTTTTATTGCAATTTTGCTCATGAAACGCTATTAAAAATACACATACCCTTCGTGGATAACAGGCGTGATATTATGAGCTTGTACTACTTATTTTATTAACCGACTTAAAAAAAAGAAGGAAGTTCATGTTTGAGATGTATGTATATTTTTTTATGTATGTTCACCGACTTCTCAAATCTATGCTGTTCATCGCTCATTGGAGGTTATTAACAAATAACATATTAACGTGCTACTTGTCCTCAGGCGCTGATGTTAGAAGACAGCCTGGTGCTGCTGCAGCGGGAGAGCGACAAGTTCGTGCTGAAGCCCATCCCACAGCCCAGCCAGTCACTCATGCTCTCACCACTTATCAAATGGTGAGGATTACTCACACTAACACACAAGAAATACTGAAGGAAGCAGGAAAGAAAATATCGTAGTGTGATGGTACGGCTGGCGCAATATCTGCGGCAAGTCGCGGGTCCGATTCCCGCACAAAACAAATATTTGTACTAATATAATCTACAAGTATTTGTTCCGGGTCTGGGTGTTTGTTTATGTTTCTGATTTTAAACGCACCCATGATACAGGAGAAATTGGCTATTTGACTGAAAAAACATAATTAGTCCGTCACTTAGATTATCAACAAAAAATATTCGACCCGTGTTTTTTCTTTTGTTTCGTAAACCAAAATTAACGAAGATTAATTAAATATTTCAAAATTGGCAATATATTCAGAATTTAGTACAATTTTTACTGAATTCTGACGTGACGGGTTCTTACAAAAGAAAAAATGTCCGTTATTTTTTAAAACTCTAAAATGACGGACTAATTATATTTGTAATTTTTAGCTACTGTCAAATATCCTATGGTGTGGCAAAGTAAAAAAAAAAATGCCCGCTCAGATTCTTAACTAACGGTATAAACATTTATTTAGTGCTTAATAAGCTTATTTATTTAGCTTGAGTCTTACATACCGGTTGAGTAATAATCATAAAAAGTAGTATTTTTAGCTATGAACTCCACAAGACGTTTATTGAATTTTAGTCATTTAGAGGAGCTCTGTTTCATAGCACATCTTCTCTTGTCTCCACTCCTGAAAGCTAAGCGGAGAGATATGGAATTCGCTCTCCGGTTTGGTGGTAACCAGACCTTATGCCTCTCATAACGTTCTCTCAACAATGACCTTTATTCCATCAGGGACAAGGTCCTGTTCCGCCCGAACGCGGCAGTTCGCAACACGTTCTTCCTGATGAACATCAACGGTGTACAGATGCACGAGCTGTCCGCTAACTCTGCGCCGGAGTATACCTCGTAAGTATTGACTACTACGGCATACATATTGGTAAACTGTCGGCCATAACCTGTATATTTTAGGACAGCTGGGAAACTAACCCCGAAAAAGAATTTTAAGTATGAGACGCCATATTGGTAGATAGAATAAACTTTATTGTACACTATTAGTGTTACGCAATTGATTTGTAAATACGTATTACTGATTCTATGCTGATAATGGCGGTTGAATAGAGTCTAAAGGCTAATTATTGAAATACGTGTAAGGGTGAAATTGAAAAAAGTTTTTTTTTTCTATTCTCTTGATTCTTTTGTCTTTTTAACCGAATTCAAAAAGGAGAAGTTCTCAATTCGGTCGGTATTTTTTTTTTGTTAAAGTTTATTTTATGGTCGAAAACGAAAAAAATCCTTTAGTAGTAGTAGTAGTAATTCCATGCTATGCTTTATTTGAAATAATTCAGTTGTTAACCACCCATAGCAATTTATTATTGCAGTAAATAATCCCCTAGATGGAAACCCAGTTAGTTTCTAACAGTAGCGTGCAGTGGTTCCAGACTAAGGGTAGGCCAGGAAAAAAAAAAAACTACATTCTCAATACTGACGATGCGAATGGAAGAAAGCTTCGGCCCACTTCAAAACTTATAATTTAAAACACTCACCACATTCTTCACGTAAGATTAATAATCACGATATTCTGACGATTCAAATAGAAGATCTGTCACCTCAAATATCTTTCCAAGTGGGTGATAGTTACAAAACACGTCACTTGCAAGAATAACTCTCGAAGATTGAAATTGTTGGATTAATTCTCGTAACATTTAGACAAAATTTGAAATTTAAACGAAAATATTAGTAGTTCTTCCTAAGAGTTGTGAAAAATAAGTTTTCACAACTATCGTAATCAGTATAAACACACATTGTCAGCACAAGTCACACAAACTAGGACCATTTTAAGTAAACAAACGAATCTTCTTTAATATTTACACTACTTTTTGTTTCAAAATGTATTACTTATAGCTAAATATGATTAAATAAAAACAAAAGTGCAAAACAATAACTATAACTAATTTTAGCCGGCATAAACTGACACTTGCACACGGAGTTGCCAGTATTAATTTACACAATTCCCCAAAAACCAAATTCGAAATAAAATCTTACAGTTTTTAATTATTATAGGTCTTTGCTATTCCTTAAAATATAACATTTAATTTGAAATGTATAGATTTGACAATACTACTCTGTTTTTTTAATTGTCTTTATTAATCTTTTACGAAATTGTCGTTTCTTTGTGTAATCTGTTTCCCGAATTGGCAACTCTGTTTATTTTACCCGTGCGTTTTCATTCATAAAACGCGTACTCGTCAGCTACAGCGAAAGGAGCTGCGTAGTAATTTATACATGTGTGCAGTTTCATATACACGAAAATATGAACACGGATGCATACATATGCATGAATTATTGAATGAATTTTAGAATTTTTGAGACCACAGGACCGCTTGCCTTCGGTTATAGTAATCTGGACGTGATGACGTCACACGGCGGCCGCGCGGAAATTTGCTAATGCGTTATGTGAGGCGTTATGTTTTATATTTTTGTTTTATTTTATTACAAGGTTACAATAAATGCGTTTGTTTTATTTATGCGATTTTGTGGTAGGGTAGGCTTGGCCTAAATCAGTACTATGAGAGACCGCCCTTGGTTTCTAAACATCGGCAGTAAGAAATAGGAAAGTATAATTCTTTTCTCAAATGAAACTAATATTTTTCCTCCGCAGATGGGTGAAGCACATACAAGAAGCTCCTCTGGCCAAGCTGACGGAGCTGAAGTCTTCCATCACCCCCTCACACACACACAGTCGCTCTGCTGACGACTCTGGTATGTACACTTCTACAGATATATCTTCGAAGCTTCAGTACTTAATCTTCGTCTTCGTTTACACATGTATAAATTTATTCTAAGTCAAAAAAGCAACGGTCGCGGGGCTATACGAATTACCGTGACCCCGGAACGTAAAGGGCTATTGAAGGACACCGTGGATTTTAGTCAGTCAAGTCTGACAGTCCCTCCCGCTCTGCTCTAGGTGGGAGGACTCATGTGATGAGTAAAGCCGTCGGCCCCTGCTGTTAATTGTAGATCTTTTAGTCGTTACGGTCTGATCGGACTGTTCGGCTGAAAATATTTAGCGCTATCTAATTTCAAAGATTTTCTGTGAAAACTCGACCGCGGACAGGTTTATAATAATTATTTAATTCATAATTTCCATCATTCGGGCTAAGATAATCCGTTTTGTTTTCTGTACATTTGAAGTTTTGAATAAATTACAGTAATGTAATTATTATTTTTAATCAACAGGTATAAACGTATCCCGCAATCCATCCGATGCGTCCGAGAAATCGTCTTCAACGGCACCTGAAGAGACTGTCGAGCCGGAGAAGGAGAGGTCGGTAGAGAGGACCTCCGCCGAGAGAGACGACAAGAGTGTCGACGAGGAGAAGAGGAGTGTGGAGAGAGACAGAGAGCAGGAGAAGGAGGCTGAGGTCAAGGATGACAAGGAAGATAAGCATAAGTGAGTTGTAACAATAAAATAATGTTTATGTCATGCAAGTTGTTCATACGAGAATAATAATTAATTCTTCCAGGACGTCTTCGGTTATGGCAACCGTTTTATTACTAACGTACCTAATGTCTATCACGGGCTCTCATGTGGCTCCACTAGTGGGAATAAAAATTATGTTAATGGTATTCTTACGTGTCCACTCTCTGTGCAAGGATACGAGAATACAAATCAAAGAAAATATATAAAAAAGGTCGTAAGATTTGAAACTTTGATTTGCGTCGGTTGTTTAGTCAGCTTGAAATCTAATATGAAAACCTGTGAAAGTAGTCGTTGAAATCATTGTGATCGTTGAACCCGCGTAATCCTTCGCTACGCTCAGGATTCTACTGTAGAATCTTTCGCTCCGCTCAGGATTCAAAAAATGTGGAATCTTAGCTAAACAATATATTATTGTTGTACTGACTAAAATCCACGGTCTCCTTCAATAGCCCTTTACGTACCGGGGTCACGGTAATCCGTTAGTCTCGCGACCCCGGCAGGCTTTGGCCCTCTACAGGCCCCGTCACTATGCTGACACTCTTTGAGGCGCGCGTGGAACACAACGCGCCGTCGACCCGGGCATGGTCCATGGTCGGACAGCGAGTCGCCCATTACTCGCCGCTCGCATGCCCGCGCCTACGGTGGCCGGAGATCGTCTTGCGACGTCCGACGCCGTGGGCGTCTACCACTGCGGCTGGGGAGGAGGGAGGACGTTGTCCTCTGCCTCACGCGGCCCGCCTCCTCCTTCACGAGCATGATTGAAGAAGAAGGAGGCGACCGCTGCCCATTCCGTCTCGCCCCGCAGCATGGCCTCGACCAATGCCGGGCGCGAGAGGTCTCCGCCTATCGCCGTCGTGAGGACACGGCGGTGCTCTGCCCAAGCGGGGCAGTCCTGCACCGTATGCTCCACCGTGTCCTCCGGACGATCCTCGCAGTGGTGACACCCAGGCGTTTCTTCCCTCCCTATCAGACACAGGAACCTCCCGAAACTTCCGTGTCCGGTGAGGACCTGCGTCATGCGGTAGGTCAGGACGCCGTGACGCCTATCCAGCCACTCCTCAAAGAGGGGTCTTACCGCCGCGATTGCGGCGTGCCCGTTATTATTCCATCTATAGAAACTGTAAAATGTGAAAACTGTCTGTATTTGAAAGAGTTATAGTTTTATTTGGTTCCACGGTGTTCCCACAGACCGCGTCGTCCTACAGTGGGTCGCATCAGCACGCACGGCGCGTCCCCCAGCCCGCTGCAGTCCCCGGCCAGCGTGCGGGTGCAGCCGGCCGTAGGAGAGGACGTCGGCACTGCACACCGGGCCTTCACTGACACAGGTACGTCAGCCGGCCGTAGGAGAGGACGTCGGCACTGCACACCGGGCCTTCACTGACACAGGTACGTCCCCCGCCAGCGTGCGGGTGCAGCCGGCCGTAGGAGAGGACGTCGGCACTGCACACCGGGCCTTCACTGACACAGGTACGTCAGCCGGCCGTAGGAGAGGACGTCGGCACTGCACACCGGGCCTTCACTGACACAGGTACGTCAGCCGGCCGTAGGAGAGGACGTCGGCACTGCACACCGGGCCTTCACTGACACAGGTACGTCAGCCGGCCGTAGGAGAGGACGTCGGCACTGCACACCGGGCCTTCACTGACACAGGTACGTCCCCCGCCAGCGTGCGGGTGCAGCCGGCCGTAGGAGAGGACGTCGGCACTGCACACCGGGCCTTCACTGACACAGGTACGTCAGCCGGCCGTAGGAGAGGACGTCGGCACTGCACACCGGGCCTTCACTGACACAGGTACGTCAGCCGGCCGTAGGAGAGGACGTCGGCACTGCACACCGGGCCTTCACTGACACAGGTACGTCCCCCGCCAGCGTGCGGGTGCAGCCGGCCGTAGGAGAGGACGTCGGCACTGCACACCGGGCCTTCACTGACACAGGTACGTCAGCCGGCCGTAGGAGAGGACGTCGGCACTGCACACCGGGCCTTCACTGACACAGGTACGTCCCCCGCCAGCGTGCGGGTGCAGCCGGCCGTAGGAGAGGACGTCGGCACTGCACACCGGGCCTTCACTGACACAGGTACGTCAGCCGGCCGTAGGAGAGGACGTCGGCACTGCACACCGGGCCTTCACTGACACAGGTACGTCCCCCGCCAGCGTGCGGGTGCAGCCGGCCGTAGGAGAGGACGTCGGCACTGCACACCGGGCCTTCACTGACACAGGTACGTCAGCCGGCCGTAGGAGAGGACGTCGGCACTGCACACCGGGCCTTCACTGACACAGGTACGTCCCCCGCCAGCGTGCGGGTGCAGCCGGCCGTAGGAGAGGACGTCGGCACTGCACACCGGGCCTTCACTGACACAGGTACGTCAGCCGGCCGTAGGAGAGGACGTCGGCACTGCACACCGGGCCTTCACTGACACAGGTACGTCCCCCGCCAGCGTGCGGGTGCAGCCGGCCGTAGGAGAGGACGTCGGCACTGCACACCGGGCCTTCACTGACACAGGTACGTCAGCCGGCCGTAGGAGAGGACGTCGGCACTGCACACCGGGCCTTCACTGACACAGGTACGTCAGCCGGCCGTAGGAGAGGACGTCGGCACTGCACACCGGGCCTTCACTGACACAGGTACGTCAGCCGGCCGTAGGAGAGGACGTCGGCACTGCACACCGGGCCTTCACTGACACAGGTACGGAAGGGACAATGACTGCCATCTGTCACTTGAAGATAACGTTTAGCAATACTATTTATTATCTTCATTATCTTGTAAGAATCTATATATATTAAAGAACAGGATTTTATATTAAGACTCCACTACGGCCGAAATCGTTCAATGCAGAAACTTGAATTTTGGACAGTAGTTGCAGTCTACCGTGTAGGGGGGCAATAAGACGGGATTTTGCGAACATCCTCCTAAGGGGGTGAAAAGGGGTAAAAATTGTTGTATGAAAAATCTTATTCCTTGGGTTTAAACATTTGAAACTTGCCATGAATAATAATACAAGTAAATAAAAACGATTAGCATTATTAGTTTTTCCTCCATTGGTAATCTAGCCGATGTTAAAATTTTTATGGGAAAATCATAACGCGCTAACCGATGAATTTGAAACTCGACTCTTTATATAGAGATTAGATTAAAAATAATCAAACACGTGTTTTTGGGTTTTTCGAAAATCACCCCCCATCTTAGTGAAAAGGGTTATTCACGTTTAAAGGGAATGTTCTAAAACCGCTAAACTTATAACCTGAATTTTGGAAGGTAGTTGCAATTTATTATCTAGGTGAGCACTAAGAAGGGATTTTGCGAAAATTCACCTCTAAGGGGGTGAAAAGGGGTGAAAACCTTTGTTTGTAAAATCTTATGCCTTGGGTTTATAAATTTGGAACTTGGCAGGAATACGAACGTAAGGAAAAACTACCCTCCTCTGGCGATTTAGATGAAGTTAAAGTTTGTATGGGAAAGTCATAGCATGCTAACTGATGAACTTGAAACTGAGTATTAGTCCAGTCAAATTAGTCCTTAAAATAGAGGTAAGGTTACAATAATTCCCATAGAGCTAAAAATTGGTATGAATGTTCAGAATACCATTATAAATGAATTGTGAAAAGTCCCCATCAATCCCCCTTGTGCAAACATTTTTATTGATGGTGAAAGTTTGCAAAAATAGGTTTTTCGCGTTTTTCAGCTAAACGGTGAGTTTTACAGCAAAAATAGTTCAGACAGAAATTGTAGATCATACGATTCTCTACAAACAATATATCTACACTTTTTTTCATAAGTATTGCCATTTCCGTGATATAGCGGTTGAAAGAATTGAAAAAAATATTTTATTCGTAATATGCACGTTAATGTACTTTTATATACATTTTTGAACCGTTATATGAGTAAATACATGAGTCCCTATGTCTTATTATTTGATTTTGAAATACATGAGTCCCTATGTCTTATTTTGGCCATAGAGTGACTGCAGTATTTGATGGTTACACCGATTGTAAAAAAAATATCAAAGCCGCAGAACAACGACGTCGAGCTACAACAACATCTTCATCTTCTGATGTTATTTTTGATGAATTTATGACAGTTCCCACAAGCAAACAAAAATTTCTTGCAAATACCCACAACAAGTCTCGGTTTATTTTAATGTTAAAAGAAAAATTTACTACTGAAAATATTCTTGTAAAACAAGCTGAAAATGATGCTGATGTTCTGATCATTGAAACAGCAATAGAACAATTCAACTCAACAAATACAACTATTGTTGTTGGTGAAGATATCGATTTATTAGTATTACTTACTGCTCGAACTCCAACAGAAAAAATAATTTATTTTTTTAAACCGGGAAAGACTCAGCAGCAATCGGAAATTTCATCAAAAAGTCTCTGTGCTTTCCCAAAATGCCAAAATCATATACTTTTTCTACACGCAATAACTGGCTGCGATACAACATCAGCATTTTACAAGAGGGGCAAAACAACGGTTTTGAAATTGTTCGAGAAACAAAATTTAATTAATTGTGCTGAAGTTTTTAAAGATAGTAACTCTACTCCAGAAGTTATAATTACTAATGGAATTCGCTTTCTTCTTTCTATGTACGGAGCTCCAAAAAAAATTACCTGCTTGGATAAGCTCCGATACTTATCTTTTGCAAAAAAAACTTATAATAAAAAACAAATGCAATTAGCTTGTCTTCCCCCAACCTCTGCTGCTGCTCAACAACATCTATTCCGGGTATATTATCAAGTTCAAGTGTGGCTTGGTAATAAAATGGATTCAGAAGACTGGGGTTGGAAGTTAGTTGACAATGCATTGGAACCAATTCATACGTTACTCCCACCTGCACCAGAAAAACTCCTTAACACCATCTTTTGCAATTGCAAAAAAGGTTGCAATGCTAAATGCAGCTGTAAAAAGGTTTTGTTCTTTAGCAAGCACCAATTGTCAAGGACAGTCGTGCTCCAATGTTGAATCGATACTAGATGAGGATAATTACGATATCAGTGATGAGACATATGATGCATCACTTTTAGAACATATTTGTATCCAGCAGGAAGATGAGGAAAAAGAAGATGAAGAAAAAGAAGAAGAAGAAAACGAAGACAATATACTAGAAGTTCCATTGGATTATTATGAATCCGATGAATAATTTTTCCAAATAATTTTTTCATTTATATATAAATAACTAGCACTTTGCCCGCGACTTCGTCCGCGTGGGTTACGTACTTTCCTAATACCCCTTTTCACCCCCTTAAAGGTTAAATTTCCAAAAACCCCTTCTTAGTGCTCCCCTACATTATAATAGGAAGCCGTGTGCAAAATTTCACATTCCTAGCCCCAGTAGTTTCGGCTGTACGTTGATATGTCAGTCAGTCAGTTCTCCTTTTAATTATATACAGATTATTACAAATACTCCATTTGCATTCAATAGGATCATAATAGATCGTGGAATAGGCCTACCGGGGAAACCACGTTAAAAAAAAGCGCCAAGCACACTACCTCTTAGGTGGTGTGGAAACGTGTGCATATTACGAATCAAATATTTTTTTCAATTCTTTCAACCGCTATATCACGGAAATGGCAATACTTATGAAAAAAAGTGTAGATACATTTTTTGTAGAGAATTGGATGATCTACAATTTTTTTCTGAACTATTTTTGCTGTAAAACTCACCGTTTAGCTGAAAAACGCGAAAAACCTATTTTTGCAAACTTTCACCATCAATAAAAATGTTTGCACAAGGGGGATTGATGGGGACTTTTCACAATTCATTTATAATGGTATTCTGAACATTCATACCAATTTTCAGCTCTATGGGAATTATTGTAACCTTCAAAGTCTTATTTGACTGGACTAATATAGAAACTAGATCAAAAATAAACACGTATTTTTGGGTATTTCGAAAATCACCCCCTAAGTTGGTGAAAAAGGGTGATTAAGTTTTAAGGGAAGGATTTTACTGCGTTCTTCAACACACCAAGCAAAACTTGGCATAAATAATATTCCAATCAATTTAAGGATGCGTATTAATATATTTTTCAAAAATTAACCCCTAGCGGGATGAAAATCGAGAAATTTATATCAATGAAATATCTTTTTCGTTTGGTTTAAGTTCTAGAAACCATTCAAAACTGTCATCTTTCTCTTTTAGTATTGTAAAGGTTGTGGATAGGTTATTCGACTTAATTTTGAAAACCTAAAATCATATATGAGGTGACACGGTATGTAGGTATTTAGATTTTCCAAAAGTATCCCTTAAAGATGGTGGCTGGGAGTTGAAATTCATAGAGGGAAAAGTCCGAAATTCGCGCTGACGAAGTCGTGGGCGTAATGCTAGTTATTATTTATTTCTGCATAGTGTGGATTTTAACTTGTAGAAAAAGTTCGTCAGTCAAAACGAAGAAAAGAAAAGAAAGCGAAGAAGAATATTGCTTTGTGAAAATGCTTAACGACTTATGATCGCTACTGTACATATACTAACCGACAGATGTTCTCCTGGATTTTATATATGTCGAAAACAGCTTCTCTCAAGTCTTATTGATTGTAAACCATCCACAGACTAAACGCCACTTCTTTTGAAAGACTTCATATAAGTCCACCTATGTGGTACTCTTCTCATGTTGTATTGTCATGTTGTGAGCCCCGTGTCTCCTCTGCAGAGCGTCTCCGTCGTCTGGACGCCGTGATCTCAGCCGCCCTCCGCGCCAAGTCGTCCATCGTGGGCGCGGTGCTGGGAGTGCCGCCCGGGAGCTACGGACACTTCACTGACCTCGCCGTCGCTGACGCACTGGGAGAAGTCGGTATGTATCAACTGTGTTTAACGTTTTAGTACTGATGTTTGTGTTTCATATCGGTATGATCATCTTCCTGCCCTCATCCCGTTTTACTTGTAGTCGGCGCAACACGTTTTTTTCTTCCCTTCTCCTCTATCAGACGTCATAGTATCATTACTCCTTTTTCTTCCATATCATTCCTTAGAAAATACATTCATCTTTTCTTTGGCCTTCCTCTTCCTCTCCATCCATCCATCGACATTCACACTCATCACTCTCTTAGTCACATGAGTGTCATCCCTCCTCATCACGTCCATACCAAGACAGACGATTCCCTTTCATTTTTTCTGTAACAGGCATGATTTTTATCGGTATGATCGCATGTACAAATAAAAATCAAAATTACATGGGCGCCGTCTGTACTTAAAGGTTAGGTTCAATCTTATTCAAAACCTTACGGGGTATTCTTGAGCGCATAATAATATGATCAAAGACATAAAAGTGTGGTTTAATAGTCAAAAACATTTCCTTTATTTTATAGTTCTAATTATCTTAAAAATGTTATTCAATTTCCACAGACGTATGCGGCGAATTGCGCATGTCTGGCGCGCGGTTGTCTCGCAGCAACAGTCAGGAGGAGGACGTGCCGGGGAACAACGGAGATATACACCAGCTGCTACTAGCGGCACACGCACAAGGTAATAATAAATAACAATAAAGAAAAACAATTCAAGTATCTTGATCTGGTCAATTGAAGTATCGCGAGGTTATTGACACATGGGACGTGAATACGGCAGCAGTCATTGTGCCGATAGTCGTGTCTGCCAATGGCTTAATTGCCAAGAGCCTCGAACAACATCTGAGAAGGCTCTCGCTTCATAGCTGGATCAAGCGCCTGATTCAGAAGGTAGTACTCCTGCACACGGCGCGTATTGTTAGGAGGTTCCTCTCTCAGGAGCCCTGACCACCGGCAGCCCGGACCCTGTTCCCGATGCTGGTGGACGGCTATTTTTTTTTTATATTTTTAAATGATTTTTATTGCTTTTTTGTAAAAATATTTAAAAATGTAATTAATAAGTGAAAAATGAATAAATAAATATTAACATAGAATATGCTTAGGACATCAAAATATTATCAAAAATATTAGACCCGTATTTTTCTTTTATTACGTGAACCGAAATTGACGAAGATACAACGCTTTTAAATTTCATGTGACGTTATGTTGTGTCATTTTTAACGCGTCCGGAGGTCCCAAGCCCTCACTTTCGAGTTTCGATACGTTTCATGTTTGTGAATATTTTACTGATTTAACGAAAAAGAAAAAATAAGTGTGTTATTTTTCATTTTTATAAACGGACTGTGTATACAACATTATTTTTTGTTTATGCGAAACCCGATACACCTGTCTAGTATTTTTGTGTAAAGAATCTATGTACAAAATTTCAAATCCATATCATAAAAAATCACAAGGTTATAAGTTTGTATATTACCTGGTTGTCCGTTCAAAATCATGCTCATTTCGTGGTACACCCGCGTATACCGCGTCTCCTGTGTTATACAATCGTGATAATAGCTTGGCAATAGGTACCTAACCGTACGGTGATTATATTGTAATTAACTGGTAATAAAATTTAATTAAAATATTTTTGAAAAAAAAATATAACATGGTGTAAAAATTATTGGAATCGAATCAGTTACTGATTCTGAACAAACTATATTCAGGTTTCGCATATACTAAAAATAATGTTGTATAGAATCACTAATTCTAACGTCCCCTCTGTCCGCAGCGACCCAACTGACCCGCTCGCTGCAGCGCGCGCTGCACGTGTCGGAGGCCGACACCGTGGCCGCACGAGCTCGCTCCGGCCGCTGTGACTCGTGTCGGCGGCCCGCGCTGCACGAACACGAGTCCTTCGAGCTCGTGCCGCACGTGCACGACTCGCACGTGCCGCACGTCGCGCACGTGTCGCACGACGCGCACATCACGGACACCTTGGAGAGGGACGTGGCTGAAGTCATTGGAGATATGACGGAGCTGAACGATGAGCCGATCACTGAGGGAAGCGCTGAAGATGCACTTGGTAAGTCTTGTTAATATTAGTGTATCTTGTAATTATCAGAATTATCGAAATAGGTAGATTTTTTTTAATATTTATAGAAGAAGGTCGGAAGTCAAAGTGAAGCACCAGTATATGGCTGTGTGAAAGTGTTTAACGACTTTTGAACGCCACTGTACATATACTAGCTCAACCAACAGATGTTCCCTTGAAGGTTTTAGATGTCGAAAACAGCTCCATCTGTCGGGACTTATTGAATTTAAACCATCCAGAGACTAAAATAGGTTCACTACTTTTTAGGGACTTAATAAAAGTTCGCCTCTGTGGTACCCTTAGAATAAATGCTTTAATTTGGTAGGTCGTTTCATTGTTCTGACGGCAGCTTTTGCCTGTGACTTCTTAGTACTTATTTTTTTAATTTTTAATTTACACTATTTTGGGGTTATATTGTTAAATTGTTTGATATAATAATAAAAGAAAAGTAGAGAGTGAATTTCAAATGTACCCATTAAGATTTTTCATTTGATACCCATGTTGACACTGTTAGAAACAGGCAAAGTAACTAGTAAAAGACATATAATGTACTAGCACTTTGCCCGCGACTTCGTCCGCGTGCGTTACGTACTTTCCTAATTCCCCCTTTTCACCCCCTTAAAGGTTAAATTTCCAAAAACTCCTTCTTAGTGCTCCTCTACATTATAACAGGAAGCCGTGTGCAAAATTTCACATTCCTAGTCCCAGTAGTTTTTATATTTTATATATTTCAAATGAGCTTATTTGATATAATATAATACTAAACCCCACTGTCTTGTTCCAGAATGTTCAGGCAGCGCGGCGGTGCTGGCGTCCCGCCTGGTGCCGGTCTCGTGCGGCCTGCAGGCCACCCTGGCGCGCGCCATGTCCGTGTGCGCGCTGCGGCCGGAGCGGGCCGCGCGGGAGGAGCTGGTGCTGCTGCGGGAACAGAACGACAAGCTGCGGGCTAGGACACTTGCCGGTTAGTCATACAACAGATTGTTCATTGTTGCATTTAGAGGAAGCCTTAAAAAAACAAATGACTAAAAAAAACTGGGGTTTGAATCTGCGGTTATCAGTATAGAAGTCAACGGTTAAAGAAATCGGCCACCTAGACGTCGTTTTGGTCGACAAAATTATGAAATATACAAAACTGATTAGAACATATGAGCGCAATTACGCAGAAAACTATTTTTTTTCGAAGAGGGTTCCTTGGTCGCGGTACGAGTCCGACAGTCCCTTCCGTTCGGCCCTGGGTGGGAGGATTCATTTGATGATTTCAATTCTCAAAAAAAAAACATGGAACTCGATCGATTTGCCCCAGGAAATCCCCCATATTCTATCAAAATCAATAAACCGATTTCAAGAACGTGAAAAAATATAACTAAACAAATTGTGTACAATACTGTATTTGCCATATTGTAGGAAGAAGCTATAACTCCAATACCTCTAACTACCGAGCATCTTCTTATGGAAGTATAAAACAACTGTTGTTAACATTTACAGATCAACACACGACAGAGGAGATCTCCGTGCCCAAGACAGGTCTGGACCCGTCTATACAGGTGAGCAACTACTTATGCACTATTTAATCATTTTTTACTCGATGATATTGTAGTAATATTCAGTATTGCATAGCAATTGAAAATTAAACTGTTTCAGAAAATTACTGAATAAATGAACAAATTTACTTCAATTTACCAGAATAATTTGGTATAACTTATCAACGAAATTAAGATGTTTTATAGAATATTGTATACAACATTAATTTCAGTATATGCGAAACCTGAATATAGTTTGTTCAGAATCAGTAACTGATTCGATTCCAATAATTTTTACACCATGTTATATTTTTTTTCAAAAATATTTTAATTAAATTTTATTACCAGTTAATTACAATACAATCACCGTACGGTTAGGTACCTATTGCCAAGCTATTATCACGAGTGTATAACACAGGAAACGCGGGTGTACCGCGAAATGAGCATGTTTTTGAACAGACAACCAGGTAATATACAAACTTATAACCTTGTGATTTTTTATGATACGGTTTTAAAATTTTGTACACAGATTCTTTACACAAAAATACTAGACAGGTGTATCGGGTTTCGCATAAACAAAAACAATGTTGTATAATATTTTATTTGTATTTGACATAATTATAGAATTCCAATTTGGGTTTGCCAATATAGGCATAGTTTTTCCACCCATTATCTCAATTTATTTCTACTTCTGCGTTGCTTATTTTCGTTTACATATTTACTCTTTTTAGCAAGTCCTGGATTAACAAATAGTAGAGAAAAAAGAAGTCATAATTATTATCTTTCGCACGGTCTATCTATCGTTTATTTAGATACATCAATTAAAATGTAATGTATTTTTATTACAGGAGCAACCAAGCAATGGCGGGTGATCTTCCAGTTTCATATAAAGAATACTAAGCGAATCCTGGACGTGAAGACGTAGTGATATTACTCGCACTAACTCTGGCAGGCCCACGAACGAAACGGTCGTAGTCACCACTAACACCTAAAAAACTACTTTAGTTTCACCAAAAACGGTCCATCAGTTTCTGATACGTCAACATTTTTGTCATTCTCTCCGTTTGTAAGATTTGTAACCTAGCACGATGAACATTGTATATTTTGTAATAATAATAATTATTATATTGTTTTTTTTTGTTACAATTGTAAGTACTGCAGTAAATTAGTATTATAAAGATGATTATTCCATACGTAAGAGATATTGTGATTGACTTGATGAAGTTTTTTTTTTATTATTTTTGTCATTTCGATGTTTTTCACAAAGATTAAGATAAAATATGTTAGATGTCGGTGTAAATAATTTAGCGGTTGTAGTATATAAGTGACAACAATAATGTATGAATTATTATATATGATTTTGTGTATACATTTTTATGTTTTATTTTATTTTTTCTTCAATTTTTCCTTTTCTTAATATTTTTTTTTTATTTGACGTTCGTCTTGGAGGTATATTTAATCAGAAATTTAAATTATATAGGTAGTAGCTTGGATAATATTATATGCTTTTTCAAAAGACATAATAAAATGGTTATGATTTTGAAAAAAAAAGGATCTCTTGTTATTCATAACATTTTATTTGAGCACAAATAATATTATCAAAATAATCAAATTCAATTTACAGACACATTTTTAGTCTATTCTATTATTATGATGACTTTATAATCTATATTACAGTATTTATGCATTAAAATAAATTATCAAAAAAGAAACTGGTATTGCTTGCTTCATTATGGCATTTATATACTTTTCGGCAATATCTTATCTCATATAAACATACTCTATACACAGTTGAATTTACTCAGTTTATTTATCAAAATGCGTGTTTTAATCTGGACCTAGGTACTTATATCACTGAGAAATAGAGCAGCTTGGTAAATATCATACCTTCAAAGGAAAAAAAAGCGTAAGTTATTAATGAGAAATCCGTTTTTGCCTTAGCAGTATTACAATAAATATAGAGGATAGATTTGAACATTATATCAACTTAAAATGTGGAAAAAATAATAAAATATCACACCAGTTATTCCGGAAAGGTTAAGTAGAGGTGTACTCACGCTGGAAATTAAATAATCTATCTCGGTTGCTATCTTTGTCTGTAACCAATCAACAATCGAATTTACCTATCCGAGTCTTTGAGATGTCCAATCCAAGTAGAGCCGTGAAAAAACAAATGAACGGGATTTTGTTTGAGATTTAATATTAATAGCTAGTTAACGTACATTTCGCCGTTTAGTATCTTATAATTAATTTCTTATGCGAATTCTAAGTGTGGACGGCACACGAGCGTTACATGTAATGCTCGTAGTGCCGTCCACGCTTAGAATTCGCGTTACATTACACGGTGGATTACATTACGCGTTACACCAGTCTGGACCCGGCTTTAGCCATTGAATTTGCAATAGAGCTAATAATAAAATGCAATGAGGCAAATTGTGGTTTAATTGCAAAATTAAAAGTATTTCATTATTACAATCATTTCTATATTTATTCTACTTATTACAGCATAATTATATATAATGGAAGTTTGGCCTTGTATTACCACAATAATATGAATAAATATAAATTGATTAACATAAACACCTATATTTAATATGGAATAACATAATTATATAAATAGTAAATTATCCTTTTACCTTGCAATTATAATTCTGTTTTTTCAATCAATCATACTGAAAATCAGATCTAATGTTCTATAAAACATGAATCTCTCTAAATCTGAGGTCTATAGACGTATTAGGGCCGACCATACATATTGACTGCTAGAAGCAGTCAATGTTGACTGCTTCAAGCTGCGACTGTCTAATAGTCTACAAACACACATACACGGAACCGCGCGAGCAGTCGATTCGCGTCAAGAGCTAATGATACCGACTGATTAAGCAGTTAGCACATTACTGCTAGAGTTAAAATATGGTATATATTTTTTGTATGAAGCGATACCAGTAATTGACTTGAGTTTGCCAAAGTACGATTTATAGGTTCGAGTCTTTCTGTCAGCTGTTATAAAGTTACAGTTGAGAAATCTAGAGTATGCTTGATTTTAGTCAGGTTCAGTACGCAAGAGTGCATTGTTTTGTATGCGGGACCCTAAAAAGTGCCCTAAAGATGTTACCTAATGCCATATTAGTACAGATATTTATTTATAAGCTTGATGTCTGCCCCGGATTTGTCTACAGAATTATATACGATAGATTTCGTACAAAAATATATTACCATTTTTGCTGATTTCTAGATGAATTGTGATGTCTCACATTTATATTTATGTTAAATTAATTCTCAAAGTTATGCCGTTTTGTCCCAACAAGTATAATATTACTGTAAAAGTATTACAAATAATTGTCGAGCAGTTTTGGAGATGTATTTATAAAGTAGTAAACAGCTTGTAATATGGTCATATGTACCTTTTTATGTATTATAATCTAGTGTCGCCTGCATTTTAGGTATATTTACAATTAATACTGTGTGTTTGGCACAAACGAACTGTATTTTATTGACTGACTGGCGCATCGATAACAGATCCCATAAACAAACAGCCAATCTCTAATACATTTTCAACTTTACACTCTAGCGCATAAAGTCAAAAATCTATTAAAGGCTCTTGAGCGTTTATGTTTATTACACATCATTTGTGTACAGAGCCTTGTAGAGTGGTTAACGTGTAAGATATTGTATGCATTGAAAAATCAAGATGGCTTCTATTCTGTTTTTTTTTTCACGCGCCAAAATATCCGTGTATGTATATACATCTGCGTTGTCTCAGATTCCATCAAATAGAAAGACTACAGTCTATTATACTCTTATTTGGGATAAAAAAATCGCATTCTTAAAAACTTTAAGCTTCGTTCCAGGTCAACAGTTCTGGTAATATTGAGCATGTTTTCAGTAAAGTCAAGTAATATTGAGCATGTTTTCAGCGTGCCTCAAGTACTTTAACAAAATTTTGAGTAGCTCTTAGGGTATATTTATTTCATCCATTATAATAAAAACAACGCGTCGAGTTTTTCTGTTCCCTTTAACATGTATGTTATTTAGTTGTAATTGGGAGGAAATTTTGATCATTTTCCTTCTCGAGTTTAAATAATAATGTCAGTCTAACACTGTCCTATTGTTGTACAAAGAGAGATTGTCAATCAGAGAAGGCATGTTGCGCTTGCGCTTCCAAATTTTTTTTTGGCGTAAGTGTCTGTCAGACACAGTTTGACTAAAAATCACCCTGTTCTTTCGATTGTTCTTTGCGTTCCAGTACTTTGTTACCCTTTTTTTTTTTTTTTTTTTTTTTTTATCGTGGTAAAATCATCAAATGAGTCCTCCCACCCAGGGCAGGGCGGGAGGGACTGTCAGACTTGTACTGACTAAAATCCACGGTGTCCTTCAATAGCCCTCTACGTACCGGGGTCACGGTAATCCCTTGGTCCCGCGATCCCGGACTTTGTTACCCTTGGATTTTAACATCTTTTTGCCAAAAACACAGCATTTTAAATATATCGAAAAGAAAATTATATATTTGATACTGTAGCATAGGCATAGACCAAATGAATCCCATCCAGATATTGTATTTGTATGTTTATATTCGTTATATAACTGTATGTAAAGTATTATATGTATAGATGTACCGCTTTTAGGACAATTTGTATGATATATGCTTCGATATAATTATTATCCTGTTATAATATGTATAATTCATTGCAATAAACGATATGTAAAATATTTTTCGGATTTACTTTTGAAATTTTCTTTTTTATATCGTGCTAAAATCATCAAATGAGTCCTCTAACCCAGGGTGGGACGGCAGAGACTGTCAGACTTGTTCTGACTAAAATACACGGTGATCCTTCAATAGCCCTTTACGTTCCATGATCACGGTTACCTGATGTGACATTCCCAGACTGTTCCACGTACTTTTGAACCTGAAAAAAAAACTGCTGCAAAACAACAAACTTACAAATCTTACTTTAATATTGTAGATGCGAAAGATTTTTTAATGGATGAGATGAATGTTTGTTACTCTTTTTGTTTATAACCTGATTAACACTTTCTTTTTTTATTTACGTGGTAAAATCATCAAATGAGTCCTCCCACCCAGGGCAGAGCGGGAGGGACTGACAGACTCGTACTGACTAAAATCCACGGTGTCCTTCAATAGCCCTTTACGTTCCGGGGTCACGGTAATTCGTACAGTCCCGCGACCCCGAAAGGCAACCTGATTAACACTTTTTTTTTTTGCGTTGTAAAATCATCAAATGAGTCCTCCCACCCAGGGCAGAACGGGAGGGACTCTCAGACTTGTACTGACTAAAATCCACGGTGTCCTTCAATAGCCCTTTACGTACCGGGGTCACGGTAATCCTTAGGTCCCGCGATCCCGGCAGGCTTTGGCCCTCTACAGGCCCCGTCACTATGCTGACCAAAGAGAATTAAAACCACTTGAGAGCTCATAGAGCGATTTCGCCTAGGCACACGATTCACCAGCGCGGGCCGGGGACCGGGGGATTGCGTCTTCCCCCGTTCCTCGGCCCGCCGTAGTTGTGATTGGCTGATGCAACAATGTCAGTAAGAATAGTGATAACAAGTAAATCCAGCAACAATAATATCGATATCGATAAAATCGATGGCAATTAAGTCTTCTTTTGCTTTTTTCAATGTTGATTTGTATGTAGAGAAATAAATGAAGATTAAACGAAAAATAATATCCTTTATTTGTTATTCTTACTTATTTACTACATTTCTAAAAAAATATAAAAACATTTTTTTTTAATTTAGACAACTCAAACCCAAAATTTTTTATTTCAAATAGACCATTACAGGGTCGGCGGCGTTGCTGAACTAAACAAACGGCGTCGGTACTTTAAAGCTTCAAAGCAATCAGCTGTGAAATGCCTTGAACAAATGACGCTATAATATTTTGGAAACCAATTTTCCCTGTTAGTGGCATTAATCCACTTTTCTTTAACTTCCGGAATATTTGGAAATCTAAAATGTAAACGTGAAAAATAACATTATTTTTTATTTACCATTACAAATTATCGATTAAATAATTTATCAACAATGTTTTAAGTTGTCACATCACTTCAGCACACAGCACAAAGTACTTATGGATAGAAAGAGATAGACTTATCTAATATTTTAGTGAAAGTAAAGGACTTTTCAAAAGACATCAACGCGGTATCCCAAAAGACATCAACGCGTAATCCTTTTTTCGTAACCAACCAGTTTAGCTTGAGCCCTCTAATTATCAATAATGTAAATAAATATAAACATATTTTACTTACCGATGAAAACTTATACCATCTTTTTTATAACTAGATGTTTTAGATGATTTCCCGCACCATTTAATTGCACAGGTACTCATTTTTGCTTCGGTTTTATTCGATAAATGTTTTTTTAGGTTCCAAAATTAAGGAATGTGCACAGATCCAACAACTGGTCAGTACTAAAACATTAATTCGTATCGGGATCTCATATAAGTGCTATTCCATTGATGTGTTGTGAGCCTGAGTCGCCCGTATGAGCGGTCAAGTGGCTATATTGTCATTGATGCTGACACTCTTTGAGGCGCGCGTGGAACACAACGCGCCGTCGACCTGGGCATGGTCCATGGTCGGACAGCGAGTCGCCCATTACTCGCTGCCCGCATGCCCGCGCCTACGGTGGCCGGAGATCGTCCTGTGACGTCCGACGCCGTGGGCGTCTACCACTGCGGCTGGGATGGAGGGAGGACGCTGTCCTCTCCCTCAGGCGGCCCGCCTCCTCCTTCACGAGCATGACTGCTTCGCAGAAGGAGGCGACCGCTTCCCACTCCGTCTCGCCCCGCAGCATGGCCTCGACCAATGCCGGGCGCGAGAGGTCTCCGCCTATCGCCGTCGTGAGGACACGGCGGTGCTCTGCCCAAGCGGGGCAGTCCTGCACTGTATGCTCCACCGTGTCCTCCGGACGATCCTCGCAGTGGTGACACCCAGGCGTTTCTTCCCTCCCTATCAGACACAGGAACCTCCCGAAACTTCCGTGTCCGGTGAGGACCTGCGTCATGCGGAAGGTAAGGACGCCGTGACGCCTATCCAGCCACTCCTCAAAGAGGGGTCTTACCGCCGCGATTGCGGTGTGCCCAACCTGATTAACACTTAGGATATGTTTTTATCCTGATTTTATGTTCACGTGCGATAATTTTCCAGTTGTACGGACGAAGCCGCTGGCGACAGCTAGTTATTTGGGTCTGAACATAAGTCACATCAAAAAACTTCGCTGGTGTAGAGGACACGCGCTACTGCATACCAGTCTCGCTTGCGACCCGATGTCCTGAGTTCATTCCCCAGGTCCCACACAATGCTACCCATAGAATATTTACTTTCCAAGACGAAATTCTCATTAGCTGGCACGGAGTCTGGATTTGAGCCCAACTGATGATGGCAATAGACTCACTGTAGGTAAGTAGAGTCGACTTTGAATCATGACCCATTTGGACAATAAATCGTTTTAAATTTTCATTATAGAATCACGTGTTACTTTGCGTAAATCCATGACATTAATATGAAAAATATTTATGGTTTTTTTTTTCGCGGATTTAAAACTATTAGTCTATACTTTTCATAACATTTACTAAATCGTTTGTCAAAAATAACAAAGTTCAAGGTGAACCTAATTGTATTTGAATGTTTGAAAGAAAATAAGCTTACTACTTACGTACTTACATGGGCATTTACTGTTGGGTTCAGTTGTAAATTTTATAATAGACACCATGATAGCTTTATTTTTATCAGCTTTATTATTTGTTTCCTGTTTCGTGGCTTCGTGTATTTATAAAACTTTGTCATTATTGTTGTATTAACAATTTAATACCTATATATACATACTACATTTAAAAACTAAAATTAAAAGTAAAAGACTGAAAATATATAGAAATTTAAGAATAAAAGTAAAAAACTTTACAAAAAGGTTTAAATTAAAACTAAAATTGTTGTATTTGATTTACATTCAATACTATAACAATGTTCATTTTTAAACGATTAACGACCTAATTACGTTTTATACCTCATTATATAAATATCTACAATAAAGTTTATGATTATTATTGACGGCATTATTGGCCCAGTGGCCGAACAATGTAATTACCCACCTAAAGGTGTGTTCAATATAAAATTGTACTCTTGAACGAACAGTGTAGTTCGAGTGCATTTTAGGAACAAATGTACCTTTACCTTTTGAAATATTCGTTTGCGGTTACCGAGTAGTTCGCCTCCAAAGATGCGGGTACGCATGCCATATAGACCATTGCCAGTAGAATTTATTAGGTATAGGATGACGCACGTTAACGTGCATAGTATGTGCGTACGTTTGTAAACTACATACTATAGTTACCTAATTGTAAATTAGTAATATCATAACTTTAGCCCTGTATACAGCTACCTACATCTGTTATTCCATGAATATAATAATAATATTCAAGGAAAATTACATCTGACATATTATTCCCCGTACGATGAAGGAAAACATCGTGAGGAAAGCGGGACGTCCTAGCTAGAACCAATAGTTCGAAGATATGTGACATCTACCAAAGCGCAATCGGCCGCCATGGCAGATTAGGGCCCTCTCTCTCACCGGGAGGTACTTGTGTCCCAGTACAGGAAACGTTTATAGGCTGACAATGATGATGATTGGGTGGGTGGTTTTTTTTTTAGGGGCCGCAAAATCTGTCTCTTCGGATGCCCTTTACGTACCGGGGCCGCGGTATCCTGGATTCAGAAATCCGTGACCCCAGCAGGCATTTGGCCCCGTCGTCCCCGTCGGTGACGCGTGAAACACGACGCACCACCGACCCGGGCTTGGTCCTTCGTCGGACGGCGAGCTTACCCATTACTCACCGTCCGCAAGCCCGCTCCGCCGCTGTGCCCTCTGCTATTCAGAGGGACACGCGTTGGAGCGTCCACCCGACAGGCTATTTGCATACGGGCAAAGAGACCCCTTAGGCACACAGTGCCTAAGGAAGAGTTTTTGCCCGCATCCCAGGGTGCACCGGCCCGAATAAGTGGTCTTCCCCCCGGACGTATCCGAGAGGGAACTCCAGTCTACGGGCGCACGTGGAGGTTTCCTGTCTTAGCACCCCAAGGGATCTGAGCTTCATAAAAATATTAGGCTTATATTTATACTGATACCGGCTGCTGCGCTGTGTGTCACAGGTTTAATTCCCGCACAGAACAAATATTAATTTGTATAATCTACAATTAGGTACTTGTTCCGGATCTATGCGTTTGTGTCATGTCAGTTTAAATGTTTGTAAACGCACCCACGACACAGGATAAATTCTAACCGTTTTACCACAAGAAAGATAAACATTTGTTGAAAACTTGTATAAAAAACTGTCAACGACAAAACGACATTTCACGTTTATATAAGGGTCGTTTTGCAGTTACACTTTTTTTTAGACTAGCTTTCAACAGATGTTTATTTTTTTGTGGAAAGGCGGTTAGTGTGGATCAAAGTAAAAAAAAAACTTGCTAAACTATTTTATTAGGGATTGTTTATTTGAATAAATCACAGTAGCTTAAATACAATTATTATACTCGTAATACAATACTAATATACCTACATTTACACAAACTACTACACAACTGTAAATAAAAACTTAATAGTATTAGATATATGTACAAAAGGGCATCAATGAGTTCGTCCACATCACTGTAATTGGGAACCGTGTCTAGAACGCTCGCGCTGGCAACATTGCCACGTTGTATGGCATAATTCATAATTCATAATTCATTTATTCATTTTGTGAAACATAGGTGTTTACAGGTGTTTTTCAATAGATCACAGTACAAACCATGTCCCGCCGATAGGCATACAAAATCAGTTTTAGAAATGTTAATAATATAAAATGTACGAGTATAATTATGCATGTCAAGTTATCAAAATTGTGTCAATAAAATATGGAAAATGTCATGAAAGTATCAAAAAAAATAAAAATGTTAATAATAATGTCAAAAGTACGAGTATATGCATGCATGTCAAATTATCAAAATTGCGTCGATAAAGTAGTGAAAATGTCATTAAAGTATCAGAAAATATAAATTATAAATATTCATCAGAAATTGTCATCCAAATACTCTTTGACTGAATAATATACCTTGTCATTTAGTAGCTTAAAGAGCTTATATGAGGCACTGCATAGGGCTCTGCTGATTTTTTGGCCTAGAAATAGACCAGCGTTCTGGTGACGTCAAAGCTATTCTAAAGTAATATACAATAATAGTAATAGACGTATGTACCATAATTATAATAAATAATTAATAGACAAGTAACACAAAGGGAAAACATGTATATTTTAAATTATGGATTTCCGCATTTACGCCCAAACACGATTCATAACGTTAATACAATATTTTATGTTCTTTAGTCTTTAACCGCTTTGGAGTCAGAGCCCTCTGATCAAGTTGAGTTGGAGTGACCGGAGGGCGGAGAGAGAGGAGATAAATCATCACTTATTGATTAGGTACTTCACTAGTAATCTTCCAAATAGTTCATGAAACTGTAAAAAAAAATATTGTATGTTTAGTTTGACAAAAAATATGTTTAACGATTGAAAATATTGAAAGGAAAATTGAAAAACATGAAAAATATAAGTGGTCAGTTCATTGTGCCTCAGTGCATTTTATGAATTAAACATGTCTAAAAAAGTGTAACTACAAAACAACTCTTATATCAACGTCAAATGTAGTTTTGCAGTTGACAGTTTGTTTAGACAAGTGTTCAACCGGTGTTTAAGTTTTTTTTTTGTAGTGAGACGGCTAATGTTATTATTCAATTAAATAACAATTTAAGTTCCAAAATATAACATAGCAATAGCCTACACTGCAATGGCATGCTTGTGGCTATTATGTCATGCAAGCATGTGAAGCTGCTTAGACTCCAAAATAATAATTTTATCTATTCATCCGCTATGAAAAGTGGCTCAAAAGTGTAACAACAACACTGTATATATTCAAACTGTCTTAAACAAGTGTTTTAAAACAACTTTTTTTGTTATTTTAATCATGTCAACCCTGGCATTTTATAATTTATAACACTTACGTATACTATAATTTATAATAACGACACACTACAACAAAAGGAAGGTAAAAGCAACTATTCCAGAAGAAGAATATTTTGAAGATACTTACTAGTCTTTAAAAGTTATACATTTTCTGTAATAAGAGTCGAATACACCGGTTCCAGTACAGTCGGGAGTCCAGGGCAGAGCGCCGCGTGCTGGACTGTAGCTTGCAATTATACCTGCGCAGGACATCCCGAGCAGACAGAACAACAGTACCAACTTAGTCAGCATTTTTTAATCGCTGGATGGTTGTATAAATGTTCACTACCTTATGACTAACTCACTACTGAAGTTTCTGAACGTTGTTCAATTTATATATGTAGTGGATTGACCACAATTTTAATTTACTTATGTGCCTATTAAATGAATAATTATTAAATAATTTATCCGTTTATCTACCAGCTGTTGCCCGCGGTTTCGCTCCTCTAAACATGGCTAAATTTAAGTAAAAAAATTGCTGTTCTGCGAGTCTAAAACGGCCTTCTAGCAATATTCCTAATGATTCGTTGCGTGAATTTCCAGCTAACATTATTGGCTATTCTTCTTTTATTCATTCAGGAAGTGAATCATTTGGAATATTGCTAAGTGGTCGTTTTAGACCCGTAGTACATTCTGACGAGTTAGACATACGAACATAAATAACCACTGTTTTTTGTCAAGATTTCAGGTTTGATTTCATAGTAAAAGTTGTTCGTCATAATGAGTTCATCCCTGAAGAAAATTAAAACATCTTTTTAACGTTTTATAGCAAATACCTATGAACTTTATTGAATGAGTGTTATGCTATTTTTAAATCAATTATGGCTAATAACAACTCAGCATTGGGCGTGTTGGCAGCATCAATATTGCAAAATTAATTAGTTCGTCAACCAGCAGTTTGAAAAAATATGGATACATATTCGTTTTTTTGTTAAATTAATGGATATTTACAAACATATAAAGCATCGATATTCGAGAATGGGGGCTCGTGACGTCAGAAGCAAGCTGAACTTGCTAGTGACGTAATGGCAATTTTAAAAGTGTCGTATCTTCGTCAATTTTCGATGTAACAAAAGAAAATATAAGTGTCAAATGTTTTTTTTATAATAATCTCACTGACGGATCAATTATTTTTTATTCAGTCAAATATCCTATTTTATGTAGGTATACCTACAAGCTATGTGTCATACGTCATTCAACGTGGTAGATGCCAGCCTTCTCTTTTTAGTATTCTTCTGCCAGGATACGTTTCTGGATGGCAGTGACTTGAAGGAGTAGAGAAAGAGTACATTTGGCATATCAGTTTGTTGTTCACGTAAAAATTTATTTTATAGGTGTGTGGTAAATTAATTCATTTTAATTTACATGCTACATTTAAAAATTAAAAGTAAAATATTTACAAACATGACTAAGTAAAACTAAAATTAAGAATTTATAGGGCATCAAAAAATTCATCCACATCGCTGTCACTGGGGAAAGTGCCCAGGACGCTAGTAGCATTGCCAGGTAGGATGGCAATGCTGATCCTTTGACCAAGAAATAGGCCAGCCCTCTAGACACGCGAGGCGTCGACTCTCCTCTTGGCGATGTCTTTGAAAACTGTGGGCACTCGGACCCCACGGCCCTAGTGTTTCAACCCCAAACGGCTCAAATACAGTTTGTTAGAATACCTACTTGAATGCGATGGATGGCTGTATTATCGAATTTTGTTTCTTCAAAACTCTCAACGACCTTTTTCTGTATTTTGCAACGCCTTTTTAAGGTGAAAATGGAAAACGATAAAAATGGTGATTTTGAAAACAGCGTATTATTTCAATTTCTGGCCGGGTCTGCTCTGCGAACATGATCAGCAGTTGTAACATGGCAAAATGATAGATCGTAGGAAGATTTTTATCGTTTTAAACATAGTATAATGTTTAAAATATAGAAAATAAACGTTTATATTCTTTAATGGTATACGAATCGTATCATACTTGTGCATTTGAATAGAAATGACGATGAAATAACTTTGTCTATTCTTGGTAGAATAGAGATAGTATTGGTCATGCTACGCGTGCTGGTGTATAAAATATTTAATTGTTACAGTATTCCAAACATGCTGCATTTGCTCTATCAATGAAAAGCTTGACTCAAAGCAAATTTGTAATATCTAGAAGTCAGTGCTTGAGTTTTGTCCTGTAGTACGGACCTAACAGTGATTCAACAGAAAATTACTTAGAAAACTTAAAGATAGAGTAGTGACTCATGTACTGTTAAACATATTTTTTTTTATCTGTGTTCTGACTCAGTTCTCGAAATCATTAGTTCGTACGGGGGGTTTGACTAATGGATGGATACCTAGAGTCCCCGCTATACACATGACTTTTTTTTTTTTTTATCGTGGTAAAATCATCAAATGAGTCCTCCCACCCCATACTGTCAGACTTGTACTGACTAAAATCCACGGTGTCCTTCAATAGCCCTTTACGTACCGGGGTCACGGTAATCCCTTGGTCCCGCGATCCCGGCAGGCTTTGGCCCTCTACAGGCCCCATCACTATGCTGACACTCTTTGAGGCGCGCGTGGGACACAACGCGCCGTCGACCCGGGCATGGTCAATAAATGAAGAGATGGATGGAAAGATGGATGGATAGATGGAAAGATGGATGGAGAGATGGATGGATAGATGGAGAGATGGATGGAGAGATGGATGGTTCTATGGATAGATGGATGGATGGAGAGATGGATGGATGGATGGTGAGTTGGATGGATAGATGGAAAGATGGATGGAAAGATGAATGGAGAGATGGATGAAGAGTTGGATAGATCTATGGAAAGATGGATGGAGAGATGGATGGAAGGATGGATAGATGGATGGATGGATGGGTGGGAAAGATGAATGGAGAGATGGATGGAAGGATGGATAGATGGATGGATGGATGGATGGGTGGGAAAGATGGATGGAGAGATGGATGGATAGATGGAAAGATGGATGGAGAGATGGATGGGTTGATGGAAAGATGGATGGAGAGATGGATGGATAGATGGAAAGATGGATGTAAAGTTGGATGGATAGATGGATGGATGGATGGATGGATGGATGGATGGATAGATGCAAAGATGGAAGGAAGGAAGGATAGATGGATGGATGGGTGGGGAGATGGAAAGATGGAAAGTTGGTTGGAAAGATGAAAGAAAGAAAGAAGAAAAGAAAGAAAGAAAAGAGATTTATTGGCACACACAAGACAGAACAAAAAAATTATATGAATAAAAACAACAAAGGAAACAAAATATATACAAGAAAAACAACAAAAGGTAAAACCAATAAAAAACAACAATTAGTCCTGTGCGAGGCCAAAAGGCTCCTATCTCAGCATGTGCTGCGACATTTTTAATTTTGTCACAGCGCTGGTTTTCTGATAGGGCCCAAAGTGATGTCACGGTCAGATACGTACTTATATGTTATTATAAAATAAATAAATAACCAAAAATATGATATAAATATAAAAGTATAATAAGTAGATAACCATGTTTAAAATAAAATAAATAATGCACTAAATTGACACCCGACGTAACCGCTTGTCTATGCCATAATTGTCTTAGGCTGGCAATACCGACAAATCAGAGACGCGGGCGCAGACATTATGTCAACAGAAAAATAAAAACAATATTCATTTATGTGGTAGTTATATAATAAAAATAGTGTGTAATAAAGTGAAAATGTCACCTAGTTAATACTATGGACTTAAATAATAATTATTAATACCAAGTTTGGCGTAAAAAAATACAAGATGAGAAAGACAAATGCGTCAAGAAGTTGAGGATTCAGTAACAGTCGCTAGATTGTACGAATAATCCCTAAATAGTACATCACCATACAGTTATCCGCTATAAATATGACGCCTCCAGTCACCATTGCGAACTGCGTGCAAAACATAGTGAGTTACTCATGTTAATTGGTATTTTGTTGCTGTTGGAGTAAATAACTTTTAAAATTGATCCTAAAAGTACTAACTGATTTAAGAGCACGAAAAGGTGGTGGGAGGTCATTCCTAAAAGTACTAACTGATTTAAGAGCACGAAAAGATGGATGGAGAGATGGATGGGTAGATGGAAAGATGGATGGAAAGATGGATGGATAGATGGAAAGATGGATGGAGAGATGGATGGATAGCTGGATGGATAGATGGAAAGATGGATGGAGAGATGGATGGATAACTGGATGGATAGATGGATGGATGGATGGAGGGAGAGATGGATGGATAGATGGAGAGATGGATGGAGAGATGGATGGATGGGTGGAAAGATGGAAAGTTGGTTGGAAAGATGGATGGAGAGATGGATGGATAGATGGAAAGATAGATATAAAGTTGGATGGATAGATAGATGGATGGATGGATGGATAGATGCAAAGATGGATGGAAGGATGGATAGATGGATGGATGGATGGATGGATGGATAGATGGAAAGATGGATAGATGGATGGTTGGTTGGATGGATAGATGGATGGATGGATGGATGGATGGATGGATGGATGGAGAGATGGATGGATAGCTGGATGGATAGATGGATAGATGGATGGATGGATAGATGGATGGATAGATGGATGGATGGATGGGTGGATGGTGAGTTGGATGGATAGATGGAAAGATGGATGGAAAGATGAATGGAGAGATGGATGAAGAGTTGGATAGATCTATGGAAAGATGGATGGATAGATGGATGGATGGATGGGTGGGAAAGATGAATGGAAAGATGGATGGAAGGATGGATAGATGGATGGATGGATGGGTGGGAAAGATGGATGGAGAGATGGATGGATAGATGGAAAGATGGATGGAGAGATGGATGGGTTGATGGAAAGATGGATGGAGAGATGGATGGATAGATGGATGGATGGATGGGTGGATAGATGGAAAGATGGATGGAGAGATGGATGGATAGATGGAAAGATGGATGGAGAGATGGATGGGTTGATGGAAAGATGGATGAAGAGATGGATGGATAGATGGAAAGATGGATGGAGAGATGGATGGGTAGATGGAAAGATGGATGTAAAGTTGGATGGATAGATGGATGGATGGATGCCTGGATGGATAGATGCAAAGATGGAAGGAAGGATGGATAGATGGATGGATGGATGGGTGGGGAGATGGAAAGATGGAAAGTTGGTTGGAAAGATGGATGGAGAGATGGATGGGTAGATGGAAAGATGGATGGAGAGATGGATGGATAGATGGAAAGATGGATGGAGAGATGGATGGAAAGATGGATGGATGGATGGGTGGATAGATGGAAAGATGGAAAGTTGCTTGGAAAGATGGATGAAGAGATGGATGTATAGATGGAAAGATGGATGGAGAAATGGATGTAGAGATGGATGGATGGAGGGAGAGATGGATGGATAGATGGAGAGATGGATGGAGAGATGGATGGATGGGTGGAAAGATGGAAAGTTGGTTGGAAAGATGGATGGAGAGATGGATGGGTAGATGGATAGATGGATGGATGGATGGATGGATGGATGGAGAGATGGATGGGTAGCTGGATGGATACATGGATAGATGGATGGATGGATGGATGTAGAGATGGATTGATGGAGGGAGAGATGGATGGATAGATGGAGAGATGGATGGAGAGATGGATGGATGGGTGGAAAGATGGAAAGTTGGTTGGAAAGATGGATGGAGGGATGGATGGGTAGATGGAAAGATGGATGGAGAGATGGATGGATAGATGGAAAGATGGATGGAAAGATGGATGGAGAAATCGATGTAGAGATGGATGGATGGAGGGAGAGATGGATGGATAGATGGAGAGATGGATGGAGAGATGGATGGATGGGTGGAGAGATGGATGGGTTGATGGAAAGATGGATGGAGAGATGGATGGGTAGATGGGAAGATGGATGGAAAGATGGATGGATAGATGGAAAGATGGATGGAGAGATGGATGGATAGCTGGATGGAATATATGGAAAGATGGATGGAGAGATGGATGGATAACTGGATGGATAGATGGATGGATGTAGAGATGGATGGATGGAGGGAGAGATGGATGGATAGATGGAGAGATGGATGGAGAGATGGATGGATGGGTGGAAAGATGGATATAAAGTTGGATGGATAGATAGATGGATGGATGGATGGATAGATGCAAAGATGGATGGAAGGATGGATAGATGGATGGATGGATGGATGGATGGAGAGATGGATGGATAGCTGGATGGATAGATGGATGGATGGATGGATGTAGAGATGGATTGATGGAGGGAGAGATGGATGGATAGATGGAGAGATGGATGGATGGGTGGAAAGATGGAAAGTTGGTTGGAAAGATGGATGGAGGGATTGGATGGATAGATGGAAAGATGGATATAAAGTTGGATGGATAGATGGATGGATGGATGCATGGATAGATGCAAAGATGGATGGAAGGATGGATAGATGGATGGATGGATAGATGAAAAGATGGGTATAAAGTTGGATGGATAGATGAATGGATGGATGGATGGATAGATGCAAAGATGGATGGAAGGATGGATAGATGGATGGATGGATAGATGGATGGATGGATGGGTGGATGGATAGATGGAAAGATGGATGGATGGATTGGTGGATAGATGGAAAGATGGATGGTGAGATGGATGGATAGATGGAAAGATGGATGGAGAGATGGATGGGTTGATGGAAAGATGGATGAAGAGATGGATGGATAGATGGAAAGATGGATGGAGAAATGGATGTAGAGATGGATGGATGGAGGGAGAGATGGATGGATAGATGGAGAGATGGATGGATAGATGGAGAGATGGATGGAGAGATGGATGGATGGGTGGAAAGATGGAAAGTTGGTTGGAAAGATGGATGGAGAGATGGATGGATAGATGGAAAGATGGATAGATGGATGGATGGATGGGTGGATAGATAGAAAAAAGGAAAGTTGCTTGGAAAGATGGATGGAGAGATGGATGGATAGATGGAAAGATGGATGGAGAAATGGATGGGTTGATGGAGAGATGGATGGATAGATGGAAAGATGGATATAAAGTTGGATGGATAGATGGATGGATGGATGGATGGATGGATAGATGCAAAGATGGATGGAAGGATGGATAGATGGATGGATGGATGGGTGGACAGAGAGATGGAAAGAGGGATAGATGGATGGATGGATGGGTGGATAGTAGGAAAGATGGAAAGTTGCTTGGAAAGATGGATGTAGAGATGGATGGATAGATGGAAAGATGGATGGAGAGATGGATGGGTTGATGGAAAGATGGATGGAGAGATGGATGGATAGATGGAAAGATGAATGGAGAGATGGATGGATAGTTGGAAAGATGGATGAAGAGATGGATGAAGAGATGGATGGATAGATGGAAAGATGGATGTAAAGTTGGATGGATAGATGGATGGATGGATGGATGGATAACTGGATGGATAGATGGATGGATGTAGAGATGGATGGATGGAGGGAGAGATGGATGGATAGATGGAAAGATGGATGGTGAGATGGATGGTGAGATGGATAGATGGAAAGATGGATGGAGAGATGGATGGGTTGATGGAAAGATGGATGAAGAGATGGATGGATAGATGGAAAGATGGATGGAGAAATGGATGTAGAGATGGATGGATGGAGGGAGAGATGGATGGATAGATGGAGAGATGGAAAGTTGCTTGGAAAGATGGATGTAGAGATGGATGGATAGATGGAAAGATGGATGGAGAGATGGATGGGTTGATGGAAAGATGGATGGAGAGATGGATGGATAGATGGAAAGATGAATGGAGAGATGGATGGATAGTTGGAAAGATGGATGAAGAGATGGATGAAGAGATGGATGGATAGATGGAAAGATGGATGTAAAGTTGGATGGATAGATGGATGGATGGATGGATGGATGGATAGATGCAAAGATGGAAGGAAGGATGGATAGATGGATGGATGGATGGGTGGGGAGTTGGAAAAATGGAAAGTTGGTTGGAAAGATGGATGGAGAGATGGATGGGTAGATGGAAAGATGGATGGAGAGATGGATAGATGGATGGATGTAGAGATGGATGGATGGAGGGAGAGATGGATGGATAGATGGAGAGATGGATAGAGAGATGGATGGGTAGATGGAAAGATGGAAAGTTGGTTGGAAAGATGGATGGAAAGATGGATGGATAGATGGAAAGATGAAAAGTTGGTTGGTAAGATGGATGGAGACGCGGCACAATTCAATAGAGCGACTCAAAATCTAATTACTTGTTACACGAAAAGGCACACACGACGTGACGCAACGGTACTAGAGTGTCGTTGCGTCACGTCGTGTCTCGTCGAACTGACCCTAACGGTGATAAATGCTTGTCTTATAACTGCAGACACGTCACCCTTAAACGACGTACTTTAATATTATAATATGACCAATTGACCATTCTTCTGATTCATTCTATGAACGCTCGTCTAACGTTTGCATGACGCGAGCGCATCATCGTCATTCTCTTGTAAAAGTAAGGATGTGTGTCATATGTGGGCGTAATTTAAAACGCAAGACGATTGACATTTTACATTCGTATTCCATTGCTTATCTACTTTTAGATAAAGTAGGTCGAGCAGTGTAATTTAATTTTTTAAAGATTTTCTCAGTAGCAGCCACGGAGCCTGGATATTTTTGGGTTGGATGAGCAGCGGGGTGAGCGCAGGTAAAAAATAAATGCAGTGTTTTTGCAATAAAGTTTAATTATATAAATAATATGGTAAAATTTTGGAATCGATAGTAAAATTGAAAAGAATGGAAATCAGTAAGCTTCAATAGAACTAGAATAGAATAATTGTTTATTTGCACAGAAAGCAGGTACAATATTGAGATGTTAAATAATAAATTGAGTGATCCTTATAGTTTCTGCCTTAACTAAACAAAACAGTTTAACACAGACACACAATACAAACACAATGTCAAAATAAATTGTTAGTCAATGATTAAAATTATAGTCTTAAAATAAGTATGTCATGATTGAATTATTTTTGTCAGGCATAGGTACAGAAATGTCAGAATTATTTTAAGTATTGGTCATTAAAAATTCACAAATCGAGTAAAAACATTATTTGTCAAAAATCTATCAATTTCTTTCTCTCGTCACGTTTCATTGCCACAGACCAATATCGAAAGATTTTCACTGAGACCTGTTCACTGCCCCAACATCTGTCACAATATCATCGTCATCAGCGTAATCATACAAGAGATTAAAATTAACAAACTCCATCGGAGTTATTTTCACGCTAGTCCTTTTAGTGTCGAATGATTTTTCCGTCACATGAACTGCGTTATCCTTGTGTTCATTGTCGAATGATTTTTTCGTCACATCTGTCATGTTATGATTGCCATTATTGTCGAATGATTTTTCCGTCACATGAGCCACGTTACCCTTTTGTTCAGAGTCGAATGATTTTTCCGTCACATGGGTCACGTTACCCTTTTGTTCAGTGTCGAATGATTTTTTCGTCACATCTGTCATGTTATGATTGCCATCAGTGTCGAATGATTTTTCCGTTACATGAGCCACGTTATCCTTGTGTTCAGTGTCGAATGATTTTTTCATCACATCTGTCATGTTATGATTGCCATCAGTGTCGAATGACTTTTCTTTCACATTAATTACGTCACTATGATCATCAGTGTCATCATATAACAGAGAAATGTAGTCTATTTCATGTTTCATGTCCATTTGACTGCAAAATAAAATAAGACAATGATTTAGTTTCGTGAAGAGAGAAAAACTATGTTAGTACAATAAATAATAATATTTAATTAGTAACAAAATATATTTGTACACCTACACGCGGTGAATATAGAAAGGCTCACGCAGTACTATGCGACTACGAATAAGGGTAACACGCCAATGACCTCTATCTACCAAGGTGTCACATGAAAATAGGCTATTATACAAAATTAGTCCGAAACATAGCTTATCAAAACATATTTGACACGTATTTTTTAACCCAAAATTTAGGAAGTTACAACGCTTGTAAAAATCACAAAACGCCACTCGGTCGGTATAATTTTACAGGCGTTATGACGCCATTAGCCCTCACTCCTGAATCTCGAAACGTTTTATCTTTATCAATATTCATTGATTTAAAAAAAAAAAACGTGTTCATTGTGAACAGATGGCCTACGACTACGTCTTAACGCGTGAGTAGTTCCGCTGAGGGAAAGCGACAGAGTTATACAAGTCGTCTAATGCCATCTCGTTCCCACAGCTGAACTACTCACGCTTTAAGACCTAATGGGAGACCACCAGATTTTTAACTTATTTATGCAGTAGTACTATCCTATGACGCAAAACCAGCAAAAAATACTATGTGCAAATTAATTTTCGATACCTAATATACGATGGATCACAAAAATGTATCCCACAAATATATAATGGTGTAATCATCACCGTTCCTACGTAAATTATTTCTTCGTAATATGTCGTGGTTGAGCTTCGATCAATAATAGCTCTAGATTAAGGATCAGGAACAAAAAGGAGTCGCATAAGCGGCCACATTTGCACACACGTAAACATACACACTTCATAA
Organism: Agrotis puta; assembly: GCA_943136025.2. Classification (NCBI taxonomy): domain Eukaryota; kingdom Metazoa; phylum Arthropoda; class Insecta; order Lepidoptera; family Noctuidae; genus Agrotis; species Agrotis puta. The sequence continues at coordinate 11,562,943 of OW964192.2, forward strand.
AAAAAAAATACAATAGTATTAACAACTTTAGTTTATTATAAACCCAAACACTAAAACATACCGTTTAATTACCATTGCGAAATGTATTAGGTTTAACGAAAACAATTGAAAAATGTTTCTTGAAGATAAAATGTCATCGTACAAAAGTACTCATTCTAAAATGATACTTAAGGTCTAAGCAACAAGGATTCGAAATACCGTCACAAAACCGTTTGTGGCGGTATTTTTCGGGCCGTTTTTAAAGCGCTCATCGGGAATCTAGTACTATTATTGATCGAAGTGGTTGTGTCAATATTTATACAAGAGTTCTATTTAATTTTATTACTCTTTAAATACTTGAGACATTAATATATAGGTATTTATATTTTAAAAGATTTTATTTGGGCCGTATGAAATTAATTACTAGAGAATTATTAAAATACTTACATTTGAACACATCTGCTTAATTCATGATTATATACCCGGTCTATGGGACATAATCTATCCCTGCTACTCAATATAGATGATAACGCACCTACAATACAGCATAACAACACAGATAGTTGCCACAGCATTTTGTATCAAAACCTTTTTATAACTGAACTCAAAATACAACGTAGCAACTTATATAGCTGTTTTGGTTTATCTTCTGATTCATTGTGAAATAATGTACAAGGATAATTAATAAATAAGTCATAAGGTTTGACGTCAAATACAGTTTTCCTACAACTATGTCAAGTTCCGCCATGGTTTGAGTTAGCGATCACCGCGGGGCCGTTTAAACAGCCTTCAATCGACCAATAATTGTAAATATACCTTGTCTTTATAGACGATTAATGCTCGCTTTTAATATCAGGTATGAAGCATGCTACTGAAAACAACTCTATTATTTACATACTAGCTTCCACCCGCGACTCCGTCCGCGCGGATGTCGGTCTTCGCGTGGATGTTAGATTTTATTTTCTACGTATTATTCCAGGATAAAAAGTATCCCATTTTATGCCCAGGATATTTTTCGTGGTAAAATCATCAAATGAGTCCTCACACCCAGGGCAGGGCGGGAGGGACTGTCAGACTTGTACTGACTAAAATCCACGGTGTCCTTCAATAGCCCTTTACGTACTAGGGTCACGGTAATCCCTTGGTCCTGCGACCCCAGCAGGCTTTGGCCCTCTACAGGCCCCGTCATTATGCTGACACTCTTTGAGGCGCGCGTGGAACACAACGCGCCGTCGACCCGGGCATGGTCCATGGTCGGACAGCGAGTCGCCCATTACTCGCTGCCCGCATGCCCGCGCCTACGGTGGCCGGAGATCGTCTTGCGACGTCCGACGCCGTGGGCGTCTACCACTGCGGCTGGGGTGGAGGGAGGACGCTGTCTTCTCCCTCAGGCGGCCCGCCTCCTGCCTATGCCCAGGATAATAAGGTATAATTATATTAAGTTTCATCGAAATCGAACCGTTAGTTTTCACGTGATGCCTGCATATACAGACACACAGACAGACAAAAATTTTTTTAATCACATATTTGGGTTTGGTATCGATCCAGCAACACCCCCCGCTATTTATTTTTTCAATATTTTCAATGTACAGAATTAACCCTTCTACAGATTTATTATATGTATAGATTTTGTTGGAATTATAGGAAACTTGTGCAGGTACGTTGAACAGGGTGTAGAATTCCTCTATATTGTGTTGAAATGAGAGGACCACTGATAAGTTGGTTATTGTGGATTTATGGGCTTGTGATCGACATTTTTATAGTCAGGTTTTTTATAAGTTCCAACCAATTTATATTTAGAATCCGTAGCCTAGCTTTTTCAGCTGCATCAGCAACCTTAGGACTGGTCATCTCTTAGCAGCCGCGGTTTATTTTAATTATTTATAATTTTATTGAATTGTCTTTTTTTATATTAATTTCCTATGGACACTTTACTTGCTACATCGTTCTCACATAATGTACCATCTCAAGTTGAACGATGTAACAAAGGTTCAGTTATAATTTTGGCGATTGAAAAAGAATGTCCGTGGAGTTTCTTGCCCGTTCTTCTCCATAGAGATCTACACTTTGGAACGGGCATCTAATTTCACAGTTTTTATGTCTTGTGATTGGGACTGTAGCACCGTGACTATTTTTAAACTATTTTATTTTACTTTTGTCTCTTGACAATTCAAAAGTGCCTGTAACTGGCCTATTGGAAATTAATGATTTGATTTTGATTTTTGAATAATCTCTTTCTGCGAAGCACTCATGCCAGCCAGAAGGCGAAACGTGTTAGGGAGTGGACAGCCTCCACCTAAAGGCACAGCCGCCCCGGAAGACGTTCAAGGCAATGGACGTTGTGAAGCAATTTCCGGCTAACGTAGACAGCCAGTAATGGGTGACTTGCCGTCCGATCATGGACCATGCACGGGCCCACAGTGCGTCTTGTACCACGCGCACCTCACAGAGCTGTCAGCAATCTGACGGGGCCTCCCTTAGAGGGCTAAAACGGGACTGTCTTATCAGGTAAGCGTGACCCCGGAACGTAACGGGCTATTGGAGATCACGATAGATTTTAGTCAGTATGAGTCTGGCAGTCAGGCAGAGACAGGTTCAGAGACAGAGTCAGAGACAGCGTCAGAGACAGAGTCAGTATTAGAGCCAGAGATAGAATCACAGAGTGAGAGTCAGAGTGAGAGTCAAAGGCGGAGTCAGAGTCAGAGACAGAGTCAGAAAAGAGTCAGTATTAGAGCCAGAGATAGAATCACAGTCAGAAACAGAGTCAGAGACAGGTAGAGTCAGAGACAGAGACAGAGTCAGAGAAAGAGGCAGAGTCAGAGACGGAGTTAATGACATAATCTGAGACAGAGTCAGAGGCAGAGTCAAAATTAAAGCCAGAGTCAGAGACAGAGGCAGAGACAAAGTCAGTGACAGAGTCAGAGACAGTCAGAGACAGTCAGAGACAGCGTCAGAGACAGAGGCAGAGTCGGAATTAGAGCCAGAGTCAGAGTCAAAGTTAGTGATAGAGTCAGAGATCGTCAGAGACAGAGGTAGAGTCAGAGACAGAGAGAGTCAGAGACTGAGTCATAGACAGCGTCAAGGAAAGAGTCAGAGACAGAGTCAGATACAGAGACAGTGTCAGAGACAGAGTCAGAGAAAGAGTCAGAGACAGCGTCAGAGTCCGAGACAGAGTCAGAGACAGATTCAGAGGCAGAGTCAGAGACAGAGTCAGAGACAGAGTCAGAGACAGAGTCAGAGACAGAGACAGATATAGAGTAAGAGACAGAGTAAGAGACAGAGTTAGAGACAGAGTCAGAGACGGAGTCAGAGACTGTCAGTGACAGAGCCAGAGACAAAGTCAGAGACAGAGACAGAGACAGCGTCAGAGACAGAGTCAGAGACAGAGTTAGAGACAGAGTCAGAGACAGAGTCAGAGACAGAGTCAGAGACGGCGTCAGAGACAAATTCAGAGACCGAGTCAGAGATAGAGTCAGAGACAGATTCAAAGACAGAGTCAGAGACAGAGTCAGAAACACAGTCAGAAACAGAGTCAGAGACAGATTCAAAGACAGAGTCAGAGACAGAGTCAGAGACTGTCAGTGACAGAGCCAGAGACAGAGTCAGAGACAGAGTCAGAGACATAGTCAGAATCAGCGTCAGAGACAGAGTCAGAGAAAGAGTCAGTGAAAGAGTCAGAGAAAGAGTCACAGACAGAGTCAGAGACAGAGTCAGAGATAGACTCAGAGACAGAGTAAGAGACAGAGTCAGAGACAGAATGAGTACGGCGACGCAGATAATGAGTAGGGCGACGCCGATAGTGAGTATGGCGACGCCGATAATGAGTATTCCGACGCCGATAATAAGTAGGGCGACGCCGATGATAAGTAGGGCGACGCCGATAATAAGTAGGGCGACGCCGATAATAAGTAGGGCGACGCCGATAATGAGTAGGGCGACGCCTCTTATGAGTAGGGCGACGCCGATAATAAGTAGGGCGACGCCGATAATAAGTAGGGCGACGCCGATAGTGAGTAGGGCGACGCCAATAATAAGTTGGGCGACGCCGATAATGAGTAGGGCGACGCCTCTTATGAGTAAGGCGACGCCGATAATAAGTAAGGCAACGCCGATAGTGAGTAGGGCGACGCCGATAGTGAGTAGGGCGACACTTATAATGATTAGGGCGACGCCTATAATGAGTAGGGCGACTCCTCTTATGAGTAAGGCGACGCCGATAATGAGTAGGGCGACGCCGATAATGAGTAGGGCGACGCCGATAATAAGTAGGGCGACGCCGATAATAAGTAGGGCGACGCCGATAGTGAGTAGGGCGACGCCGATAATGAGTAGGGCGACGCCGGTAATGAGTAGGGCGGTGCTGATAAATAGAAGGGCGACGCCGATAATGAGTAGGGCGACGCCTATAATAAGTAGGACAACGCCGATAGTGAGTAGGGCGACGCCGATAATAAGTAGGGCGACGCCGATAATGAGTAGGGCGACGCCGATAGTGAGAAGGGCGACGCCGATAGTGAGTATGGCGACGCCGATAATAAGTAGGGCGACGCCGATAGTGAGTATGGCGACGCCGATGATGAGAAGGGCGACGCCGATAATTAGTAGGGCGACGCCGATAATAAGTAGGGCGACGCCGATAATAAGTAGGGCGACGCCGATAGTGAGTATGGCGACGCCGATGATGAGTAGGGCGACGCCGATAATGAGTAGGGCGACGCCGGTAGTGAGTATGGTGACGCCGATAATAAGTAGGGCGACGCTTATAATGATTAGGACGACGCCTATAATGAGTAGGGCGACGCCGATAATAAGTAGGGCGACGCCGATAGTGAGTATGGCGACGCCGATAATTAGTAGGGCGACGCCTCTTATGAGTAAGGCGATGCCGATAATGAGTTGGTCGACGCCGATAGTAAGTAGGGCGACGCCTCTTATAAGTAAGGCGACGCCGATAATAAGTAGGGCCACGCCGATAATGAGTAGGGCGACGCCGATAATAAGTAGGGCGACGCCGATAGTGAGTAGGGCGACGCCGATAGTGAGTAGGGCGACGCCGATAATAAGTAGGGCGACGCCGATAGTGAGTATGGTGACGCCGATAATAAGTAGGGCGACGCTGATAATGAGTAGGGCGACGCCGATAATAAGTAGGGCGACGCCGATAGTGAGTATGGTGACGCCGATAATAAGTAGGGCGACGTTTATAATGATTAGGACGACGCCTATAATGAGTAGGGCGACGCCGATAATAAGTAGGGCGACGCCGATAGTGAGTAGGGCGACGCCGATAATAAGTAGGGCGACGCTGATAATGAGTAGGGCGACGCCGATAATAAGTAGGGCGACGCCGATAGTGAGTATGGTGACGCCGATAATAAGTAGGGCGACGTTTATAATGATTAGGACGACGCCTATAATGAGCAGGGCGACGCCGATAATGAGTAGGGCGACGCCGATAGTGAGTATGGTGACGCCGATGATAAGTATGGCGACGCCTGTAAAGAGTAGGGCGACGCCGATAATGAGTAGGGCGACGCCGATAATGAGTAGGGCGACGCCGATAGTGAGTATGGCGACGTTTATAATGATTAGGACGACGCCTGTAATGAGTAGGGCGACGCCAATAATAAGTAGGGCGACGCCGATATTAAGTAGGGCGACGCCGATAATGAGTAGGGCGACGCCGATAATAAATAGGGTGACGCCGATAATAAGTAGGGCAACGCCGATAATAAATAGGGCGACGCCGATAATAAGTAGGGCAACGCCGATAATAAGAAGGGCGACGCCGATAGTGAGTAGGGCCACGCCTGTAAAGAGTAGGGCTACGCCGATAGTGAGAATGGCGACGCCGATAATAATTAGGGCGACGCCGATAGTGAGTATGGCGACGCCGATGATGAGTAGGGCGACGCCGGTAGTGAGTATGGTGACGCCGATAATAAGTATGGCGACGCCGATGATGAGTAGGGCGACGCCGATAATTAGTAGGGCGACGCCGATAGTGAGTAGGGCGACGCCGATAACAAGTAGGGCGACGCCGATAGTGAGTATGGCGACACCGATAATAAGTAGGGCGACGCCGATAATAAATAGGGCGACGCCGATAATTAGTAGGGCGACGCCGATAATAAGTAGGGCGACGCCGATAGTGAGTAAAGCGACGCCGATAATGAGTATGGCGACGCCGATAATGAATAGGGCGACGCTGATGATAAGTAGGGCGACGCCTGTAAAGAGTAGGGCGACGCCGATAGTGAGAAGGGCGACGCCGATAATAAGTAGGGCGACGCCGATAATGAGTAGGGCGACGCCGATAATAAATAGGGTGACGCCGATAATAAGTAGGGCAACGCCGATAATAAATAGGGCGACGCCGATAATAAGTAGGGCAACGCCGATAATAAGAAGGGCGACGCCGATAGTGAGTAGGGCCACGCCTGTAAAGAGTAGGGCTACGCCGATAGTGAGAATGGCGACGCCGATAATAATTAGGGCGACGCCGATAGTGAGTATGGCGACGCCGATGATGAGTAGGGCGACGCCGGTAGTGAGTATGGTGACGCCGATAATAAGTATGGCGACGCCGATGATGAGTAGGGCGACGCCGATAATTAGTAGGGCGACGCCGATAGTGAGTAGGGCGACGCCGATAACAAGTAGGGCGACGCCGATAGTGAGTATGGCGACACCGATAATAAGTAGGGCGACGCCGATAATAAATAGGGCGACGCCGATAATTAGTAGGGCGACGCCGATAATAAGTAGGGCGACGCCGATAGTGAGTAAAGCGACGCCGATAATGAGTATGGCGACGCCGATAATGAATAGGGCGACTTCTGTAACGAGTAGGGCGACGCCGATAATAAGTTGGGTGACGCCGATAGTGAGTAGGGCGACGCCGATAATAAGTAGGGCGACGCCGATAATGAGTAGGGCGACGCCGGTAGTAAGTAGGGCGACGCCGATAGTGACTATGGCGACGCCGATAATAAGTAGGGCGACGCCGATAGTTAGAATGGCGACGCCGATGATGAGTAGGGCGACGCCGATAATAAGTAGGGCGACGCCGATAATAAGTAGGGCGACGCCGATAGTGAGTATGGCGACGCCGATGATGAGTAGGGCAACGCCAATAATAAGTAGGGCAACGCCGATAGTGAGTAGGGCGACGCCGATAATGAGTAGGGCGACGCTCCTTATGAGTAAGGCGACGCCGATAATAAGTAGGGCGACGCCGATAATGAGTCGGGCGACGCCGATAATAAGTAGGGCGACGCCGATAATAAGTAGGGCGACGCCGATAATAAGTAGGGCGACGCCGATAATAAGTAGGGCGACGCCGATAATAAGTAGGGCGACGCCGATAATGAGTAGGGCGACGCCGATAATAAGTAGGGCGACGCCGATAATATGTAGGGCGACGCCGATAATAAGTAGGGCGACGCCGATAGTGAGAAGGGCGACGCCGATAATAAGTAGGGCGACGCCGATAGTGAGTATGGCGACGCCGATGATGAGTAGGGCGACGCCGATAATGAGTAGGGCGACGCCGGTAGTGAGTATGGTGACGCCGATAATAAGTAGGGCGACGCTTATAATGATTAGGACGACGCCTATAATGAGTAGGGCGACGCCGATAATGAGTAGGGCGACGCCGATAATAAGTAGGGCGACGCCGATAATAAGTAGGGCGACGCCGATAATGAGTAGGGCGATGCCGATAGTGAGTCGGGCGACGCCGACAATAAGTAGGGCGACGCCGATAGTGAGTATGGCGACGCCGATAATGAGTAGGGCGACGCCGATAATAAGTAGGGCGACGCCGATAATAAGTAGGGCGACGCCGATAATGAGTAGGGCGACGCCGATAGTGAGTAGGGCGACGACGATAGTAAGTAGGGCGACGCCGATATTGAGTATGGCGACGCCGTTAATAAGTAACAAATAACTAATCAACGGCGCTCTTAGGCACCTCCATAATCTACAGAATTGATGTACCATTTTTCAGCCATTATTTTTGCTGGGCAGTCTGCAGCACCTGTGTTATGCTTGGCAGGTTTTTTAAAATGCAGGCAAGTAGCGCATTTTGGTTCATCAGTATTCTTTGGACACTCTTTAATCGAGTGACCTTGTTCACCACAGTGACCGCAGGTGTACGTGGTCTGTCGACATGACTTGGCCGCGTGTCCATACTGCTGACACTTATAACAACGTTTGACCAAAGTAAAATCCCTCACAGGGCATGGCACGGATGTCGGCACTCCTATAATAACAACCTTAGGCTTCCTTTTGTATGGCTCGTCGACTGTTAGGCCTGATTTGGTCAGCTGCACCGATTTCCTCAGCTTCTCGATATCGTCTTTCGTCTCGGTACTGATGATAATACCACCGTTCTTCGTCTTACGTAGACCTTTCACTTGGAGCTTCATTTCTTCAGGGCTGATAATTTTTTGGACAAGAGATTTGGTTTCGTCACTGGTCTTCAAGTTGTCATTTGGATAGCTCGCACTTGCCTTCTATGTACAGTCCGAGGGACGGCATAACAGAGAACATTATTTAGATCGATACAGTCGAAGTTACCATTAACAATATTATATAGGGTCATTTCTTCCAATTGTTTGCGTCTAGAGCTGAGCGTCAAGAGGTTGTATCTACTAAGCAGCTGGTCATACGGCAAATACGTTCTGTGACATCTAAAATGCATTGCACGGAGAAATCTGCGTTGTACATTTTCTATTAAATCAATATACTTCTTATAATACGGGTTCCAGATGGGAACGGCGAATTCAAGCTGAGAGCGGACGAGTGATTTATACAGACAGAGGAACGACGAGGTCCGTTTAAAGTCATGAGTGGATCTCATTATAAATCCATACATTTTATATGCTTTATTTATTATTTTTTCAATATGTAGGTCCAAACAGAGTTTACAATCAAATAAAATGCCCAAGTCACGTACTGAATTTACTTTATTCAGTGGGGTACCACATAAAGAGTACGCAAACCTAATAATGTTTTCATTTTTGGTAAAATTTATAAAGTTACACTTGGGAATGCTTAGAAGAAGCTTACTAGAATAACAATAGTCCGTCAGTCTGTCCAAGTCTTCTTGCAGTAGAAAACAGTCCTGCATGCTTCGAATAGGTCTGTATATCTTTAGGTCATCTGCATATTGTTACGTTGTTTTTTTGTACCTGGCTGTTTTCCTGACAATATATAGGGAGTCCATTACGGAGTTTCTTGGGTTATCACTTTTTCACAACGATTCACTTTTCTAATAAACTTTTTAAACAGTTTTACAATATTAATTAAATCAAAACAACGTTTACTTGTTTACTTTTCAATTTGACATTACATCAGACGTCAATTATGACAGTTCAAGACGCCATCTGGCGATTCGCCGATTAACGATTATAAAATAATCGATATTTTTAACTAATAGTTTGCAAATCACAGAAAATATAAAATACCTGATTTAGCAAACCTAAATAATTATAAGATCACGGAAATAAAAAATATTAATAAAATGAAATACCCGTAAACGGAAGTGATTTAGTTTTTTCAATATGGACTTTTTTCTCGAACATTCTAAGGCCGCGAAACATTTATTATCTGTGAAGTTTTTGCGTGAATTGTCTGTGACAGAATGTTGTCACAGAAAAATGTCAATTTTGCCTAATTAATATTCAGGGGTAATTGTTATTGTTAATTACGAGGAATTATAAATTGGACAACGGAATTGTATGGATTTAATTAAATGAAATGGCTTTAGGCTTAATACGTGACGTTGGACAGTTTTTTGTGAGTTTGGTGTATTTTTGAGGAATTGAGTGTTTTCCTTGGAGTGATTGTAACTGTTACACAAAATATTTTCTCCCTCTCGGTTGGGGAAACAACTATAAGGAAACAACAAATTATATAAAAACTGGTTTATTATTATACATAATAAATTTGATGTGACATTTATTGTTTAGTAGTTATGACAAGTAGGTCGAGAAAATTAAATTAAGATCTTAGTTTTAACTAAAGGTGGCTAGCCAGTTTATACTTTAACGGAAAGAGCTATGGGCGTGGGGAGTTGGAGATAAACCTGCCGAGTACTGTTCCGAGAAAAAGTTAAAAGTTAAATTATATCCAAACTAGAACGTTCCATTTAAATTCAAATTAAAATTAACAAATGGGCGCCAGGGACTGGGAGAGTCCCGGATCCTGAAGCTGAAGATGTTCACCCTACATCCGGGTGAATGAAGAACTAGCCCAAGATCCTCAATTTGAAAATCGGTGGAACACCGACATCCAGACCCGGTATAATATAGACCGGTTTACAACGGGAGCCGGATTAAAATATAAAAAAAAAAAAGGAGTAAAAAAAAAGGAGTTAAAAAAAAAAACCGTCTCGCACGGCGCGACCGCCTGCGGGCTTCGCAACCGTGCCGCTCGCTGTGCCGCTGGCTCCGCAGGTGGCTTCAGGCGAGCCCGAGCAACGGGTCCCGCGTCCAGGCCCCAACGGCCTGCTGGATCCTGGCGGCGGGACGAGCTTCTCAAGCTGCCTTCCTGTAATTTGCCATACGGAGACCCAATAATATACGTGGAACCAAATTGCTTTCCTTAACGGGACCGAGCGGGGAAATCAAGTAGCCTGAGCATGTAATGGACATCAGGTTCTCCATTCAAATACCGCTCCAGCGTGGCATCCGCCACGTCACCACGGGGTCCACGAATAACCTATAAATTAACACTGTGGTAGACACCGAGAAAACACCTACGGCCTATCTTCAGTAAATAGCGATGTTTAATACTCACAGTTCACTCTGAAGGAAGACACATCAACGGCGGCTGAAGCGGAACGCTCCGATCCTGGTCGCTGGTCAGAACAGGAATCCCGAACAACAAATCCGTTAATTGCGCATTCCTGGCGCAATTAAGAATCCTGCAATAAGTTTTCACGAGTTACGACTATATTCTCTCAACAACCGGGGAAGAGCTCACCGAACAACCTCAGACACCGTTACAATAAAAGAACTCACCTTCGCCAAAAAGTAAATAAGTTTGATGGTGACTGGAAGCCGGCTCGGGCAGAATGTGACGACTAACCATCACTGGCGCGTCGGCCGGAAATCAAGGCAGAATTCGGGTGCCCAAGAAATTCACTTTCCCCAAGTCCAGGGAGAATCCTTTTTGGTTACCAATTACAATCACTCCAAGGAAAACACTCAATTCCTCAAAAATACACCAAACTCACAAAAAACTGTCCAACGTCACGTATTAAGCCTAAAGCCATTTCATTTAATTAAATCCATACAATTCCGTTGTCCAATTTATAATTCCTCGTAATTAACAATAACAATTACCCCTGAATATTAATTAGGCAAAATTGACATTTTTCTGTGACAACATTCTGTCACAGACAATTCACGCAAAAACTTCACAGATAATAAATGTTTCGCGGCCTTAGAATGTTCGAGAAAAAAGTCCATATTGAAAAAACTAAATCACTTCCGTTTACGGGTATTTCATTTTATTAATATTTTTTATTTCCGTGATCTTATAATTATTTAGGTTTGCTAAATCAGGTATTTTATATTTTCTGTGATTTGCAAACTATTAGTTAAAAATATCGATTATTTTATAATCGTTAATCGGCGAATCGCCAGATGGCGTCTTGAACTGTCATAATTGACGTCTGATGTAATGTCAAATTGAAAAGTAAACAAGTAAACGTTGTTTTGATTTAATTAATATTGTAAAACTGTTTAAAAAGTTTATTAGAAAAGTGAATCGTTGTGAAAAAGTGATAACCCAAGAAACTCCGTAATGGACTCCCTATATATTGTCAGGAAAACAGCCAGGTACAAAAAAACAACGTAACAGTACCTCCCCAACCACCAGAGATTTGACCCACTAGGGCAAATCTCGACGCTGGCCCTCCAGCGTTGAAGCAGACTCCAAAGGACCTAACACGCCTACAAAAATCCACAACGTCCAAGCCTGAAACGAGGAATGGAGAACGAACCGAAGAGAAAAAGATGTTATTGAAGCTGGTGTACGATTGATTACCAAAATTTCTCCTGAAGCGAGTCTAATCCATTTACGAACATGTAAAAGACAAACTCCAAAGGGATTAAACAAAATTTTGAAAATAACTCCCGACGAACTATCCCAGTCTGACTTACTACATCTATGTAAGACAGACCTACCTACTCTATCGTACACCACCATTCACATCTTAAACCAATAGACTACCAACAGTAATGCTGGCTGGTACCCAAATAAAACTGGAAAAAATTAAATTCTACAAACGAATGAAAATTGGCTAACCGTCTTCCCAAAATGGAAAGTAACGGTTTTCGCCCCTAATATAAAAAATACCATCTTAAACGTATTCCATCAATGCAGCCTACACGCCCGCCATTATGGCCTCCAATCTCAGGACTATCATTTTGCTGCCTTACCAGCAATCCGGAGTTTTAGACTCCCAACAGGGTTGTTAAACATGCAACAACCTCTCCCAAATATGGTTAACAAACGTGGACACAGTAGAAACCTGTGTACCACTACAAACCGTAAAAACAGTGGAAAATACGTAAGTCCAACTGTAATATAGCGCCGTGGAAATAAAATCCCACAAAGCTAAAATAAAAATCAGCAACCTCAAGGCATATACAGCCCTCAATGGTTACTGCGACCAACTACGACATGCAAAAATTAAAATGTTTATTTTAAATAGAAATTAAATTAAGAAGAATTAATCTTGGCCACATGGTGGTTTCATATCCTTAATATGCCATGTGCCCAGATTTTTGCCGGAACTACAGCCTTCCAATTCATACACTAAGGGTGAAAGTTTTTTCCTAATAATACATTTTTCGTACTTAGGTGCTAATTTGGCCATAAAGAATTTGGAGGCGTCACTCTGGGGATAAGTTTTCTTCCACACAGTGTCGCCTACCTCAAACTCCGCCTGCCTCCTACTTTTATTATAATAACGAGCACTACGAGTATGTGATTTTATGAGCGCTTCCTTTACTTTATCGCAGATACCACGTAACGTTCCTAGCTGGTCTGCATATGAACTGCGCGGAGAGCAAGCTAGAGTGAGCTGTCCAACGGTATCATTGCCGAAGACATCACCACTACTAACTGCTTCTCTGCCATGTACTAGAAAGAACGGGGTGAAACGAGTAACTTCATTCGTGGAGGTGTTCATAGCAAATTGGATCTTGGAAATGTTTACGTCCCAAGATCGATGATCATCCTCCACGAGTATTGATACCGCGGTCATTATGGTACGGTTATAGCGTTCAACGGTGTTCACGCTTGGGCAATAACGAGGTGTGAAGTGAACTTGAGGTATTTTGTACCTCTGTAGTAGTGATCGAATCTCGTTGCCCGTGAATTGCGTCCCGTTGTCTGCTATCACCGTACGGGGTATACCGTGTACCAGGAAAACGCCGTCTTCTAGTTTCTGTGCTATAGCCTTACCAACAGCTCTACGTAAAGGAAACAGCAGACAATACTTCGTGAAACAGCACACGACAACAAACAGATACGTGAATCCCGCTCTTGACCGTGGTAACGGACCTACTAAGTCGATGCTTATAGTTTCGAAAGGTTTGGAACAGTCTTTCGCATCGCCTAAGAGACCGGAAGGAGGCTGTTGTGAGTGTTTGTATGCTGCGCATTTATCACATTTACCGACGTAGCTAACCACATCTTTGTACATGTTTGGCCAGTAGTATCGGAGAGCGAGTCTTTTATAAGTTTTAAACACTCCAAAGTGTGGTGCTAATTCGCCACTGTGGTGACTCCTAAGCAGTTCTTCACGATTGCTCTCCGGTACTACCTGCTTCCAATCATTGTCGCTAGCTACACCGAATTTATTTTTAGAATAGCGGTAAAGTTTATCCCCTTTAATAATATAGTTAGGGCACGACCTAGGTGTACTGACGCATTTATCCCACACCCCCTTAAACCAAGTGTCAGTGTCGGACGCTTTAATTTCCAGCACCGGAACGCCACGCGATAAGGCATCTGGAACCACATTGTCCTTACCTTTGCGGTGCTCAATGGTAAAATTGTAAGGTGATAACCGACAACCCCAACGGGCCAACCGCCCAGATGGATTGGTTAAATTAAAGAACCATTTTAAACTTGAGTGGTCGGTTACCACTTTAAATTCAGGACCGCCTTCAACGTAAGGACGAAAGTGTTCTACGGCGAAGACCACCGCTAGTGCCTCACGCTCCGTCGCTGAATAATTGCGTTCCGCCGGATTAAGCGAACGACTGCAGTAGGCGATTGGGTGCTCCTCCCCATTAACAACCTGAGTCAGAGTGCCCGCTATCCCAAAACTGGATGCGTCACAATGAATCTCAAAAGGTTGAGAGAAATCTGGGCAAGCTAATACTGGAGCTGACACCAATGCCTCTTTCAAGGTTGAGAACGCGGATTCGGTCTCAGCCGTCCACTTGAAAGGCGGCGCCTTTTTGCTAGTACTGGTTAGCGCATTCAAAGGGGCCGCTATGGAGCTAAAGTTTTTAATAAAACGTCTATAATATGAGGCCGTTCCAAGAAACATTTTCACTTGCTTACGTGTTGTAGGAGTTGGAAAATCGACAATTGACTGAATTTTCGACGGATCAGTGTGTAAGCCTCGCTCGTCTACTATGTAGCCTAGATATTTAAGTTCGCGTCGAAAGAAACAGCACTTAGGTAAATTAATTGTCAAATTAGCCTGCGTTAACTTATCTAAAACCCGTTTTAGAAGCAAAGTGTGCTCCTCGAAGGTTGATGAGCAAATAATTAAGTCATCCAAATATACGAAGACCTTATTTTCGAACTCCGGACCGAAAAGTCTGTCCATTAATCGCTGTTGGGTGGCTGGGGCTCCAGTCAACCCAAAGCACATAACTTTAAACTGGAACAAACCTCGACCGGGGACTGTGAACGCGGTTTTTTCTTTGGACGAAACAGAGTCCAGTTCTATTTGCCAAAAGGCCGATTTTAGGTCAATGGACGAAAGATAACGCGCGTCACGCAACTGGTCTAAGATGCGAGAGATGTAGGGTAGTGGATACGCGTCATGCTTACTGACCGCATTCAGTTTTCGGCTGTCCAAGCAAAATCTCCATTCTCCGTTTTGTTTTGGAGCCAACAGAACCGGATTATTCCACGCGCTGTTGCTAGGTTCCACCACTCCCATCTCCAACATCTCATCCAGCTGACGGTTGAGTTCCTTGAGGCGTTCAGGCGACAAAGGGTAATAACGCTGTTTAATAGGAGGAACATCTCCCGTGTCTATTTTATGGCGCAGCAGATGGGTACGACCTAATCCTTTTACCTCAAAGGAGACCTTTTCAAAATCTTTAATTATTAACTCCGCTTCAATCTTTTGATCCGGTGTTAACTCATCAAACGGCTGTAGATGCCTAACCTCCGAGACGCAAGTATGACCTCTTTTACGTTTAAAATATTGAAATGGTAAAGTATTAAAAATTTTTGGTGCCAAATTAAAGGCCTTCCAAAAATCAACACCTAAAATTAACGGTGTGGTAATATCTGGAATAATATAAAATTTAATCACCTTAGTTACTCCCATGAGAGATACTGGTAAAAATAAATAACCCTCCACGGATGCTCGCGAATCATTGGCAGTTACTATGCTGCCCAACTGTTTATCGGCGTGCACAGTTGCACCAGCCCTTATAAAGTGCTGACCAACATCGGAACCCAATACCGAAATGCAAGAACCCGAGTCGAGTAATCCGTAATACTGCTCATCGTATATAGATATAGTTAAATGTGGACGACTATCGTCCGAAGTCTTATAATGTACTGTATTCACCCTTAATGTACTAAAAAATAATTTTAAAAATTTTAAATGGTTGTCCCAATCGGACTTATCAAAATTTTGACTGTAGTTCCGGACATTTAGTTTTTTGAAATGCAGGTTGGACAGGACTGAACCTCCTTCTGCTTTTTATTGCACGTAGGGCACGATGGTGCACGTACGCCCTTCTTGCCGCAACGGTAACAAACGATTTCCTTTGAAGTACAATTCGATAACGAGTGCCCCTTAACCCTACAACGAACACAAAACAACGAACCCGAATCTGTTTGCACGGCTTCAACCCTTGAACCCTTCGGGGATTGGTAAGCTAAGTCAGCTGCGACGAAGGAAGACGTTGGTTTGGGCGGCTCATGGAACTGAGCCTTGCTGTGAAAGCCCGACTCCAGTTGCCTGCACTTCTCCTTCAACTCGCGGAGCGTATTGATGGTGAATAAACACAACCCCGAAGTGTATTCTGGTCTCATGTTGTACTTAATCCGTGCCAACCGATCGTGCTCTGGAACCCTAAAAGAAAGCCTATTGAACATGTTCTCCATAACCGCTATAAAAATACAAGACTGCTCCGTCGACCCCTGTGTTCTGTTTGAGATTTCCGACATGAGACGCATGTCGTAATCAGGTGGAGCGAAATCTGCAAGTAACTGCTTTTTCAGTTCCGGCCAATCACTAACCACCGCTTTAATGCCACGGTACCATAATAAAGCTCCGTCAGAGAAAATGTCCAGAGCTGACTGATGCAAGGAAGACTCGTCGATACCTCTGGCCTCGCAGAGCTCCTCGAGACG
The DNA here is from genome assembly GCA_943136025.2 of Agrotis puta. Lineage (NCBI taxonomy): Eukaryota > Metazoa > Arthropoda > Insecta > Lepidoptera > Noctuidae > Agrotis > Agrotis puta. The sequence continues at coordinate 11,579,560 of OW964192.2, forward strand.
CTCAATGAACGCTTTCACGCAACCTGTCCCATTAAATTTTACACCTAGGCTTTTGACTGTGTCTTTTTTGCAGGAAATGATGACGTCTTTCGTCTGCAAATTAGACAGCACCTCCGGTGCCTCCTCGGCGGAAGTAAAGGATTGGTGGAAGCTCGTGTTGACCGAATCAATTCTTGCTAAGAAACTGCTAAGTTGCTTATCAACGGCTGCGTAATCGGCTTCAAGCTCGGTTGGATAAGATATCCTACCCAAACGATGAAATAGATGGAAAGCCAAAGCCCTGGCGCGGTTAAATTTTTTAAAACTGCTGGGATACTTATCCAGAACTTCATTAATTTCTGGCAATTTGGACTTAATTATCTTTAATTCTGACTCTGGATCTCTATCTGTTTCCACGATTTCATCGGAACTAACCAATTTACTAAGTTCTCTAATTTGCACACGTAGTTCCTCTACGGTTGTGGCAGGTTTAGCGTCCCGGATCAGTACTTCATACATGAGCTCATCTTTCCGAAGCAAATTAAATTTAATAGGGCGTTCCATATTTGAAATTTTAAAAAAACTGAATCTAAGATAAACTGGCCGTCACAATTTACAAATTCCAACAAAGTGTAAACATTAACTATAATAAAATAAACAGTTACATTAATAGCAATCTTATAGATAACACGATATTAGGGTTCTTATTTATTTTTTTTTTTAAAAGACAAAAGTCTTGGTACAATATATTGGGGCACGTGTAAAAAAATAGAATTGTATAACGCAGCAAGAAGTAAAAAAAATAAAAAGTAAATAATTGTAAAATGTAAAAGGTAAAATTGTATAAGACAGCACAAACATAAACAGGCAAAGGATTCTGCAAGACGGTTTTTCCTTAAAATTAAAATAAATGGAAGGTTCCAGAAACAGTACTCCGGTTTGTAAGGTACAGCAAAAGACGTAACCTCTTTCTCCAACTAATACACACGTTGGGCGCCACTGTTACACAAAATATTTTCTCCCTCTCGGTTGGGGAAACAACTATAAGGAAACAACAAATTATATAAAAACTGGTTTATTATTATACATAATAAATTTGATGTGACATTTATTGTTTAGTAGTTATGACAAGTAGGTCGAGAAAATTAAATTAAGATCTTAGTTTTAACTAAAGGTGGCTAGCCAGTTTATACTTTAACGGAAAGAGCTATGGGCGTGGGGAGTTGGAGATAAACCTGCCGAGTACTGTTCCGAGAAAAAGTTAAAAGTTAAATTATATCCAAACTAGAACGTTCCATTTAAATTCAAATTAAAATTAACAAATGGGCGCCAGGGACTGGGAGAGTCCCGGATCCTGAAGCTGAAGATGTTCACCCTACATCCGGGTGAATGAAGAACTAGCCCAAGATCCTCAATTTGAAAATCGGTGGAACACCGACATCCAGACCCGGTATAATATAGACCGGTTTACAGGCTCCGGTTTACAACGGGAGCCGGATTAAAATATAAAAAAAAAAAAGGAGTAAAAAAAAAGGAGTTAAAAAAAAAAACCGTCTCGCACGGCGCGACCGCCTGCGGGCTTCGCAACCGTGCCGCTCGCTGTGCCGCTGGCTCCGCAGGTGGCTTCAGGCGAGCCCGAGCAACGGGTCCCGCGTCCAGGCCCCAACGGCCTGCTGGATCCTGGCGGCGGGACGAGCTTCTCAAGCTGCCTTCCTGTAATTTGCCATACGGAGACCCAATAATATACGTGGAACCAAATTGCTTTCCTTAACGGGACCGAGCGGGGAAATCAAGTAGCCTGAGCATGTAATGGACATCAGGTTCTCCATTCAAATACCGCTCCAGCGTGGCATCCGCCACGTCACCACGGGGTCCACGAATAACCTATAAATTAACACTGTGGTAGACACCGAGAAAACACCTACGGCCTATCTTCAGTAAATAGCGATGTTTAATACTCACAGTTCACTCTGAAGGAAGACACATCAACGGCGGCTGAAGCGGAACGCTCCGATCCTGGTCGCTGGTCAGAACAGGAATCCCGAACAACAAATCCGTTAATTGCGCATTCCTGGCGCAATTAAGAATCCTGCAATAAGTTTTCACGAGTTACGACTATATTCTCTCAACAACCGGGGAAGAGCTCACCGAACAACCTCAGACACCGTTACAATAAAAGAACTCACCTTCGCCAAAAAGTAAATAAGTTTGATGGTGACTGGAAGCCGGCTCGGGCAGAATGTGACGACTAACCATCACTGGCGCGTCGGCCGGAAATCAAGGCAGAATTCGGGTGCCCAAGAAATTCACTTTCCCCAAGTCCAGGGAGAATCCTTTTTGGTTACCAATTACAATCACTCCAAGGAAAACACTCAATTCCTCAAAAATACACCAAACTCACAAAAAACTGTCCAACGTCACGTATTAAGCCTAAAGCCATTTCATTTAATTAAATCCATACAATTCCGTTGTCCAATTTATAATTCCTCGTAATTAACAATAACAATTACCCCTGAATATTAATTAGGCAAAATTGACATTTTTCTGTGACAACATTCTGTCACAGACAATTCACGCAAAAACTTCACAGATAATAAATGTTTCGCGGCCTTAGAATGTTCGAGAAAAAAGTCCATATTGAAAAAACTAAATCACTTCCGTTTACGGGTATTTCATTTTATTAATATTTTTTATTTCCGTGATCTTATAATTATTTAGGTTTGCTAAATCAGGTATTTTATATTTTCTGTGATTTGCAAACTATTAGTTAAAAATATCGATTATTTTATAATCGTTAATCGGCGAATCGCCAGATGGCGTCTTGAACTGTCATAATTGACGTCTGATGTAATGTCAAATTGAAAAGTAAACAAGTAAACGTTGTTTTGATTTAATTAATATTGTAAAACTGTTTAAAAAGTTTATTAGAAAAGTGAATCGTTGTGAAAAAGTGATAACCCAAGAAACTCCGTAATGGACTCCCTATATATTGTCAGGAAAACAGCCAGGTACAAAAAAACAACGTAACAATATAACAAAAATTTCGAATTGTGGAAGCAGTTACCAATATCATTGATAAAGAGGATGAATAACAGAGGACCGAGAATAGAGCCTTGGGGGACACCTGATGTAACCTGAATAGCGTTAGAATGATAGCCGTTAATAACAACCCGTTGACAGCGATTAGTGATGTAAGAAATGAACCATCGTAACAAGTTACCACGAATACCATTGAAAGCGATCCGGTTTAACAGTAATTCATGATCCACCTTGTCGAAAGCTTTCTGAAAGTCCGTGTACACTGCATCAATCTGTATACGATTATCCATCTAATCAAATAAGTCACTAGAGAAAACCAATAAATTTGTTGCTGTTGACCGCTTCTTAACAAAACCATGCTGTTGCTGTATGATAGCGCTATGGAAAACAGGATACACTTCATTATGCACTAGTCTCTCAAAAAGTTTCGACAAGGTAGATAGGATAGAAATTGGTCGATATTGCTCAACACTACGTTTAGATCCGGCCTTGTGTACAGGTGTGATATTAGAATGTTTCCATAGAGTCGGCATGACACCTTCAGTGATACATTTATTGTATATTATTGCCAAGGGTCTGCATATAACAGTAGCAGTATTTTTGAGAAAATATGCAGACAAACCATCTGGACCTGGGCCCTTAGCTGGATCCAGTAGTTTTAATTCAGTCATTATAGTTTCCTGTTTGAAATTAAGGTCAGAAATAACTATGTCATTAGACACTGTGTCTGAAGGTGGCTCCCATTGAGAAAGGGCAGGTGAAGCTGGCTCGTAAACAGAAGTAAAAAAATCGGAAAACATATTGCAAATCGATTGAGGATCGTTGGATGTAACGTCATTATATTGAATTTTAGCTGGTATACCGGGTTTGTCTTTGCGATTAGAAATATAGACCCAAAATTCTTTAATGTTGTTATGAATATTATCCTCAATCGACTTTATGTATTTAGAAAAACATTTACCACAATTATCCTTGAATAACGCTCTGTGTTGTGAAAACGTTTCGTAGTCTGCGATGTTGCCGTATTTCTTCCATTTGACCAATATCAATGATTTGGAAAACCACACTGGAAAGCCAGCCGTTCTGGATTTGGATAGTGGTGTGTGCTGTTTAATTATATCATCAATGTTATTATAAAATGTGCTGAGTGCCTCTTCGGACCCTAAAGGGGTAAGGAGTTTCATCCAGTCAGTACTCTGACTTTTGCGGTTGATGTGGTCAAAGTCGGATTTGTAAAAGTTGTATTTTTGAAGTGGGCGCTTTTTCATGGGAACAATATCTACATTTAGGGTCATATCACAGACAAAAGGTGGGTGATAAGTGTCAATTGGAAGAAGAGGCAACAACGCGCTTGATACTTTGCATGGGTGGTTTGCTATCAAAAGGTCAAGAATTTTACCAGAAGTATTTGCTACAACATTGTATTGCAAGGCATCAAGTAGCGACATAAGATTATTTAACTGGCTACAAGTCGTGGACGAGCCAATACCCAATCCACCGCCACCAATTAGGGATACATTTAGAGCCGGTATATTCCAGGTTATTTCCGGAAGATTGTAATCGCCTACTATGTAAAAACAGTCAACGCTAGGGTCACCCAATACCTGCTGTAAGTTTTCAAAATGTTGTTCATAAACATAGGTAGCCGTTTTTGGAGGTATATAAGCGGCGCTAATGATATGCCTCTTAGATGGTCGCACACTAGGCACTTCTATAAGGATGTGTTCGACAAGGTTGCGAAATAGGGAATTAGCTGGAGTTAAAGTAATATCACATTCAGAGGACTTAAGTGTCCGCAGCAATGCAACCAACACTCCGCCGCCATCCATTTTATTGGTGCTAATACGATCACGATCACACCTGTACACATTATAGCGTTGATCGATAAACTCATTATTGTTTATCTCGGGAAATAACCAAGTCTCTGTAAGTACGATGATGTCGTAGTTACCATTCAGAATATTCATGTAAAGCGTGTGCAATTTTGTACGGATTCCTCTGCAGTTTTGGTAATATAAAGATAAATGTTTGTTACTCATCACGAGAGATCACTATTACCAAATAATAATTACTTACGATGTAAAAATACTATTAAGCCACATATATTCACACGTGCAATGCTCAATATAAAGTATAATCTCACAGAGCCACTGAATCCCACAGATACAACAATACATATATTTGAGATAAACCTCTTTATGATGGTTACCTATGACAATATTATTGCGCAGATTTAGAGTCATCAACAATTGCAGCAGAAATAGAATATAATACAAAAAAAGTTTACTATATTGACGCGCTAACAAGTATAAAATATTAATAATGTAATAAATAATAAAAGCATTAATATTATATTTATCCAAGTATAAAAAGCAGGCTAAAGTAAGACTGAACAATCCATGCAAACATATGCATTTTAATCCATAACGATTATACTCAAAAGAGAGAACGTTTGTTACATAAATATTACAGACCAAAAAAATCAAGAAAGGTATAGAACTATATAGGAGAAAAAACATATTGCATTTAAGGTGCGGGGGAGGAGGGGCCACGATTATTATTGATCGAATGACTGTTTTTAATTTTGCGAATGTCTTCGTCTTTGTGTACGGCAAACGCAATATCGCCGTCCCGCTCGCGCACGAGAATTGTGGCGTTTCGGATCCAGACATATTTAAAGTAAAGCTGAGTGGCCACGTCCTTAACTTTGCGAAATAAATGTTTCTTCTTGAGAGTCAGGTGTTCGTTCATGTAAATTGTCGTCGGTGAACCTACAAAACCCAGTTGGTCGGATTTAATAGTTTTGACTTTGCGGAAAGCAGCCAGTACATGTCATTTTATTTATTTATTTTATTGTCACTATAAGATTAGATTATGTTTTATGTCATTGTTCTGCTGTCCGATGTGTCCTGGAACAGCACCTAGTTACAACTACTAACGCGGTGCGGTTCCATTCCGGTGTAGCTGGCGTCTTGGCGAATTGAAATTGAAAAAAAAAGTTGCCTAAGAGAATTACATACTGAGCAATATCTGCACATTATTTTAATACACAACTCGATTAATGTAACTTGAAATAGTTTAGTGAATATCAGCAAACACCCGGGATCCCGGGATTGTACCTTCGGGAGATATGCATATTATGTTACCGTAAATTTATGATACGAGTATCCAGGAATTGTATACTAGGAAAAAGCGACTAGACTAGAAACATGCGATGTCATTGGACAACCATAAAGCGAACAACAACCATAATACGAACAGTGTGGACAGCATCAAATGAGGATAAATTCTATATTTGTTACTACAGGGCAAAACATCATCCAAGTTATAAATAGGCACTACCTAATTGCCTATGGATCTCTGAAAATAAAATAAGATCTATACCTTGCTTGGTATTAATTCGATGCCTTAGTTCACAATTGCACTAACTACGAAATTTACATTTTTGAGGAGAGAGCTTTAAAGTTTTTTAAGGTTTAGACGAGAACAGTAGAAAATCTAAGTAAAATAACAAAAAAATATGCATATATTCATAAGACTAGTCATTTTACTCCATCATATCTCAATATTGTAATATTAGTTTAAACGTAACCTTTTCAAAATAGCCAAATAAACATAAAACCCCCCATTTAATACATTTGTGCACTAAGATTGATTATGGTGACCGGCATTAAGTGAAAGACTCAAAAATATTAACAGCTTTACCAGGCTGGTTCAAGGTCCAAGAAGAAGGATAATAATAGTTATGGATATTGCATTAAACAGACAAAATAATAAACCAGTGATCCATATTCATAATGTTTATTTTTATTATAAAACACAAACAGTTTTTATCCACAATCAAATAAAATAAATTTCAAAATCACAACAAAAAAATTAAAAGGACTGAAGCCCTATAATTGGGCTTCAGTCCTTTTAATTTTTTTGGCCAATCTTTAGCTATTCCACAAAACAATAACTAATTAGTTTCTGAATCATTAAAATATTTTTTTTTTATAAGAAAATTAATAAAGTCAGTCTTCAGTTTCAGGTGACAATTATTCATTTTTACTAATTGGTAATTAAAAATTGAATCAAAACTTAAATTTCTTCAACAATGGACTCTTCATCTGGATCATCTTCAACGGTTTAATGTATTTGTGCACTTAAAAAATTGCCAAGCCCCTTCCAGTAAAAGTACTTAGCACACTTGTGCATCAAACTTTCTTGATCCTTTTGTACTACCAACACATAATACACTCTTGTAACACTGCTAAAAAGTATGAGCAGATATTGCAAATGTATATAATACGTTTGAGTTTTGAAATTTCTTGCAGTTGAGAAACCTAAAATCAGTTAAAGTATATCTTGATTGGTTTTACAAAGTGAAAACGATGCGCGGAAACGAAAGAGCATGACATTTAGTGTATTTGGCATTAAAAAAGTAAAAATTGAAAATTTTGTAGTTAGTGCAATTGTGAACTAAGGCATCGAATTATTTATTTTAATTTTGTATTTCCCAACTGCGCCATAGGTGACGATCATAATAATTATATTCTTACTCTTTTTTATTTATTTAATATGGATTTGCTCTTGGTCTGGATCTAGAGGAGGGGCAATAATGAGGTCTAAGATGGAGCGATCTGACCCAGAAGGAGCTAGAACTTCTGCGCACTGACGGAACACAGTAAAAATTATTTGGCGCCGAACTCTGGTAGGATAGTGGTCGCGAGGCAGGCGGCACAGGTCGCGAGGCACACGCCTAGCATCGCAATTGGAATGGCTCAGTCGTCACTATACTTTACAGAACACAGATAACATGTGGTGCCGTTGCCCGGGGTGGACTGCTAGTAAGTGGATCCCACCCACCCTGGTAGGGAACACTGGCACAACTAAGCTATATTTTTTTTAATATGAAAAATGTTTGTTGTAAATGAGTGACAATGACGGCACGGTTAGTGTAGTGATTGAACGATTGGAATGCTGCACATAGTGTCGTGGGTTCGAACAAATATTTGTATGACCTACAAGTAGTTGTTTCGGGTCTGGGTGTTTGTGTGTGTGAGTTTGTATGTTTGTAAACGCATCCACGACACAGAAGAAACTCCTAGGGGCTACGTTTTATTTAAAAAAAAAATCTTACTCGGTCCACTACATAGCTTAGTATCAAAGGAAATGGTTTAATAGTTTTGTAGCTTAGCTTGTCATTCTCCCAGCACGGATGTTTAGCCGATCTCTGCTGGAAAGACAGCCTTAAGATCATTGAGTTTTCTACGTAGCTAGTGGTAACACAATATAGATCCATTTCATTGTCATTGGTGTCATTTATCTATAATATGTATGTATTTAGAAATAAATAAGTATGTTTATCAGTTGTCTAGTACCCATAACACAAGCTCTGCTTAGCTTGGGACTAGATGGCGTTGTGTGATAGTTGCGGAATATTTATTATTATTTATTATTTCCTTTATTCATCTTTAAACTTATTTGTTACATTTTTAAATATTTTTACAAAAAAGAAATAAAAAACATATAAAAATATAAAAATAGTAGTCCGCCGGCGTGGGAGCAGGGTCCAAGCTACTTATTATTTATTATTATTATTTAGAGACTTGCCTTAGGGTTTCATAGGGGTTTATATAGATTTAAAAATATATTGTGAATGCTTATTAACTAGCAATACTTCTATGTAAATATTTGTGGAGTTTGACGTTGAATACTCAGTAATAAAAAAACGTTGAAAAACAAATAATTATATATTTTCATGAATTTTGATCACGTTATGAAGAATCCATTTTTAGTATCGACATCACTTTCTTGATGATGATGATCAGATTAACAAGTCGTAGTCACTGAAAGAGAAAAAAAAAGAAAATGGTTACTTCTAAAAGATAATCTAGTTAGCATATGTTTAATGTCCCCACATTCACATCACACAGCCAATGGTTCGGTTCCTGGTTTTCGAAACGGGTTTTATCGAATCTATGGGGACTCTATGGGGGCTCTGCCAGAGAAATAATGATACCATTTTGGTCCGACAGTATGGCAACCATTAACTGACCATCATAACTCAGAGATCCTTTGACCACTAAATCGTTTTTTTTTTTTGAGTCAACCCTACACCTGCATACTATTCTCAAACCACTGAAAGCCTGAACCAACAGTGGCAACCACCCGAAAAGCGCCGAGACAATGAAGCTCGACATGTCCCGGAGTAGGATTTTACCTGTTTTGGATCCTGCAACGAAATTAATTAGAAAAGAATAGTGGAGGAGTAGGAAAAATATGTTTCCACTTCCCTGCATGCAAGCAGGAGACAGAACAAAACAAGGCCAATAGGTACAAAGGGACATTACAACTGGGAGAAGCCCAGCCTAGATTATGGATTAAAACATAAAACACATAAAAATACTCACATTTTTGGGGGTTCAACACAAGTTTTTGATACGCGATCGTATATAAGTTCTATGGGGCAAATTTTCGCCACTCCATCGTCTCGTAAGATGGATGCCATGGTCCCCATAATACACAGCAACAGCAAGAATAACTTCCACATGATTTCAGACGTCAGTCGCTAACAATTACTTCAGTTGTACTGATATTCAGTGGAATTTTGCGCATATTTATTATGTTACATCCAAGTTCTATGACGCATTTCCATTTACCTAACTTATTTCAGCAGAGGATATGTTGGTGTGTTTTCCTGAATGTTAAATAAATATGAATTAATTCAGAATATTACATCGTAAAGTACACGGGAACTTTGACTGAAAAAAAGTTCCCCGTTCATACACTGGATGCCCTTTTTCATTTTCTGTGCAATAAACGCCGTAAGTACTTCAAGTACGCCTTACGGTAAAAAGCGAAAAACTTGTGATACGGTCTCAGGTTAGCATGCTACGCTAGTTTAATTGACATACCCCTTCGTGATCTTGATCCTGACGTTTTAGAACCCATTGCCCCCGTACACGTTTTTTTTATTGGGAGAAACTCACCACACTATTCCCAAAACACTGCAACTCCTGAAAGCCAGAATCAACAGTGACAACCACCAGAAAAGCGCCAAGACAATGAAGCTAGACGTGTCCCAGAGAATAAATTTTCCTGTGTTGGATCCTGCAACGAAATTAATCACAAAAGAATAATGGAGGAATAAAAAACATAACCCTCCTTCTGGCGCAGTCGGGTAAAAAATATGTTTCCACTTCTCTCCATGACAAGCAGGAGTCGGAACAAAACAAGGTCAACAGGCACAAAAGGACAGCTGGGAGAAGCCTAGTTGCCTAACACCACGGGTAAAAATTACTACTAATATTATTGGGCTCTAAATTGTGATCTGCTATGCAGGGTGAATTTTTCAACTGGGAGTGGATGGCCATATCCGAAATTATGAGGAATATCGAAAAAAGTTGAAGGGAGTCTCGAGGCCGATTTTATGAAAACTAAAACTGCATCATTGGATTTTAGAAAAATCAATAATCCTGGCGAGAAATCGAACCCGCTGATTTAAAAAAAAATACAGTAGATATTATAGTGTTGCTAATGAGGATCAAATTCTAAGAAGTAATCATATGGACAAACTTAAGGAAATAGATGATTTTTATGAAATTGCTATTTTTCTATGTTACTTCTACTGAGCCATAATCTATTCAAAATTATAAAATGATTAAATCATACAATTAAACAATTGGGATCTCTGCCAAATTAAGGGATAAAGATTCAGATATCCCCCTGTTTGTCAATTTAAAAGAAAGATTCTGTTTATACCTGCCTATTTGTTTTCAATTTTCTTCTAAAAAACAGCTCATTCGCTTGATAAAACTCATTGACCGCCGCACTCATTTTTTTTAAATATTTCCGAGTTTGTTTTAAACTCTTGTGATTATACTGACCTGAACCACTGATAATGGCGGGTGCAGTACCTACGGTTATAACATTTGTGACACTTTATCTTAATGTTAGTGTTCAAATCGAATCGGAATACGTAAGTGGTTCAAGATGTGGTCTAAACTTATTATGTTGTTGTTAATCTGTTTTGTGGGGCTGTCGTGGTCTGGGCCGATCCATGGAGATGTTGACTGTCCGGTTACATGAGGAGATTCCCAAGTAACGAATGTTCTCCAACTACAACAGAAGAACCGTGAGTATTATCCGTAATTCGGTTAAAAAACCGGTTAAAAACCATTTATTTTTGAAATTCAGGTCATTGACTTTTATTTATATTTCATGGACAATTTATTGTCATCTTTTTAGTAGTCTTGTAGGATTCACAGGGAGAGAAATATTTAGTTAAAGACAAGTGATCTACTAATCACATGATTTTTATTTTTATTCTACACAATGTGGACCCCAAAAGGTGGACAGCCGATTTGATAATAAAGTGATAATTTTATATGTGATTCTAACAATTTATTTTTTCTTTTTTGCCATTTTCAACTTTGAGAGGGACTACGATTCGAATGAGGTTCAAAAAAAAATCTCTTAGGATTATACTTGTTACTGTCCGACTGACTCTAAACAATTATACCATTGATATAAAGTCCATTATGTTTTTCGTTTGTACATTTTGTTAAAGTTTCATATATTACAATGTATGTATGCATAGTAGGACATTTTTCAGCAAAGGGACGATATTAGACATCACAAATGACTTTATCTACCTGTATGTAGTAAATAAACTTTGAATTATATTAATATGGAAATAATATTGTTGTTTTATTTTCCTGTTTTGACTGCCCCGTTGGTTTCGTTGTCCCCAGTACAACTATTGAATATGGGGAACTTGGCAAATACCCATGGCATCGGATATACGGGGCGACTTCCAACCACTGCATACGCCAAAGAGTATAGTAATATAAATGGCTAACGCTGTGAGCGCGATGCCATTGACAGCATCTCCTAATAACCACATTATTGGAGGCCGCCAATTCTTCTCAATTAGATATTTGGAGGAGGTCGCGGGACTGTACGAATTACCGTGACCTCGGAACGAAAAAGGCTATTGAAGGACACCGTGGATTTTAGTCAGTACGAGTCTGACAGTCCCTCCCGCTCTGCCCTGGGTGGCAGGACTCATTTGATGATTTTACCACGTAAAAAAAAAGATATTTGGAGGAACAATTTCGGCTTGTTGACATTAAAATTAAATAATACCTAAAGCTCAGGCCACACAGAAGAGACGTAAGACGAGGACGCGTCGCGTACAGGCGCAGATGTACAAGCGTTGTGCCCGCGACGCGACTCTTCTGTGTGTTTTGCGTCGCGACGCTTCTATACATTTTATATGACAGGGACGCTGTAGAGACAAATGTCCGCGCCCCGTCTGCTTCAGTAAGTATTTGAAAAGGTACTGCGAAAGTAGTTGAAAAGGTTTGGTGCATATTTAAACTTGACACGTACTTCGTTCCGCCATCACCGACTTCGTACATAGCGTGCGGGATTGTTGTAACAAGTAATCGATACCTCACCGTCCAATCAAGGATCACACCAGAGTAGACGGCGAGTCTTGTTCCATGCCTGCCTCAAGGAGCTCTCAGGAAACTGACAGGGCTAAGAACAGGGCCAAATGCTTGCTGGGGTTGTGGGACTGTGTAAGTAAGGGTACTGCAGTCCTGGAACGCAAGCGGTAACAAGAAAACTAGGTAATACACCCCGTCATTCTAGCACGTTTTGGCGTACAACATGGCCCTCGGCCTGGGTCTTGTTCAAAATCAAAGTCAAAGCATTTATTTCAAGTAGGCCATAACAGGCACTTTTGAATTGTCAAAAGATTAAAATTAAAACTATAATTTAAAATAATTATGGTGCTGCAGTCCCAGTCAAAAGACATACCTAATAACTGTGAAAGTACCGTAGATGCCCATTCCAAGGAGCAGATCTCTATGCAGAAGAACGGGCAAAAAATTCCATGGACACTCTTTTTCAATCGCCAAAATGATTACAGAAACTTTATTACATCATTCATCTTGAGAGGGTACATTATGTGAGAACGATGTAGCAAGTAAAAAAGTGTCCAAGGAATGATAAAAAAGACAATTCAATAAAATTATCAATAAATTAAAATAATCCATGGCAACTAAAAGATGACCAGTCTCTACTGACAGCGACCGTTCACGAACATGACACATACATCAGCACTATTCAGCTCAACCATTTTGAAGGGAACTATATGATCCGACACACGAGCCACCATCAGCGAGACATTTGAGTGAGCATGACATCCTCTCAACCGCCAGGGTAATTCAAGTCAATAAAGGACGTAGGTACTCAGTGAATAATAGCTCCAAGGTACATAGTACTCACACAATGCTGGTTATGGAACTTTATTGTTATAGGTATGGTAGGTATGTATATCAACAGTGGCTACACTCGCGTGTGGTTCCGAGCAGTAAATTTAAGTGCTACAATGATGGGGCGTTTTGTTTTGTTATAATTTTGGCGACTGAAAAAGAGTGTCCATGGAGTTTCTTGCCCGTTCTTCCCCATAGAGATCTACGCTCTGGAATGGGGCACCTACAGTACTTTCAAGAGTTTTTATGTCTTTTGACTGGGACTGTAGCACCGTAACTATTTTTAAACAATTTTATTTTTGTCTCTTGACAATTCAAAAGTGCCTGTAATTGGCCTACTTGAAATAAATGATTTGATTTTGATTTTTGATTTTGTCAACTAGAGTGTATTATCTACCTAGTTTTAACCTATATACCTAATAAATGACAGCCGAAACCAACGATTAGCACATTACCTTTTAAAGCCACGGAGGAAAATTGGTATCCAAAGAACGGGTACCTATTTAAGGGTAAGCGTGATTTATCCTTGATACCGATGACGTACTACCACCTATTATTGGAGCAGTGTGGGTTATTGTGATTTTCACCTACTTTGTTCAATTGAAACATCAATTTTCTGGTTAAAAATCTGTGTCAATCAAGTCAGCCTTACGTAGGTTGCGCCACATCACACTGTTCTCTGCCTTCCGCATTCAGTCTGTCCCAGACACTTTTTTAAGCTCTCACTCGACTAAAATCCAACGTGTTCATTCAATTGTTCTTTAGGTCTCAGGGGAACCGTGGGAACGGTTACCTGTTTAGGCAATCTCCGACCCCGGCTGCTATAGGTGCCCAGGCAGAAATGATGTAGGTACCCTGAAAAATGGATCATTCCTAGGTTTTTATTTAAGTTTATAAATGACCATAGCAGGACAAAACTTTTAAAATTGTGTTTTGTAAATACTTATTTAATTTACGTGATGACGCAAACGCAGTGTACCTATATCGGATATAAAAGCTCGCCGCTAAATGTAATTTTAGTATTTATCAATCAACTTTCAACGATAAAGTTGTTCAAGATGTGGTCGAAACTAGTTGTTGTGTTGTTGTTGATCTGTTTTGCTGGACTCTCGTGGTCTGCGCCTTATTCTATACAGACTATAAGAGCTGCTTTATACTGTCCTGGGAACATGCCGAGATTTGCTAACGGCCAATGTGCTCCAACCACTGAAGTTCCGTGAGTACAATGTAATACTAGCGTACCAACCCTGCTTTACACGTCACACAAAATCATCAAATGAGCCCTCCCACCCAGGGCAGGGCGGGAGGGACTGTCAGACTCGTACTGACTAAAATCCACGGTGTCCTTCAATAGCCCTTTACGTACTGGGGTCACGGTAATTCGTGAGTCCCGCGACCAAACGTCACATACCTATAGTTTTTGCTTGCTTCTGCTTCTGAAGTCACGAGTCCCTACGCTCGAATTTTGATGCGTTATATATTCGTAAATATGTATCGGTGGAACAAAAGAAAACATACGTTTCCATTATTTTTCAAAACTCTAGCCAACGGACTAATTAAATTTGCAATTTATTGATTTTGTAAATTTGCCTATTAATCTCGGTTTGGTAGTAAACAATTTAATTTTTAAGTATTATTTTATCTATACTGCTCAGGAACTACAGGTTCGAGTTGAACAAAAAAAAAATGTTTGTGTCGGTTAGTCCATTTGTCGAGGAAGGCTATAGGCTATTACATCACGCTACGATCAATAGGAGCCGAGCAGTGGGGGTGAAAACACGGGACAGAGCTAGTATATGCTATGGTTCAACGCGCATATACCCGGAACTACTGGTCTGAACTTCTTCTTCTTCTTTGCGTGTCGATGTTCTCAAATTGCATCCGACCAATACGTAGCTACCCGTACTGGTCTGAATTGAGAAAATATATATTGTATGGCCAATTGACAGGCCTGTTGGTCTAGTGGTTAGTGATCCTGACTGATATGCCGGAGGTCGTGGGTTCGATTCCCACCCAGGACAAATGTTTGTGTGATGAGCACGATCATTTATTCTGTGTCTGGGTGTAATTTATCTATAATATGTATGTATTTAGAAATATATAAGTATCTTTATCAGTTGTCTAGTACCCATAACACAAGCTCTGCTTAGCTTGGGACTAGATGGCGTTGTGTGATAGTTGTGGAATATTTATTTATTTATTTATTAATTCAACGATCGGCTAAGTACTATAATATTTTCATTGTTAGTCGAAGCGTTAGGGAAAATGCTACAATTGTATGTTCTAAATACGCACTATTTGGCACGTATCTGCATCATGTCGTCCACATGCTGTCAAAGATTTTAGAATGCAGATACGTTGAATAAAACGTATACCTAACAAAACTTTGGAAAACCTTTTAAATCTTCTTGCCTGCATACATTTAACTTTTTTGCTGACTGCACAATCAGCAAGAGTGTACCTGTACAGCGATAGTTCTCTACCTTATCGACATAATGTTAAATAACGCATGTAATGCCCATAAAAATTACGGCCTATTTACAATCTTGCCGCTGTAAGCGACGACTCAGCGAGGGGTGGCGAGTGTTAAGACCAAATGTATAAAAATGTTTGACACACGCCACGACGTGCCGACAGTAGCGAATTCGCTTCCAAAGTAACCAATGTCTTACTCGTGCCGCCCGTACCGTTCACCGCGTAGACCATATTTGTGAACGAAAAGTAAGGCCTCATTTACGGAGACGCGGGGCGTCTCGCGTCGCGTGTGGCGTGGCGTCTCGCGGCGCGTCGGTCGTTTTTTCTGTTTACGGTAGGGCGGCGCGTGAAGCGGCACGCATCATCGCACGCGTAAACACAAACTTATAGCAATATACGACCATGTTCAAAGAGAAGCGAGACGGGAAGCGTGGCGGTGCCCGCCGCGGTGCCTGCCGCGGCGCCCGCGGCGAATCCTCTAGCGTGTAGCGAAGCACGCGGCGGGCATCTTCTAAAAAAAAGTCGATCATATAAATAAATAAATAAATAAATAAATATTCCACAACTATCACACAACGCCATCTAGTCCCAAGCTAAGCAGAGCTTGTGTTATGGGTACTAGACAACTGATAAACATACTTATATATTTCTAAATACATACATATTATAGATAAATTACACCCAGACACAGAACAAATGATCGTGCTCATCACACAAACATTTGTCCTGGGTGGGAATCGAACCCACGACCTCCGGCATAGCAGTCAGGGTCACTAACCACTAGATCAACAGGCCATATCATACCCCATATCATACCCCATTGCGACGGTGGCTACGTCTGTGTTGCGAGATTTCTAAATAAGACTGATTCCGCCTCGGACATAACTTCATCGAGAATTGCCGCTGCGTGCGCCGCCGCGATAAAGGCCGCGTTGGACGCGTCGGTACCATCCGCGGGCTCGGCCGCAAAAAAACGCCCTTAATTCAAACAAACGCGTCTAAAATCGCTTCTCCGTAAACGCACTCATACAACGCCATATATTTGAATTCAGTGCGGGCCGCGCCGCTCAACGCAACGCGCGACGCCCCGCGTCTCCGTAAATGAGGCGTTAGGCAGGGCAGCAGTGGTGTAAGGAACGAAAATAATGCCACCATTTTCTTTTTCAGGTCTCTTCTCACGGACCAGTTGTATGACTACTAAGACACCTGACGTCATCCAACAGATGGAACATAAGTTATAGCTAGGATACTTCTTGATACTTTGAATGTCATTAAAAACCTTGTTTGTCATGGAAAAGTTCACTTTGTTTTATTATTCTTAGATTAAACTGTTTTTTTTTAACCTTACCCCACACTAGTTTCTTCCTGAGTCGTGGGTGCGTTTATAAACATAGAAACTCACATACACAAACACCCAGACCAGGAACAACTACTTGCAGATCATACAATTATTTGTTCCGTGGGGGGATCGAACCCGCGACACGCTGCGCAGCAGTCGATCAAAATGAAGGATATTTACATTATTTATGTAAAGGTGCTGATAGACTTGAGCATTCATTTGTTACAGAATATCGAGCATTTGCCGTTTTTAATTTTATAGAACTGAACAACGAACAAAGCCAAGCATATAGCCAAACATCGCTTAGAACATTCTCACAATCTTTCTAGCGAACGCTCCAGTCGACTGACACCAGAAATGTTCCAATGTGTCATTCTACAATAATGATTTATTTGCTGCAATACGACTGGCCGAGTCAGCAAGATTTCAGTACTACAATAATCTTAACATAGTTGAAACAGAAAAATAAAACATAATAATTATGTAATCATTGTTTTATTCAGAAAATATTTAGTTGTAGTTTCGTTAATGTTGTAAAAACTATTATTAAAAAAAGCTTGTAAAATGCTTAAATTCTTATAAATTGAACATTATTATCGCGTATCAAAGTATCAAGAAGCGTTGGCTGGTGTAGTGTCTGTGACGTTGCTGGCTGCAGACAAGCATTCTTCACTTATAATCGTAGTCTATTATAGGATCCCTGAAAAATAAAAAAGTCTGTTGAAGTGAAGTCGATTTTCAACTAGAGAAGAAGTCCTGCGCCATGAAAGAAGTCGAAAGTGAATACGTGATCACGTTGAATTCAAGTTTATTGTAATAAGAGTTAGGTTAGGTTATTTTAATTTAAAAGGATTACAGTTTGTTGTTAACTATTTGTAGATCATACAAATATTTGTTCTACGGTTCAAGATGTCCGATGTCAGAAGTTTCTGGTCAAGACAAACTTCTGGGAGATTTAAGAATGTTGTAAAGTGAAAATTACAAAAATTGATTTTGGAGTACAACAAAGTATATTCTTATTTAGTTTCTGGTTTGATTTTATAATTACTTTTTCTCATTTATGTGATTCTTACAAAGTATTAAAGCATTCATAATTTTAATTTTAAATCCCATACACGATTTGAGACGTTTTAAATGTGATAGACCGATCAGAGCGTCGCGCAATGATTGTTTATAATTATAACAGTCCCGCATGACGAGAACCTCGTGATGGCAGAAAAAGATAAACAATTCAAGTATCTTGATCTGGCTCGCGAGGTTGTTGACATGTGGGACGTGAATACAGCAGTAATTGTGCCGATAGTCGTGTCTGCCAATGGCTAAATTCCCAAGAGTCTCGAACAACATCTGACAAGGCTCTCGCTTGGCAGCTGGATCAAGCGCCTGATTTAGAAGGTAGTAACTTCTGGACACGGCGCATATTGTTAAGAGGTTCCTCTCCCAGTAGCCCTGACCACCAGCAGCCCGGACCCTGTTTCCGATTCTGGTGGACTACTTTCTTTTATAAAAATGTTACGAATAAGTAAAAAAATAATAAAGTGAAATAATACGAGTATTAGTTTGAGAAAGAGAGAGATTTTAAATGTGGATAAAGACTCACGGATTGGAATTTATAGGAATACATAGACCGGACCATCTCTGCATGCCTTTAGGACACAAATCTGTATTAATCTTAAAAGACGACGAGAGGCCCACAAAACTGATCAACAACAACATAAAAACAAGTTTCGACCACATCTTGAATAACTTTTCTAGTTCAAGTTGTTCTGAATACTAAAATTAATATAAATTTGTCTCGCCTTTTATACTCGTAATTATCGTTGGATTGTGTTACTTTAGTCATAATTAAAAATTTTAAATAAAGTCATTACCTATAAATTTCAATTAATTAATTTACTATAGTTTTATCCTGTCACAGAGGTAGGTATGACGGTTTGCAAAAATAGATACTAAGTTGTTAAAAGTTGATAGTGCTACTGTTTATAGCCTATTGGTTTTCCTTAATATTAAGCAATATGTTAAATAAAATAAAAAATTCAGTGTAAACATTTTCTTAAATATTTTTATTTTAGTTTAGTCCGTCAGTTAAATTATCGAAAGATATTCGACCAGTATTTATTCTTCTGTTACCTACGTAAACCAAGATTGACGGAGATACGACGCTTTCACAAAATATTTCATTACTAAGTACAATTTTTACTGAATTCAGATCACGTTCCCCCAACCTCGAGTTTTGATGCGTTGGTAATCTTGGTTAATTGTTAAAGATTTAGATTTTACAAAAATAAAAAAACGTGTCCGTTATTTTCCAGAACTCTAAATAATGGACTAGTTAGATTTGAAATTTAGTGATACTGTCAAATAGCCAATTTTAAAAAACGTACGAGATAAGTTAAAATAATGAATAAATGAAATCGTATAGTAATAAGCAGGGACATTTTTACAATAAAATATACCCAAGCGTTCAGAAGGACCAGGATATAAAAACACAGCACAGACAAATTCCAAATTGGGACTCGAGCCGGAGGGTTCCGTACAAACTAGTAGTTATTAAAGTTGACAATCTGTGCGGCCTTATTTACTCACTTGGTATGAATCGAATTACAAACATAAGTTTGTAATGTTTTTTTTTTCTGTGAGTAGGTATATATATATTTTTTTAAAAAGAAACGTTGCCCCACACTAGGAATTTCTCCTGTATCGTGGGTGCGTTTACAAGCATAGAAACTCACACACACAAAACACCCAGACCCGAAACAATTACTTGCAGATCAATCAAATACATGATCCGTGCGGGAATCGAACCCGCGACACATAGCGCAGGAGTCCAATTGCAATTAGCCATTATCGATATAAATAAATTACACAAAGTAATGCGCCTGGCTGGATTCAAACCCACGACCTACAACTCGTAAGTCGGGGTGGATGCCACTGGGTAACCACTGCTTTCCTGTATTTCATATTAATTTCAGTTTAATACATCCATGCGTACTTAGGCTCTTGGTAGACAGACAGATGGATAATAAATTGATTCTATAAGGTTCCTTTTGAGGTGCGAAACCTTAAGAATAATCTCACATGATAATAGATGACTAAACAAATCGTTTTAAATAATTAACATTTTACTTTTAAAAACTACTAAAAAAGACATTTAGCTTAAAAGGAAATAATAAGGTACTAAAAATACAAATATACATTCTAATACAAGTTTTATTGATTACAGAAACAAAGCACATAATTCTCTAATTTCTAATTAGTTTAAATTAAATGACCTTGAAACAAAAGGGAGTTCCCTTGTCTATTTCTTGCAAAAAATGGCATACGATGTATCAAGAAGTGTTTCGATTCTATAATAATTGTCAATACGTCTGGTTGTCGGGTGTGTGACCTCAGTGCTTCTAGACGTACTAGTTCTATTTCTCCATATCTTCAGAAATCAATGCTTCAAATACTTCAGGCCTGAAAAAGAAATAAATCATGCATTTTTTATATGAAAATAATTTTATACTTGTTGAAAACTTTATACAGGTCCAGCCTGACTACTCTGAGAAGAAACAGCCGAATCAAACTCAGATGTTACTGTCTCTTTTATTTCTGATTATTGCCAAATCCTGCCGGGGTCGCGGTAGTGTACGAATTACCGTGACCCCGGTACGTAAAGGGCTATTGAACGACACCGTGGAAATTAGTCAGTACGAGTCTGACAGTTCCTCCCGCTCTGCCTTGGGTGGGAGGACTCATTTGATGATTTTACCACGATTAAAAAAAGAAAGTAAATAATATACTTACAGTAAACAGCGACCACGGAAGTACTCTAAGCCTTGTGGACAAGAAACACTGATCGCATTCGGTTTGGACAACGTTAATCCCACAAGAGAGATTAACAGCACAATAAGGACTATTTTCGACAACATTTTCATCAACGTAGGTCCTTACTTCCCTTCACAATAACAACTGAACATCACTTAAATTGTTGTTGTATTTATAACGAGGCAAGTTAGAAATATTAATTGTTGAAATAAACAAGATTATCTTGCATGACGCTATATGGTTACATTAAGTTGTTAAAAACAGGAAAATGATTCAATTAAATCTCTGAAATATAATGTGGTGACCAGTCATTGTTCCATATACTGTTGAGAGCCTTCTCACTCATACAGGTTCCTTCCCAATCTTTTGTTGTACGAGTATGTTGTCCAAAAAGTACTGCACTTTAAAGAGTTCTCTTTAAAGCCTTTGTCAAACAGACATGCGAAGCGAATGCGAAGCGTGTCCTTTTTATTTCTAATGCATGGAATTGTTTGAATCCAGTCACATAGAACAGCGAAAGCGATCCGATAGCGTGACAGAACTATCGGACTGACGTCTCGCTTCGGTTCGGTATCGCTTCGGAAACGCTTCGCTTTCGCCTGTCTGTTTGACAAAGGCATAATAGGCATGTTTACAGCATCACTTAGCTGGGAAAATTAGTCCGTTAGTAAGTCTTGAAAAATATAACGCTACAAAATTCGAGAGTCGGCTCGTGACGTCAAAAGCAAGTAACTACTGTACTTGTTTGTGACGTATTCGTAATTTGTTTACGTAACAAAAGAAAAAATACACGTCAAATATTTTTTTGTTAATTTAGCTGATGGAATAATTAGGTTTTTTCAGTCAAATATCCTTTGTGGATGTGTTCAAAGATAACTCACAAACAGCGACATTCAGAACAACTGAGGCCATACAAAATTACATACTTGTTCGGTTTGGGGATCAAACCAGCAACACGCAGATGATATTGCCCGATATCCACCATATACTTGTACCCCTCAGCCCAGGATCTACGATTTTTTCAACCCAGGGCAAAACTTGACGCCCTCCAGACCTTCAAATTACTGTTACTGTCAGGCTATGTCATCCCTCTGCTGGGCATAGGCCTCTCCCCATGACTTCCAACCATTTCGACCTTGGGCTAATGTGAGCCACTGGTTGTTAGATTTGTCAAGGTCATCCTGCCACCTTCTGCGAGGTCTGCCGCGACGCCTTCTGGCTGTGTTGGGGCTCCACATAGTGGTTATTTTGGGCCACAGTTCATAATCACTACATTTTTTTTAAATCATCAAATGAGTCCTCCTACCCAGGGCAGGGCGAGAGGGACTGTCAGACTTGTACTGATTAAAATCCACGGTGTCCTTCAATAGCCCATTACGTACCGGGGTCACGGTAATTCGTTAGTCCCGCGACCGATAATCACTACATAGTATATAACAAAGTCGTTTCCCACTTTCTGTCCCTATGTATGCTTAGATTTTTAAAATTACGCAACGGATGTAGATGCGGTTTTTTTTTTAATAGATAGAGTGATTCAATTTGGTTTATAAGTATAAAGCATGCATAATATAGTAGAAATTGTACCCGTGCGAAGCTGAGGCGGGTCGCTCGTATAAAATAATTGATAAAAATTCGTCAATTTATCGAGAAAAGCTATAAGGCTTTACAAGCTTTTTTTTTTTTTTTTGCGTGGTAAAATCATCAAATGAGTCCTCCCACCCAGGGCAGGGCGGGAGGGACTGTCAGACTTGTACTGACTAAAATCCACGGTGTCCTTCACGAGCCCTTTACGTACCGGGGTTACGGTGATGGGTAAGACCCGCGACCCCGGCAGGCTCTGGCCCTCTACAGGCCCCGTCAGTTTGCTGACACTCCTTGAGGCGCGCGTGGAACACAACGCGCCGTCGACCCGGGCATGGTCCATGGTCGGGCAGCGAGTCGCCCATTACTCGCTGCCCGCATGCCCGCGCCTACGGTGGCCGGAGATCGTCTGGCGACGTCCGTCGCCGTGGGCGTCTACCACTGCGGGTGGGTCGGAGGGAGGACACTGTTCTCTCCCTCACGCGGCACGCCTCCTCCTTCGCGAGCATGACTGCTTCGCAGAAGGAGGCGACCGCTTCCCACTCCGTCTCGCCCCGCAGCATGGCCTCGACCAATGCCGGGCGCGAGAGGTCTCCGTCTATCGCCGTCGTGAGGACACGGCGGTGCTCTGCCCAAGCGGGGCAGTCCTGCACCGTATGCTCCACCGTGTCCTCAGGACGGTCCTCGCAGTGGTGACACCCAGGCGTTTCCTCCCTCCTTATCAGACACAGGAACCTCCCGAAACTTCCGTGTCCGGTGAGGACCTGCGTCATGCGGAAGGTAAGGACGCCGTGACGCCTATCCAGCCACTCCTCAAAGAGGGGTCTTACCGCCGCGATTGCGGCGTGCCCGGACCTCGGTTGCGACAGTCGCTCCCTCCATACTGGCTTTACAAGCTACGACCAATATGGGTCGACGCGCGTCTACAGGTCTGTCAGCATAGTGACGGGGCCCCCTGTAGAGGGCCAAAGCCTGCCGGGGTCGCGGGACTCACGAATTACCGTGACCCCGGTACGTAAAGGGCTATTGAAGGACACCGTGGATTTTAGTCAGTACGAGTCTGACAGTCCCACCCTCTCTCTCTGCTCTGCCCTGGGTGCGAGGACTCATGTGATGATTATACCACGAAAAAAAAAAAGCTACACCAATGTAAGCTGGGCAGCGGAAATGAAAGCACGGGGAAAATCTAGGAATTTAACAAAAAAAAGAATGGGAACTTTAAAAAAGTTTATTGCTTATTCTACAGTGCCACATATACTGCTACCAGTAGTAACGCCAGATTGATGACCAGGCTGGTAGCACCAGAGCTAGGATCTTCTGCTGGAGGTCGCTCCACCGGTCCCACGATGTACTCGTGCATGTGATCCAGGACTGCTTTCTTCACAGCTGCCAACTCTTCAGTGTCGCTGTTGGCTGATGATCTGGAAGTTGATGTTTTTGTCAGTAGTGACGTGAAATGACAGTACACTAGCGAGCAAAAGTATGGAAACACCTGCTTAGAAATGATTCGGGATAGCTCCATATAAAATGGCGTGATTGGATATCAAGTTTTTATTTTTTGGTGTTTTAAAAATCGTTGACCCACACTAGGAATTTCTCCCGTGTCTTGGGTGCGTTTACAAACATAGAAACTCACATATACAAACACCCAAACCCGGAACAACTACTTGTAGCTCGTACAAATATTTGATCAAACCGTGCAGCAGTCGATCTTTCTGCAACTGCACCTGCTTTCTTTGAAAAAGAGGTTTATGCCCGGTTTATGGCAATGGGCTCGCAACCTGTGGCGATATCATCAAATGAGTCCTCCCACCCAGGGCAGGAAGGGAGGGACTGTCAGACTTGTACCGATTTAAATCCCCAGTGTCCCTCAATAGCCCTTTACGTTCCAGGGCCACGGTTACCTGATAAGACAGCCCCGCGACCCCAAACAGTCTCGCGACCCCAGACAGTCCCGTGACCCCGGACAGCCCCGCGACCCCATAGACAGTCCCGCGACCCCGGACAGCCCCGCGACCCCGTAGACAGTCCCGCGACCTCTTGGTCCGCTCCTAACATCATGGATAACAGGCGTATGTGAATAATACTTACGTAATAGCCCTACAGTGTGACACACCGGGCACGACATACACAGGAGCGTTGTGATGCGCATGAGTCGCGTTGGGCCCCATCGGGGACCAGGGGTCGTGGCCCCCGGCTACTGACACCACGTGGTCAGGCAGGTGCGTCAGGCCCCCGAAGAATATGTTCGTTCGCGCAATGCCGGAGCGCAGTCTTGTTACGTTGAAACTGTGAAAAATGTGAAAAAAAAATTGAAGCTGGTAAACCTTACTTACTTATTTATTTTAACCGACTTCAATAAAAGGAGCAGGTTCTCAAATCGGTTGTTTTAATTTTTTTTTACGAATTTAATGGGCACAGGCGTGATATTATGTTGTGT
This sequence comes from Agrotis puta, assembly GCA_943136025.2. Taxonomy (NCBI): domain Eukaryota; kingdom Metazoa; phylum Arthropoda; class Insecta; order Lepidoptera; family Noctuidae; genus Agrotis; species Agrotis puta. The sequence continues at coordinate 11,604,491 of OW964192.2, forward strand.
TACGGGACAGAAACTAAAGAAAGAAAAAAACGTTTATTTTTAAGCCCGGAGAAGACAACATAAAAAAAAAATATATAAAAGAATAATACTCAATAATAATCTGAGGTATTCCCGTTTGAGCAACTATTTTTATGGCACCTGTGTTTAGAGCAACTATTAATTAATTAATTTATTCTTAGGCTGTTAATTTTAATACAAAAATTTAATTGTGATTCAAAATTTTAATTATTCATTACTTCAAAAAAGATGTAATGCTAACACAATGGGCTACGATGCCTAACAATATTTTATTTACATTTTATTTTTATTGTTTTCACATTTCAGCACCTTTCAATATTTTAAAAAGAATCTATTCGTCAGATGTCATCTGTACAGAATCAGTTATTTACGAATATTGTCTGTACAAAATCAATTGAATTTTTTAGAGGGGAAGATACTATCATTACATAGTATAAAACAAAGTCGCTTCCCGCTGTCTGTCTGTCCCAATATATACTTAGATCTTTAAACTACGCAACGGATTTTGATGCGGTTTTTTTCATAGGTAGAGTGATTCAAGAGGAAGGTTTATATGTATAAATATGCATAATATAGTAGAGATTACACTCGTGCGGAGCCGGGACGGGTCGCTAGTTTATTATAAAAGCTATACAAATTATAGTCAAGCTACTTATGTTGTTGACGACCACGAAACTACTTGAAATGTGTCATCAGAAACTTAAGTCGACAATTGAACAATATTAATTTTATAAAAGATAACTAATATACGCATTTATTGCAAGTCCTGGCCTTATTATAATGGAACAATACACCATGAGTCATTTGTAATTATTACAATAAATGATATTTTAATTTATTACGCATTTAATGATGTAAATGTTATTGTTTGATGAAATTAAAACGAGGATGACACCTATTATTACCAATCTGTGTTACCACAGAGTTGAAGTTAGGTTAATAACTTATTGGTTTATTGTTAGGATAACATGTAACATCTTTAATCTGGCTTGGTCCTCCTTAAGATGACTGTCTCATCGGGTAACGTAAAGGGCTATCGAAGAATTGACAGTCCCTCTTGTCCCGACTTTTTTTTACGTGGTAAAATGACCAAATGAGTCCTCCCACCTAAGGGAGGACGGGAGGGACTGTCAGACTTGTACCTGCACTCTAAGGAAACTGTCTGAGGCCACCACCAACGCCGTGAATGTGGCAGAGTTCTGGTCGAAACATATAATTTAAAGGAATCATCGACACGACGAAGAAGAAGAAGAAGAAGGGCTAAACTGTGGGCTAAATGGTATATTTTCTTTCGGAAATTGGCCCTTTACTTTTCTTTAAGAAGCCGGTTTAGTTTTTTTTTCCAAAAGAGTATTTTAATTTACCCTTTTTAGTAGGTATAGGCGTGTTTTTTTTACGTGGTATAATGATCAAATGAGTCCTCCCACCCAGGGCAGAGCGGGAGGGACTGACAGACTTGTACTGATTAAAATCCACGGTGTCCTTCCTAACGTTCCGGGGTCACAGTTACTCGTTAGTGCCCCGACGCCGGCAGGCTTTGGCCATCTAAGGGGGCCCGTCATACCTCGGTTGAAGGACTCATTTGATGATTACATACTATTATAGATTTTACAACTCACTGCTGCACAAAGATAATATTTTTGCTACGGAAGTAGCTGTACTTGCTACGCAGCCGTTACGATTGCTACGCGTGTGCTACGAATGTGGTACGCATGTGCTACGCATGTGCTACGCATGTGCTACGCATGTGCTACGCATGTGCTACGCATGTGCTACGCATGTGCTACGCATGTGCTACGCATGTGCTACGCATGTGCTACGCATGTGCTACGCATGTGCTACGCATGTGCTACGCATGTGCTACGCATGTGCTACGCATGTGCTACGCATGTGCTACGCATGTGCTACGCATGTGCTACGCATGTGGTACGATTGTTACGCGCAAGGTCTACGCTTGCTACGCTCAGACATATTTAATTTAATTGTTCCCTAGTTCATTAAAAAAATATTAAGAAAAGATCGATGTAACAAAATTCGAGACTGAGACAGACCACTTAAAGTTATGACGTATTACGAATTTTAAAAGCTTCGTATCAAAACATAAAAAAAGGTTCAAATATTTTTTACGGAGTAATTAGATTTTTTCAATCAAATATGAGACAATAGGTTTTATACAGACATGAACCTTGCTAGGACTTCAGGGTTTAAGGTCAGAGGCTATGCTGACTCCAGGCAGATCATTACAACCAAGGATTAATCTAGAATGTAGGTACTTACTATGGAGAGAAGAAGTCCACGCACATCTGGTGGAAGTATTCTAAAGGCACGGTGTTCAGGAATGGCTGCCGGGTGCTGTTCGTGGTCTGCCACCAGCCGAACTCCACGCAGGTCTGATACGTCCACAGACGCACTGGAAACAAACATGATTGTATACACACGTCATCATCTGCCGTATCTTAACTATGTTGAGGTCGGCTTAAACTGAATTCAGTTTATCTGACCTCCACAACCCAGTAACTGGGTAATACGATACCTCTTGGTAAGACAGTTTAAAGTTACCGTTTACACAGATACAGATGGAAGAATTTTTTAATCATGGAGTCTGCATTTGTGCCAGCTTGATGGTCATAGTCTCACTCCCTATTAAATGGGACTAAACCATTACTGGTGAAATGTGTAATCAGGTACATCCCTGTACAGCTTTTCATTGTTAAGAGTCGTGATCTTATGATGTCTTGCATGATAATTTAAGTTCTCTGCAGGATTAGAGCACATTTAAATAATGGGAAGATCTTCCATTTTTCATAGAAATATCGAGAAACTTTTTATCCTTTTCATCATCACCCTATAATGTACTAATTGCTGGTACACATTCCTCATCTCTATGAGAGAGAGTGACCGTTATCCACCACGCGTGCTCAGTGCGGTTGGTGGTCCATGTCTTTGAATTTTTGGTTCTACGACATGCCGGTTTCCTCACGATGTTTCTTTTCATCGTTTTGAGAGCAGTGTGATTGCAGATGAAATTAATTTGCACCTGATTGTGTTCGAACTCACGATGTACAACTCGTAAGTCGAGGTCGATACCACCGGGCCACCACTGGTATTGGCCTGTTTCTCATGCACCATCAAATGGTCAGTTGTGGCTGACGTGCTGAGAAGCACGTGTTCGATTCTCGCCCGAAATTATATATGTCTGTGTAATATTATTCCGGGTATTCTGTTTATTTCTGTTTAGGGAAAAAGGTAACTGTTTGAAATAAAGTTTTGCAATGATTTGGTCGAACATGTCGTTTTAACTAGAATTTTAAACGTCCTTTGTTATTTTGAGTATGTATTTACTGAAAATTATTGTTGTCGCTGTCGTAGTTAATGTTAAATCAATGTTTGTGGTAAATTAGTAATAATTTTTACGAAACGTTAATTACAATATTACTTAAATATTCTAAAAATACAAAATTAAAATAAAACTAAGCTAAACTATAATCGAGCATCGAACAATTCATCCTCAACGCTGTCAGCTGGTAATGTGCCCAAGAGACTGGCGGCGTTAGTAATTAATAATTAGTTTACTGATTTTTTTATACTTTAAAAAACATCTTCAATTTGTCATGTCCTTGGTCTTTAAATTATATTGAGGTCAGCTTCTAGTCTAACCGAGTTCGCGTATAGAAGCAGGTTTTCAGTACCGAAATTTCAGTACCTAGTTTTTAGTACCGAGTTTTTAGTCAGGGCAGATACTGATCGGTGCAGCTAAAACTTGTATGAAGAAACTGCCCAACCTGCCATCTCTTTCTGTGTCTATTATATGCAGCGCATAAGATAAAATAACTTTAATTTGCCTGCCCAGGTCGGTACTTGTCGGTACCGACCTGTACCGATTAGTGTGTACTGACAGCCTACTTCTTCAAGAAACGTCGAGGGCGGTCGTCGGCGGGAGGGACTGTCAGACTCGTACTGACTAAAATCCACGGTGTCCTTCACTAGCCCTTTACGTACCGGGGTCACGGTAATACGTAAGTCCCGCGACCCCGGCAGGCTTTGGCCCTCTACAGGCCACTATGCTGACACTCCTTGAGGCGCGCGTGGAACACAACGCGCCGTCGACCCGGGCCGGGTGAACGTAATTTACAAGGCACGGAGGAATCTCACCATAGTAAGGATGATCACGCATTCATAGATTGATACAGCCCAGCGCGGCTTAACCTTGAAGATCCACCTCTGTGTAGCAGTTTTTTTGTCGTGGTTATGTTTACAAACATAGAAACACACATACACAAACACCCAGACCCGGTACAACTGTAGGTCAGTCAAATATTTGTTCTGTGCGGGGATCGACCTCGCGACACGTTGCACAGCAGTCGATGTCTCAGCCACTGTGCCAACCGGTCCGGCTGCTATTATTAAGCTACGAGAACCTTTATTATGTGATAATAAACTCGTGGCTAAATAAATACAGCCGCAGAGGCCGATCTTCTGGGTTAAGCCGCGCTTGCCGAGGTTGGTCTGTGGATGGGTGACCATCTGTCATAGCGAGTTTCCTCCGTGCCTCGGAAAGCACGTAAAGCCGTTGGTCCCGGCTGTCATTTGTAGATCTTTGACAGTCGTTACTGATAGAAGCTCTTAAGTCTGACAACCATTCTTACCATGGGGTATCGTATTACCCAGTTACTGGGTTGTGGAGGTCCGACAGGCAGTCGCTCCATATAAAATACTGATATACAGCTGCATCCGGTTTCACTGGAAGCCGACCCCAATATAGTTGGGAAAAGGCTAGGCAGATGATGATGAGAACCATTATCTATATATATAAAAGGAGAACTGACTGACTGACATATCAACGTACAGCCGAAACTACTGGGGCTAGGAATGTGAAATTTTGCACACGGCTTCCTATTATAATGTAGGGGAGCACTAAGAAGGGGTTTTTGGAAATTTAACCTTTAAGGGAGTGAAAAGGGGGAATTAGGAAAGTACGTAACCCACGCGGACGAAGTCGCGGGAAAAGTGCTAGTTATGTGATAAAACATTAGTTAATTTTCAATTCATTCTTTACAAAAGAAACGATTTAAAAACATCTACAGAAGTACGCTAAAACATTACTCCCCTAAGGTATTGTAGTTAGTATAAGTTTAAATGTTACCCGTTCGTTCAATGCCCAGGTGAGGAGGAAGTTTCAACAGTTAAGGAACATTGCTACTTGAAAACTAGCTGAGATCACATTTTAAAAGGAGAAATATTGTAAAGATTACTTTTAGCCATGTCAAAACAAATATTTTATATTTTTTTAGTAAAATTCATAGCAGATAAATTGTAGCATGGTATAAATTAAAAGTCTAATGAGCAATTTTTTAAGCGAAAACCCGATTACACTCAACCCCACCTGAGAAATATCTATATATTAAAGAGGAATATAATTTAAGAACTTTATACCAACAAAAAAAAAACACATTTTTGTTCGGAACTGAAAATGTGATATTTTTAAAGGTGGTCTTTGATTAATTTATTCCAATTTAATGTTTGGCGCAGTGGCTGAGCGACCGACTGCGCAGCGTGTCGCGGGTTCGATCCCCGCACGGAACAAATATTTGTGTGATCTGCGAGTAGTTGTTTCGGGTCTGGGTGTTTGTGTGTGTGAATTTCTATGCTTGTAAACGCACCCACGATACAGGATTTTTTTTTAATCATTTATTTATTCATTCCCAGAATTTTTACCGAAATAAAAACTTGAAACATGTGTTGAAATGAGACACAGTTTCACAAGTTCTAATAGAATTGTATATACACACATCAAAAGTGTCTAGGGATCAACATATATTTTTGCAATAACTTTTCTCCTGATTGATATTAATTAAAATTTTTAAGGATTCATCAAATAAAGTGTTTTCGTTTGTCACAGTAACGATAAACCAAGTCACCTTTGCATTAATAAAGAAATTTGCCATTTTCCTAATAAAGGGATTTTTGACATTTGAACCACTAACACAAAAGTTCGAAAAAAAGACTGAAATAACAGTTTTCTTTAAAATTTTATTGGGTAACTTAAACAATTAATAATCCGTGTTTCTACCGCGAACACTAACAACACAAGAACATCGGTTTGGCATACTCAAAATGAGTTCATCCAAATCACGCTGTGGAATGGCCGCCCATGTTCGTTGCAACAACAAAAAAAGGTCTTCTTGCGACTGGATACCCTCCATATTCGGCAGAGCTCTTCTCTGTAGCATATCCCATGCATGCTCAATCGGATTCAAGTCTGGCGACTGAGCAGGCCAGGGCAGGACATTGATGTTAGCTGCGGCGAGAGTCTGTCTTACAACTCTTGCGGTGTGCGGTCGTGCATTATCATGCATTAACTGAAATAAGGGACCGATTTGCACTTGTAGAGGAACGATGACGTCTGATACAATCGTCTCAGCATAAATTTGAGCGTTGAGGTTGCCTCTGATCCAAATCAACTCAGTTCTTCCGCCGATCCAAATACCCGCCCATACCCGCCCATACCATGATGGTTCCACCACTATAAGGATGGACTTCCTGGCAGGATTTTAATCGCTGTTGGCGTCCAGGGCTTCTCCAGTGTCGTATACGTCTTGTATCCGGTCTCATACCAAAACGAGACTCATCAGAAAAGCACACGAAACGCCATTGTTCTTCTGCCCAATTTCTGTGTTCAAGAGCCCATTGATATCGAATCCTACGATTGTGCATTGCTATAGGTGGTACCCGTAGCGGTCTTCGGGAATGAAGGTTCACTTCATGCAAGCGGTTTCTGACTGTTTGGTCGCTAATTAAGTTCCCTGAAGAGTGATGAAGCCTCACGGCTAACATCATGGCGGTTATTGTTGGAGCTCTTCGAGTTAAGATTTGAATGTATCGGTCTTGTCTCCGTGTGGTGCAGCGATACCGTCCTCCATGGCGCTCAGCCACGGTACCAGTGCTTCGGTAACGTGTCCAAAGTCGACTGATAATACTCTGACTTGTATTCAGAGCTAAAGCCACAGTACGTTGCCGGGAACCAGCTTCTATCATTCCCACGGCTCTGAGCATTTCTTCCCTGCTTAAATGACGTCGCCGCTCCATAATAACGTTGGTTTTAATCAGTAGTAGGGAAACAGTAGCACTAATAATGTCTTCAATGCGTTGTATGTTTTTATAGGGAAAATATTGACAGCTGATTTTCATCTTTTACTCGAATTTGATTCACAGTTCCTGATTCAAATTATGAAATGCACCAAAAAGGATCCATATAAATTTACAAAATCATAAATTTATTACAAAGCCACATCTCAATCTCAAGAAATCCGCATAAAAATGCTTGATCCCTAGACACTTTTGATGTGTGTAGGTATTTCTAATTCTTTACTTTTTATCAAGAATTTAAATGATTTATTGTTTTAATATTACCTTTAAGAATATGTTGAATTAGTTCAAGATTTGCTGAAATTAATCGTACTCCTTTTGATTTAATTATTAATTAAAATAAAAAGTGGCCCACCGCTATCGGGGCAATCATTTGTTTATCTTAAAAAAAAAAACCGGCCAAGTGCGAGTCGGACTCGCCTTTAAAGGGTTCCGTAGCAGCAAGTAACATTATATAAAAGTTGGTTGTAACTTTGAAAGATAAATTGCGGTTTACGATTTATGACGTATTAAAAAAAAAATGTAAGTTGGTACGCACAATATTGAGTGATTTACCATGTTATTTTAATATCATGGACTTCTTATAGGTTTTCCTATAATCTATAAGGAGAAAACTAATTTCTGTATTTTTTTCAAAATTTTAGGTTCAGTAGTTTCGGAGATAAGGGGGGGGGAATGGTCAATTTTCGTCTATTTTCTTGAATAACTTGGAAACTATTTATTTTAAAATTACAAAAAAATACATTTAAGATCTTGTCAACAAGACCTTTCATTTGATATGCCACACGATGCAGTTTTCAGATTTTTTTTTTAATTTTCCCCTTCCCCCCCAAAAATGACCCCCCATATACAGATTTCATCTGCTCACGTCACACCTCTGTGTTTGGGTCACAGGAATTGATATGTGTACCAAATTTCAACTTAATCGGCCTTATTACAAAAAATAAATATACCTTGGTTTAAACCTGGTCTATCAAGTCCAGGCTTATCTGCAGAGTCACGGTTTAAATTTGTCCGTATTACAAAACTAAGATAAAACGTCGACTTAAGTACCGCCATTTGAACGATTGTCTAAACAATTAAATCCACAATGAGTAAGAACAATTAAATCTACCTTATTTCAATCCATTTTGGGTGTAAATAGCACAAAAACAACAACACAATGAAAAAGATGCTATGAGAAACTTTGACACACCTTTGACAGCTACTTCTGTTAGACCATGGTTTATCACAAAACCACGATTTGTAATAACGTTTGTATAAACCGTAGTTTTACAAGATTTAAACCTGGGTTTTTAGTTAAACCCCTTTTTGTAATAAGGCGGTATCGGTCTAATAGATTCGGAGATAATTGACTGTAAGCGACGGACGGACAGACACACGAGTGATCCTATAAGGGTTCCGTTTTTGTATTCAGACGTACGGAACCCTAAAAAAAACCATCGTGGGTTTAACAGTGGTATGGATATTCAACGATATTCGACGATGTTGCAACGATTTCTATAATACTAGTATTTCCGTGTAGTTCTGAGTTGGCAAGTAATGCAGGCGGCGACAGGGCGCAGACATCTGCAAATCAAACGCCGAGAGAGTTGGGGAGATGACAACATGCCAACGACTGGCGTGCGACACACGGACGGAGAGTGTAGCGAACAGCTGTACTTGATTTTAAATCAGTGTTAGTTTAGCAGCTCTTTTTTTTTTGGTTGTAAAATACTCCCATACTAGATGGAGCGGAATGGACTGTCAGACTCATATTGACCAAAATCTTCAATTACTTTTGACGTTCCAGGACCACGGCTCCTGTTTAGACATCCCCGTGTTTGTCAGGGACTTTTGATAAGATGAAGTGATGACAACTTTTGTTCACTATCGGAATCTACAAGATGTTGCCCCAGGGCAAGCTATTGTTTATGTGTGTTCACTGACGACACAGGCGAAATTCCAAGACGGGGCAATGTCATACGTAAAACAAAAAATCTTCAAAAAGCTGTCCATTCTCCTCAGCAGTGTAGTACTCCAGACTGGCGCATAATCTGTGTGCTCGACAATTAGCATCGCATCTACAATGCAGATGGCGCTGCTTACAACAATAACCTATTCATGGAGAGGAGGATACGAAAATGGCGACTATCTGCCATGTTTCAGGTGTTGTAGGTAAATAAAACTGGGCTTACAATGTGGTTAGGTAACCTGGTAGCAGTTTTAGGAAGTAATGTTAAATTGGCTATTTGACTGAAAAATTATAATTAGTCCGTCACTTAGATTAACAAAAAATATTCGACCCGTATTTTTTATTTTGTTTCGTAAACCAAAATTGACCGAGATACGATGCTTTCAAAATAGACAATACGTCACAATTTAGTACAATTTCTATTGAATTCTGACGTCACGAGCCCCCACTCTCGAGTTTTGATGCGTTGTATTTTGGTGAATATTCATTGATTTTACAACAGAAAAAATACGTGTTTACTCTAAATGACGGACTAATTATATTTGTAATTTATAGCTACTTTCAAATAGCCAATTCTTAACATAACACGATTTTTAACTACTTAATTATTTTTTTTTCCACACGATTTTATTTTTTCGCTACAATGTTCCCACTGCTGGGACACAGGCCTCCTCTCTGTGAGAGGGCGTGGGACATAATTTACATCTTCGTATTTTTGATTCTGGGACGTACCGGTTTTTATTCACCGTTTTGAGAGCAGTGGTGATGAAATAACTGAACCGATTTAATGTAACTTCGTACGCTTAAACGGCATTTGTTCTACACTTTGTACTACAGCTAAGTTACACTTTAAAACTTCCCACAGAAATAGAAATTGCTATTAATGTGAAACAAAAAACATTTTAAGATTATCTTTGATACCTGTTTAGACTTATGTACCTAATAAATATATGGCGAGCGCATTACCATCAAATGGGCCAGACTCCGTGGATGTATAAGGGAAATCCATGAATAGGTCGCGGGTTCGATCGCCGCACGGAACAAATATTTTTATGATCTGCTAGTCGTTGTTCCAGGTCTGGGTGTTTGTGTGTGTTTCTATGTTTGTAAACGCACCCACGACTCAGGAGAAATTAGTCCTAGTGTGGGGCAACGTTTATTGCAAACAGAAAGAATATGGCAAACATTTTGATGTCACTCCAACTTGGGTTTCAAATTTGGGCCTCATGCTTAGCAGTCGCGTTTACAACCACTGGACCAACGCGACAGGTTCTATCCTAACTGTGCTTATTGGATACCTATTTATTGGTAGGTGTGTTTTCGTGGCACAGTCTGCGAGCGAAGTCACAGCCCATAACTAGTCTAAATTAAACTTTAATAGCTACCGGCAGACGGAACAAATCTACTTATTATGTAAATCTGAGGATTGCTCTCAGAAGATGTGGCCGTTCTCACTAACACTAGATAACTCTTAAAGCAATGCCTAAAAGATAAACGTTCTATTGGATTTTGAACCTTCGGCTTAACACAGAGAGTTGATATTCCAACAGTGTATGAATCTTCTTTAAAGTGTCTTTTGTTGTTAGTGAAAAGGTACACCGGACAAGGATAATTGCCGTTTCCTTCCAAGATCTGATTCATTTTGTGCAAAATAAGTGAATTTTACTTATTCTGCACAAAATGGCCGGTCCCTGCTGTTTCGTTTAATTTAAAATGGCTGCCTGACAGTTACAGATAAGAGGACGGTTTAAATAAAGACGGTAATTCTAGTGTAGTGGTTGAGGTATTGGCTGTTGCGCTGCGTGTCATGGGTTTGATTCCCGTACGCTTTTTTTACTAGGAGGGAGACTGACAGTTTATTGACAGTTTATCAAGAGCTTCTTGATAAGAGTGGTCGGCAAATACAGAACACAGTACCGAGTAGGTTTAGTTACCAAAACCTGCGTATTAAATCCAGCTATACACGTATAAAACTGACGGCTTTTGCTAAACTTGGCCAATTTGGCGCAACCACGAGACACATTTTATTTTTTTCTTTGAGATGGAAACAGATGGTCGTAATAAAGTTACAACACGATTTGTTAATATATCATCATCATCAGCCTATGATGTTCCACTGCTTGGGCGACTCGCTGTCCGACCATGGACCATGCCCGGGTCGACGGCGCGTTGTGTTCTACGCGCGCCTCAAAGACTGTTAGCGTAGTGACAGGGCTCCCCATTAGAGAACCAAAGCCTGCCGGAGTCGCGGGACTCACGAATTATTGACCCCGGAACGTAAAAGGCTATTGAAGGACACCGTGGTTTTTAGTCAGTACAAGTCTGACAGTCCCTCCCGTTCTGCCCTTAATACCCTAAGAAATTTAACATGCAGCAAAATAACTATGCAGCAGTATAGGACGTGATCAAGAAGAAAGAGGACTTACTGGTGGATTCGTAGGCATCGAAGCTGGTGTTCCTGTGGTTGTCCACCACCTGGGTGTAGCGGGTCTCGATGCAGCCTGGCGACCAGGGGGACGTCGTGATGAAGTTAGCAAGGCGCTGGACGTGATTCGCTAGAAAATCCATCAATCAATTTTTCAAGCCCCTTTTGAATTGTCAAAAGACATTAAAATAAAACTAGTTAAGAAAATATATGGTGCTACGGTCCCAGTCACAAGACATAATAACCGTGAAAGCATTGTAGGTGCACATTCCAAACCGTAGATCACTATGGAGAAGAATGGACAAGAAACTCTATGGACATTATTTTTCAATAGCCAAAATGATTACAGAATCATTATTATGGATAATATTAAATCAGAGAAGACTTAGTTTAATTTGATAGCGCGGTTGGCGCAGTTACCGAGTGATTGACTTCTGCGCTGATTGTAGCGAGTTTGAAAAATCGATTAGCTTTTAAAAATATATTGAATCTACTTAAGCTTCTAATAAGCTTACGTCGATGCTTTGAAAGATGATCGTCACCTGTCCTGTCATTATGACGTCTTAAAACCAGGCTTGTTCCAGTGAGTGAACGAGGTGGCGCTAGGCGTCTTGTTTAGCTTTGTCTCTTTCACTCAGTGGAACAAGCCTGGTTTTAAGACGTCATAGTATGGCCGCACGTCCCAGGAACAGGCAGATATATTTACAGAAACATGGTGATGTCAACGCTTGAGTCGCGGATTATAAAGTTTGGTGTAAGTGCGTGTCTTAAATTGTGAGCAGTTAGCGGTAGTAGAGTAATTGCACTGTGGGAATGAGGTGGCGCTAGACTTGTATAGCTCTGTCTCTTTCCCACAGTGGAATTACCCTCACTTTAAAACGTCATGGTAGGCCACCAGGACTTGAACTCGCGACATTCTGAATCAGTATTCCATACGTTCTAGCAACTGGGCCATTGCAGTAACTCACCAACACTGGTATCATTGAGGAGCACACAGGCATCGGGGATGTGTCCAGGCAGGGCGAACTGCACCAGGGCTGCGAATGACTCCGTGATGCCGTACCAGAAGAAGGTCACCACGTCCAGGGGAACGTGGGCTTGGATCAGTGTGCAGGTACTGAGAAATTGAAACCTTCTTAAGAATTTGTGGGTGGAGCAGTCGAAGTGTAATAATGGCATCAGACTGGTATTTTTTTTGATGTAGTAAATTCATGGAATGAGTCCTAGTCCTGGGTGGAGTAGAAGGACTAGGACTAGGAAGGACTGACAGACTAGACGAATAAATTTCACGGTGTTTCTTCACCTTTATCTACCAAGTTCACGGTTAGCTGCTTGGGAATGGTTTATGATCGGACGGTGAGTCACCCATTACTTGTCCGCGCCTACAGTGGCCGGAAATCACCTCGTGACATTCGTTACCGTCATCTTCTGTAGCGGCTAGGACGTAAAGTGTTCTCACGCGTTCCGCCTCCGCCTTCGCTAGCATAGATACTTCGCGGAAGGAGGTGACTGCTTCTCATTCCGTCTCGCCCCGAAGCATGGTCTCAACCAATGCCGGGCGCGTACTATTCTTGCAATTGATTGGCAATTTAGCCCGGCAGTCAAGACTGCCCTAGGGGTCTGTAGGGTAAATCCGTACGTGTATGGTCAGAATGAAAAAGCCTATAGAATCAGGCAGTGTTACTTACTGGAACATCTCAGTGACCTGCTGGGGTCCCGCCGGGTTGTTGTGCAGCAGGTCCCACAGCTCCCTCATTGCCACCTCGATGTTAGACACGCAGGTCTCCCCGCCTTGCTCGCGGATGGCTTCTGTTATCACCTCGAGGTATTCTGGAAATGGTAATTATTATGTGAGTTCATGTCTGCCGCAGAACTGACAAAAGATGGAGTAGGAAGGTTCTCGAATGGAGATGGCGCTCCCTGGGAGAAAGTGTGTCCAGCAGTGGATTGCAATAGGCTGAAATGATGAAGATGATGTGAGTTACTTTACTGGATTACCAGCTTTTGCATGAAGGTTCCTCCATCCCTACACTTCATATTGAATGCGAAAAGAAGTAGTCTATAACTGTTTCCAGCATCACAAGTATCTCTATCGGGTACAAAATCCTCTGACATCCAAATCGGTACAGCTGTGCATTCGCACACATGCAAATTTTCTAAGACTTGTGACCTGCATGACAGTATGACTCTCAATGTGCGTTGATGTCTACTGATGATGGCCATTTATCGACACTTTCAGCGCAAACTTAACGGTATACTGGATGTTGCTTCGCTGAGTTTGAGAGACTATCTAAGTAGGATATCGTAGTTCTGGGACGCAAGAGTACGGAAACGATGGACTAGACAGCTTTGTCTACTTCATGGTATAGACATCAACTTATCCCAACCTGTAAATTTTTCCCAATCAAACAGGAAACTTCTGTTATTGTGTTAAAGTTGAAAATCCATTAACGAAAGACAGACTGAGGTAGTACGATTCGGCCCGTTCACGACTTTGATCTAAGCGGTTAGCGGTGCGACAGCACTTTATAAGTACGCGAATTCCCTGCTAGTGGCACCTCGTGACGTGTTCCAAACATTTCTATACATTTGATCTAACTGCTCGCCGTCACCGTCACCGCTCATAGGTCGTAAAACGGGCGGATCTGTACCCTCATAAAAACAAATGAATACAATCAAACAAAGAACCCAAAACCCATAGACAGCAAATAAATAGTCCGTCGAATAAAGTGCAGATAAACTGAACCCCGAGGGATGAAGTGGATCGAGTAAATTACTGGCTAATCGGGTAACGACTACACTCGATTAGGGAAACTACTCCCTCAGGTGTTTGGTTTGCGTTTAGAAGGCACCGGGTTTTTTCCCTTACGTTTTATAAAAGAGAAATGTTTAATCCCTAGTTGGATTGAGGATTATCTGGTGATTTTAGAGTTTTTAACGTAGTACCCTTTTTTTTTAACGTGGTAAAATCATCAAATGCGTCCTCCCATCCAGGGCAGGGCGGGAGGGACTGTCAGACTTGACTGACTAAAATCCACGGTGTCCGGTCAATAGCCATGTACGTACCGGGGTCACGGTAATTAGACGTAGTACCCTTAAATTATAAAACGTGCAGATTCCGTGTTCAAAACAAAACGTTACGTTTTTCATTAGCCATTTTCTATTAATGTTTGAGTGAGCGCCACGCACACATTAAAATGTTTTCCTAGGTGTGTGACGTGGGGTGCTAAGACAGGAAACCTCCACGTGCGCCCGTGGACTGGAGTTCCCCTTCGGATACGTCCGGGGGGAAGACCAGTTTTTCGGGCCGGTGCACCCTGGCATGCGGGCAAAAACTCTTTTCGGCACTGTGTGCCTAAGGGGTCTCTTTGCCCGTATGCGAATAGCCTGTCGGGTGGATGCTCCAACGCGTGTCCCTCTGAACAGCAGAGGGCACAGCGGCGGAGCGGGCTTGCGGACGGTGAGTAATGGGTAAGCTCGCCGTCCGACCAAGGACCAAGCCCGGGTCGGTGGCGCGTCGTGTTTCACGCATCACCGACGGGGGCCAAATGCCTGCTGGGGTCACGGATTTTTCTTAATCCAGGATACCGCGGCCCCGGAACGTAGAGGGCATCCGAAGAAACACGGGTGGATTTTAGTCAGTAAGAGTCTGACAGTCCCTTCCGCCCCGCCCAGGGCGGGAGGACTCATTTGATGATTTTGCAACCCTAAAAAAAAATAAAGGCGTGTGACGTAGTTGGAAACATCTCCAACTACGTCACACGCCTTTTTTTTTCACTTGTTTTACGTAGGGATCAAATAAGGGTTTGGTCCAAGTTCGACCCCCACGATATTTACACCTGTCCATGTTGAGCCCCTTAATGTTGTCCACGTTCAGCCCCTAAGGAGGGGATAACTTTTCTTCCTTTTTTGCTTCAATTGTCAGCGGCCTACTAGGAATCTGGACGTTCTACAACCTTACCCTACCTTATTTTGATGGTATAATTCAGGTAGACTTGATGCGTATCTAAGTATTGATGTAGTGCAGGTGAAACTTTAGACAGGTTGGATGTACTTTTATAAAATGTTATATACCAACACAAATAAATAGCTTTTAGTTGTTTCTTGGCAGCTTAAATCATGAAAGAGCTGGAGTAAAGAGTGACACCAATATCATGGATTTAGTGATCTCGTATGAAAATAATTAGGTATGTGCCTGTCTCAAGGAGTGTCAGCATAGTGACGGGGCCTATAGAGGGCCATAGCCTGCCGGAGTCGAGGGACTTTCCCATTACCGTGACCCCGGTACGTAAAGATCTAGTGAAGGACACCGTGGATTTAAGTCAGTACAAGTCTGACAGTCCCTCCCGCCCTGCCCTGGGTGGGAGGACTCATTTGATGATTTTACCACGATAAAAAAAAGGTATGTGCCTGTACCTACTTAAACTACATTGAGTATTCATTAAATGTCATACCAATGGACATTCAATTTTATACCATGTGTGAGTATCATTAACTTTCAGTTTGGCATGCCCTGTACATCGTTATGGTAACTTTTAGAACCTTACTTCTGTCTTACCAGGGAAATTCTCCTGAGCATGAAGAGGTCCGCTGTCGGAGAAGGCAGCATCCACCAAGTGAGGGTATGCCAGCCTCATCCAGGTCGCCATGGTACCGGCGTATGAACAGCCCACTAGAGCCACTCTCGCGTTCCTGGAAATTGCAAAATAGGGTCATCATCAGCCTACAACGTTCCCACTGCTGGGACCGATGCCTCCACCCTGTGAGAAGGAGTGGGCCATAATCCACCACGCGAGGCTTGTGCATGTTGGTTGACGCCACACTTTTACGTCCTCGAATTTTCGTGTCTTCACGATGTTTTACTTCACCGTTTTTGAGAGCAGTAGTGGCGACTGGCTGGGTTCGAAACCACGACATATAACTTGTATGTCGGAGCCGTTACCGCTGGGACATCGCTACTGTATAAGCCAGTGGCGTAGCGAGACCGAATCTAGGAGCGGGCAAGACGCATGTGCGGCCCTTCTCACTTAGGACGAAAAAATTGTTTTTCAAAGAGTCCGAGGTTTATTTATTTATTTATTTATTGCAGGACAACCAACAGAGCATACACCATAATACATACATGTTTAGGATAGATGAATGTTTACATTTTATAGTGTAGCCTTAATTAAAGGCTAAACATAGGAGGAATACAGTATCAAAAAAGAAATTACTATTATTTTTAAATTACTATACTAACTACAATTTAGGTTAAAGTTTATATTAGAACTAATTTAGATTAGAACCGTTGTGCAAATGACAAAAGGCAAAAGATAACTACAATTTAATTATATTTTACACAAGTGTGATAATGCCTTATGTAAGACAGACTTAAATTTATGTAAATAGTAAGACATAGCAATATCTACACTAGGTGAGCGGGACAGGCGACTAAATTGAATCTGCGTTCTGTTAACGGTTGTAATATGACCCAAATTGGTTCTAAAGCCTTTAGCGCAAAACAACAGATGTCTAGACATACGAGCAAGCTTTTAAGGCACATTTATATTTATCTGGCTTAGTTAATAAATAAAGTAATTAATTTTATCTACTATCATGCTATTAATCCTCTATAAAAGAACCTATAACAATTAGCTTATTGCCAACATTAAAACACTCAATGATATTATGACCATTATATCATCCAAACGCGTGATATAATGAATTTCAAAAAAAGAACATTCTCATGCAATGACATTTTCACCACCAGATCGCAAAAATTTTGAAAAAAGAACAATAAATTGTAGACTAATTCGTAATTTCGGATTCCGTCTTATCGTGTTATATCTCGCCATTTTGTCACTCGAATATGGTATGCGAATATGGTATGGTATGAGAATCTTTTATAGCGGATTCACCTCATGATTGTAGATAAAGTCTTGTATGCAACTGTTATAATTAGGTATTAAAACATTAATATATCGATAAACCCACATTCGTGTTAATACCCCTGATTATACAACAGTTGCATAAATAACTATTAATTCATTATTTAATAAAGGTTCGAGGCCTCTTTGACTGTTTCAGTTATGTTAGGCTCTAGGGTCCGCTACGCCCCCTCCTAGCTACGCCACTGGTATGAGCAGATGTATGAATTTGGATGAGGCGAAAGGAGTATAAGGATCGTAGGAGGTGGCGCTCTGTAGTTTCTGCCTACCTCTATGGGAAAAGGGCGTGAGTTTATAAGTGAATTGCCAAAGTCTTATGGGTAAGTAATATAAGTTGTACAAAGGCGAGCTTAACCCATGTAAGACGAACTTATCATTACTTACGTCAAAATATTCCGCCATTGTTAGTCTACAAATTATTCCATGTCATTATTTATAAATCTTTGTAATTAGAATTAAATAAACCAAGAAACAATATATTTTTATAATCTGTTTACTAATACAATTTAGCTTTTCATTAATTTATTAGTTTGTGGTTATCTTTTTCATTTACATGAGTGTATTATAGTTTTAGTTAAAGAATATAAGACTTCATTTTGCATAAAAAATGAATAACGTAGATGTTTAATAATTCATAAGCAATGTTATTTTGGAAATTAAATAACTAAAATGAAATGAATTATTCTATGAACCGGTTTTCTGAAACTCGTTCAAGTGAAAAATAGCGTCTGATTTGTCGAATAAATGATACCCTTTGAAAGTCTATATTTTTCTGTAAAGTTTTTTGTTTGGTTTATATACGATTTTTTTAGAACAATCAATAATAATTCCACTACAAAAATAAAACTATGTAACAAGTTCCCAAATGTGCATTTGGGAACTTGTCCCATCATTTTTCGTAGTTCTCCAGCTATAGACTAAGTTACTTACTTGTATCGTCCGTACTCGAAGGCTTCACTCTTGACGTGCTGGATGAACTGCGCCAGGTCAGCCAGAGCCTGGTCTATCGACAGGAACGATAGGTTCGGCAAGTCAGAGTCACTGGAACAACGAAGAACATTTTTAAAACTACGCCTAATTAAAATGACAGGGTCATTAAGACTATCATGAGGGCTTTTTTGTGTTGGAACATCAGCTAATATGCGAGTCCTCACGCCCTAGTCGTCAGTTACACTACCCTATTTCAGGGCCACCGGGTCTGACAGTCCCTCCCGTCCTGCCCTGGGTGGGAGGACTTATTTGATGATTGTACCACGATAAAAAGAGTTATTTACTGTATTACGTCCGAAATGAATATTCAATCTCAATCCAAATCCCGTTCCTTTGTCTTTGACGACTTCTTCTGATTGGACAACTTCAAGACTCAGATAGGCAATTTCGGTGGTTACAAACAAACATCCAACCGAAGAAACTAACATAGATAGGTTATTAATTTCCAACATTAGTAAGTTCGCGATATCATGTCGCTTGTCTCACGTCACATAAACTCCAATTCATCTCGACAGGTGGTTCATTTAATATTAACGAACATGATCATGTCCTGTTTCCGTCAGCTGCTCTTATAAATTAATTGCAAGTGATGATGACACATTACTTGTTAGGGCGGTCGCCTTTGATTATGGTACAAAGCAGAACGATTGGGTCAAGCGCCAGAAGGAAGTCTTTGACCCGTCACTTGTGTTAAGGAGGGTCTTTTTTCTTTATCGTGGTATAATCATCAAATGAGGTCCTCCCACACAGGGCAGGGCGGCAGGGACTGTCAGACTTGACTGACAAAAATCCACGGTATCCTTCAATAGCCCTTTACGTACCGGGGTCACGGTAATTCGTAAGTCCCGTCACTATGCTGACACTCCTTGAGGCGCGCGTGGAACACAACGCGCCGTTGACCCGTTAAGGAGGGTCTTAATAATATTTTGAGGAACTCGGATTAATATGACAAAAGGTCAGATATCTTAACAGTATAAGGTATATATTCATATTCGATCTTAAATAAGCTAAAAAAATACATTTAATAATAGGTGCAACATTTCAGAATAATAAAAAAACGCTTTTTGCGATAAGACCGCTCATTGTGTCACTCTATTTCAAAGATCTATTTGTCATTTATATGGTGTGCATAATGAAGTGTAATCTATCAACTATTAAAAAAAATGCAAAGAACAAAAAACTTCTGAAAGAAATGCAATAATATTATGTTTGTAACTGTAATATAATTATAGTATAAACAGCCTCTCAGTTTAAAAAGTCTGAAAACCACGTATAAGAATCTAGTGAGTAAATGATATTTTTTTTTTCTTGGTAAAATCATCAAATGAGTCCTCCCACCCAGGGCAGGGCGGGAGGGACTGTCAGACTTGTACTGACTAAAATCCACGGTGTCCTCAATAGCCCTTTACGTACTGGGGTCATGGTAATCCGTTAGTCCCGCGACCGAGTAACAAAAACATGATAACAAATCACGTTTTACAAAATAACTTTAAATTAGCTGATGTTCGCGGCCGCATGCAGTTCAGTAATCATGCCACGAACGTCATTCCAGAATAAAAAACACCCCATGTGTTAATCTAGGTAAAAAACCATTTTTCAACAAAATTTCACCCATTTGCATTCAAAAGCTTTTGTGTGAAACTATAACAAACATCCATCCATTCATCTTGAAAAACTTTCGCATTTCTATTCGTAATATAACATTACCTGTCTGATTACTTCTAATAACTAAACTGCTACATATAGGGTGTCCCGAAATCCCACAAGGATAAAAGGTTATTATAAAATACCTAATTGGAATGCCCAAATCCAAACTAGGGTATAAAGGATACTTTATATCCCTATGGGATTTTGTCGAATTGCTTTGCATTATTGCCCATTTTAGCCGCAGAGAGGATAAAATCATTTGTGGTCACCTGATAGATGTTTTGGTCAATTATTTTCAGTGATTTACAGTATAGGTATGAACTACTGTAATAACAAAATGCAGGATAAGTTTTCAGTAAAATTAATTCAACATTAAGTTAATTTAATTCGGTTTTAAATTAGTTGGTGTTGTAATAGTTATTTAAATCTAAAGTCTATCATTAATCATCTATATCATCTGCCTAGCCAGATGCAGCTGAATATCAGTATTTTACATGGACTGCCTATCGGACCTCTACAACCCAGTAACTGGGTAATACGATACCCCATGGTAAGCCTGGTTGTCAGACTTTTAGAGCTTCTGACTAAGAGTAACGACTGTTAAGGTTCGGTGTGTTAAAGTGACAGCCGGGACCAACGGCTTAACGTGCTTTCCGAGGCACGGAGGAAACTCGCTATGATAGATGGTCACCCATCCACAGACCAACCTCGGCAAGTGCGCCTTAACCTGAAAGATCGCGGCCTGTGTTATTGTAATTATTTAGCCACGAGCTCCAAGTCGATAATTATAGAATTTAATATTTTTTTTAAATGTGTCTGCTCTTGGCGTCAATCCAACCCAGAGGCACAGCACCCCTAGCCAAGTCGCATTCAATAATCGTAAACGCTCGAAACACTCCCCAATAGATTTTCAACTTTATACCCCAGAGTCTAAAGTTGAAAATCTATTAAAGATTTGTAAGCGTTAGCGACTGGAAAGAACGAACACGCTATGCAATCTTCACTAGATTTTCAAACTTTATACCCAAGCACATAAAGTTCAAAATCTATGAAAGCCTACTCAGCTTTTATCGTTCGTTACATGGGTACAGGCCCTGATGGGGTCTAAAATGAAGCGAGCTCCCCAAGAAGAAATCGGCACTCCTGCGCACCGACGAAACACAGTAAATCTGTCTGGCGACGGACACTGGTAGGATGGTCCTGGTGACGCCTACAAGCGCAGAACTAGCAAGGTTCATTTTTTGATTGACTTTATTAATTGTTTTAGTGGTTTTAAAAAGAATACCTACTGCACCTTTAGACAAATTATAATACACAAAAATACAGGCAAACCAATTTAAAAAAAATAAAATAAATTCATAATGGTAAAAGAAAACATTGTGAGGAAATCGACATATCCAGGAAACGAAAACTTGTTCATATTTGTCACTAACAGAAATTGTCAGACGCTCACGTGTATCTCGAAAGTAGATCCAAGTTAACATAATACCAGGATAAAAATTCGCATTTAAACAGCATTACCTACTACAGGTTGTAAACTATCTGTGTATCAAATTTTGCCAATATCCGTTCAGTAGTTTTTGTTTCAAAGTGTAAAAAGTACAAAAGTAACAAAGTAATCTCATCTGAGGCTATTGCGCCTGTACCAATTCGTTAGGCAATTTTCACATTGATGCGTCGGAATAGAAAAACTAGATTACGACTAGGCGCCAGGGAGAATTCTCGAACTGTTATTTGAAAATTCGAAACTTCGAAAGATCTCAATTTATAAAAAAGCGGTTTTCGATACACAGTTACCGTCGTCACACTATGGGATTAAAATTCTGGTGTGGATCGAATGTAAGGTAAATGAAAACGATTTTAAAATTTAATATATTAGTTTTCATGTTATTTCACCCAGTCCATTTACTTAGATGAGGGATTTTTGATTATTGATACTTAAGCGGTATGTAGTCGCAAAATACTATTGTTAAAAAAATGTCTAAAAGTCGTTTGTTCACATTTCCTGTTTAGGGTAATTTGAAGCAAGATCATTTTTAATAGGTACAAGTAAAATAAAATTATCCTTTCGAAACAGTAAACTTTTACACACATATCGTTTTTCTATAAGCTTTCCTTGGGTTAATTATACACGTAGCTCACAAATCTCAACCGCTAAACGCCAGCTTGCCAGCTCATATTTGACCCGGGGCCAGTGGGGCAATGGTCAATTGACCCCGAGTCACCGAGCCGCGGCCACTGTTCAGCGAGGCTAAAAAGGCCACTTTAGCAATATCAATTTCGTACTAATAGAATAGTAATTTGAGCAGCTAATGCGTATTCCATGCTTTAAACTTTGCTTCCCAAAAAAAAATTTTTTAACTTTTTTTTATTTTGTGCTTATCGGTGTAACCATTTTAGAAGGTTTAGGCGCAAAATGCCTACTAAGTCGCAAAAAGACAAGTTCTCTACAAGCCTAGTTTATCGTAATGGCGAATCTGATTCTCAAAGTCGCAAAATCTCCAAAAGCTTACTTCTCAAAATGATAAATGATCAAAATAGAAAATCTTCTGCAATTTCTTATTATAAAAGATTTCTTCTCTTCAATTTAACTAAATTGTTTCATGTCAAGTGAACAAATCATACATTTCCAAGATATAATTCTCACAATTGCAGAAAAAATTACATTTTGATCATTTGACATTTTGCAGATAACTCCTTTCGAGAATTCGCTTTAAAAAGAAGAAACTAGGCTTTTAGAGAATTTGCCATTTTGAAAACTTATTCTTTTGCGAGTCGGTTACCATTTTCAGAATTAGGCTTTTTGCTCCTAAACCTTTTAGAAATATAAGAAGAATTACTTATTATTTTGATAGATATGTAAAAAGTGAATCACTTTACAAGAATTGCTTGAGGTGGCCGTTTTAGACCCACAGACATTGCTCAGCTGTCAGGGGCAGCGATCGGGTTTGGTTTAATTTGGGCAATTGAATTCATTGGCCGTGAGAATAGTGGTGACGTTGAGGTTGTCTTTTTGAGGGTTAACAGAAAGTGTTAGTATCTATTTTTCTATAAGTAGATACTTACATAATCATTATGTAGTTTATAATTAATTAGTGGAATGAAGAAGGGAAATCGAGAGGAATCCAGCATGCCCTAGTACCAAAAATTGGAAGACATCTACTAACCTGCATGGCCCACTTCCCCTCACAAAGAGGAGGCCTGTGTCCCAGCAGTGGGAACATTATAGACTGATGATGACATTATTTAGATGAAGTTTTTGAAGCATCTGCTGTTTAGCTTTAAATGTTTTTATTGTAAAAACATCTTCGGCGTTTTCTCCTAATCGTTTGTCATTAATTAGAATAATTGTTATTTATCCAGTTGATCATCACTATCATCATAATATCTGCCGCAGGATGTCTACTGGCGAACATAGGCTTCCCCCTAAAGATTTCCAATAGGAACGGTTGGAAGCGGCTTGCATCCAGCGCGATCCTGTGTTTTTACCAGATCTTTTCTCCACTTTGTGAATGGACTGACGATTAACATTCATCATCGAAGTAAATCATAGAGCTATTTATATTGTAGATATTTAAATAAGCAAGCAGATTTCTACGATGAATAGAATAGAATTGACATGCCTGTTGGTCTAGTGGTTAGTGACCCTGACTGCTATACCGGAGGTCGTGGGTTCGATTCCCACCCAGGACAAATGTTTGTGTGATGAGCACGATCATTTGTTCTGTGTCTGGGTGTAATTTATCTATAATTTGTATGTATTTAGAGATATATAAGTAGGTTTATCAGTTGTCTAGTACCCATAACACAAGCTCTGCTTAGCTTGGGACTAGATGGCGTTGTGTGATAGTTGTGGAATATTTATTTATTTTATTTTAATAACTGTATTGTGTACAGAGCTCCTAAACTTTTGAACTACGCAATAATAACGAGGAAAACATTTTGCAGTGGGATTTATTCAGTAGTACTGTTTTCTTTTAATTTATTATATCGATCGCTCAGCCACTTAAAACATTATAACATCACTTAAAAAGCATTCCAATTCTCTCCATATTAAACTGTGTCCTCTGAGGAGGAACCAACCATTTTCTTTTAACGCAAAACTGACTTTAATTCCCTGAAAATATTACACGAGTGAGTCCCTCCCTATGCATACTGAAAGCCTTATTACCAACATACCTTTGCGTATTACAAGAACCTTAATACTTTAGAATTAAGGGAGGTTTTTTAATGGGTAAGACAGAAGTAATGTTGGTAAAAAATTAAAACGATAATTAGTAAGGATAAGATTTTTGGAAGTTTTTAGCATATTCTCTTCTTGTAAGTACGTTTGTAATGATTAAATTTGGAGTATTAACAGCGTAGTAATTAACATTTTAATTAAATGTAACTTAGGGTTTTTAGGAGTATTTCTTGAATGGAATGAATAAGTAGGAGTTGATAAGACAAAGTGTAGAGTGATTTGTTTAATTAAATGTAGTATATTGTATGTAGTTTTTTTGTTTGTTTTGACTTTTTGGCCTTGGAATCTGGCTTTTATAAAGGCAATTGCATGTTTAGGATTGGTGAAGGTCAAGAATTGTCAAGAATAAGCCCAAAATTACCATTTGCTTGGCTAATGTTTAATTTTACATGGAGCGACTGCTTATCTGACCTCCACAACCCAGTTATTACTGTTTAGTAGGAAAATTCCAACACGGGTGAGTCCAGAATCATGTCCTGGACCCATGGTAACCGTTTGGTCGTCGATGTCTCTTACACCCTGTATATACCTTACCAATATTTACATAAGCAAAATTTAACACAATACAAATAAAACACAAAGACATTGAATTCCATTCACTTTAGAAGCTCTGATGACATAAGTTGAATGAATACTACCAGGTTCACAGAAACCTTAGGAGCATAAAACACGACGTGAAACAAAAGGCTTATTGTAGTGTTTGTTTTATCTATTCATATAATAAATCTGTAGAAAAGTCATTTTTGTACATTGAAGAAATTGAAACAAAAAATAGCCAGCGTGTGAAAAGATAAGTAACAGAACCCATTTCCATCATTTTTAAAATTTTTGTCTGTTTGTCTGTTTGTTTGTGCGCGCATCACGTAAAAACTACGAATTCAATGCTGGCAATGTTTATATATAAAAATTATACGCAACTTGAGGTTTAACTTAGTTTTTGTTTCATCGAAATCGGTTCACTCTATCAAAAGATATGATTAATTTAGTGAGTTCAAGAAGTAAAATATTACTTATATAGTACTTGCAAAATATAGTACTTGCAACGACATCTTAAGACTAAAATTAGAACTAATGTTGATAGTTGAAATCCAAATCCGATAGATGGCGTTGTGCAAATGACGTCATTTTCTGAATCGCGGTGTTAAGATTTTCCGCGCGAGAATGACGTCCACCGTGTTTGCTAGGCAAATTGTGTTTCGTTAGGTGTCTTAAAAGTTCTTGCGTGTGTCGTACAAGTTCTTTGGTTACTTGGTTTATCAATTTTCTAAATTGGTCGAAAAAAAGGATTGGCTTATCTTATTGGTTTCGTTTGGTCAACTTTGGTGATTGGTTTGAAGTAAGAAGTAAAGATTGTAATTATTTACTTCGTAGTTTGAATCCAATAGTGTCAATCGGCGGGCACGCCGCAATCGCGGCGCGGCGGTAAGACCCCTCTTTGAGGAGTGGCTGGATAGGCGTCACGGCGTCCTGACCTACCGCATGACGCAGGCCCTCACCGGACACGGAAGTTTCGGGAGGTTCCTGTGTCTGATAAGGAGGGAAGCAACGCCTGGGTGTCACCACTGGGAGGATCGATATTTTAGTCAGTACAAGTCTGACAGTCCCTCCCGCCCTGCCCTGGATGGGAGGACTCATTCGATGATTACACCACGCTAAAAAAAAAATAGTGCCATTCGTTATACAGTAAGTTAGTGTTGCCAATTCGTTGAGTCACGACCACGAACAGACGATACGTTGTCACACTAGACTGTTCGACGCACCGTTCTTTTAAGTTTGTAGGCTATTCAGTCATAAGTGTTGTTGGTTTTGTTTATTGCTTTTTGTTTTTTCCTTGAAAATGCCTCAGGACTCTTATCTAAATCATCAAAAAGGTGATATACTCTTATCTAAACGACGTTGTTTTGTCCTCGACAACCACGCGAACGAAGTCGCGGGCACAGCTAGTGTTGTGAATAAAGTAGATGATGATGGTTTGTAGCCGACGTAAACTAGCAAGTCTAGAATTTATCAAATGACTTAAGCCTTTGTCAAACAGACAGGCGTGGCGAATGCGAAGCGTGACGTTTTTGTTTGTAATGTATGGAATTCTTTGAATCCAATCTCATAGAAAAGCGAAAGCGATCCGATAGCGCGACAGAACTATCGGACTGACGTCTCGTATCGGTTCGGTATCGCTTCGGACTCGCCTGTCTGTTTGACAAAGGCAATACTGTGAGTCTTACGCGAGTGTTCACAGTAAAGTTATACTAATGACAATTCCACTTGCCCCTTCTATATTACAAACTGAAAGTACTAGGCTTCCAGACAGCTAAGGAGTTATCAAAATGACGCACAGTATCCTACAAACGGGAATGGTCATCGGCTGCACAATAGCACAATGATATATGAGCGACAGCGGCACGTGGCTTGGCAGTCCGCCAGCCCACTGCATTACGAATGGGGACGTAAATCCATGGCTCTGACACCATATATTGAAGGTTAGTTTGCTATAAAAGTGTTATGATCAGTTATAGTTATAAGAACTATTTTTTTTTACGTGATAAAATCTTCACATGAGTCCGCCCACCCAGGGCAGAGCGGGAGGGGCTGTCAGACTTGTACTGACTAAAATCCATGGTGTCCTTCAATAGTCCTTTACGTACCGGGGTCACGGTAATTTGTGAGTCCCGCGATCCCGGCAGGCTTTGTCCCTCTACTGGGGGCCCCGTCACTATGCTGACACTCCTTGAGGCGAGCGTGGAACACAACGCGCTGTCGACCTGGGCATGGTCCATGGTCGGACAGCGAGTCGCCCATTACTCGCCGCCCGCATGCCCGCGCCTACGGTGGCCGGAGATCGTCTGCCGACGTCCGTCGCCGTGGGCGTCTACCACTGCGGATAGTTATAGGAACTAGGCTTAAACTGTTAAATCTATTGGTTAATTTTTCAAGTCAAATCGACAATAATCAACTTCTTTAAATTTGTTGTTAAATAAATACGAGTAAAAAAAGATACTGTAGCCAGTTAGACTGGGAGCTGACCCAAACATAGTTGGTAAAGGTTAAGCTGATGACCTTGTGAAATAGGATATATCCATAGAGATCTACGCTTTGGAATGGCCACCTACAGTACTTTCACAGTTTTTATGTCTTGTGACTGGGACTGTAGCACCGTAACTATTTTTAAACTATTTTATTTTACTTTTGTCTCTTGACAATTCAAAAGTGCCTGTAACTGGCCTACTTGAAATAAATGATTTGAT
Organism: Agrotis puta; assembly: GCA_943136025.2. NCBI lineage: Eukaryota > Metazoa > Arthropoda > Insecta > Lepidoptera > Noctuidae > Agrotis > Agrotis puta. The sequence goes on from OW964192.2 coordinate 11,632,083, forward strand.
TTTGAAATTGATTTTGATTTTAGGAGCCCCACTTTGCGGGGCTCCTATTTTGACTACAGTCAGAAAGAGTTCTAGAAGAAGTTACGTTTCTTCTTCTTATCACTCTTGTCCCATGTTAGTCGGGGCCAGCAATACGGTTTCTTCTTCCATTCTTCCCATTTAGTTCTACTCCTGCTACCAGTCAAAATATTAGTTCAAACAAAATCACAGCTAAGCCATCAAGTTAGAAATAAATCCTTTTGTATCGGTGTAATAACTGACGGTATTTAAAGCTTACAATAGCACAGTTTACATCGCCGATAGTCTCGGTCAACTAGACCTGCATTCACAAGGAATCATAATAAAGAGCACAGATTTTTAAAGAGCAAACGCCATTGATTGTAGTTTTAAATTTTTAATGTTACAGGGCTTTGTTTAAAAACTGTTAGTTGTCTAAAATGGTACTTGCTACTTTTATTTTTTTTATCGTGGTATATCATCAAATGAGTTCTCCCACCCAGGGCAGGGCGGGAGGGACTGTCAGACTTGCCTGACTAAGATCCACTGTGTCCTTTACTAGCCCTTTACGTTCCGGAGTCCGGTAATTCGTAGTCCCGCGACCCCGGCAGGCTTAGGCCCTCTAGAGGGGTGCCCTGTCATTTATAATCGGGGCATGGAAGACATTATTTTCAATATTTTACCTCTGATACATACGGTGCTATTTTTACGGCTCAAAAGTTATGACCACTTTTCGTATTCAGATCAGCAACAAATACCTAAAGGTTGTAATTAATAGTTATTTATGCAACTGTTGTATAATCAGGGGTATTAAAACACGAATGTGGGTTTATCACACGAGGCGTAGCCGAGTGTGATAATAGTATCACATGAGTGTTTTAATACCTAATCATAACAGTTGCATACAAGACTTTATCTACAATCATGATGTGAATCCTCTATAAAAGATTCTCATAACATACCATATTCGCATACCATATTCGAGTGAAAAAATGGCGGGATATAACACGATAAGACGAGAATCCGAAATTACGAATTAGTCTACAATTTATTGTTCTTTTCGCGGGACTGAAGGGCTATTGAAGAACACCGTGGATTTTAGTCAATACGAGTCTGACAGTCCCTCCCGCTCTGCCCTGGGTGGGAGGACTCGTTTGATGATTTTACCACGTAAAAAAAAGTCCGTCAGCTAGAGTTTTGAAAAATAATGAACAGGTTATTTTTTTCTTTTGTTAAATCAATGCATTTTTACAGAGATATAACGAATAAAAATTTGAGGGATCGTGACGTCAGAGCAAGTAAAAGCTTTACTAGCTTGTGACGTATTTTGGTTTACGTACCAAAAGAAAAAATACGTGTCAAATGTTTTTTTTGATAATCTGACGGACTAATTAGATTAGTCAAATAGCCTATAGGCCTACGTTGGTCTAGTGGTTAGTGACCCTGACTGCTATGCCGGTAGTCGTGGGTTCGATTCCCACCCAGGACAAATGATTGTGTGATGAGCACGATCATTTGTTCTGTGTCTGGGTGTAATTTATCTATAAAAATATGTATGTGTTTAGAAATATATAAGTCTGTTTATCAGTTGTCTAGTACCCATAACACAAGCTCTGCTTAGCTAGGGACTAGATGGCGTTGTGTGATAGTTGTGGAATATTTATTTATTTATAATTTATTTATTGTATTCTTTGGTACACAAAACGTAGTTCGGACGAATTCTATAGTAGTGAGAAAAGATTGTGATATCGAATACTTATATTTACAATAAGAGTTGTGTTGAGGTAAAAACATGAGTTAATTAGCAAGATTGGCTGATCGCCCAGTGTGGACATCATTAAAATCATAGGCGCTGATGGAAAATGTTAACACGTTATTTTTAAATTTATTGTTTTTTTGGCTATCGATGAGTACATCCAAATAAACACTATTACTGACATAAATAAATTAAAACGAGTTTAAATACATTTTTTTAAGCGTGGTGAAATTATAAAATGACTCTTCCCACCCAATGTGGGAGGGGAGGGACTGTCAGACTCGTACTAACTAAAATGTGCGGTGTTACTTCAATAGCCCTTAACGTTCCAGGGTCACGGTTACCCAATGAGACAGTCCTGTAATCTAAATGATAGCGTGATGCTGATGATGCGATGATGTTTAACCAAACAGACAAACTCTTCAGCTTTATAATATTAGTATAGATCTGCCGTCCTCTAACTAAAAGGCCGTTAAGTGCAAAAAGTAGTTTTCGAGAAAACGCTAAAATTGTGAATTGATGTCTCTTGAAAAGTATGCTCTCTAGGAACAAGGCTGCAAATTATATATGTAGGCATAGTGTTATTGCACAATATGTTATATGTTTAATTAATTTATATTTATTATTTTTTTTTAAATTCATTTTCTAATTTTTAATTATACATTTTATGTGGTTTAACTGCGCAGCAATCTTCCTGTATCTCCTAAACTATTAATCATAGAAAAATGACTCTTAGACCAAAAGATAGAGCATCGAAAGTTGTATAAGACTACCTTAAAAAGTGAAAAACGAGCAACTGTGGCTTAACGGCCTTTTAGTTAGAGGACGGCAGAGATATACTCCTGCCGGGGTCGCGGGACTCACGAATTACCGTGACCCCGGTAGGTAAAGGGCTATTCCCGCTCTGACCTGGGTGGGAGGACTCATAAGATGATTTTACCACGTAAAGAAAAAAAAAGTATAGATATACTACTTACTTACTTTAGATGGCACGTTTGGCGCTGGACAATTGGACTGCTGCGCTGCGTATCACGGGTTCGATTCTCACACGGAACAAATATTTGTATGATCTACAAGTAGTTGTTCCGGGTCTAGGCGTTTGTGTATGTGAGTTTACATTTTTTAAACGCACCCACGACACAGGAGAAATTCCAAGTATGGGGCTAAGTTTTTTTTTAAAAAAGAATAAAAACTTACACAAAAGGCCTGCTGCTGCCATAAAACCTGTGCTCCGTATAAAAGAGGCCTGCGTCCATCTGCTGGGCCATCTCGTAGGCCAGGCCCGCCTGAGTCCACCCCTCAGTGATGGCCCACTCGCCGCCCACGAAGATCACTATGTTACTGATTGTTGAGCCCGCGAATTCGTTGTTGTAGTAGTAACGCTGGAAAAATAGGAAATCTGGTGAGGATTGTGAAGAAGCAATTTGAATTTTCAATTCATTTATTCAACTTTAATTGACATTGTGTCTGGATATTTGACATTTGACTCATGACGTCAGAACTCATTAAAAAATTGTACTAAGCTGTGACGTATTGGTCGCGGGACTGTACGAATTACCGTGACCCCGGAACGTAAAGGGCTATTGAAGGACACCGTGGATTTTAGTCAGTACGAGTCTGACAGTCCCTCCCGCTCTACCCTGGGTGGGAGGACTAATTTGATGATTTTACCACGATAAAAAAACCTTTGACGTATTATCAATGTACCTAATGTCTCGATTTGTGCTCAATTGATAAGAAAAGCTTGTCTTTTCAATACCTGCCGGGGTCGCGGAATCGTCCACATTCACAAGCAATCGTGATCGTCAAACGTAAAGAGTAAAAAAAAATTAGCTTGCTTTTTTTTTGTTTTTAAAACGTTGCATTCCACACTCGGAATTTCACCTGTATCGTGGGTGCGTTTACAAACGTAGAAACTCACATGCACAAACACGACTTGCAGATCATAAAAAATTCCGTGTGGGGATCGAACCCGCGACACACTGTGCAGCAGTCGATCGGTCAGCCACCGCCAACCGTGCCGTCAAAAATATTAGTATGTTATAAGTATAAAACTATTACCTTCAGAAACATAGGCATAGAGTAAACAACAGGACACCATAAATATTATACTCACCATCGGATAAGTCCTGGTATCATAAGCCATGAAGTGGTTGACGCGGACATTGACCCAGCCTTCCTCGGGTCTGTTCCGGGAGACGCGCGTGGGAGGAGGCGGCTCATGCTGCATGTGCAGGCCCAGGCATGGCGCTATGATGAGCAGGAGGAACCCTGGAATTGAAGGAGGTGAGGTGTTAGAGGCGTGTATTAAATCTGTTGTTTTTGTTGAGTTGTTGTTGTGCCTAAACTTCGCGTTTGACTACTATCTCGCCCGACGGTAAGCGATGATGTGGTCAACGGTTTTTTTTACGTGGTAAAATCATCACGTGAGTCCTCCCACCCAGGGCAGAGAGGGAGAGACTGTCAGACTCGTACTGATTAAAATCCACGGTGTCTTTCAATAGCCCTTTACGTACCGGGGTCACGGTAATTCGTGAGTCCCGCGACCGTGGTCAACAGTAAAGCAGTCTTGCCTAAAGATGTAAGATGTTCACTCTTGACTTAAATACCCCAAATTTGAAGGTTGTAGCTGACAGGGACAGCTGCAGCAGCTGACAGCTGACAGGCTCCATCAGGGAATGCCAGTCCATAATTGTTAAACGCTTTTATTAATAAATACAGTAGAGATCTGCCCCGCTAGACCGGAGCACGGCCTCGTGTTCTAACAGAGACGTTAAATAACGTTGGTAATCTTTCTCTTCCAGCACGGTTCAGGCCCTATTACGGAGTAAGAGAAATGGGAAGCAGTCTCCTCCTTCTACGAAGCAGTAATGCTAGGGAAGGAGACAGTACAATAGGTGAAGGAGAGGCAATACTCCACCTCCCGCTTCAGTCGTAGGGGTCACTTAGGGCGTCGGGGTCCTGGACTGTGCACATCGAGTTATAGGGTAGCTCGCTGTCCGATCAAGGACCAGACACGAGTCGAATGGCGCGTTATGTTCCAGCTTAACTTGATGATTTTCAACCCAAAAAACACGCTTTATAAACTGTATGTTTCCGTTTTAACACACAAACAACACCAATGTTTAGCTAAACAAATAAATCAAAACTTACACATAGTTTATCACTAAAATAATATCACAAAACTAATAAAAACTAATGAAACGGGTACCACATCTATTGCTTAACGATAATTTGTCCCATTTAACACCAATAAATATCTTTGATAATATAATAATGTACTGATAATAAAGATATAATATGCTAAACTATGTAATCTTTTCGGTAAAGATAAGCAAAATGGGGGGTAACCGAAGAATTCTGTTGAATTTTGATATAAACATTTAACATGAATATGACTATAGTGGTACACTTGTATTTCACCAGTTAACATGACCGTAGAAAAGAGGAAAGGCCCGGGGGCGGTCGCGGCCACAGGAATAGTCTGGTGCCCACCCCCAAAATTGTTACTATCAAAAAAGTTAAGCCTCAAAAAAATAATACTGAACACAAAAATACGGCACGGTTGGTACAGTAGCCGAGTCATCGACTGGCTATCATTTGTAGATCTTTGACAGTCGTTACTATTAGTCAGCACTTCTAAAACTATGACAACCAGTCTTACAATCGGGTATCGTATCACCCAGTTACTGGGTTGTGGAGGTTCCATAGGCAGTCGGGAAAAGGCAGGCAGAATATCATCTGCCTGCCTTTTCCCAACTAAGTTGTGGTCGGCTTCTAGTCTAACTGGATGTAGCTGAATATCAGTATTTTACATAGAGCGACTGCCTATATAAGTTATAAAAAATTATAAACTACTAACCGAAACGGTTTAAGTATTATATTTGAATTTCGCGCCACATTGTGAAGACTATCATCAGGATAGATCTTAGGACTTCTGGTAAGTACAGAGGCCAGCAGGTCAACCTATCCGAAACTGTCCAATTTTACGAATCGAACACTTACCTTCCATTATTGTGATAAGGTTGAAAATCTATTAAAGAAATTTGACAGATTGTGGTAGGTTGACTGTATTTAGAAAATCCTAATGACATAATCCTACATATATTATAAATGCGTTTGTGAGGATGGGTGTTTGTTACTCTTTTAAGCAATAACTACTGAACGGATTTGGATAAAATTTGGTACACATAGTTTATAACCTGGATTAACACATACAATAGTTTTTATCCCGTGGGATAATTTTCGAGTTGCAGCGGGTGAAGCCGCTGGCAACAGCTAGTTAAACATAATTTAAAAACACTGGATCAAACCTGAGAATTGAATCTACTTACTATGTAGATACTAGCTGTATAAAGACTAGACCGAAGTTATACAAGCCGATATAATATTTTCTGGTTCCTAAGATAAGCTAACCGTCCATTTTATGTAACATGGAAAGTTTATACGTAAATATAAATATTATCGAAAACCTATATCGTGGGCAACCCTCCGCCCTAATATTTTATATTTCTTATTACATTTGACATTACTATTTGTACTGTAATAGGGAAATATCTGAAGTTATGTTATTCAGGTTACCCCTATAAGTTTTATAGGAAGTTTATTTATTGGTGAATATTTTTACGATTGTATTTGCATTGAGACATGTATTTTTGTTGGGAAGTGTTATTGGGTTTTTCATCAAGAATTTTCAGTAGCTATCAATAATCAGGATTTGTGATCTGTTAATAGTATTTGGAGATGTGCTTTATAATCGGTTATATTTGCCGACTCTAAGATATTAGTATATTTTTTACTTATCATTAGCCTTACAGTTTACTATTTAGTATTGTTGTAAATAAAGTTCAATTTTTGAAAAGAGCAAAAAAATAATCTTTTAATCTTTTAATATTTAGATAATGTTTGAACTTGGACTTTTTAATAAGCAAATATTGGTTTTAAATACAACTATTACATAATTATTAATTAACAACTTAATTAATTGTAAAAAAACAAATACCTATATACAATCTACTTACTACATTTAAAAACTAAAATAAAAAGTAAAATATGTACAAAAATGACTAAATTAAAACTAAAGTAAAAAATTTATAGGACGTCAAAAAAAATTCATCCACATCGATCTTGAACGTCACTTAAATAAAAAAAATAATCAACATGAATTCCTGAGTTCAATTTTCAGAATAAAAATACAAATCATTTTCAATCATTTATCAAGAAATCTGATTTTCTTTCTTATGTAGTTTTGTTTGTGGTGTGTAATCAAATGATCGCTGCAATCAGCTGCTTGCCAAGATAATGGAGATAATCAAAATATGTGTTCGATTTTCAGATCCTGTATAGTAAATTAGTTCATTATTATTATTAATAATCGATTAGGACGCTACGTTTAATAATTATGACTATGCTTCATGACCCAGAACTTCTACATGTAGATTATACAAATAATTGTAATTTGCGAGCCCAGGAATCGAACTAGTGAATACCGTGCACGTAAAGGGCTATTGAAGGACACCGTGGATTTTAGTCAACACGATCTGATAGTCTCTCCTACCCTGCCCTGGGTGGGAGGACTCATTTGACGATTTTACCACGATTAAAATTAAAAAAGTAGTACCAACGACAGCTTGTTTACATTTTTTAACTCAAAATATTTATAAAACGAATAAAAACTATTCGCAAACGATCTTAAACCATTAAAAAATCTATATTATTATTATATCGCTGAAGAGTTTGTTTGTTTGAACGCGCTAATCTTAAGAACTAAAGGTTCGACTGCTGCACAGTGCGCAGCGTGTCGCGGGTTCGATCCCCGACTGGAACAAATATTTGTATGACGTGCAGGTAGTTGTTCCTGGTCTGGGTGTTTGTGTATGTGAGTTTCTATGTCTGTAAAAGCATCCACGAAACAGAAGAAATTGCTAGTGTGGGGCAACGTTTTTGAAAATAAGAACTAAACTAGTTTTTTTTTTACATTTTTTTTAATCGATCGCTTTTTCACTGCACCTACCGGGGAACAATTAGTTATTCATAAACTATGTGGAAGCCGACTCCACTTAAACATATTTAGCAAAAGGCATTTAAGCTTTTGTCAAACAGACAGGCGTGTCGAATGCGAAGCGTGACGTTTTTTTATTTGTAATATATGGAATTGTTTGAATCCAGTCACATACAAACGCGAAAGCGATCCGATAGCGTGACAGAACTATCGGACTGACGTCTCGCTGACGTCTCGCTTCGGTTCGGTAACAAAGGCATTAACCTGTTTCAAAATTACTCCTTGTATTAATAATATAGCAACGTTTACCTCAACGAGACTTCGTTTTATTAAACTTAAAAGTAAATACTCGTTTTGATAAAACTCTACCTCATTTCTATTCGAATCAAATCCTACAAGAAAAAAAAATAACGGCCAAGTGCGAGTCAAACTCGCGCACGAACGGTGCTGTACCATTATCTATATATAATATAAAATCTGTCTGTTGTATGCGATACTCCTTAAACATTTGTTTTAATTTTGATTAAATTATTTATTTTCAAAGCGAAATATATTAACTAAATATTGTGAATATTACAAGCATCTATCTGTTGTTAACAAAATTGAGCAAAATAAGCAAAAAAATGACGTTTGTTGTATGGTCCCTTAAATAATTATATATTTAATTCCGTATTTTTAGTATTTGCTATGAAACAGGAAAATTCCAAGTGTTATAAAAAAATGAAAATTTGAACTGTCTAACGATTACGGTTCATGAGATAAAGCCTTGTGACAGACAGACGGGCGGACAGTGGTTTCTTATTAATAGGGTCCCGTTTTACTTTTTGAGTACGGAATCCAGAAAATCAAAGCTTAATCTTCGTTTAAACTTTACTAAGCTTAAACGGAGACTCAGAATTAATTCTATACTTTTACTCTTAAATGAAGTTTATTAAATCTTATGTTTGAGTTCGTGATTTATTTTGAGCTCCGAGAGTTTATTTTAAAAGTTGGTTCTAAGTATTAATCATTCTAGCGACGTTTAAAATACTTAACTGAAACTTGAAAATACTTTAAAGTCAAAACGAATTTTCTAGTCAAACGCTATTTGTTCGATGACAGTGCCCCCTATTCACCACGTTATTTCAGGACTTTAAGATCTGTCAATAGGATAGATTACTGTATAAATAAATTAAAAAACTGTTATATCCGTCAGTAAGAGTATTGAAAAATAATGGATACGTATTCTTGTTTTTTAAAATCAATGAATATTGACACAGATAAAACTCTTCGAAATTCAGAAGTGGAGGCTTCTGACGTCATTACGCCTGTAAAATTATACCGACCGAGTGACGTTTTGAGATTTTTAGAAGCGTTGTATCTTCGTCGTTTTTGGTTTATGTAACAAAAGAAAAAATACGGGTCACATATTTTTTGATAATCTAACTTTCAGTCTAATTGTACTTTTTGAGTAAAATAGCCTATTCTTACTGGCTAGATATTTTGGTAAACATTTTTGGCTTGTTTAGGGTTAAAAATGTAATAAAACCTAAACCTGTAATTAAAAAGGTTATTTTATTTACTTGGTAAAATCATCAAATGAGTCCTCCCACCCAGGGCTGGACCGGGGGGACTGTCGGACTTGTTCTGACTAAAATCCATGCTCTCTTTCAATAGCTCTTTATCTAAAAAAAATGTGGTGCATATTAAACTTGACACGCAACACTCAAGATTAAGAGTAACTCCTGAGTTAGTTCTAGTTTACCTTATAAGAAGAAAATAGGCGAGAGCCCTAACCTTAAAATATGACTTTTTACTGAAGCTTTTCACTCGGATCTTTTTTGTCCTTATCGCACTAATATACCGCCGAGCACTCGCAGACCGTCAGCGATTGTTTCATCAAAAACCTAATTTTGAAAACGTCTCTCCACCCGCATTTCCTCAAGACTACTGTGTATGACTTTTCCTTACCTCCAGATACAGTAGTCTCTGGCAGGTAACAGCTGTTGTTATTGTAGACGCCGTGCGCCGGCGCAGTTGACACACTGTCACGTGCAGTGGTGCGCGTGAGTCAGTCTGTGGTCAATACTTAGTAGAAAGACGTAAGGTTACTGGATGTGGTACTGTGCTTTTATTTTATAAGTTATGTGCGAAGTTGCTGGTGGTGATTATCAAATCGAATGCAGCGCGCGATGTGGCAGAGATGTGAATTAAAAAGGCGCACCACGCATAATATCAAGTTGCCAATTAATGCAGATACTAGCTTTTGCCCGCGGCTTCGCTCGCGTAGAATTTGGTCTGCCTCATTAAGTTACGTGACATTTTTTTTAATACTTATATTTTTTTATGTAACTTCACATCGTACATCCCAGATTTCTAACTTCAAAATTAGTTTCCATACAGTCTTTGAACACACACACCTAATATTTAGAGGGAATCTCTTGAGGGTGGAATTATCTAAATTCCTTTCTAAGTGCTCATTATTTTAGAGGGCCAAAGCCTGCCGGGGTCGCGGGACTTACGAATTACCGTGACCCCGGTACGTAAAGGGCTATTGAAGGACACCGTAGATTTTAGTCAGTCAAGTCTGATAGTCCCTCCCGCCCTGCCCTGGGTGGGAGGACTCATTTGATGATTTTACCACGATAAAAAAATAATAATAATAGAACTCTGCAAATTTCAAAATTCTACCAGTGGTTTCTTCATCAATCTTTACCTGTATGGTGTGTATATAAACTTGAGGGCTTGAGATTATCCTATCCAGCACAAATAGATTACTAAACACTGACTAATAAACAGGTCGGACCAATGTTACTTGCATTTAATCACTACATAGTATAAAACAAAGTAGCTTTCTTTGTCCCGTGTAACGATCGAACTCGTGTAACGATCGACATCATTGCGCGATCACCGCCATCTATCGAGCATAAGGACCACTCGACATATAGTACTAATAGAATTATCTATACTCCGTTCATCATCTGCCTAGCGTTTTTCCCAACTATATTGAGGTCGGCTTCCAGTCAAACCAGATGCAGCTGGATATCAGTATTTTACATGGAGCGACTGCCTGTCGGACCTCCACAACCCAGTAACTGGGTAATACGATACCCCATGGTAAGATTGGCTGTCCGACTTTAGAGCTTCTGACAGTAACGACTGACAAAGATCTTCAAATGACAGCCGGGACCAACGGCTTTACGTGCTTTCCGAGTGCTTTTTACCCATCCACAGACCAACCTCGGCAAGCGCAGCTTAACCCGTAAAAATATATATAATAAAAAGCTTTTTCAAAAAAAAAATGTAACCGCCTTCAAAAAGAACCACAAAAAAGGGTAAAATAATCTACAAAATAACTTTTATTTCGGAAGTCGATGGCTTTGTTATTTTTTATTTCACTGTTTTTTTTTGCCACCGATTTTTTTATTTTAAAGTTTTTTATTTTTCATTTTTTATAAAATATTCAACCCAAATTCTTGCCAAATACATATAATATTATCTGTAGCACTGGTAATAACATCCCTCATGTACACAATAAGCTAATAAAATTCCCTATCTCAAAAACTACTGAACCGATTTTGATGAAACTTGCAGTATTCCCTAAGTTGAACGATACCTAGCACAAAATAAAAGAATTATTTAAATCGGACGTAAAGTTCCGGAGATATGCGAACAATGAATCAGTCGATGCCTACTCCTTACTGTTAAGGAGTTGTACCTTCCATCATCAGCCCAGCTACATAAGATAATGATTACCATACGCAAGTACTTAAATTACTTCATAAGATTTGCGAAAAACGATGCGTGGGCCTATAAAATTTGAGGGTTGCCCTCGATTTCTCCAAGATCCAATCATCAGATCCTGATTTGGTGACAATGGGACCACACAGGAAGCACCAGCTTTCAAACAAAAAAAGAATCATGAAAATTGGTTCACTCAGTCGGTCGTAATGCGGTATTAACATTAAAAAAAAATACAGTCCTCCTTTTTTTGAAGTCGGTTAAAAACTATCCTATGTCCTTTCTCAAGTTCCAAACTATGTCTGTACCAAATTTAACACTAATCGGTTCAGTAGTTTCGGCGTGAAGAAAAGACAGACAGACAGACAGACAGAGTTACTTTCGCATTTATAATATTAGTTAGGAAGGATTAGGATTACACAGCCCCCAATATTGTGGTCGCTATAGGAGGCGCCGTAAAATCTATTGCGTATTGTCCTACAGGAATACATTGGGATAAGATGTATACCATTGTTTTGATCCAAGTTTCTTAGCCTTTTTATAAAAGAGAGAAACCTCCGATTAGCATGCCGGGCATCGTAGACAAGGCTTTTGTCGACAGAATTACTGACAAAATTAGAGAATGTAGAATGATTTCTATTTTCCAAATTATGGCGATATTTGTGGCTAGAGAGTCACCACGGTGTCCTCACCATCACCTTCCGTTTGAACCAGGTTCTGAAGGGTACGAATGTTTCGGGTGGTTCCTGTGTCGGATTGGGCGGTAAGAAACGCCTAGGTGTCACCACTCTGCGGATCGCCTGAGCATACGGTGGAGAACGACCCCTCTTGGGTAGAGCAACTCCGTGTCCTCGCGGGTCGCTCAACCGAGGGTAGCCTCTGGTTCCGTTGTCGGTGGTGGACCGCAAGGAGGATCCCACCTATCCCCACATATGCCTATTCCTTTAAACATAACTGGCGAAATGAAAATAAAATGAATCGATAATAGGTAATTTAAATCGCTAACAACGTAACTTATCCAGTGTATCGCCAACATCAACATAACTCCTAACAACTTAATGCAAATAGCGCGCTACCGTAGGTCGCGTGGCGCACGCGCAGGTCGTTATATATGACTCATAATATGTTATGATTCACGCAGCATTTACCTCTTAAGCGTCAGTAGAAGAGTAGGTACTGACAGAAGGTCAAGTAGCTCTGAAGGACAGATACTCTTAAGTTGTTTTTTTATTGTGGTAGAATCATCAAAATGAGTCCTTCCGCCCAGGGCGAGACGGGAGGACGGGAGGGATGGTCAGGGTCACCGTTATCTGATAAGACGGTCCCGTGACCGGCTTTGGCACTCTAATGCCTTTGTCAAACAGACAGGCGAAAGCGAAGCGAGTCTGAGGCGATACCGAACCAAAGCGAGACGTCAGTCTGATAGTTCTGTCACGCTATCGGATCGCTTTCTCTGTTCTATGTGACTGGATTCAAACAATTCCATACATTACAAATAAAAACTTCACGCTTCGCATTCGCCACGCCAGTCTGTTTGACAAAGGCTTAAAGGGTGCCGTCAACGTTTATGTCTGGTTGTATGTTGAAAACCATGTGGTTTTACTTTTCATTGTAGGTTACCAAAATAATAATTTCAGTTTTTTTTTGTTTTGTCTTTCATTCGCATTAAGTACATTTCTGATGTCATGGGTAGAGAATTCAGAACCGGTTCTGTTATGTGGAATTTCGGGCCTGTAACTTCAACAAACCGGGAGATCCCGGAATTTTCAGTATCGGAAATTCCCGGTTCTGTAGCCTAGTTGTGAGTGCGTTTAAAGAGTATTTAAATTAACGTAATACTTACACAGCCAATGCAAATACTTTAATAATACAAGAATCGAACCTGCGACACGCATCTGTTAATCGCTCTAATTTTGTTTTTTGTAACGATACATGATACAATTCGCGGGTTCTAACCCCAGCACCTAATTGTATACAATTATAAGGAAACCCACCTATTTTTATAAATCTTTGTAGACCACAACACAATTTCTTCATCGTTAATGCACAAATAGACACTTTATCACTATATCGCAAAGGTTCACTTTCTAAATTAAACTTCTACCGCTATACCAATGTTCTTGTCAAAATAATTATGACCTCAGATACTATTTGAATACGACACAAATTACACTGACTTTTATTTTAGGTTTTAGGTTCATAACCGACCCGATTTAATCTTATATTATCCCGCGCTGAATCCACCACAATTTCTGAAAAAATACTGTAAGCCACTGCGTTTTAGGAATTAATGATGTTAAAAGGGATAAAAGGTGATCTACCAATTTCAAGCTATGCTACGCTATACTAGGCTATTGTCCCATGTATGGCCGTCAGGAATTTCCGGGTTGCAAGGCTTTCTTAATAGGAAACTATGGCCTATTGGCATGAGATAAGACAGATGAGACCTATGAGGTATGAGATTTTTAAATGAGTAACCATGGAGTTCTTGCCGGTTCTTCTCCGGTTCTTCTCCGAATGTGGAAACGATGAACCCAAACCAAGCACCTGTTTTAAAACTGCTTCCATGATGGTTTTATGTGAAATAAAATATTCTGATTTCGAATCAGTACGAGTCAGACAGTTTGGAGAGAGGTCCAAAGGCGGGAGAACTAAAGAGGATATATAAAATCTAAAAAAACAAAAAAGGCTATGCCCACAACTTGTTATTCAGTATCGCAGCTATGTTACTCATTCATAGCGTAGCACAGCTCAAAGTGGAGTAGATATCCTTTTACTTAAAACAAATAAACAATATTAGCACAAGTGTTTGACATAGGTAACAATATTACGATCGCATGCATTCAAATATAGTAAAATAAAATGACTTCTGCTATTTTAACGACATTATTTACCCTTTAGAAGTCCTCAATTGGTTCAAGATCAAATTGTCTGACTTTTTTTTTCTTTCACGTGCTAAAATCAAATGAGTCCTACCATCCAGGGTGGTCGCGGGACTAACGGATTACCGTGACCCCGGTACGTAAAGGGCTATTGAAGGACACCGTGGATTTTAGTCAGTACAAATCTGACAGTCTCTCCCGCCCTGCCCTGGGTGGGAGGACTCATTTGATGATTTTACCACGAAAAAAAAAATACCACCCAGGGTGAAGCGAAAGGAACTGTCAGACTCGTACTGACTAAAATGCACGTTCCTTCAATATCCCTTTACGTTCCAGGGTCACGGTTATCTGATGAGACAGTCCCGCGGCCCCGGCAGGCTTTGGCTCTCTAAAGGTCCCTGTCATAGTGATAGGCTTGGCCACTATGTCACCTGATGGTAAGCTATGATGTGGTCAGACATGCGGATGGAAGTAACCTATTCGCTCTCGATTTAAAGACCCCAAGATTGTAGCTATCAAGAAACAAAGACATCGGTACGGAGTTCCACGCGAGGACTCGTGGTATGTTCTTTTTTTCACTTAATATAGTCAATTTGTGATCAAATGACTAACTCCTTTTTATAAGAATAATGTAAGAATCGCGTTTTAACTTCATTGCAGTTACACTTTTTTTTCAGATAAATGTTCAACAGATGTTTTTGAAGTGAAAACTTCTTTAGCGGCGTTGTGCACTTTTTTTGGAATGGGTTAAAAATGTTAAACTCGCGTCAGGACACGTGACCTGATCGAAAAATCGTAAGTCGGCCCAGGGCGCTTGCGCGAATGTTCGTGTGTCTTTATTACTATTCAAGTTTTCACTTCTGCCGGCACTGCCAGAGTGCAAACCGTCGTTTTTTTTTTAAATCGTTGCCCTACACTAGGTTTAACTTTTTGTTGTACGACAGAGATAGTTTATAACCTGGATTAATACCTAAGTAAGTTTTTTATCCCGATTGTATATTTCCGGGGGATTATTTTCGCGTACCGGGTAAAGTCATTGGCAAAAGCCAGTACTTATATTCTCTATTCATCAGCAAAGGTTGGCGCAGTAGCAGAGCGATTGGACTCCTGCGCTGCGTGTCGCGGGTTGGATTCCCGCACGGAGCAAATATTTGTATGATCTACAAGTAGTTGTTTCGGGTGTGGGCGTTAGTGTATGTGAGTTTAAATGTTTGTAAACGCACCCACGACACAGGAGAAATTCCTAGAGTGGGGCAACATTTAAAAAAAAAAGAAAGGTGAAAACTAAGGTAGAATTTCTAAATTCTATCATGCGCAAACAACACATGCAAATAACGTCGCGTCCGATCTACGGAACAAACCATTATGTTGTGAGTCATCGACATTGATGACTCATACATAACGTATGTACATCAGTATGTACATCTCGTATTGTGTCCCAATAAACATCGCATGTGACATTGATGACACGGGTATAACTTGTTTATAATTCATGAGATTTCCCCTTTGGGTTTTGATGGTTGAAGAAGACAGCTGTAAATAGGCTACCGTAATTTGGCCCTACTTTGCTCCTTACGGGTAATTATGCTCCTGTTCTGTAAAATGTTGTCGAATATTCTACGTTGAAAATTTTGCAATAATTTAATAAATTATGAATGCATCTGAAACATTTCACCGAATTTCACATCCGAAGGCATCAGAAACATTAATATTAGCAGAACTTATTGTAGTTGGAGCAGATTGAATTAGGAAGGCATTAATTTGTTCCAACAGCTTTAACAATGGAGATTACATAGAAACTATTTCTAGGAGCAAAGATACCCGACAACATGGGTAATTTTGCTCATTATTATTTAATCAAAAATAAATTAATAATATACTTCATAATATACAATTCCCTATAAATAAGTACCTGTCAAATAAGTCTTATTTCTTTAAAAAAAAAAAATACCGTTGATTGTTTTAAAATATTCTTAGTTTTTAACATTTGGAGCAAATATCGGAGCAAAGTAAGATCAAATTACGGTATTTGAAATGTATAAGAGCATTTAAAAAAATATATTAACTGTAACCCTATAACAGGTAGCCAGGGTCGTGGGACTAACGAGTAACCGTGGCTCCAGGACGTAACAGGCTATTGAAGGATACCATGGATTTTAGTCAGTACAAGTCTGACAGACCCTCCTGCCCTGCTTTGGTTGGGAGAACTCATTTGATGATTTTACCACGTAAAAAAAACCCTATAACAGGTGATTGTGAGCCCCTGGAACGTAAAGTGCAATTGAAGGAATATGGTGAATGTTAAAATGGTACGAGACGCACAACACGAAGTGGCGCTAACGCTTTATTTGCAGTGCTATTTTCTATAAATATAGCTTTGTGTCAACGCCAACGCGTGACGCTGAAGCTACGGCTTTAGCGTCACGCTGCGACCAAAGTTTGCTATTCGCTAAGCTGCTGACAGCGGCACTAGTGCTCACTCGCTCGCTGTCCACGATCAGACGATTTAACCGTCTCGTCGAAGAGTACATCGTAGAGTCTAGCGATGACATTTCTTATAGAGAATAGCTTGGCTGTTGGCGGTGACGTCACCAAAGCGCCGGCGTAAGTCTCTCTCCGTATGATTGATGATCAGATGCACCTAATCTTTCTGAAACCCAAAAATTTTTAAGTATTTGTGTTTTCATTCGCATTTGCTTTGTAAGTTTCCTTTGTTCTATCCTCTGTTTATGACATTAGAGTCTATAATTACTTTTGTTATCAATTTCGCAGTTAATTGCTCCCTATGTCCTTATGGAGGAAAATATTGTAGGGAAACTTTAACTTAATCATAATAGGCCGTTTTGCGCAAACAAATACATACCTATGTATATTAAAGTACTATCGCAAAGTATTATACTCGTAATTCAGCCTACGTAAATGTAAACACATTAAATAATTACTTTATTTGACGTCTCTTTAGTAACCTTAGCGCAAAAACGTCTGACCGGACCCTTCTTAGAGGGCCAATACCTGCTGGGGACGCGGGACTGACTTGCCAGGTAACCTTGATCCTGGAAAGTAAAGGGCTATTGAAAGAACACCTTTTTTATCGTTGTATTAATCATCAACGAGTCCTCCCGCCCAAGGCGGGACGGTAGGGACTGTCAGACTCGTACTGACTAAATCCACGGTGATCCTTCAATAGCCCTTTACGTTCCAGGGTCACGGTTACAAGTTATGGCCCTCTATGAAGGATAACCTTTATTTTACCACGATAGAAAAAAATGCAAAAACAACAAAATATTATTACAATTTTGGGGAGAGCAGGTTGTGCCTCTTAGACGTCCACTCCGGACAACGCCACCATAGGCTACCTGTCATCTGTGGTGAGCGATCCCATTGGAGGTGGTAGGCCTCACCAGGATCGCCTGGCTTACATTCACCATCCTGTCGAAGTCTGGTGCCAGTTTATCCGTCGATGCGCGGAAGGTTCAGTGGCTTCTG
This sequence comes from Agrotis puta, assembly GCA_943136025.2. Taxonomy (NCBI): domain Eukaryota; kingdom Metazoa; phylum Arthropoda; class Insecta; order Lepidoptera; family Noctuidae; genus Agrotis; species Agrotis puta. Next base: position 11,649,925 of record OW964192.2, read on the forward strand.
GGTGAGCTCGCTCCATCTTAGGCATCACATCTCTTCTGGGCTAGATTAAATGCAAAAGCAAAAACTTTTAAAAATAAATTAATTAATAATGCTCCACTAAACTGAAGTAGACACTGTGGACATCCTGGACAGATCACATCTGCTATTTAAAATAATCGTGATGTGAGGAACCCACTGTGATTGTGTGAATATGTCAGGTTTTTTTTTTACGTGGTAAATTCATCAAATTAGTCCTCCCATCCAGGGCTGAGCGGGAGGGACTGTCAGACTCGTACTGACTAAAATCCACTGTGTCCTTCAATAGCCCTTTACGTTCCGGGGTCACGGTAATTCGTTCAGTCCCGCGACCATATGGCAGGATTTAGCCTGTGTTTCAAATACAAAAAAAAATGTAATAACATGTTGTTTTGACCTGTCTAAAATAATAATACTAATATACCGGTTACAGCAAAAAAATAGATTTGTCATACCTTGCATATTAAGTCCGTTAATAACTTAAAAGTAAACTATTTCAGTAAAATAATATTCTTATTGAATGTTTCCATCATTTTAAAAATATAATAGCAAATACAAAAAGATTCTCTCCGGCGGGGAATCGAACCCCGGTCTCCCGCGTGACAGGCGGGGATACTTACCACTATACTACCGAAGACTTGTTTTGCAGCGGCGAATTTAACGTGTGCTTTCAGATATACTCGGCAACATCGCAGAAGTGCTTTGATAACGACTGCTGAGCGTGGGGTCCTGGGTTCGATTCCCAGGGCGGGCATTAAGTGCTATTGGGTTTTTGGAATTAATCAGTAAATGTTTCTTAAAAAAATGTTTAATTTAATAATATATGAAAGTAAGTTCAATGACTGACGTACGTGTGTAAAAACACGTACATTCGTACTAATTTAAAAAAACCTACGTCGCTTTATATGACACGCAGTACCTAAACAAGTTTATTTTGTAGCAGGCACATCGTCAGTTCTATGGTGTGACGAAGTAGAACGGTATTATGGTTTCCTGTAAAACACTGTTGTACTTTTTTTTATTTCGTGTTAAAATCATCAAATGAGTCCTCCCACCCAGGGCAGAGCGGAAGGGACCGTCAGACTCATTTATTCATTTATTTATTTATTTATTTATTCACTTACATACAAATATCCTTACAGGCTAAACCCAATGCGATATTGTAGCATACTTAAAACTATTTAACCATAACAAATTCTATACGTAGCTGTTCTTGTAAATTCACCCAAAGAACAACAGAATATGTCAATGTCATCAGCAATGAGATTGAGAGTGCGGAGCGCGCTGGTGAGCGGCGCCTCTCGCAGTAAGTTAGTACGCGCGCGCGGTTCCGCCAGCAGGCGCGGCTGACGACGACGTCCCACATACCCGTCTGGCGCGACTAGCTCCATCCTTCGTAAAATATCCGCATTGTGTATCTTCCCTCTAATTATCTTAAAGATATAAATCACTAGTGTGAGTTGCCTCCTGACCCTTAGTTCATTATATCCAACCATACCCAAGACAAATAGAGTTGGATACATCAATGGGTAAAATGGATATACCCCGTATTCCCTCATATATTTATACCTCAAAAATTTATTTTGAACTCGCTCCAACATGAGACTATACTTAGCTTCATGTGGAGCCCAGATAACTGCATTACATTCAAGTTGGCTTCTTACTAAAGCATTATATAATGCCGTTATGGCTTTAATATTTGTGAAACCTTTAACCATTCTAAGCACAAATCCTAAATTTCTGTATGCTTTTTTGCAAACCTTTACTATATGTTCACGAAACGTGAGCCCAGTGGTAAACTGAACTCCTAAGTCCCTCACTTCCGTGGCCCTATTCATCGGCACTCCGTCCACCATGTAAGTATATGTGATGGGTGTGTGCACGCGCGTGAAACTTATGGTCACACACTTAGATGTATTAAACTGTAGGAGATTACCCTTGCTCCAAGCCACCACTCTGGCAATATCCCTCTGCAGTCTTTCACAGTCATGCACGTTTGTGATAGGAAGATAAAGCTTGAGGTCGTCGGCGAACAGTAAACACTTAGCATCTTGCAGTACGTTTGGTAGATCGTTAATCATTATGAGAAACTCTAGAGGCCCTAGATTAGTTCCTTGGCTAACCCCAGATCTAGTATAATATGCGTTCGATTGAAATCCTGCAAAATCAACATACTGTTGCCGGTTACTCATGTAATTGGCAACTCGTACTGACTAAAATCCATGGTGTCCTTCAATAGCCCTTTACGTACCGGGGTCAAGGTAATTCGTGAGTCCTTGTGAGGCTTTGGCCCTCTAGAGGGGGCCCCGTCGTTTTGCTGACACTATTTAAGGCGTGCGTGGAACAGAACGCGCCGTCGACCCGGGCATGGACCATGGTCGGACAGCGAGTTGCCCATTACTCGCTGCCCGTATGCCCGCGCCTATACGATGGCCGGAGATCGTCTGGCAACGTCCGTCGCCGTGGGCGTCACCACTGCCGCTGGGGTGGAGGGAGGACGCTGTCCTCTGTCTGTTGTACTTATTTTAATGATATTATTTATTAATTCAGAGACTGTGACTCAAGATCAGCTCGGTCTCGAAATTTCCCTGACTACCTAGCAGAATAATTCCTCATTGATTTTGTGGCCCCGAGGTTTATCATCTCGCTTCTCATGCATGAGACTGTGTGTTCAAGTTTTAAAACACGTACATATAATTTGCATACAGCCTACGTCACTTCATATGGCACACAGTAGGCAAATTTACTTGTAGCAGACTCCATCGTCAGTCCTGTGGCGTGACGCAGTAGGAAGGAGACACATAGTTTCCGATTAAACCATATAATGTGTAAGTGATGTTACTTGTTTACTAATTCAGATGTTATGACTCAATATTAACTTGATCTCGAATTTTCCTCGACTACTAGAAATAATTCCTCGTTGATGTTGTAGGCACAATTGAGTGCAACTATTGAGCAATGAGCATGATTATTGTCTTTAAGAGGAAATGACCTGTAACCTACTACACTTGCCTATTTTTGAAGTGAAAACTTATTTAGCGGCGTTGTGCACTTTTTTTGGAATGGGTAAAAAATATTAAACTCGCGTCAGGACAAGTGACCTGATCGAAAATTCGTAAGACGGCGCAGGGTGCTTGCGCGAATGTTCGTGTGTGTTTATTACTATTTGTGGAAACTTTTTAGTTGAAACAACATTTCAAATTGATATTCGAACATGTGTTTTTTGATAATGACTTGTGTCATTCACTTGAATAAAAGTCTTCTCTGTGCAAACAACTTTTTTACTTTCATATCCTAGTTATCTAGTATATTTCATCAATACTATTCAAGTTTTCACTTCTGCCGGCACTCCCAGAGTGCAAACCGTCGTTTTTTTTAGTCGTGATGGCCCCAAGGTTTAAAAGTTGTGAGGGCCCGGAGGTTCAGCACCTCGCTTCTCATGCATGGCTTGCGAGTTCACGTATAAAAACACGTACGTAGGCAAGTTTAATTTTTGTAGCAGACCCCATCGTCAGTTCCATGGTGTGACGCAGTAGGAAAGATTATAGTTTCCTGTAAAACATCGGAGTAGTTGTGTTTCTTGTTTACTAATTCAGAGTCTGTGAGTCAAGATGAGCTTGATCTCGAATATTCCATGACTACGAGAAATAATTACACTTGTCCAGTGTGCTTTGCTAAGCAAATAATATTACTTGTTGCAAGTTCGATCCCCGTACGGAACAATTTATATTTGTATGACCTGCAGGTAGTTGTTCCGGGTCTACGGGGTTTTTGTGTATGTGAGTTTCTATGTTTGTAAACGCACCCACGATACAGGACAAATACCTAGGGTGTGGGGTAAAGTTTAAAAAAAAAAAACAGAATCTTTATAGTTTGTATGTTACTCTAGCTGCATCAGAAAGGGGTGCAAATAGAACACTTTTAAGTATAAGTACATGATAATACTTTACATAGCATAACGTGCTTAACTGCAAGTACATAATAGTAATTTATTTACTTGTGATTTTTCCCCCCTAGCCCACTTCGTTGGGGAAAATATGAAATGCGTCAATTGTATTGTTTTAATTTGTGTATATAAAAAGCGTTAGGGATTTTTTATTTTCTAGTCAATAAGGAAGATTCTCAGGGAATTTTGGTTACTCTACCTGTCTGTATAAATTATTTGTTTATTTGGCGCCTCTTTGGTTTGGTAGTTGCAAGCGCAGACGTTGAGTTTTAGGTGCTTGTTTCGATTCTCGGCAAATTGCTGTTGGGTTTTAACCGTGAGGAATTTCTTAGAAGCAGTGGAATCGTGTCCAGTTGAGGTAATAGGCTTACTCTTTATTACATGAGACTTATTAATATTGTGAAATGTGAGTGTTAGTACCAATTATACTGGCTTAGATAATAAAATCAATATCCAGATGCCGTGTCCAAAACAAAACCATCTTCGTGAAGCCACTTTTTAAATGTGTAAGTGAGCGCCACGAATACATTTACTTGTGTAATTCGTATGTGATGTTTGGATCGTACAAAGGGGTCACTTTTTCTTCCTTTTTGGCTTCAATTCTCAGTGGCTTACTAGAGATGTGGACATTCTATAATCTATCTAATATGAATATCTAAGATTATAGGTAAATCTCTATCTTATCCTTCTGGAACTGCAGCCGTGGTGCTACATTTATATCATTCAGTTTTTGCAGCAGAGGCGTAGCTACCGCCGTATCAGCCGTATCAATTATACGGGTCCCCCAAGTGGCATGGGCCCCAGACGATGGGAATAAAAATAAAAACATAAAATGTTGCTCTTAAATGAAAAGTTAAATCCAATTATCGAACTCTAAACATCGCTCAATTTTCAAAAGGCTTTCTTTTGTTGTCATAAATGCATTCTCAATTTTCTTTAAAATTCTTTGAATGATCAGTAATCGCATTAGTTACAAGAGTCAAGATGCTATTGTCTTTATTCTGCAAAACTGTACACTTAGATTAGAAGGGGCCCCAAACAAGTTTTGATACGGGGCCCTTTCTGGCCTAGCTACGCCACTGTTTTGCAGGAAGAAATTGTAACAGTATAATGGTAAAATCATCCAATGAGTCCTCTCACCCAGGATAGGACGGGACCCCTTCGGTCGACGGCGCGTCGTGTTCCACGCGCACCTGAAAGGGCTGTCAGCAATCTGACGGGGCCTCCTTAGAGAGCCAAAGTCTGTCCGTGTAACCGTGACCCTGGAACATAAAGGGCTATTGAAGGATCACCGTGGAGTTAAGTCAGTACGACTCTGACTGTCCCTTCTGTCCGGCCCTTGCACATTTGATGATTTTACCATGATAAAAAAAGATGGCTTCATCTGTAACTCTGCGCTAGATTGCAACCAAGATTAAAATCATTACAAAAAAAAGTAATCTCTAGATTTCTTGAATGGAGCAATTGTGACCGGCGAGCAGCCGAGATTAGTCAATGACACATTATCCTTACATTAAATATCTAATTCACTTGTAATAAAGACTATTTTAAATGCACAGCACCGGACTATGCGGCAACCACACCTCAGGAAAACGTCAACAATGTGTATTATTACTCACTAGGGTGACAATGAGACAACGACTAATAAGATAGGTTCACACAGTATGATGAGTCATTAAATGTCAGGTGTCAAGTGATTAATGAAGGTAATTGTGACATAAAGCGTTAGATGCACTCGTTTTTAAGTGTTACAGGAGAGTTGGTAATTTGGGCATATTTTTATATGTAAGTGATTCGTTTTTTGAATATAAATTGTAACGAAATATACTACATAATGTACTAAATATGTATAAGTGGGAAAAGTTTTTTATTACATTCGAGTGGAATTCGCAGCCGAGCCATAGGCGAGGGTGTTTTTATGTAAGAAAAATAGTAGAATTTCAACACCTGTCTTTACTGTTTTACCGTGACATACCTTTTTATGTGTATGTGTGCAAAATACACAAATAAAATGAGGAAGTAATGCAATAGTCAGGATTCTCACGCTTCATGGCATAACACCGCCTTTGCGAAGGTCGGTTAAATAGAACATTTTATACAAGTTTACAATGTATCACATTCATTTACTTGAATTATTGTAATTTTGAGCAATTATTTCTGTGTGTTGCTATATTTATGTTTTATGACGCGCATGTAATAGTTATTTATGCAACTGTTGTATAATCAGGGGTATTAAAACACGAATGTGGGTTTATCACACGAGGCGTAGCCGAGTGTGATAATAGTATCACATGAGTGTTTTAATACCTAATTATAACGGTTGCATACAAGACTTTATCTACAATCATGCTGTGAATCCTCTATAAAAGATTCTCATAACATACCATATTCGCATACCATATTCGAGTGAAAAAATGGCGGGATATAACACGATAAGGCGAGTTGTTCTTTTTTCAAAATTTTAGCGATCTGTTGGTGAAAATGTCATTGCATGAGAATGTTCTTTTTTTGAAATTCATTATAACACGCGTTTGGATGATATAATGATCATTATATCATTGAGTGTTTTAATGTTGGCAATAAGCTAATTGTTATAGGTTCTTTTATAGAGGATTAATAGCATGATAGTAGATAAATGTGCAAAGGTTATTAATTTGACGTCAATATTATACACACTAGTGGTGGCCAGCAGCATCGCCAGCTATTACTAGAAAATTATCCCACGGGACGATAAAATCTGAATAATAATATAACTGATGTCCGATGAAAAAATGCAGGAAGCCTTTATCAAACAAGGGGGTTCTCATTTCAAATAAAACAAAAAGGGAAATGAAATGAAACCAATCAAGAAAATTAAAATATATTAAACTTATGAATAATCAAATTGATTCATCGATCATTGTGCCGATAGTCGTGTCGGCCCATGGCTTAATTGCCAAGAGCCTCGACCAACATCTAAGGAGGCTCTCGTTAGGCAGCTGGATCAACGCCCTGATTCAGAAAGCAGTTCTTCTGGACACGGCGCGCATTGTTAGGAGGTTCCTTTCTCTGGAGCCCTGACCGCCGGTAGCTTGGACCCTGTTCCCGATACCGGTGGGCTACTATTATTTATATTTTTAAATGTTTTTTTTTTGTTGTTTTGTTTTTTGTTAAAAATGTATTTAATAAGTAAAGGAAATGAATAAAAGTTATCAAATTATGAGGATTAATTAATATACTAGAATATAAATAATATTAATGAACGAAATAAAATTATTTACCAATCAGTTGCATGCAAATCAAATATTGTAAAAAAACTATTTTTTTAAATTGAAAAATAATGAAAGGCTTATTTATTTATTATAACTGATGTCCGATGGGACTGCGAGGTTCTCAAACGGTGACCATGCACCGGGAAGAGCAGCGTAGGACGTCTACCAACAAGGAGGGCAGACGATCTTATGAAGACTACAGGATCACGCTGGATGCACGCCGTGACAATTGGTCCTATAGGAAATCTACAGGGGAGACATTTGTCCAGCAGTGGGGGTCTTACGACTGATAATATGATGATGATTATATAGATAGATAGATAGAATACACTTTATTATGCACACCATATAAATTATTAGTACAGAGTATATCTTATACATAGGGTGACACAATGGGCGGTCTTATCGCTAAAAGCGATCTTTTCAAGACAACCTTACTGCTCTTGTCAGGGATCATCTAGTTATAGATTATTGCATAAATTTTAGAAATCTTATCAGTAATTCCGAAGGAAATAGCCTCTCTATTCAGATATAGAAAAAACTGATCTCTTTATAGTATAACTAGCACTCCGCCCGCGACTTCGTCTGCGTGTGTTACTAACCTCGAACTCAGTGAATTTAAATGTCCAGTCACCCTCCTTATAGGATACCTTTTGGAAAATCTAAAAATGTATCAAACTAACATTGTAACTTTACAGTATTCTCTTAAATCCCACTACCCCTTTTTATCTCAAAGAACGTTTTAAGTTTCTTCATGACACACATATTACGTATAGATACTTAAGATGATTGGAAAATTTGAGTCTGGTGATGGCTACTCATTCTACCAACTTTTATGATAAATCATTAACGGTCCAAGGTATTCGTTTGTGGAATGCATTGCCTGTATCAAGGAGACAAGCTCAGTCACTAGTTGCCTTTAAAAACCTGATTGCATAATATTATAATATTTTGTCTGGAAGATATCGTGTATTCTATCTAACTATCCGTGACCTTGCTTTTTGCGACACCAACTGCGTTCTGCGTATAAAACAAAATGAAAGAAGTTGCTGTGACAATACCAGAAGCCACCGAGATACAGCCTAAATTACTATGATGCTCATGCTAAAGAAACAATTGATACACGCACGTTTGATTAACGTTAGTCACATCACATAAAGTCGTGAACAGGGCTTTATATGTATAGTTTATCACACTTTTACAATAGGAATTTCAACTAGTTTTTATTACAAAGTTAATGGCAACATTCTTTAAAGCCGTTATGAGGAAGAAAATGTAGTAAAGTTAGTTTAAATGTCAGTTCGCACGCTCATCTGCTTCATTGAGGAAAATATATACAAAATAATAAATACAGCTAGTTTGGTTCTATGACGTCAGATGTATAGGCAAAAGATTAGGCCAAAACCATTGTAGGAAAACATGTAAAGACACTTAGTAGGTAGTTATTTTACTTAAACATTAGAGTTATTTAATCTTCTTAGCCAAATATTCATCATCTGCCTAGCCAGTCAAACCAGATGCAGCTGGATATCAGTATTTTACATGGAGCGACTGCCTGTCGGACCTCCACAACCCAGTAACTGGGTAATACGATACCCCATGGTAAGACTGGTTGTCAGACTTTAGAGCTTCTGACTAACAGTAACGATTGTCAAAGATCTACAAATGACAGCCGGGAACAACGGCTTTTCGTGCTTTCCGAGGCACGGAGGAAACTCGCTATGACAGATGGTCACCCATCCACAGACCAACATCGGCAAGCGCGGCTTAACCCGGAAGATCGGCCTGTGCGGCTATATTTATTTAGCTACGAGCTCCCCACTTAGCCTAATATTACAAACTAAATATTATCAAAAAAGAGTAAATTACATCAAAACTTAAATATAATGTAGACAACTAGCTTTTGGCAGCGACTTCGTCTGCCCGCGCTGGAAACCGCGACGTAAGTGCTAAGTAATTTAATTTGTATATTCGTTCGAGGTACGTATAACTGCGTAAGTACAGAATGAGTCAACTAACTAAAATCACATTAAATGTTATTGAAAACACATAACAAAGTTAGGTTTACCGCCTGAAGGAAACTGTTTGACCTCACAAGTCACAATGTGATCAACTTGTTATGAACAAATATTGTAATTAATACTCATCGCATCTGCCTTTATTACGTCTTTTTCCTGCAACAGTGACCGACAAATTGTAAGAAAACAACAAATTACTACACTATTATAAATGCGAAAGTTTGCGAAAATGGGTGTATGTTTGTTAGTCTTTCACGCCTAAACTACTGAACAGACTTTAATGCCATTTAGTACACAGATAGTTTATATCCTTTTTTTTATCATGGTAAAATCATTAAATGAATCCTCCCACCTAGGGTAGAGCGGGAAAGACTGTCAGACTCGTACTGACTAAAATCCACGGTGTCCTTCAATAGCCTTTTACGTTCCGAGGTCACGGTAATTCGTGCAGTCCCGCGACTCCGGGGATAGTTTATATCATAGATACACATTTAAGCAAATTTAAATAAATTCGCAGAATTGAGTGACCCAGCATAGGCCGGGGTTCCACACTGTTGTTAATGTGGTGAAGCAGTCGACTGCCTCAGGCACTAAGGCCTTTTCGTTCCCGCAGAAAGAGTACTGGTTGGTTAGCTTGATACGCTAGCAAAACTGTAATTCGTCGTGCTCTTGTCACCACGGCCCGATGAATAGCTGTTACTATTTTTTTGACGTGTAATATTTATTGAATAAGTCTTGTCCCTGGGTGGAGCAAAAGGGACTGTCGGATTTTTGCTGATTAAAAATTCGCCTTCTTTTGGTTGCCCTTTGAGTTACAAAGCCACAATGTTTTTCTTTCCCGGCAGGCACAGCTCCTTGAACAATCGGCGTCGTCGACCCGGGCCTGGTTCTTGATCGGACGGCGAGCCTGTTGGTCTAGTGGTTAGTGACCCTGACTGCTATGCCGGAGGTCGTGGGTTCGATTCCCACCCAGGACAAATGTTTGTGTGATGAGCACGATCATTTGTTCTGTGTCTGGGTGTAATTTATCTATAATATGTATGTATTTAGAAATATATAAGTATGTTTATCAGTTGTCTAGTACCCATAACACAAGCTCTGCTTAGCTTGGGACTAGATGGCGTTGTGTGATAGTTGTGGAATATTTATTTATTTATTTATTTATTTATTTATTTACTTTGGTATCCATTGACGCGTGTTTGTGTACGAACCTCTATGGAGTTGTACTGCGATAGTCGCTTGGATACCAAAGTCGTAATGTATCGTAGACGTCGTCGCCTTTTGTACGAAGGGGCTTACTAGCTGCTGGTGTCAAACGTTGCTTAACCTGAAAATTGAACCCAAGAACTTTCAGTTTATGATTACAAGACCAACAGGGAACAACAAAACATCCACCTTAATATCTAAAACGACAATATTATACGCGGTAGGCCCCAACATAATCCGGCATTGTGTAGAAACAAAACATCTACATACAGACGTAACTCATAAAGCTACATCTGATGGTAGCCCCTCATAATTTCCACTTAATTACGTTTAATTTCACCGCTGCCTAGTGACTGGCCTTTATTTTTTGGTTTTTGGGTACAATGTTCAATTTAGAGGGGTTCGTAAGGTCACGGAAAATAGGGTATCTCCTGAACGTTCCATTTATTTTGTGACCTTATCGAAGTTCTTTATTTATCTTATTATGTTAAAACATTTTAAAATATAAATTATAGTGGCCCATCGGTATCGGGAACAAGCTACCGGTGGTCAGGGCTCCAAAGCAAAGAAATCCGTGTCCAGAAGAACTGCTTTCTGAATCGGACCCTTGATCCAACTCAGTAGCGTGCAGTGGTTCCAGACTAAGGGTAGGCCAGGAAAAAAAAAAAACTACATTCTCAATACTGACGGTGCGAATGGAAGAAAGCTTCGGCCCACTTCAAAACTTATAATTTAAAACACTCACCACATTCTTCACGTAAGATTAATAATCACAATATTCTGACGATTCAAATAGAAGATCTGTCACTTCAAATACCTTTCCAAGTGGGTGATAGTTACAAACCACGTCACTTGCAAGAATAACTCTCGAAGATTGAAATTGTTGGATTAATTGTCGTAACATTTAGACAAAACTTGAAATTTAAACGAAAATATTAGTAGTTCTTCATAAGAGTTGTGAAAAATAAGTTTTCACAACTATCGTAATCAGTATAAACACACATTGTCAGCACAAGTCACACAAACTAGGACCATTTTAAGTAAACAAACGAATCTTCTTTAATATTTTCACTACTTTTTGTTTCAAAATGTATTACTAAATATGATTAAATAAAAACAAAAGTGCAAAACAATAACTAATTTTAGCCGGCATAAACTGACACTTGCACACGGAGTTGCCAGTATTAATTTACACACTTCCCCAAAAACCAAATTTCGAAATAAAATTCTTACAGTTTTTAATTATTATAATAGGTCTTTGCTATTCCTTAAAATATAACATTTAATTTGAAATGTATAGATTTGACAATACTACTCTGTTTTTTTTATTGTCTTTATTAGTCTTTTACGAAATTGTCGTTTCTGTGTGTAATCTGTTTCCCGAATTGGCAACTCTGTTTATTTTACCCGTGCGTTTTCATTCATAAAACGCGTACTCGTCAGCTACAGCGTAAGGAGCTGCGTAGTAATTTATACATGTGTGCGGTTTCATATACACGAAAATATGAACACGGATGCATACATATGCATGAATTATTGAATGAATTTTAGAATTTTTGAGACCACAGGACCGCTTGCCTTCGGTTATAGTAATCTGGACGTGATGACGTCACACGGCGGCCGCGCGGAAATTTGCTAATGCATTATGTGAGGCGTTATGTTTTATATTTTTGTTTTATTTTATTATAAGGTTACAATAAATGCGTTTGTTTTATTTATGCGATTTTGTGGTAGGGTAGGCTTGGCCTAAATCAGTACTATGTGAGACCGCCCCTGATCCAACTGCGTAACGAGAGCCTTCTTAATGTTGGCCGAGCCTCTTGGCAATTAAGCCATGACTATGACTACCCGCAGGCTGATCGCTGAATCCACTTCCCACATATTGACAACCTCGCGAGCTAAACCAAGAAACTTGACTTGGCTACTTAGCATACTTCATCGATTATTACTAAATAACAAAAGGGCTCATCATTGCTGTTAGCATCACTCGCAGCCAGTTACGAAGGTTGCTTGGGTTGATGGGAACTTTCGTTTCCCGAGTCCCAAGCAATGACAATATAGCATAGATGTAGTGGTGTTCTATGTTATCTAACTTCTCAAGTTTTAAACTTGCCACATTCGGATTAATTCAGTCACTATTACAATATAAAGATAAATAAAGCCTAGTCGTAAAATATACTAATCCATTCTAACCAAAATGCAACCAAAATTGTCGCACAAATCTCAATAATGCCCACCAAATGTTCCCAAAACGTGTGTCCCATCACTAGAACACAAATCATCGTAAATCCCGCGATTAAAGGGTGGATACAACACGCAGTGACCCTGCCGTGACCCCCTGCATCCCGTCACACCCCACTGTAGCCCGCAATGTTAATTATTATGGGACTAAAGTGTTAAAAAGTGTTTACATTTTATGCATGTTTAGTTTTTAAAATGTTTTCTTTGTACTACGTGACTCAATTGTAACATAAATAAAACATTGGTTCGTTATGTGGTTGCTATTGGGTTTATTCTTTGACGTGCTTTTGTTTAGGTTCTGTAGGTATGTAAAATACGTAGTGGTTAATTTACGTAGTCACATATGTATGTAATATAGTGACAGGGTTTTTTCTCACACAATGGAATTTCTTCTCTAGATAAACAAACTAATGTTTGAAGTAAGCCAGAAGAACAACAATAAATAGAGCAGCACCAAGTGCTCTATATAAAATTAAAAATATTAAATTGCTAACACTGATTCCGAGTCTGGCCGTTTGTGTATGTGAGTTTCTATATTTGTAACCGTACCTACCCACGATACAGGAGAAGTTCCTAGTGTGGACGATATTTTATATAAAAAATACAAATAGACATTGAATTTCCTCTCTTATGGCAAAGGGTCTTGAGAAATGAAATTTAAAACAATTTCACAGGTTTCCTTCAAATAACAACCACTAAATTCTAGATATCAAGCCCCAAAAATAATTAAAGGCTACAAAAAAGACAAAACAAATCACGCCCAGACACAGAAGCAATATGAAAGAGATCCCTTCAAAAAATCTTATAATCCCAGAAAAAATCCCGGTATCCGACATCACTATCTCTCGGGCTTACAGCTAAGCCGTCCGGGGCTTAATTGAGCTAGCTTTAATAAAGTCCTTGAGGGATGAAAGAATTGTTCAAATATTTTTGTAAGGGTTGAAAGACTTCAAACTGAATTTCAGCTTAAAAATAAAATAAAAAACCGGCCATGTGCGAGTGGGAATTGCACATGAAGTCTTCCGTACATTATTTTTTGATTATGCGAAACCCGATATACCAGTCTATTTTTATGTAAAGAATCTATGTAGGTACAAGATTTCAAAACTGTATCATGAAAAATTACTAAGTTATAAGCCTAGTTGTCCGGTCAAAACATGCTCGTTTCACGGGGGCGCGATACCCCAACAACCCGCGCCCACAAGAGGCGTGTTATACAGTTACTGATAATAGTCTGGCAATAGATACTTAATCGTACTGTGATTGTATTGTTATTAACTGGTAATATAATATTTAAAAAAATATATATTTTAGGAACAAAATACAACATGGTGTAAAAATAATTTGAATCAAATCAGTTGCTGATTCTGAACAAAATATATTCAGGGTTCGCATAATTAGACTAAAAATAATTTTGTATAAAAACGGTAAATAATGTCTGTTATATTGTATGGGAGTCCCCTTTAATATTTATTTTATTCTAGTTTTTTAGTATATTGTGTTGTTATAGAGGCAATATATATATTATCTGTGAAAATACCAACTGTTTAACTATTACGGCTCATGAGATGCAGTCTGGTGATAGACGGACAGACAGATATATAGACGGACGAACAGCGCAGTCTTAGTTATATCCCATTTTACCCCTTGGGTACGGAACCTTAAAAAGTAGAACGAAATTAATTTATTTCATATCTTTACGGCTCTTGAAATATGATAGGATCTTGAATTTTATTTCATGGAGTTTAAGGATTTCGTTTTTGCGTTGATCTTACCAGTTTCAACAAAGTGAATTAAAAGATAATCCAGGATTTTTTGGTGTACATCTTCCTAATAAGGGATTTTTGGTTAAACATTTTATCAGTCGCACAAGTAGATTTTCAAGCTTACGTGTCTTTCGAATGTCTTCAAATGGATGGGTGGGTGGGTGATGGATTTGAGCATTGACTTGTAACTGAACATTGAGCATTAATTTTGCTAAACCGAAAATAAATATCGCTAAGAAAATTTTCGCGACCTTTCTAGCAATTGCTATAGTCGATTGTCGCCAATTTTGTTTTATTCTTGAAGATGTCAAACTTGACAGTCGGTTAGGCAAAAAGCTCGAATAAACGCTCGTAAAAATGCTCGCTAGAACTTTCGCAAAAATGCTCATAACAAGTGATCGTTAAAGTTAATCAGCACCTTTCGTTGATCTTTGATAATTGTTACCCAGGAACTGTGTTGTAGCTGTAAGCAGCAAACGTCCAATAGTTAAGTATAAGGAATTTCTATTGTTTATGTTTTGATTTGTTACCTACAAATAAATTCGCAATTAAATACCTAATTGCTTATACCACATTAAGTTTTTCTGTAGATTACGGAAAGTAGGTATTGTTAATATTTAGGCATAGAATTCAGTGCAAATTGTTGTTATATTGTTAAAGCTGAAATATTAACAATTCATGAATTCACACACAAAATAAGTCAGGAAAACCTATGCCAGTTGAATATGTACCTCTTATTTCACATTCACACATAATTATAAAAGGCTATTTATTCAGATGAAGAAACGCATCGTAGGACGTCCACCTTGCGAGGATCGTCCGGAGGACACGGTGGAGCATACGGTGCAGGACTGCCCCGCTTGGGCAGAGCACCGCCGTGTCCTCACGACGGCGATAGGCGGAGACCTCTCGCGCCCGGCATTGGTCGAGGCCATGCTGCGGGGCGAGACGGAGTGGGAAGCGGTCGCCTCCTTCTGCGAAGCAGTCATGCTCGTGAAGGAGGAGGCGGGCCGCCTGAGGGAGAGGACAGCGTCCTCCCTCCACCCCAGCCGCAGTGGTAGACGCCCACGGCGTCGGACGTCGCCAGACGATCTCCGGCCACCGTAGGCGCGGGCATGCGGGCAGCGAGTAATGGGCGACTCGCTGTCCGACCATGGACCATGCCCGGGTCGACGGCGCGTTGTGTTCCACGCGCGCCTCAAAGAGTGTCAGCATAGTGACGGGGCCTGTTGAGGGCCAAAGCCTGCCGGGATCGCGGGACCAAGGGATTACCGTGACCCCGGTACGTAGAGGGCTATTGAAGGACACCGTGGATTTTAGTCAGTACAAGTCTGACAGTCCCTCCCGCCCTGCCCTGGGTGGGAGGACTCATTTGATGATTTTACCACGATAAAAAAAAAAAAAAAAAAAAAAAAAAAAAGGACGTCCACCTACAAGGTGGACAGATTTGATGAAGACCAAAGGGTCGTGCTGGACCACATGTGCATGCCACTTCCAACAAGTCTGACAGTTCCTCCCACCCTGGGTGGGGGGACTCATTTGATGATTTTACCATGATGAAAAAAAAGGTCTTATGTTTGCAAGATTGAGCAAAATTTAGGCCAAGAGAGATCCCATAAAAATACATTAAGTTTAAATTAATCTGCTTGAGTCACAGCCACTCGGTTTGTAAACAACTAACATTATTAACGTATAATGCGTTTCAACTAAGAAGGATAGTTGATGACGCCATATTGTGACGTTAAGCAACACTTTTAAACCCTTTTTTTTATCGTGGTAAAATCATCAAATGAGTCCTCCCACCCAGGGCAGGGCGGGACTTGTACTGACTAAAATCCATGGTGTCCTTCACTAGCCCTTTACGTACCGGGGTCACGGTAATCCCTTGGTCCTGCGACCCCGGCAGGCTTTGGCCCTCTACAGGCCCCGTCACTATGCTGACACTCTTTGAGGCGCGCGTGGAACACAACGCGCCGTCGACCCGGGCATGGTCCATGGTCGGACAGCGAGTCGCCCATTACTCGCTGCCCGCATGCCCGCGCCTACGGTGGCCGGAGATCGTCTTGCGACGTCCGACGCCGTGGGCGTCTACCACTGCGGCTGGGGTGGAGGGAGGACGCTGTCCTCTTCCTCAGGCGGCCCGCCTCCTCCTTCACGAGCATGACTGCTTCGCAGAAGGAGGCGACCGCTTGCCACTCCGTCTCGCCCTGCAGCATCGACCAACGCCGGGCGCGAGAGGTCTCCGCCTATCGCCGTCGTGAGGACACGGCGGTGCTCTGCCCTAGCGGGGCAGTCCTGCACCGTATGCTCCACCGTGTCCTCCGGACGATCCTCGCAGTGGTGACACCCAGGCGTTTCTTCTCTCCCTATCAGACACAGGAACCTCCCGAAACTTCCGTGTCCGGTGAGGACCTGCGTCATGCGGTAGGTCAGGACGCCGTGACGCCTATCCAGCCAGTCCTCAAAGCGGGGTCTTAC
Organism: Agrotis puta; assembly: GCA_943136025.2. Classification (NCBI taxonomy): domain Eukaryota; kingdom Metazoa; phylum Arthropoda; class Insecta; order Lepidoptera; family Noctuidae; genus Agrotis; species Agrotis puta. Next base: position 11,666,846 of record OW964192.2, read on the forward strand.
CGCCACGATTGCGGCGTGCCCGACTTTTAACCCTTGCACGGTTTTAAATAAACAATTAATATTTGAAAATAAGTCTAACGAGATAATTTAAACTATTAAAAAATAATTAAGCACAGAGCATTTTATTGCTAAAGGTTATTTTCAAATGACTGTTGACCATAGAGACTATCCTCCTTAGTTGAATCGCACTATACTATGGAATTTAACAGGATACCATAACCTTCCTCCTACGTCAGGATGGGGCACATTTGACATGACGTGAAATCTTACCAGCTATGTGTCATACGGTCATACGAGAACATACGTAGGTGAAAATTATAGTTTACATGTTTCTTTACGTTTGTAGGATTAAGTTAAGATTTTAAGTCTCTCCCTGGTTGGCTTTGAAGTGCCGTGCTTGACCGATGCGGAGAACGCCTGGAAAATGACTTGCCCGGATTCAGATCGACCCGTGAACCCATCTTCCCAGAGACAGTGGGATGAGCCGCTCTGCAGGTTGGTACGGTATAATCTTATTAATACGTCAACCAATTCTGTGGAGCGTGCCCGCCTGCTGGCTGTGGGAGAGTGGGAGTCGGGTCTATGGCTTCAGGCACTACCGTCACCCAACATAGGTACCATGCTGGGTGACGAAACCTTCCGGATCGCTACATGCCTGCGTCTGGGCGCTCCTTGCGGGGCTCCACATCGCTGTCAGTGTGGTGAAAGCGTCGACTGCCTCGGGCACCATGGCCTTTCCTGCAGCAAGAGTGCAGGTCGGCTAGTGCAGGACGGCACGCTAGTTTAAATGACATTATCCGTCGTGCTTTTGTCACCGCCGGGGTCCCAGCCGTTTTAGAACCCAGTGGCTTGGCGCGCGACGATGGGAAGAGACCAGATGGGATGACTATAATGCCATGGAAGTTGGGTAGACCTTTGGTGTGGGATGCAACATGTGTCGACACCCTTGCGCCATCCCACCTTCCTGGTACTGCATGCTGTGCTGGTGCGGCTGCTGCAAGTGCCGAAAACTCAAGCGGTGCAAATACAATGGCTTAACTTTGAGCCTTTTGGGGTTGAAACACTAGGGCCGTGGGGTCCGAGTGCCCACAAACTTTTCAAAGACATCGCCAAGCGTATAGTCGACGCCTCGCGTGACCAGAGGGCTGGCCTATTTCTTGGTCAAAGGATCAGCATTGCCATCCAACGTGGCAATGCCGCCAGCGTTCTGGGCACTTTCCCCATTGACAGCGATGTGGACGAATTTTTTAACGCCCTATAAATTTTAGTTTTAATTTAGTCATTTTTGTTAATATGATAATTTTAGTCTTTAAATATAGCATGTAAAAATTAATTAGTTTATTATATTGTGCATTATGTTATTTATAAAATAATTATCTAGGATTAAGTTTAGTTAACTTGTAATAATAATATTTTGCACTTCAAATTTTACTACTTTCTACTAATATGAATAAATGTGAAAGTCTCAATGTTTCTTTGTATGTCGTATCGGTCATGTCTTTTTTTTAGCGCGGTAAAATCATCAAATGTTTCCTCCCACCCAGGGCAGAGCGGAAGGGACTGTCAGACTCGTACTGACTAAAACCCACGGTGTCTGTTTTACAAAGGCTTAAAACTGAACTTCGCAACACCTCTAAACCTACCTATTTTAATGAAAATTATTTCAAAAGACAGTAATATCACTTTCCTTTGTGAGACAGTAACGGTATTGAAGTAAACACCTCTGGGTTACCGGTATAATAGCGCATTTTAATGTGAAAACCCGTGATACCGCAAACCCCTTTGTCTTCATTTACCTGTTTGTGAACTTTTGTGTTATGTACTGATTGAAACAATGGTTAGTTTGGTTGGAAGTCCCGAAAGATTAATATTTTGCGAATAATTTCTTCGAATACAATTTTATTAGGTAGTAAATTGCATGTAAATAATAAATTAATGCTGTATGTCCGCATTTTATTAAGTACCTACCTATTTTATTTGTGTGATTTTAATCTTTTGTTTTTACAAATAGACAGAGCTGGAGCAAGGATCATACAAATATTTGATCCACGTGGAAATAGAACTAGCGACCCGCAGCGCCTCTTCCAAAAATTTCTTCAATTTCAAGTATTTCAAATTAGATATTTTAATTCGTTGGGTAGTTGTATCAAGGGCCTGATTCAGAAGACAGTACTCCTCGATAAGACTCGCATTGTGAGGAGGTTCCTATCTCTGGAGCCCTAACCACCGGTAGCTTGAACCCTGCTCCCACACCGGCGGATCACTATTTTTATGTTTTTTATTGCTTTTATTAAAGAAATATTTAAAAAAAATAATAAGTTTTAAAGTAAGTAAGTATTCTTTATTTAAAATGAATAAACATAATCTTTTAATAATATTAATTTAGTAATATGTTTTAAAACTAATAAACATAATCTTTTAGTAATATTTTTATGTGGTTTTTTTCATGGTTTTGTTTCTTTTTAAAATGTATTAATAAGTTTAGATAAATGAATAAACGGAATAATAATATCATTTGTTTCTCCTCACACAATACACTATTTCCATACATTACAGAGTAACATAAAACTAATTATACATATTTTACAGTCCTGTATATGTGAGCAGCTGGTGTCCAAAGAAGGTTAAAAACCTGTAGTTAAATTAAACAAATTGTTGTATGAATTTTCATCATTAACATTGTTAAATTATGAAAATGCATACAACAGGACACTTGTTGACATTTAATTAAAATGGCTAACACGAACTGAATTAATATTGAGAGGAAATGTAATTTAATTTGTACTAATTAAATAATAAACTATATTTATTTTCAGGTTTGTTACCTGTCTGATATTCCCAAGAGTTCCATTAATAATTTATTTCATTAATGCATGTAGATCAAAATAGTAAAAAAACAGACATTTCATTTAGGTAATTTAGGCGCCTGCCGGGGTCGCGAGACTGTACGAATTTGTCGTGACCTCGGAACGTAAAGGGCTATTGAAGGACACCGTGGATTTAAGTCAGTACGATTCTGACAGTCCCTCCCGCTCTGCCCTGGGTGGGAGGACTCATTTGATGATTTTACCACGATAAAAAGGTATTTTAGGCGAATCGGGAAAATAACAAAATGTGTAGTAGGCATCACTTTATTCAGTTGTGGAGTAAAGTGAATAAAGCGGTTGTATTTTCCCAGAAGATGTCTAACAACTGAAAAATTTCATTCACAAAGAATGTTAGGGAAAAATTGGCTACCTAATAAAACACTTGCTTACCTTACAGATCCAGTAGCATTTATGTGGTTAAAAACAATTAGAGAAATAGTTCTTACTTACAATTGCGTAAAATACTTCTCATTTACCACAAAACCTATAAGTACAATGCATTATCCTGCAAAACTTTTTGTGGTTTTTTTACCTTGTTTTTTGTCCGCTTCACTAACCTAAGTTAACCTACTTCTTTGTCTTTCCACAGGAAAAGCCATTCAGAAGCTAACGATTAAACAGATAGATAAAGATTATTAAGACCTTACACTAGAAAACTTACACTAGGAAACTTACACTAACTTTCCAGAAATATACAAATTATTTATTTATTTAAACACACACATATAGCTATCATCACAGGCTTAACCTATATGATTGTGATTATAGGTATACTTATTTCTTTATTCATTTTTACACTTATTAATTACATTTTTAAATATTTTTACAAAAAAGCAATAAAAAACATTTAAAAATATAAAAAATAGCAGTCCACCAGCACCGGGAACAGGGTCCGGGCTACCGGCGGTCAGGGCTCCTGAGAGAGGAACCTCCTAACAATACGCGCCGTGTCTAGGAGTACTGCCTTCTGAATCAAGCGCTTGACCCAGCTTCCCAGCGAGAGCCTCCTCAGGTGTTGGTCGAGGCTCTTGGCGATTAAGCCATTGGCAGACACGACTATCGGCACAATAACTGCTGTATTCACGTCCCACATGTCAACAACCTCGCGAGTCAGATCAAGATACTTGAATTGTTTATCTTTTTCTGCTTTCACGAGGTTCTCGTCATGCGGGACCGTTATATCAACAATTATTGCGCGACGCTCCGATCGATCTATCACCACAATGTCAGGTTTATTGGCAACAATAGTCCTGTCAGTGACGATAGGTCGATCCCAATACAACGAGATATTGCCATTTTCGAGAACTGGGTCGGGCGCATACTTATAGTACGGCACTTCCGATTCCACAAGGTTGTACTTCAAAGCAAGTTGCTGGTGGATAATCCTGGCAACGAGGTTGTGTCTATGCAAATATTCGCCGTTAGCTAGACGAGAACACCCAGAAATAATGTGTCGGATTGATTCTCCCGGACGGTGGCATGCCCGACATATGTCAACCGTACCATCCTTCACAATGTATTTCTGGTAATTATTCGTCATCATAACTTCGTCCATTATTGCACAGACAAAACCTTCGGTTTCCCCAAACAGGTCACCGAAACGCAGCCAGGATACGGACGCTAAAAAGTCAACATCGGGTCCATGTAGTGCCCGGTAAAAGCGTCCGTGAAGCTCCTTGCTCTGCCATACCTCCTTACGATCATTAGTGTCTAGTACTCTAGGTTTGCGCCAGTTCTCGTTAGCCAAGGAGAGCGGAGTAAGACCCTTGTCCACTGTGACCACATCTCGGTGCATCCCCACGTCGGTTTCTCGAAAATATTCCCTGAGACTGCATACCTCACGGTTGTGCAGAGTGTTTAATACAAAACATAAAATAGTAATAAATAGAAGAAATAAGTTGATTTAAAACGATTGTAATAGCAACACTAGTTTTATTTATTTTTGTTGTCCACTCTGGTGGATATTTTTTCATTCACTTGTTTTCAACTGTGCTATGAGCAGTCACATTGTTTCTTTATAAAACTAAAATAAATTACATAAAATTCATTAGCCTTTTACTTAACAAGGCTAAAGTGGTCCTTCGGCTGTATTTCACAAGTACATGTATTTTCTCCGTTGTGCGCGTATCAAAGGTTGTGTTTCGACGACTTGCTATATCGAGTCGTTGGTGTAACGGTCGCCGGCGGAGGGACGCGGAAAATTTTCTCGCAGATTCGCATGGTTGCGAGTCGCGGGAGTCCTACATACATTTGGAAGGACACTAATAACGTGTCTAGCCATATATTTCGATGCTATAGCGTCGATTCGTCAATTCATCATCATTGAGGATACTTGGTATTATGAAAATTTAAAACCAAAGACAAGAAATCTAGTGACGCCAAGAGACTGAAGAACGAACAAATCAAGATCCGAAATTGTCCATAGACTCATCGTTGAGTTTGTTTGGTTGGTAATTCACTCATTCTGATCGTATGCGTTGGGGAAACTTCACACCAAACTTCACACTCATCGAGTTCGAAACGTCAAGTGTTACTGTCAACTGTTTTCAAATTTGTAAACAACACATTCGGCGAAGTTACCGGCTAAATATAAGCAGTTTGGTGTTCAATAAGTGCGGCATTCGTTTAGTGCGGTCTAAATCTATAATAATCAGTGCGGTAATGCGTAATATTAGTGCGGCCAACAAGTGAATCGTAAGTTGGTAGTGTTACGTTCGTTTACCATGGCGGAGGTTGAACTTAGGCGGCTGCGTGCTCAGCGTGGACAATGTAAGTCGACAATAACACGTATTGAGAACTTTATAAACGATCCTATCAATGTCGCATCATCCACTATAGAAACTTTAGAAGCGCGCAAGGAAAAACTAATTAGCTCGCTTAAAAGCTTTGAGAGTGTACACTTAGATATATTGAACCTAGATGATAAAGATTCAGAATGTGTGGGTGAAATTGAAGACAAATACTTCTCTGTCTTAGGAAAAATCAATGTAGCATTAAGACAATTGAAATCTAGAGTAGACTCTGAAAGGCATTCCATTTCTACTTGTAAATTACCAAATATAGAAATTTCAACATTCGATGGTAAAGATTTTGCTCAGTTTAAACCTTTCATGGACTTGTTTAATGCTGTCATTGATAGAAACAATTCGTTGTCAAACGTACAGAAATTATTTTACCTACGAAAATATTTAACTGCTGATGCATTGGCTGTTATCATCAACTTGCCACTTGTCAATGAATCTTACCCTGAAGCAATAAAATTGTTAGAGAAACGATTTGACAATGAAACGCGAATTATTTCGAACCATATTGGTCTTCTCTTGGATATGCCCCAAATGCAAAAGGGTACTGCGGCAAGTATCAGATCATTTATATCTGAAGTGCGTCAACAACTTTATGCTTTGATAAATCTGAAGCAACCTGTTGAGAGCTGGGATATGCTGTTGATATCTATATTATCACGGAAGCTCGATAGCTATACTAACCGAGCATACCATCTTGACAGGTTGTCTCCGGACAAGTTACCTACTATGGGAGAATTTATGTCCTTTTTAGAAAAAAGAGCTATAGCATTAGAGGACAGCTCTCCTCAACAGAATACCTGCCATGAAGGTAAGCCAAAATTAAACAATAACAAGGTTTCCAATATTGTAACCAAAACAAATTCAAAGCGATCTTGCATATTCTGCAGCAATGATCACCCCATCTATACCTGCCCTAAATTTAAAATGGCTCCAGCCTCACAGCGTATAAAGTTTGCTACTGACAATAAGTTGTGCACTACGTGTCTGAGAAATCATGCTGACAAATGCAGATATTCATTCAAATGTCAGGTCTGTAAAAATAATCACAATACTCTTTTGCATGAGGACAAGCCTAAAGAAGATGTAGTGAAGGTGAATGTAATGACATTACATTCCAACCTATCAACAAATGAAGCAAACATATTATTGCCTACTATGAAGGTGAAACTCATTGACAAAGCTGGTCAAGAAATTGAAGTTAAGGCGCTACTTGATTGTGGTAGCCAAGTATGTATTGTAAAGCGTACACTTGTAAACCAATTGAACTTGAGCCCTATAGCTCAGAATTCAAATATTATTGGTTTGGGCAATACTCCAAACAAGGTAAATGAATGCACTAACATATTGTTACAATCCACTCTATACAATGTAAAATGTTCAATCAAATGTCATATTGTAGATACTATTACTACAAAATTACCTCAAAATTATTTCGATATTAAAAAATGTAATATTCCAGCTAATGTGCAGCTTGCTGATAATGATTTCAACAAACCATCAGAAATTGCCCTATTACTAGGGGTAGATTTTTATTCTAAAGTCATAATTGATGGTGTAATAAAATTAAACAATGGTATAGTGCTACAAAACACATTATTTGGTCATGTGGTCACTGGTACAATCGAAAATGAATGTAAAATCAACTTGTCCAGTGTGAACTTGGTTTCAAACTTTGCAGTACAGGAAAGGGCTGATAATAGCTTGGAAAACATCATGAAAAATTTCTGGCTCTCTGAAAAAGTTACTGAAGAGGTAGTTGATCAAAATTTGGAGTTTGAAGAGGCTGAAAAAATATTCAAAAATTCAGTTAAGTTAGAAAATAACAAGTTTTCAGTCGACATTCCATTACAATGCCCTTTAGAACATTTAAATATTGGTGATTCTTTTTCACATGCCTTGCAAAGATTTCACACACTTGAGAGAAAGTTTGAAACCAATCAAGACTATTTTCAAAAATATAAAAAATTTATTGATGAGTATGTAGAGTTGGGCCATGCCAGGGAAGTTGACATAAGTCAGTATGATGTCCTGAACGATCCAGTGTATTTTCTTGCACACCATGCAGTACAAAACGAAAGTAGCAAGACAACCAAATTGCGTGTCGTTTTTGCAGGGAACATGAAGTCCAAAAATGGTCTCTCATTGAATGATGTGATGTTAAATGGACCTATAGTCCAAAATGAATTATTTAACATACTGATACTCTTTCGTACATACCGCTACACTATCATGTGTGATGTAGAGAAAATGTTCAGGATTATCTCTATAAATGAAAAATTCAGACCATTGCAAAACATTCTTTGGAGAGATCATCCATCCAAACCCATTATTTGCTTACAGTTGCAAACAATAAGTTATGGTCTAAAAAGCTCAACTTTTTTGAGCACAAGATGTCTCATAGAGTTAGCCCATCTCTATCATGATATGTACCCAATGGCTGCTGAAGCTATACGGTTAAGCACGTACATCGATGACGTCATAACCGGCGCTGATAATATAGAGCAATTATTGGAGCTCAAGACTCAACTTATAGAGCTAATGATGTTAGGCAGTTTTAAGTTACACAAATGGTGTTCCAACTCTCCAGAAGCAATTAAAAACCTTCCCGAAAATGTAAAATATTTTGAACAAATTGACCTCAACAAAGATAATATAATAAAAACATTAGGTTTGAAATACAATATAACTACAGACACGTTGGTGTTTTCCTGCCCAATGGCAGATGACTATAATCTGCTTAAAACAAAAAGAGAAATTCTCAGTTTCATTGGGAAAATTTTTGACCCTCTTGGTCTTATAGGACCCATAGTAGTACAAGCTAAATTATTAATGCAAGAGATCTGGAAATCCAAAGTGGACTGGGACTCTACTTTACCTGGTAATATAATGAAAGCTTGGAAAGAGTTCTTAATAAATTTAAATGACATGGGTACTATTCAGATACCTAGAGCAATTAATAAAACTGCTGTAGAAGATATAGAGTCAGTAGAACTTGTTGGATACTCAGATGCTTCATTAAATTCAACTGGTTGTTGCCTATACCTTAGAGTTTTGTCCAATGATGGCCAAGTTAAGGTGAGCTTATTGTGCTCAAAGTCCCGTGTTGCACCTCTCAATAGAAAACTTACAATTCCAAATCTAGAGCTCAATGGCGCTCTTCTCCTAGCAGAACTTGCTTCTAGAGTTCACAAAATTCTACAAATTAGATATCCAAATTTAAAGGTGTTTTTACACACCGACTCCCAGGTGGTACTAGCCTGGATAAATTCCAACAATTCAAGAGGTGTCTATATCTCCAATAGAGTCAACAAAATTAAGACCCTAACTAAAGATTTTATGTGGTCTCATGTCAAAGGGGTCAATAACCCTGCTGATGTACTATCTAGAGGCACTGCGCCACACAAATTACAGGACAATCAGCTATGGTGGTATGGTCCATCCTCATTATTAGATAAACATTTTCAGCACCATATTTCTACCTCCATACAAAATAATGAACAGCATGCTGCTGTCTCAACTTCAGAAACTGAAGATTCCCCCACACTTAAACATGGTATTGTGTGTAATCTACAACAAAAAACTGTTCCAGTTTCAGATGACATTTTTGAAAAATACTCTGACGTTAATAAACTTCAAAGAGTCATCGCTCTACTCTTACGGTTCAAGTATAACACTTTAAATTCGAATGATAAATTAGTTGGTTCACTAATGCCAAAAGAGCTACAGTCTTCTAACTTAGTCATTATAAGACATGTTCAGCACAAAGCATTTTCAAGTGAAATTCAATTGTTAGAGAAAGGAAGTCAAATCAAAAATCATATGGCTAGTTTGCACCCCTTCTTAGACAGCAATACTATTCTAAGAGTAGGTGGTCGCCTCCAAAATGCAACTAACTTGTCATATGACAAAAAGCACCCAATTATTCTTCCAAAGTCTAACCACATTACTAATTTGATCATTATAAAGGAACATTTAAGATTATTGCACAGTGGTGCAAAGTTAGTATTGAGTTCTCTTTCTCAAAGGTTTTGGCTATTAAATGGTATAAGAGAAGTTAAAAAGGTTGTCCACAAGTGCGTCAAATGTTTCCGCCTTAAAGCAGTAGCTGCAAAGCAATTAATGGGATCTCTACCTTCACACAGAATATCAACAGGTAGAGCCTTTGAAATAACAGGCGTAGATTTTTGCGGTCCATTTGACATTAAAGTAGCACGGATTAGGAAACCAATAACAAAAAAGGGTTATGTTGCATTATTTGTTTGTTTTGCTACAAAGGCAATACATATTGAACTGGTGAGTGACATGACTACTGCAGCTTTCCTGGCATGCCTTCAGCGCTTTATAGCTAGGAGAGGATTGCCATCCTTAATTTACTGCGACAATGCAAAAACGTTTAAAGGAGCTGAAAATAAATTAAAAGAATTGCATGAATTACACTCATCCAAATGTCATGTAGATAATGTAGAGAGATTTTGCTCCACTAAACTTATTAGGTTCAAATACATACCTAGTTACTCTCCCGAATTTGGAGGGCTCTGGGAAGCCGGAGTGAAAAGTGCCAAACATCACATCCGAAGAGTAATTGGTAATGTATCTTTGACATTCGAAGAATTCAATACTGTACTCACACAGATAGAGTCAATTTTAAATTCAAGGCCACTTCTTCCACTGAGTAGTGATGTTTCTGATTTAAATTACCTGACCCCAGGCCATTTCCTGGTAGGAACTGCGCTTACAAGCTACCCAGAGTTGGATGTGACCAAGAAAAACATTAATAGATTGAAATTTTGGGAACTATGTACAAAATTAAAACAAGATTTTTGGAATCTCTGGTCCAGAGATTATTTAACTTCCCTACAAAATAGACCCAAATGGAAGTATAGTTGTGATAATTTAAAAGAGGGAGACTTGGTTATTGTCAAACAGAAGGACATCTCTCCTCTAAATTGGCCCATGGGGCGCATTGTTAAAACTATTCCTGGACCAGATGGTAGAGTCAGGGTAGCAGAAGTAAGAATGGGGCCGAAAAATAATGTTTACTTAAGGTCCTATACCAAATTATGCCCGGTGCCCATTAAAGAATTAGATTAAGTTAATTTAGACATAAAAGTAAGTTAGTTCATAATTAGAAATAAATTCAGAAAAATTGTTTAACACCTTTTGTGTTGAAAATTACTTAAATATCTATGTTTATAACAGTTAATATTATATATTTTTTCTCAAACAACTATTTATGTAAAATAATTCATAAGTTAAACTTAGCAAGCCCAGTTACCTATGATTAGTGCACTTTGCCTGCCCCAACTTATGTTTAATACAAAACATAAAATAGTAATAAATAGAAGAAATAAGTTGATTTAAAACGATTGTAATAGCAACACTAGTTTTATTTATTTTTGTTGTCCACTCTGGTGGATATTTTTTCATTCACTTGTTTTCAACTGTGCTATGAGCAGTCACATTGTTTCTTTATAAAACTAAAATAAATTACATAAAATTCATTAGCCTTTTACTTAACACAGAGTCTTAGCATTTAAGAAGCCACGACCCCCGCACTTCCGCGGGATATACAGTCTCATCACCGACGACCGTGGGTGATGCATCCGATTTGCAGTCAGCAGTGAACGGACTCTCCTATCCAGGGCGTCAAGTTCCGTCTGAGTCCATTTAAGTATGCCGAAAGAATACATCAATACCGGCATGACCCAACCGTTGAAAGCGCGCACCTTATTGCCACCTGACAAAAGACTGTTAAGCACTTTATTCAGGCGACCAAAGAAGCGCTCCTTCAACGATTGCTTCATGTCAGCATTATTGATGCCTAATGCTTCCGACATACCCAAATACTTGTAGGTCTCTGTTGAAGAGAGGGATCTAAGGTGTATGGAATCCGAAAGTTGAGTTCCCTATATAGGTATATTATTATTATTACGAACATTTACAAATATTATATTATATACAAACCTGAAGCTACTATACAAAAAGCAGCCCGTGTGAATTCACTCAAAGGACAATTGAAACAGTCAATCCGTTGTGATATCATATTGAGTGTACGCAACGCTCGCGTCAGCGGCGCGTGCTGTAGCAGGTTGGTACGAGCGGGCGGTTCCCTCAGCAGCGGCGGTCGCCTGATCAAAATCAGTAATTGTATCTGCAATTTCGAAGATTATCTTCTACATGCAAAGTTACAAACAGGTTTATTGGATAAACCTGCTGTCCCGACCGTTTTTCCTTTTAATCCCCTAAGGTTTAAACAGAGGTGTACCTACCTATAGCACGCCAACATTTTGACAGGTACGTTAAATTCAATGAAGAAGAGGCATATTGGTATCAACCTAGCACAAGATGCAGACTCCAGCTATTGAAAAATCTCTGTAGTAGTTTACCTAAGACTGAGACTAAGATTTAGACTAAGGTTAAGAGCAAACCCATTGAACATAAAAAAAACCTGGGAATCGAACCCAGATATTTTTGCTCAGAAGTTGCATATGCGACCCCGAGGTTAAAAAAAAAACATCATAATCGTGAAGCCTTTATTTGACTACATTCCATTTCATCACTTTTCCGATTCAACAATTAAACAAAAACTTGCAAAACAAGTGAAAAAGAGTGCCATTTCGTCATTAATTTTGTCTGTACGCATTTTGTTTCGTTTTGACACCTATTGTGGATGAGAAGAATTATGAACGAACGCACATCACATTTTAATATAGATTACGAGGATGGATGTACAATTTTAAACCTCGTCACACGTTACATAGTTGCGTATATGTAATGCGTATGTCCGCGAAACACGCGGACTTCAGTGGTCACAAACTATGAATCAGTAATTATCACAGAGTATTTGTCCTCTGTTATAATTTCCATGGAAATCGGAAGTACTTGGGCATGACTGCGGATGTCATGAATGGATGAGTAAAGGCAGCTGCCACTTATTGTTAGATAGGCACTCTATTCATTGTGGTTAAATTATAAGAAACTACCTTATAAAAAGCTTAGCGGGAAGTATAATCACCTACCTACTGCGGGTTACAGGCAATTTGAGAGCATCTATTAATTGAAAATCTAATTTATCTGTCGTTTAGACCTTTTTTTTTCGTGGCAAAATCATCAAATGTGTCCTCCGACCCACGGCAGGACGGGAGGGACTGTCAGACTTGTACTGACTTTAGTCAGTACAGTCGGTTAAGTCGTTAAGGACACCGTGGATTAAAATCCACGGTGTCCTTCAATAGCCCTTTACGTATCGGGGTCACGATAATTCATGAGTCTCGCGACCTGTCGTTAAGAGTTTTGAAAAATAATGGACATGCATTTTTTCTTTTGTTAAATCAATGATTATTTACTAAGACATAACGAATCATAATTCGAAAGGGGGCTGATCACGTTGGAACTTTGCAAACATTGTGCCAAATTTACGTCATTTTATGTTTACGTAACAGCAGGAAAAATGCGGGTCCAATATATTTGATAAAATGTCTAATTAACGAACTAAATTTTTAAACAAAGAAATACCCAATAAAATAGTCAAATATCCAATTCTATATGTGGTATTGGGGCGATATTTTAAAATGCCTTTTTTACTAGCTTTACGTACAGGTTACCAAAACTCGTCATCAGGCTTTAGCAATCCATGGGTGGGAATATGTATGCCTCTCCAATAGTGCTTCAAATTAGTTGGCGAGTCAAGCAAGTACTTGGGGAGTCTCTTGGTAGATAAATGAAAAATCATTGGGTTGGTATCAAAATGAGTGCATTGCAAATTGACCACGTCGCTTACAGTCAAAATGTCACAATCCTAAAATACTTCATCATCTGCCTAGCTTTTTACCAACTATATTGGGGCTGGGTTCCAGTCGACACAGATCATCAGTATTTTACATGGACCGACTGTCTATCGGACCTCCACAACCCAGTAACTGGGTAAGACTGGTTGTCAGACTTTAAGAGCTTCTTACTAACGACTGTCAAAGATCTACAAATGACTGCCGGCACCAACGGCTTTACGTGCATTCCGAGGTACAGAGGAAACTTGCTATGACAGATTGTCACCCATCTACAGACCAACCTTGGCAAGCGCGGCTTAACCCGGAAGATCAGCCTGTGCGGCTGTAATTATTTAACCATGATCCTCTCAATTGCAAAAACACCACATCGCTTGTAGGCTACATCTCATAATGTCTGAATTTCAAAATACCTAAATCTCAAAATGACTGCCTACATCGCGAAATCTCCATACAGTTGTGTAGTACTCATATTTTTATGAAATTCCTCTGTCAACCTTGAACTAGCCATACTACTTTAAGAACATGACCGTTTTTATCAATGAAAATGTAGACAAAAACTGAAGTATTTTTAGGAGAAGATTATTTATTTTTATAACAAAGGACGTCGGAAGCGCTTTGGCCCGCGACCCGGTAAATAAGATAAATGGCGCGTCTTAACTCTCGTATCCTCCATCTATAAATAAAAAACGAGAAGTGTGGAGGAGCATAGAAAAAGTAGACAAGATATTTATTGTTCTTCTGCTTTGATTAAGTTTTTTTTTGTAAAAAATACGAGTTTTTCCTATGGGGGTAAGCAAAAATTTTACAACACCATCTGCTCCAATCCTTGTTTTTTCTTCTTTAGCCTTGTCTACTTTCAGTAGCCTGGTTATTTATAATGCCTTTTTAATAATTTGCCAAAAAATATTTATATATTTACGTTATTTTTGAAAATGTGACATGTATTTTAAATTGATGATGTAACTTAGAAAATTCAAATGTAATTACTGTTATAATTGTGTAATGTTATGTGTAAATTCATGTACAAAATAGAATCTTTGTCAAGTTTATTACTAATCATAATTATGGAATTCAAGTACTTATAAGAAAGTTTAGAAAAAAAACAAAATTAACAGGTAGTCTAGTCATTTGGCTACAAACTGTAGACTTTGCAAACTGTTGGCCGTGGGATTCTTTTAAACAGCTACTATGACCCTGGAACGCAAAGAGTAAGCAAGAAAATAGAAGAAACAGAGTGAAATTTTAGTAAGTTGCAGTCTGATAGTCACTTCCGATCTTCCCAGAGTGGAAGAATTTATACGGTGATTTCACCACGTAAAAGAACGCTTTTCAAAATAGTTAAAATACGTAAAGATAAGCTTAAATAAGCACTAAAAACACGAGAGATTTAAAGACCTCTTTTTGCAAAATATATTTGCTTTTTTAAGACTTAAAAAAAAAACATTGCCTCACCCTAGAAATTTCTGCTGTGTCGTGGGTGCTTTTACAAACATTTATACTCACAAACACAAACACCCAGACCCAGAACAACTACATGTAGGTCATGCAAATATTTGTTCCGTGCGGGGATCGAACCCTCTTGCCACATCATCCTTCCTTCTCCCATCCTTCACACATCCAGTCTCAGTATTTATTTGTTCATCAGTTCCATTGACGGAAGAAGTTCCATCAAGGTCATATTGATCTGTCCGAGCACGCCTCAATTACACACAGCTACAACCATTAGCTGTTGGTTAGCACTAATTAATGAAACTATTCCGACTAAAATTGGACGGTTCGGTTTTGTGGGTGAATTTATAGACATGGCTGTTTCATTGACAATCGTTTTTTTTAATGATAACTGGGTTTTAGAGGTTCATTGTTTGTCTGTTTTTTTTCAAATTGACAAAAGATCCCAGCATTAATTCCACGTATTTATACGTACATCGTACTTCAAGTATCACGACGTGAATTTTGCCTTTACTGTACGTATAAGAAACTAGTTTTGTCCATCACGTGAGAAAAACGTGAAAACTAAAGATAAAGACTATGAAGTATTTCTTTCACAAAAATACAAATTACCTTTAAATAATTATTTTCTATAAAACCTCTTTAAGGTTCTTTAGCGGTCGGGCACGCCGCAATCGCGGCGGTAAGACCCCTCTTTGAGGAGTGGCTGGATAGGCGTCACGGCGTCCTGACCTACCGCATGACGCAGGTCCTCACCGGACACGGAAGTTTCGGGAGGTTCCTGTGTCTGATAGGGAGGGAAGAAACGCCTGGGTGTCACCACTGCGAGGATCGTCCGGAGGACACGGTGGAGCATACGGTGCAGGACTGCCCCGCTTGGGCAGAGCACCGCCGTGTCCTCACGACGGCGATAGGCGGAGACCTCTCGCGCCCGGCATTGGTCGAGGCCATGCTGCGGGGCGAGACGGAGTGGGAAACGGTCGCCTCCTTCTGCGAAGCAGTCATGCTCGTGAAGGAGGAGGCGGGCCGCCTGAGGGAGAGGACAGCGTCCTCCCTCCACCCCAGCCGCAGTGGTAGACGCCCACGGCGTCGGACGTCGCAGGACGATCTCCGGCCACCGTAGGCGCGGGCATGCGGGCAGCGAGTAATGGGCGACTCACTGTCCGACCATGGACCATGCCCGGGTCGACGGCGCGTTGTGTTCCACGCGCGCCTCAAAGAGTGTCAGCATAGTGACGGGGCCTGTAGAGGGCCAAAGCCTGCTGGGGTCGCGGGACCAAGGGATTACCGTGACCCTAGTACGTAAAGGGCTATTGAAGGACACCGTGGATTTTAGTCAGTACAAGTCTGACAGTCCCTCCCGCCCTGCCCTGGGTGGGAGGACTCATTTGATGATTTTACCACGATAAAAAAAAAAAAAAAAGGTTCCTTAGCGGTCACTTTTGTTCTAAAAGAACCTTCTGTGTCAAATTCTATGCTTCTAGACTAGTGGTTTAAGCTTAGGCCTGCAATACACATGCCAGTCACTTGCATAAAAGTATGCAAGTAGCTAGCATCCCATTGTATCATTCACCAATCAGGAGTCATACAGCGTAATGGCATGCAAGCTACTAGCTTACTCTTGTGCACTTGCACAACCAGCCAACTTTATTGGCATGTGTATTACAGGCTTTAGCGCTATCTGTCAGTTAATGAATTAATAAGCGTTTAATTTAGTTAATTATTTTAAGTATTATTAAGAGGTCGCGGGACTAACGAATTACCATGACCTCGGTATGTAAAGGTCTATTGAAGGACACCGAGGATTTTAGTCAGTACAAGTCTGATAGTCCCTCCCGCCCTGCCCTGGGTGGGAGGACTCATTTGATGATTTTACCACGCTAAAAAAAAGTATTATTAAGAACATGCTATATTTAAAAATTAAAAGTAAAATATTTACAAAAATGATTAAATTAAAACTAAAATTAATTTAACTAAACTACACTAAACTAAATTTAACGAAAAAATTTAATTTAGTAGATTTTTTAATTAGGTTACTCCTGCAACTTTATGAAATCTATCGAACATTAAGTTCTGTAGTTTATATAAGTACATCCCAGAATTATACTTTAATTTGAACATTATCATCATCGCTGACGGATTCCATTCAATATTATGGCAAAGAAAGAAACCTTTCTTAATGATAATGTCATGAAGAGTAGTTAATACAACGAAACACCTTGATTGTTAATAATGTAGTCATCAAATAATTAACAATGAATTCGTGAATGAAAAATCAATACGAGCAAATCAGAATATTTGCACAAACAAAGCGTAACCGCGATAGTATAAATGTAATTAGTCTTAAAATACAATTAGCCACATAGTGAGTCAGTGTAGTTCACCTGAATTCTGCACGTGGTCAAACAGGTGCTGTTGTACTCAACCAGATGGTGACCAAAGAACATTGGTGCATCGTGAGTCGTGACCTTGCTGAAATCTTTTGATTTTCTTTGTGGAATTTTCACTCTGTTATGAGTTTATAAATACCTTGTATAGTTTTATTTTTGTGTGTTTACATTTTGAGACAGCGACCGTATTTTTTTTTATCGTGGTTAAATTTTCAAATGAGTCCTCCCACCCAGGGCAAGCCGGGAGGGACTGTCAGACTTGTACTGACTAAAATTCACGGTGTCCTTCAATAGCCCTTTACGTACCGGGCGGGGTCACGGTAATTCGTTAGTCCCGCGACCCCGGCAGACTATAAAAAAGTTAAACACCAGTTTAACAGTTGTCTAGAAACTGTCAACTGCAATAAGGTATATTTTGTAGTTGAAATAAGGATCGTATTGCAGTTACACTTTTTTTTGGATAAGTGTTTATAAGATGTTTAACTTTTTGTAGTAAGGTGGTAAATGTTTTCCTTGTTGCATTATAAAAATCACAGATTTATTGCTGCTGGGTCATTTGCTGACAGCGGCATTTTTTAAAAGATCGCAATTGACGACAGTAAAATTTCCCATAAGATTTTCTCTATAGTCATTTCTTCATGATAGTTTGTGACTTTTTGTGTAATGTACTGTTTTTGTGTAAGTATGGAGTTTTTTGCCAATTTGCGAATGGGTGTAGAATCAATCCCATCCCATCCTTTGACTGACATAAAAGAAGCATGCCATATTGCCAATGTAATTTTTAAAACATTGTATGCCGTGCGAGGCAAAATATGTTTGTTCGGTAAAACTATGTTTAATCTACATGTTTGAATAAATAACAGCTTTCAATTTTCCTTCATAATGGGCTCAGCAAGAGTGGAATTCACTTCCTGCGTCTGTGTTCTAGAACACATAAAACCCGAATCTCTTCAAAGTTATAGTAAACAGGCTTCATCTGGGTAAGTTCACTCCATCGTAGACTTAGTCTCCGTCACCTCTGACTTAGACTAGAGTCAAGAGCAAAATCAGCGCAAATAAAAAAAAATAGGAGTCAGTTATGCACTGACTCCTATTTTTTCGACGGGGACGCGAGGTATAATTTAGGAATGCTTAACACAACACTAACGTAGCGCAAGCGCCATCAGGACGTCATTTGCAAGCGGCCAACAAATGGCATCCTGTTGGCGCTTGCTCTACGTGCCTGTGTGTGTGATTTCCAATTACACCTCGCGTCCCAGTCTTATACACTGTTGCCCTAGTTATACACATAATTACTGACCCTCACTTCAAGCTGATAATAGATCACGCGCGTCTCAAAGAGCTGTCAGCAAACTGACCTCCCCCCCTTGGTGGGCCAAAGCCTGCCGGGGTCGCGGGACTGTCTCACGAGTTAACCGTGACCCTGGAACATAAAGGGCTATTGAAGGATCACTATGGATTTCAGTCAGAACAAGTCCTAAAGTCCCTCCCGTTCCGTCCTCTGGGTGGGAGGACTTATTTGATGATTTTACCACGAAAAAAAAAGTTGATGAAATATGGGGTTCAGTAACTCCCTCTTTTTTACCACCTGATGTAGATCTTCGGCAACGCCACAACAGTACATTGAAAACAAAGCATAGAAGGCGTAGTAATTACAGTATGGAGTTTAATATAAAATGAATAGAGACGATTTCTATCCCATGTAATGTTTATATACCAGTGCATTGACGTTGCAGCGTTATCCGCAACTCAATAAGGAAGTTGCCATGCTTCTTTTATCAGTTCATTCATGGAGACACGCAATGGATCTGACAGTGGACTGTTTAGAGTGATTAAGAGTCACGCAGTCAGGTTCAGCCACGTGAACGAGTGCATTTGCACTGAGGTCTGATGATGCAAAGATGCACTCAGTACGAGGAAGGGAAAATACCGGAACTAGTGACCGCAGGTTTAGTAATGTCGGTAGAGGTTGCAACTTGTTGATCAGAATAAGTTGGAGGTATCTTTACCTAATAGGCGCAGTTGACAGTTAAAGATCTTTGATGGCAGGTGAACCGAAAGTGTAAATTACAGTCATTACGTTTTTATAACGTAAAATACATATCATTTTATGTATGTGTACGTTAGCGGACAAAGTTATTTAGGGTTTATAAACTTAACTTATAACTCAAATTAATTTACAAACTCTTGCTACTCCTCGACAACACAAAATCTATATTAAATTAAGTACTGTTAAGTATTTATTTCTATTTAAGTGATTTGTAATTTTTAGGAAATAAATTAATTCAAAACGTAAAAGAACAATTAATTGTCTGTAATAATAATTACGTAAATTACAGTTTTCTCAAAAACATCAGGCGAGATAGTGTACAAACGCGATCATACATTAATGTAATAAAGAAACAATCAAGTTTTCAAACGAACCAACTACCTACCTACCTTTACTGTAAAACAATTAAAACAAAATGCGTCAACGTTTACGCAATTACAATATTAAATTAATAAAATAATTACATTTGTGCTTCTCAAAACAATGACAAAGCATCACAATAAATAATTATCTTCTTTACTACCGTAGTTAATTTAGGTATTTAATTCAGTAAACGCGTCATTTAACCACAATTACAGTACCTATCTATCAAAATGGCTGGCTATATTTTGATTTTCTTGAAAACTCTATGACAGAACTCTGACACAAAACTTAAGATAAATATTAATATAATGTTATTTCAATGTCAAATTCGTCACTGTAAGTAACATTATAATTTAACTAGCGACCCTGCCCCGGCTCCGTACGGGTGCGCGCTCAACTATAATTATAAAGATCGGACTAACTTACCAAGTGACGTCCGATCCTCAATTATGTGAAGTAATGTCGTCTCCATAATTTTATACAGTAGTATGCAAATCTTTGCATGCGCGTTGCCACATTATTAAAAGATGAAGCGAAAAACGCCCATCTCTATTTCAAGGTAACATCCCTAGTGCTCCAACTTTATCTGTCATTGTTTCAAAGAATTCACAACTTTCGTGCAGGGTTAGAATCTGAAACATATTCTGGGTAGGGTCGGGAATAGGATGGAGACGACATTACTTCACATAATTGAGGATCGGACGTCACTTGGTAAGTTAGTCCGATCTTTATAATTATGTTCCGTAATGTCGTCTCCATAATTTTATACAGTAGATGTTTAAAGAAGAAAGTTGTGATAACACGTTCAAATTATTTAACCACCCTTTCATAATTTGAAGACTATTATAATTAGTCAACATAAAATTTGCCTTCTACATGTTGGCTAAACATTTAAATTCTTGTAATCAGTCTTTTGTGAAATATAATTTAAATCGTCCGATAACCGCTTAATTTTTTCGTTAAGATCTAGTACAGTTTGGCTGGTATTTAATGATGTGTTTGGCAGACTCATCATAGTCGCATCAAATAATGTCGAACTGTCTTTGCTGATATCATTTAGAGAACTGGTTCTTTGTATTTTACGGTATGTAATATTATTGCTTTCTTCCCTTATAATAATATGCCAAAATAGTAATATCAAATATTGCAATTTAAATCTATGTGAAATGGAACGTCGTCCCAAAATGCTGATACTCAATACAATACAGTTAGATTTCCGAACGAAGATAAATATGTCCGATCACAGCCAACTTTGACAACAACTTACACAATGTGAAGAATGTTACAATCAGTCAACATAAAATTTGACTTGTCTATGTTCTACATTGAAATACTTATAATCAATCTTTTCATTTTACACCATAACATCTGAATCATCATTAAGGCCACACCAAGCAAAATAGTTTGGATCACTTATGATAAGCCTTTTACAAAATATAGTAGATATTGAGTTGTTGTCCCAACCTGCTGATTTTTTAATTATCTTAATATTAGCACCTGAATCAGAAGCTTTTGGAGTGGCAGTATGCGTAAGGCATGAGCTGCATCTGCTATGAGCAGCATATTTAGTGACATCTAAACCACTAACAGATAGTATTTGTTTAATCCATTAACTAATAGATGTTGATGAAGCTGAATGACAAGGTTTCTTAATTAATGTTGGTAATAATATAATTATGGTAATATTATTAATTATCACAATTGTTAATTCTTATGTTTTTAGTTGCATCTAAGTAGGGTAACAATATTGTTTGATAGGACAACAGGACAGTCATTTGTTTTCTTAAAAAAAAAATGATAATGGTAAAAGACATCTGAATTACAGTCATATGTCTTAACAGAGGCTAGAATCTTAATTCAAAAATTATATTATATATAATAAAATTCCTTCATTTACACGAATGTTTTCTATCCTTATAAATGGCAGGGTTTGCACTCAGTGAGCGGTAAAGTTTTGATTGACATCATCCTTTGGAAATCTTCCTTCTATCATTGACTTCTATATGTGTTCCTATAACCAGTTGTTGCTACAATGTTGATCTTATGGAATTGAAAGGACTATAGTACAATGTAATTCCTCTCCTCATGAAAGCTTCCCTGATAATACAGTTGCTGTATAAGTATCAAGTGTAAGGGGAACTCTGGAAGGATATTGCAAGTCTGGTGAGATGCAAGGACAACGTTCACAGATGTAACTATAGATTCAAAAGGTGGATACAAGGTTGTGACAACCACCTCACTACATACTACTACACCCCCCCCCCCCTCTCTTTTTATTTGAAGGGACCTACTTAATAGGGCAAACAGGGGAAATGTATTAAAGAATATTGCATCTCACTTGATGATTAAATCATCAATGGATAAGGTATCTAGTCCGAGTATCATGAAACATGATTTTGGTACTTTTAACTCAACTGGCAAATAAGTCAACTTAAAGGCTACCTAACTTTTCAACAATTGTATTTATTTATTTTTTGTATTTATATTTTTAAGACGTTGCCCCACACTAGGAATTTCTCCTGTGTCGTGGGTGCGTTTACAAATCACATACACAAACACCCAGACCCGGAACAGCTACTTGTAGGTCATACAAATATTTGTTCCGTGCGGGAATCGAACCCGCGACACATTGCACAGCAGTCCAATCGCTCAGCCACTGAGCTAACCGTACAATGGGTTTGTATGCTTTAAAAGAAGTTTCTTCAAAGCTAATAGAACATGCTAATCTAGACTATAAGATGGGGCGCTGTGTTCCACCTATCTTATTGACATGATATGGCTGTAATGTTGTCTATACTCAGCAATATTTCACAATTAGATAGATTTGACGCAATGTTTTCAAGTCTATAAAAAACTGTAATCAATTCAAGGTAATTGATGTGATACATTGTGTCATGGTCTGTCCAGTACTCCATGACTCTTCATGTCATTACAACCAAGACCACAGTCAGTTAGCAAGGAATCAGAGGAAATCTGTGATATAAAGTAGAACTCTTTTATTTTGCAATTAGTGAGAAAGTAGGATGTCCACCGTTGTAAATCCTTTATGCCTTTGCTGTCTAGGTAACAGTTTGCAAAATTGTTAAACAGGGCTATTGTTTTATTTCTTTCAAGAACTTTTGTATATAACCAACCATATTCCGCTGCTGGGCATGCTGTAATAAGTAATCCAAGTAATTCTGCAATATAGTTTTACACTTGAGATCTAATTTTATATTTTTCAGAGCTTTCTGTAATTGTTTCATTTTCAGTCTCAGGAAGTGATATAGAAAGCAAGATGGCACCTAAGAATTTATATTTTTGCTTGGGTTGTAAACACCTTTTCTCCCCATTTATTATGAAACCTAAGTTTTTCAGTAACTGTACAGTAATCTCTAAATTTGACATATTTACTATCAAAACTTATATATTATCATCTAGAATAATCTAGGTGAAAAACTGGCTTAGGTCTTTGGGACCACAAGTAGGACATAATTTAGTGAAAACATATGATGCTATACTAAGGCTAAGGAGAAGAGAAGTAATTTCACATATCACAATATGAATTTTAACCCTTAAATATTCCTTGAATGTTTTTCCACAGATAATGAGCAATATGCATTTTTAAGATCCATGTTTGTCATAAAACCATTTAGACTTATCAGTCTGGTGGCCATTCTTATGTCCTAATTTAAATGTGTGTGTATTAATACTTATGTATTGATATTAAGTTATTAAGCTTAAAACGCCATGTCTCCTCTGCTTTAGGATGAAAAAAAAAAAAAAAAAAAAATACTAGAAGGAACTGGTTTTATATGGTTTTACAGCAACACTACTTCCTTTTTGGAAAAATTATAGATTAGCCTTTGTGAAATTTGAGTGTTCACATTCAAATGCGATTTTATATCTTGGTCACAAGTAGTGGGACTAGTGTTGATACTATCCCAATGACAAAGAAATGGTTCTATGGTGTGTCTGGTAGTGCTGTTGATGTCTCAGTAGAGAATGCCCACTCAATAGGCAATGGTAGTCATTGAGAGCCCGGGAAGCTTAAAATATTGTTAAACTTGAGTCTTAATGGTTTTGATTTTAGCAGCAGACTTCTTTACTGTTTGACAGACAGCCAGCTTATCTTGTAATTTGTCCTCAGATTAATTCAGAAATTATTGAATTTTCCATAATTCTTTTAGTTCTTTGTTTAGACCTAGGGGGGTTAGTGACCTTCTAGTTAGGGTGTCACTGTGTAAGATGTTACTCACACTAAATAGTGTGAGTAACATCTTTATGTTCCCTCATGTTCTGTTGAGATAGTATATATTAACTATTTAACAGTTGCCCGATTGCAGACAGTAGCGGTCAAGATGACTTCTTTGACACTTAGTCTCTTGTTTAAGCCCACTGTGAGTCATGGCTTCAGCTAATTCTTCAGTATTCATCAACAATCATTTAGGATGTCATATTCCTTCCATAAAAAAGGGGAAAGAAGAGATTGAGGAGGCTTTAACCCTTGGGTACAACATATGAGGAAAAAAGCTTAATAATATTTTTTTCCTTTACAAAATCTTGCGTTTCCTTTAATTTAGCCTGTAATTTAAGTATTCTCCTTTCTTTCCCAGTACTAGACCTTCCTTTTTCAGGATCTTGCAGATTTCTTCAGTCTCCGGCATTAACATATGTACACATGAATGGTTGTTGGATCCACCGTGGCTCCGAGCGTGTGTAGGGCTCCAGGTACGTGAACTGAATTGAATATTAAGGTAGGTACAGCCACACTGCCGGCTAACCTCTCGTGTTAGCTCTCTTGGCAAGTGTTGAGTAAGTACTCATGGCTTCCCACGACTGAGCTCTCATAAAAGCTCTAGGGCACTGAATTATGTCAAGGTGGGTACCTACAGTTACACCGCCGGCTATTCTCTCGTAATAGCTCTTTCTTGGCAGGTGTTGAGTACTCATGGCTTCCCATGGCTTACATCTCGTAAAAGCTTTAGGGACACTGAATTGAATATTAAGGTAGGTGCAGCCACACTGCCGGCTAACCTCTCGTGTTAGCTCTCTTGGCAAGTGTTGAGTAAGTACTCATGGCTTCCCACGGCTGAGCTCTCGTAAAAGCTCTAGGGCACTGAATTATGTCAAGGTGGGTACCTACAGTTACACCGCCGGCTATCCTCTCGTAATAGCTCTGTATTGGCAGGTGTTGAGTACTCTACGTACATATAATGAACACATTAACTTTATTGTTTTGCCGGTTAATTTACATATCCGAATAATGGACTCGCCCATAGTCTAGTTAATTGCATTAACAATTATTATACCCATGATTAGCCTCTCGTGATAATTCTAGGGTTAATTTGCCGTTAATTCCGATGCTTAATACGTTTAAGCAGATTTTAGCTTGTTTTGCCGGTTAATTTACATATCCGAATAATGGACTCGCCCATAGTCTAGTGAATTGCATTAACAATTATTATACCCATGATTAGCCTCTCGTGATAATTCTAGGGTTAATTTGCCGTTAATTCCGATGCTTAATACGTTTAAGCAGATTTTAGCTAGATCAAACGCTTTGTACGACTTACCGGAACAGCGGCACTTGCGACTTCGCTCAATTCCTTTTTTGAGTCTATTTAGTTCTTTATGGAGTCTTTCGATGGAGAATTTGTAGTCACTGGGTCGTCGTTGACCCTTTCTTATATCCATTACTAACAATTTTCACTTATTATAATATATATTTCGAGAAAACTTTGGATTGACGTGACAACGCAACGCACAAAAAAGTACAATGACAGATAAAGTTGGAGCACTAGGGATGTTACCTTGAAATAGAGATGGGCGTTTTTCGCTTCATCTTTTAATAATGTGGCAACGCGCATGCAAAGATTTGCATACTACTGTATAAAATTATGGAGACGACATTACGGAACATAATTATTATGCATGTTATATACGTATAAACCTTCTTCTTGAATAACTACCTATTAAAAAACGGCATTAACATCCGTTGCGTAGTATTAAAGATCTATGCATATATAGGGACAGACAGACAGCGGGAAGCGTCTTTGTTTTATACTTTGTTGTAGTGACTATTTTGTTGCCAGCGTATTCGCCCGCTACAACTAGAAAATTATACCACAAATTGGGATAAGAACTATCCTTTATGTTAATACAGGGTGTAAACTATCCGTTTCCTAAATTTCATCAAATCTATTAAGAGCGCATATTCTGAAAGTTGGCAACGTCGCAAATAGTTATCAAATATAAACAATGCAAATTAATTTGGCAATGTTAATGTATGGAAATAAGATAAATGGCTCAGTAGTGCACTAAAAATGATTAGGCAATGCAATAATCAATATCATAACAACGAATAAATAGATTTAGATGTAAAAAAAGTATTTGGAAACTTTCCAAATGCTTTTTCTTCACCTAAAACGGTTACAACATCAAACTCAGTGTTTTAATTGCATTGCATTTGTGGCGAACTAATTTCGTCTTACATTATCTATGGTAGTACAAAACATAACCCATAGTGACAACACTATGGTTATGTTTTGTCTATGCCCGACACACCGCTCATCAGACTTGTCGTTACCGGTCGGATTACAACAAAATTATCAAGTATATTATTAGGCTGTAAATAATCCACGTATTGTAACGTGGATATCTATTTCTACGACCGTATTCGTAACTTGTTATATTGTGTGTGAATAAGCCATAAAGCACTTTTGTGGAATCTACAATACATATTGCAATTTATCTGGACCGGTCTTTCATTGAGCAAACTGGGCGCTATCCCGCGCCTAAATTGGTGACCCCGACGACGACCGACGTCCGAAGATAATCATCATCGGCGTAGGACGTCGGTAACAAGAAGACCTGGACTCCAGTTCAATGCAGCGCATCCAGCTCGCACTCATCGAGGCAGCGATAGTATCTACCAACTCGCCAGCTATTATGCGAGTTTGCCGGCTAACATACTAGTTTCAAAAGTGCGACCAGTGTTTTAGTGTATATCAGTGCAAAAGGTGTAAAGTTTCCCAAACATAAACTTTTAAATATAAACTTTAAAATCAAATTTTTCTCCGACATACTAACGCCACTTTTTCACGTGCGGATTTTCGGAGAAACTGGAAGTTAACGCGCGAAGTTTGACATTTGACGCTACGTCATCACTCGAAATCGTAAACCAGACGCGTTCCAGGGTCGGAGATATTGCGTTATGTGTCATTGAAGAACGGTGAGACATCAAAACCTGTAAGTTTGAACTTTTGCATGGAATATATTGTGGACTATAGTAAAGCTTACCCTCAAAAGTAACAGTGCTTCAATGGGTTTTTATTTGGAACTATTTGGCAGAAACTTCTAATAATTCTAACGCTTGAACTGAGAAATTTATATTTAATTTAATACTATTTTTCCTCTGTCCTTACACATGTTTCAAAGTAATTCTGCATAATTGGGTAATCTAAATGATACTGGTGTTATACTGCTACAATCCATTTTTTTACAATCTTTACACTTCACCGTTTTAGCTTAACATACTCGCATATGTTGCAATTTTACCTGATGTTGCATGTATAATTTCTGCACGGTTCTTTTTATATTTTTTTGAATGAGCAAGTTGCCTGTTGTCTGTGATTAATTTGTTATATGGTTTCCTGCGATACATTTTATACATTAATGCTGTAACAAATGTTGTGTGTTCGTGTTTGTTATTGCTAATATTTTCAATTATTAACACTATGGCTACTGAGGGAAAAGACATTTTCCTAGACCCTGAGGTCGAAACTGGTGGTGGACAGTCAGCTAACGCTTGCACATCTAGCTCTCAAAACATTTTAATAAATAGAGTATCTATCCGTGTTCCTCCCTTCTGGCCCGACCGACCTGGTCTTTGGTTTGCTAGTTTAGAGGCACAATTTCATATTAATAGCATCACACAGGAGACAACAAAATATTACTATGCCATCAGTCAACTCGACACAAAATCTGCAATTGAAGTTGAGGACTTAATTACAGAACCACCTAAGGAGCAACCTTACTCTACTCTGAAAAAAGCTCTTATATCTCGCTTCTCAGTTTCTTATGATGAGAAAATTAAGAGGCTCCTGGAAAAAGAGGAGATGGGGGATAGAAAGCCCTCATCATTCCTGCGTCACCTCAGGGCTCTTGCGGGTTCATCCTTTACAGAGCAGCTTCTAAAGACAATCTGGATGAATCGGTTGCCTCAACACATCCAAGGGATTTTAGTTGCACAAAGCCTTACATCCCTTGAAGAACTGGGCGATTTAGCAGACAAGCTGCAAGAAATCAGCTCCCAACCGGTACAAATTGCAGCTAGTACGGCTGCACCATCTGCAAATAATGACACTAGGGATCAATTATCTCTGCTCCAGAAACAAGTTGCAGACCTTACACAATTAGTAACTCAGTTAACCGCAAGCAATACCCACCGTGGCACCAATAACCGTAGTCGCAGTCGTTCTCGATCTGCAACACGCTCTCACAACAACCAAATATGCTGGTACCATGATCGGTTTGCTTCAAAGGCAACCAAATGCTTACAACCCTGCACTTGGTCTAACTCTGCCCCTCAGGGAAACTCCAACAGCAGTCAGTAATGGCGACCACTGACTGCTCCCTAGCAAGTCGCCGTCTTTTCGTAACAGATCGGTATTCGGGCCGGCGATTTTTAATCGACACCGGATCCGATCTATCTTGCCTTCCTAGACGGTTCTCTGATATTCGAGGTAACAAGCAGCCACTACCTTATGAACTTATAGCAGCAAACGGTTCCAAAATAAATACTTTCGGTATTGTAGAGCTTAAACTAAATTTAGGATTAAGACGTGACTTTGCGTGGAAATTCATAGTTGCAGAGGTTGGAACTCCAATAATCGGCTCAGATTTTTTAGCCCATTATCATCTGCTACCAGACTGTGCTCTCGGGAAATTAAGGGACGACAAAACTGGGTTGTCTACTGTGACGGAATTATCGTCAATAGATCAACCCAGTATTAAGGTCATCCAATCACCTGACTCTCCATATGCACACATTCTGTCCGAGTTCCCCAGCATCTTACGACCTCCTGGTGCTCCTACAGAACCGAAGCACTCCACGGTACATTTCATCAACACCACCGATGGTCCACCAGTGACAGCACGACCACGTCGTCTTGCTCCACAAAAACTCCGAGAAGCTCACAAGGCATTTGAAGAGATGGTTCGAGTAGGCACTGCTAGACCTTCTAGCAGCGCATGGTCCTCTCCACTGCACCTCGCACCTAAAAAGGATGATACTTACCGTCCATGTGGGGACTTTCGAGCTCTTAACGCCCGCACCATTCCGGACCGCTACCCCGTCCGTCATGTAGGGGATTTTTGCCAGAACCTTTCCGGATGCTCAGTATTTAGTACTTTAGATTTAGTTAAAGCCTATCAACAAATTCCTGTAAACCCTGATGATATTTGTAAAACAGCCATAATTACACCTTTTGGCCTGTTCGAATTCCCCTACATGACGTTTGGCCTACGAAACGCTGGGCAGACTTTTCAGAGGTTTATTGACGAAGTGGTACGGGGATTTAGCTTCTGTTTTGCATACGTGGATGATATCCTTGTTTACTCAAAAGACCCTAGAGAGCATGCTGAACACCTCAGGCTCCTGTTCCGTCGACTGCACGAGTATGGGGTGGTCATCAACCCAGCAAAGTGCGTTCTTGGCGCAGCTGAGGTTACCTTTTTGGGTTACCGCATTAACGCTGCAGGCACATACCCACCCGAAGATCGCATCCGTGCACTGATGGATTTCCCTCTCCCCAAGACAGTACAAGGCGTGCGCAGATTCCTGGGCATGGTAAACTACTACCGCAGATTCTTGCCCAACGCCGCCAAGTACCAGGCTCCATTAATTGACGCAGTCGCTGCAACAAACAGCAAGGGCGCAAAACCATTTCCATGGACACCCGAGCTCGAACAATTTTTTAACGATTGCAAGAAGAGCCTGACTGATGTTACTACCTTGTCGCACCCAAAATGTGACGTCCCATTGGGCCTCTTCACCGATGCGTCCAGCATGCACATAGGTGCATGCTTACAACAGAAAGTCGACGACGACTGGCAACCCCTCGCATACTTCAGTAAAAAACTAACTACCAAATAAAGTGAATGGCCTGCATATTATAGGGAACTTCTAGCTGTGTACGAGAGCGTTCAACACTTTCGGCACATACTAGAAGTGCAACACGCAACAATATTTACTGATCACAAGCCACTAGTTTACGCCTTCGTCCAGCGTCGCGAAAAATTACCACCAACACAACTCAATCAGTTAACCTTCATCAGTCAATTCACTACCGATATACAGTACATAAAAGGCGCTGACAATGTAGTAGCAGACGCCATGTCACGGATTGAATCCATTTCTTTGGAGGAGGACTGCCAATCCCTTGCTGAGTCCCAAGAGAATGACGAGGAACTCAAGAAGATGTTTTCATCTTCTTCCATGAAGTTAAAAAAAATCGTTGTCCCCGGAACCAACACATTCATAATATGTGACACCTCAACAGGCAGACCTCGCCCATATCTCACTCAACCCTTTCGTCGAACAGCTTTCGATCGACTGCATGGTCTCAGTCACCCAGGCGTGAGGGCATCCTTACGTTTGGTGGCGGAGCGATACGTATGGCCGCAGATGAACATAGACTGCCGAAAATGGGCAAAGTCATGCATACAGTGCCAGCGCAATAAGATCACTAGGCACACATCTGCGCCACTAACACCTTTCCGTAATCCTTCAAGTAGATTCTCTCATATACATATCGATATCATAGGTCCACTGCCGCACTCAAACAATTACACATATTGCCTTACCGCGGTTGACAGATTCACGCGATGGCCCGAAGCGTGGCCTATGTCATCTATTACGGCAGAAGAAGTGGCAGACACGCTGGTAACTGGTTGGATATCCCGTTTTGGGGTACCAAGCACCATAACGACCGATCAAGGTCGTCAGTTCGAATCCACCTTGTTTCGGCGCCTCATGAACGTGTGCGCAACAAAGCGGATTCGCACAACCAGCTACCATCCGTGCGCAAATGGCATGGTAGAACGCATGCACCGCCAACTAAAAGCTTCTTTGATGTGCCATTCCCAAACATGGAGCAAAGCGCTCCCATTAGTACTCCTTGGCATGAGGACCTCACTCAAAGAGGACTTGAACACCTCATCTGCTGAATTAGTCTATGGAGAACCTCTCCGCCTCCCTGGAGAACTAATCGTGCCAGCTGATGAACCCAGGAGCCCAATCGACGCCGCAGATTTCGTCACGGAGCTTAGAAACCGGATGGAAGTTTTACGCCCAATACCAGCCTCACGACACACTCGCCCGTCATCATTTGTATTTAAAGACTTGGCGACTGCGACTCACGTTCTGCTCCGCGACGATACTGTTCGAAGGCCTCTGCAACCTCCTTACACTGGCCCATATCGTATCCTGAGGAGAAGGGACAAAACCCTTACCTTGGATATGAATGGAAGAGAGGCTACGGTCAGCATAGACCGTGTCAAACCAGCTTACCTGGATGTCGAAGCATCTTCCTTACCACCAGTATCAGTCCCTGTTCAAGCACTTCCTTCCGAACAAACTCCTGTCCCGCAATGTCCATCTGTTCCAGCACGCTCATCTTCTCCAGCTCCTACCACTTCACCACCTCCAGCTACTGTCACCACCAGAACTGGCAGACGGGTTAGATTTAGGGACATATTAGATTTATAGTTGTAATTTTGTGTTTATTTTCGTGTATACCCTTTTTTTCTCCGTAGGGGGGTGGTGTGGCGAACTAATTTCGTCTTACATTATCTATGGTAGTACAAAACATAACCCATAGTGACAACACTATGGTTATGTTTTGTCTATGCCCGACACACCGCTCATCAGACTTGTCGTTACCGGTCGGATTACAACAAAATTATCAAGTATATTATTAGGCTGTAAATAATCCACGTATTGTAACGTGGATATCTATTTCTACGACCGTATTCGTAACTTGTTATATTGTGTGTGAATAAGCCATAAAGCACTTTTGTGGAATCTACAATACATATTGCAATTTATCTGGACCGGTCTTTCATTGAGCAAACTGGGCGCTATCCCGCGCCTAAACATTTTATCAATTTTGTAGTGCACTACAGAGCCATATTTCTTATTTTCATATATTAAAATTACCAAATTAATTAAAACTTGTTAATATTTGACAGCTATTTGCGACGTTGCCAACTTTCTGGTTACGCGCCCTTAACATCAATCCATCCATCCTCACAAACTTTCGCATTATTTTATAATATTAAGATAACAAGTATGATAAGATACTCGTAGTACAAACATAAATTCACGCCTTTTTCCTATGGGTATTGAGAAACCACAGAGCGCTACCTGCTGCGATCCTTTCATACTCCTTTCGGCTTGCTCACATTCATACATCTGGTCATACAAGCACGTCAAGTATTACATTTTAATCTTTGAAGAAAAAGACAAAACACTTAACTACACTTTCTATCTCGCATGGCATATGCGAGCACTTGTTGCGTCCCAATCCCAATTGTAGGAGTTAGTGGGATCTATGTCCTAGCGGGCCACCTCGAGTAATGTCACCACAAACTGCCTGTAACATGTGGTGTCAGATGAGCGATCCCACAGGCGGTGGTAGACCTCACCAGTACCACCTGCCTCGCGACCACCAGCCTGTCGGAGTCCGGTATCAGGTTTTACTGTGATCTGTCGGTGCGCAGGATTTCCAGTTCATTCTTGGTGACCTTTATCCATCTTCATGTAGAACATTGTGGATTTCAGTCAGTACAAGTCTGACAGTCCCTCCCGTCCTGTTCTGGGTGGAATGACTCATTGGATGATATTACCACGTTAAAAAAAACACAAAAAAGGTTACATCTTTGCTTCCCATATCGCTTGAGCTCATGAAAAGGGCGCCATTAAGCAGCTGAATTTTAAGGCCAAAATAATTGAACTTTTTACCATCAACACACAAGAAGAATCATTTAGACTTCTCGAAAATAAGATGACAATACACCATCATATCATAGTACTAACAACCTCTTCCGTAGTACGTTGAGCATTTCATTCACATATGTGTCACTATAATACTATAGATCAATTACTACATTCTCGCGAGCGCGCGCTTGGTTCCGAGAAGATCTGTGAGTCAGCGCGCGCGCTCAGGTTGTAAACATGGCGAGAGGTACCGGTAGGGAGGTTGTATACGGAAGTTCTGTTATCGGTGCGAGTTTGATTAGAAACTGGTTGTTATTTTTGTGTATTGTGCTTAATTGTCTGTTAAGGTCTTTGTTTGTTACATTTTTAAATTAAGTTAATTTAAATATAATTTTTCTGAAGTCGATTAAGAATGGACGGAAGTGAACTAAGGCGTCATATTCATAATTCTGTTCTAAAATTGGGACCACGAAAACTAAAATAATTGCGGTTAAAATGGCAGTAATGTCACAGTTCGTCTTCCAGGTAAATGGAAAGTGATTCAATTTTTTCATTTTTGAAATTTTCAGTAGCAGCTCGACTTTAAATAAAATAATCCAGTAAGCAGTAACTAGAGCCCTAAGCTCGGACCCTGTTCCTGATACCGGTGGGCCAGTTTATCTTACATTTTTAAACTAGCTGTTGCCAACAGCTTCACCAGCTACAGCTCGAAAACTATCCCACAAGAACATAAAATTGGGATAAAAACAATCCTATGTGTTAATCCAGGTTATAAACTTAAGTTCATCCAAATACGTTCATTCGTTTTTGCATGAAAGAGTTACAAACATCCAAACAAACTTTAACGTTAATAACATTGGTAGGATAGGAAGTAGAATAAGAT
Source organism: Agrotis puta (assembly GCA_943136025.2). Taxonomy (NCBI): domain Eukaryota; kingdom Metazoa; phylum Arthropoda; class Insecta; order Lepidoptera; family Noctuidae; genus Agrotis; species Agrotis puta. The sequence continues at coordinate 11,700,421 of OW964192.2, forward strand.
AGGATATTTTATAATATCTTTTTGTTAAAAAAAAAATAGATTAAAAAAAACGAGAGACTAAATAAACCTTTAACCTCCTTCTCTCACCGAAATGTTCGCCATAGATATACAGTAGGGACTCACTCTCTTCTGTTTCAAACTGTGCTTTCTGATTACTACAACCCTGTCCACCTACCATTTCGGAGAATAGCGTGATGTTACCTTACCAAATATGGAGTCACATTAAATCAGAGACCGAGTACCATTTTAGAGACATCATCTTAATTATTCATCAAATACCATGACAATACTTTTGGTCCATGAGTCAATTTGTCAATTTCCGTTTAAACAATTAATAATACCATAGCGAAAAGCCTAGTATGACTCAGATTTATCTCAAATTGTAATGGCTGAGAGGTCAAAACCTCGTCTGTTATGAACGTGGTAGTGAGTTCAAAGCCGGGCAGACACAACACACCGGAACAACTACTTGTAGGCCATACAAATATTTGTTCTGAATAGGGATTGAACCCGCGACACGCGGAAAGGTCATTGAGACTCGTAGGGGAAGAACAGTGTATAAGACGGGGACGCGAGGTATAATGGGAACTTACACTCTTTAGGCATACTTAACACAAAACTAACGTAGCGCAAGCGCCATCAGGACGCCATTTGCAAGCGGCCATTAACAAATGGCGTCCTGTTGGCGCTTGCGCTTTTTTTTTTTTAACGTTGTAATATCTTCAAATGAGTCCTCCCACCTAGAGCAGAGCGGGAGGGACTGTCAGACTCGTACTGACTACAATCCACGGTGTCCTTCAATGGGCCTTTACGTTCCAGGGTCACGGTTACCTGTTTAGACAGTCTTGTGATCCGATGATATTCTTAATTGGGTTGTGGAGTTCGTACAAGTTGAGAAAAGGTTACGTAGATGAGTCAATATTGTCAAAAAAAAAACAACATAACTGGAAGTAAGGAAGCATCATAATTTAATCAATCAAAATCAAAATCAAAATCAAATCATTTATTTCAAGTAGGCCATTTACAGGCACTTTTGAATTGTCAAGAGACAAAAGTAAAATAAAACAGTTTAAAAATAGTTACGGTGCTACAGTCCCAGTCACAAGACATAAAAACTTGTGAAAGTACTGTAGATGCCCATTCCAAAGCGTAGATCTCTATGGAGAAGAACGGGCAAGAAACTCCATGGACACTCTTTTTTTTTCTAATATGAGTCAGAGTAATCTTAAGTTGTACTGAGATAAACATAAGGAAGTGGGGGCATGAATGGCGCAGTGACTCATAGGAAGCAAAGTCAAGGTCGCAAGTTCGATACTCGGAACTGTGACGGTATTACCGAAAACGAGGCGGATTCTGTAGTAAGATGTGGAGGTGAATGAACTTTGTGGCGGGAAATTGATAAGGTTTTTTTATCTTAAATTATTTTATCATGAGTCATCTGAGTGTTATGGTTTTAAGAGATTGAGAGGTTGTGTGAAGCTCGTCTTTTTTTTTTAGCGTGGATATCATCCAATGAGTCCACCCACCCAGGGCAGGGCAGGAGAGACTGATAGACTTGTACTGACTAAAATCCACGGTGTCCTTCAATAGCCCTTTACGTTCCGGGGTCACGGTAGCTCGTAAGTCCCGCGAACGAAGTTCGTACCTTGAGTCGGGCAAAATTACATTTTCTTATTTCTGAAATTTTCGTTTATGCACAGTCAAATAAAATACAGGGTGCTGGATTGTTCTCAAAAGGACACTGCGGCCTTGGTATGCAGAGGGTTGATTTTTCGACAGTAAGAGTATGACAATCTCTCTCTGTTTCCAAGGCGGCAAGACTCATTTGATAAGTTTTGCACACAAAAAAGGTTTTAACTAAAGAAATGGATGGTTTATTCCAAAAATCTACATCGACGAATCTCCATCACTCCACCAGTGTTATATCCTTTTTTTTCCCAGAAATCCTCATTATTTAATAAATTCAGCATAGTTGGTATTCTTGAAAAATAAGTAATAAAGAAATAATTATATCACTTAATAAAATTATTAAGTAAAAAAAGTAAGTTTGGTGTTCAACCAAAATCCATTTTAAATGCTTGCACAACTGTTCCACAATTTAAGCTAACGACAAAAATTCATTAAGAAATTACAAGAAAAACGTTAATCATTTTAAAAGGCTAAATCATTATTAGTTCCTTATATAAGTCATAAGAACACCTTATCAGTTCGTCATATCAATTAAGGTAAGTAGGTTTCTAACGCATATGGTCTCATTACCTCATTTGCAATTGTTATCGACTTTCTAGCCATTATTACTAATCATATAATTGTACTAATAGAATCCTTAGCTAATATAGTATTTAGCGTGGTATAAGTCGTATGTGTATATATTTCTTCTTTTGTAGCACTAATTTTAGTAAGGACTTCCCCCTTGTTATCAGGCCTACGTTTTTCTCACATTTCTAAGTATCCAAAAATTGTAACAATCTGCTTGTAAAACCATACCATATTTTAAAAGAGTAACAATGGAGTTTCTTGTCGGTTCTTCTCCATGGAATCGACCAACCCGAACCGAGTACCTGCTGTCGACGTTTTATAAGTGCCCTCATGGGCTTATGTGAAATAAAAACTTTTGATTTTGATTTTGAATAACCATCAAATGAGTCCTCGCCCCCTGGGTAAGTTGACGGTGATCCTTCAATGGTTCTTTAAGTCATAGGACCAGAAACTACAGAGCGCCACCTGCTACAGCTGCTACTAAACGCACCCACGATACAGGAGAATTCCTAGTGTAAGACAATGTTTAAAAAGTAAGACGTTGCCTTTATAAGACATCTGTGTTACGCAATCACTTTACTGACCTATTTCTAGTAGTTTAATTGTATTTATTCAGCCCGTATTTCTACAAGACATCGACGAGACGACTGTACTTCAGAACAGTCAATATTGGGACAGTTGTAGATATCTGTTTTATTTATTTTCTCTTATATTGGTGGCTTATTTAGTTCTAAATTAATGAGGTTGATTCCGTTTCAATTAATACGTTTTTTGCATACTTTTTTTTTGCTTGTAAAGTCCTCTCAACCAGGGCGGGACAAGAGGGACTGTCAAACTTGCAAAATCCAGTCTTCCTTCAATGTAGCCCTTTACGTTCCCGGGTCACGGTTACCTGTTTAGACACAGACATGGACTACATTAAGTAGCATATCAAACAAAATAAAAAGTTCAACAACCTTCTTAAAAACATGCATCATGCCGACAACATAATACATCGCACTTGTTCTAATTGTAATTTTAATAATTATTCATTTCTTTCCCCTTATTAATTATAATTACAAAATTAAATGATTATTAATTAACAAGGTTCTTAACTAACGGAAGAACAGAAAGTTTTTATCAAAACAATAGGTATGTTGTTACAATCAAGGAATGTATTGTTAAGGGAATTTAATACTGACCGCGCCAAATTATGTCAGTTGATACAAGACTAGTGTCACGTTGTACCTACTGTTACTAGTATATTACATAGCGTGAATCAAATGGGGAAAAAACAGGGTTTTTGTAAACAATGAGTAAATTCATTCATTCATAAAAGTTATGAATGAATGAATACCTACGGAGTAACGGCGGGTTTGTGAAATAATATTTGTTGTTAGTTTACGCCGTCTAGGCGACTAACAAAAGGAGTTTTTAAGAGATCAGTAGAAAAGCCTGGAGGAGACGCCTTGGGAAGACCTACACCGACCTTATTGGTGAAGTGCTTCAGAAAGGCCGGGTGCGTAGTACTCGCAATCGGGGTGCTTGTATGTCCAGATGTAAGAATGTGGATGAAGCGAAAGGAGTATGTAAGGATCGTGGCAGATGGCGCTCTGTAGTTTTTGCCTACCCCCATAGGAAGAATGTATGTTTATACCGTTTGGCTCGTGGTTCAATAATAACTACAATGCGGGTTGATCTTATAGGTGCAGACCTGAACAAGCACAGCTTAGTAACCCATCATAAACACACAGCAAATAGGGTATTCTATAGAATCATTCAGACAGATGTGTTGCTGGGCAGTTTGTTCCGCCACTTCTTCTTCCCTGCCAAAACACTACGAAGTGTCGAGGGCGGCGCTTTAAGGAACTGTCTTATGTAAAGATTAAACTTCAATAAGTGCTGATAAATCAGCCCATTTTGAATAAATGACTTTTGATTTTGATGAACGAAATGAATTAGATAAAATTATGTAGAATAATTGTATCGAAATTCATATTATGACTCTGTAAAGTGGTCTTTTCAGATCCTTTGTGCTAAGCTCCTAAGACCCGGTCTCTGGATGGATGACCATCAACTAACTACCTAGTTTTTTCCATCCTTCGTGTTACACTCAGCATTTTATAATTCCTAGATCTTTTAGAAAATTTGACAGCCAGTCGTTTTGGTCTTTACAAAATTTGACAGCCAGCCCCTCTTTTTTTATTGATTGGTTCGCGTTTTATCACTATCTCGCCTGATGGTGAGCGAAGTTGTGGTCGATGGTGAAGCACGCTTGCCTAGAAGTAACCTGTTCACTCTTGACTTGAAGACCCCAAGGTTATAGCTGTCGGGAAATACAAAAATACTCCTTACCAAGAGATACTTTATCATTCCCTCTGCAATTTAGGTTGTGATAGTCAAATAGGCAGAACATATTTTCCCACCACGATTTATCAAAACCAAAACCATACTATTTCTATTCTATTCACAATCCTATACTATTGTTCTGCCGTGGTTTTCCCTATATCCACTAGAAAGTATCCTTATTTTACAAAAAAATCTTAACAGGGATAATCCGAAGGTTTTCCACTGTCATCCGTAAACAATGGAGTTACTAGGAAACTGTAATAATCCTATGTTGTTTAGTAATCTGTACATATAATAAATCTGTAGAAGGGTCAATTCTGTACATTGAAAATATTGAAAAAATAAATAGCGGGGGTTGTTGCTGGATCGATACCAAACCCAAATATATGATTAAAATTTTTTTTATCTGTCTGTCTGTCTGTCTGTTTGTGCAGGCATCACGTGAAAACTAACGGTTCGATTTCGATGAAACTTGGTATAATTATTCCTTATTATCCTGGGCATAACTTAGGATACTTTTTATCCTGGAAAAATACGTAGAAAAAAAATCTTATTTTTCAGTTTTATTCATAGACGTTGTTCTGTAGAACCGCGAACACACGTTACATTACCCGCAGTGGATTCAGCGCCGTAATATTTATAAGATTTCATTGTCAGAGTTACTCAAAATGGGGAAATAAACCTTCCACGCGAAGACCGACATCCGCGCGGACGGAGTCGCGGGCGGAAGCTAGTGATGGAATAAGTGTGGGTCTGTGCATTCCATTGTGATGTAATTGGCACGTGCGTATTATGCACGTTGCTTCAGTTTGTTATGACATTGGCAGTCCGTGATGTATTTTTGTAGATTCAGTTTTGCAAGGCTACATTCGTGCAGTGGGCCATGCAAAAGGCTGCTCCGCTGTGTGTCATAGATACGAAACAAGTATTCGTAAGACTTAGCTGTTTGTGGGAGTATAGTACATTGTTATCCAAGGTGTGAAAGTTACTTATTTAGTCCCGAGACTGGTTTTGGCGCCCGTAACGTAGTAAGGGCGCTATTAGTTCGAGGGACTAAATAAGTAATTTACCCGAGGTAAACACAGTGCTTTTCATTACGAATACGAGGAGAGTAAAAATAAGAACTTAAATTATTAGCTAAAGAAATACAAAGTAGTATGAGTACAATAGAGTATGAGTGTTAATCATTTTTTTTTTGTCCTGTGGTCGTCCAGCTATACAGCCAGTATATATGTTCATTATTAAAAAAATGGCAAAGATTTTGGAAACTTTATTGTTTTAGAGAAATAGGTTGCTGTGAAACAGTGCTTGGAAAGCTCTTTGCATAAAGGTTAAGTAAAATGTAGTTGTCGTAACGACTATCTAAAACTATTGGTTGATGCTTGTAAGCAAAGGCTGCCTCTTTTTAACAGCTGCGCAAATATTCTTTATTCGTTAGCAGGACATCCATTGTCTATTGCCAATAAATACTCAGACCACGTCCATAAACATCCGGATATGGGACAATATCTGTTGGCCATATTGAACACCAGACGATGTAACTGACCCCATTTTACACAAGAATCAAGGTAGAATCCGTAGGGACATTTTAGTCACTTCAAAGCCTAGATAATAACCGCTTTACCACAAAAATATAATCAGCTGTTAAACGCTTGTCTACAAAAAGTGTAACTGCAAAACGATCCTTATATTAACGTGAAATGTCGTTTTGGCGTTGACAGTTTTTAGGGTTCCATACCTCAAAAGGAAAAAAACGGAACCCTTATAGGATCACTTTGTTGTCCGTCTGTCCGTCTGTCTGTCCGTCCGTCTGTCAAGACCCTTTTTCTCAGGAACGCGTGGAGGTATGAAGCTGAAATTTATATCAATTACTCAGGTCTACTGTCCCTTGAAGCTGTGAAAAAATCAAACTTCTAAGCCAACGCAATCAAAAGATACAGCCGTTTATGCCGCAAATTTTCGACACTTGCAAGGGAATCAAAACCTACAGGGTGCTTCCCGTGAACTCAGAATCTTGAAATTTGGTACGAAGCAACGTCTTATAGCATAGATAAAGAAAAAATTACGAAAACCATACATTTTTAGTTACATCACATAATATATATTTTTTAATAATTTTAAACTTACTACCCATTTCCTCATAAACGCGTAGAGGTATTAAATTGAAATTCATACCAAATACTCAGGTCTATAATACCTTTAAGCTGTAACAAAATCAAACTTCTATGTCAACGCAATCAAAAGAAACAGCAATTTAAGCTGCATATTTTGAAACTCGCAAGTACTCGCAAGGGAATCAAAACCTAAAGGGTACTTCCAGTCGACCTAGAATCTTGAAATTTGGCATGAAGCAACGTTTTATAGCACACATAAAGGAAAAATTCCGAAAACCTTAAATTTTTAGTTACATTACAAAATATATAAACTTATTACTTTTTTCCTCATGAACGCGTAGAGCTATCAAGTTGAAATTCATATCAAATACTTAGATCTAATTGTCAGCGCAGTAATTACCTGGACTAGAATTAACTAGGACAGTTAACGATAAAGAGATCTTTGTCTTAAATTTATGCTCCTCCATCTTTCCCCATTGTAATGTTATTTTGCAATAAAAATACCATAGTTATGACTCGATTGTCGTAATGAACGAACTTTGTAAACCTTGCAGGTTTGTACGGAACCCTCGGTGCGCGAGTCCGACTCGCACTTGGCCGGTTTTTTTAGATAAACGTTCAATCAATTTTTAAGTTTTTTGTAGTAACATGTGTTTATAACTATTAAGCCTTTGTCAAACAGACAGGCTAGTCCGAAGCGATAACGAACCGATACGAGACGTCAGTACGATAGTTCGGTCATGCTATCGGATCGCTTTCGCTTTTCTATGTGACTGGATTCAAACAATTCCATTACAAAAAAGAACGCCTCGCTTCGCATTCGCCATGCTTGTCAGTTTGACAAAGACTTTATGGTTTGTAAAGATAAAGTAAAAACTCTTGATATTTTTTTCGGTAGCCTTACGTCAATCCAATGTCTTTTTCACTTTTTCAAAAATAGAATGTCTTTTTGTGGCCAAGCGGTAGCAGCGGTACTTACCAGGTGTTATTCGATTTGACCACCTGTACTTTGTGTTATTTCATAACTATCATATCTCAAAAAAGTGACTGAAAACATCGTCAGGAAACTGGTATGTCGTAGAGCCAAACATTCAAATAAATATGACATTTTCGCACCTCTAGTGCAATAAAAGAATTAACTTAAATCAAAGATATCAATTCAGATTTGTAGGTCTATCACAGTTATTTCTGCTTTTCTTTTTTCTCCTCTTTAATCAATCTATAGATGAGTTATAATAGGCAAATAATGCACAGTTCGGTTTGATCGTCTCTGGTGAATAACCGGCAAGAAATTCCATGGCATCCGAAGGACTTTGATCTGGATCTTTGTCGGAGGAGATGACAATACAGTTCAATATCCTCCTATAGAAGAAGCTTCTCCCCAGCACTAAACGTCTGTTCGCTGATCATGATATAAAGATTCACGATCAAAGTCAAAAACATGTGAATTAAAAGTCGTTACTTGCATGATGTCATTGTTTGGATGTCAGGTGTCAATTCACGTGCGCAACTGATAATAACCTCTCGACGACCTAATGTGACATTGAATGAATCATTATGCTTAAAATAGTTTTTTTTTTTGCAAGGAGCTACAGGTACTTTTTTTTTTTTTTTTTTATCGTGGTAATATCATCAAATGAGTCCTCCCACCCAGGGCAGGGCGGGAGGGACTGTCAGACTTGTACTGACTAAAATCCACGGTGTCCTTCACTAGCCCTTTACGTACCGGGGTCCCTTGGTCCCGCGACCCCGGCAGGCTTCGGCCCTCTACAGGCCCCGTCGCTATGCTGACACTCTTTGAGGCGCGCGTGGAACACAACGCGCCGTCGACCCGGGCATGGTCCATGGTCGGACAGCGAGTCGCCCATTACTCGCTGCCCGCATGCCCGCGCCTACGGTGGCCGGAGATCGTCTTGCGACGTCCGACGCCGTGGGCGTCTACCACTGCGGCTGGGGTGGAGGGAGGACGCTGTCCTCTGCCTCACGCGGCCCGCCTCCTCCTTCGCGAGCATGACTGCTTCGCAGAAGGAGGCGACCGCTTCCCACTCCATCTCGCCCCAGCTACAGGTACTGCAGAATGTTTTTAAAGAACTTTCTGTAAATTCGTAGTATTTAAATATTGTGTACCATTTTACAGAAATAAACATATAAACTATATTTTGTTCACAAAGGTGAGCTTAGAGTGAGATCTCTTCCAGCCAACCTGTAAAACTGATTAAAGAAATTTACAGCAACTTATATTTTTTTTTATACCATTACTCTTATGATAAAATTCGTACCGTCTCAGAATCAATTTTTTTTTTATCATATTTGCTCACCTTTTAAACCTTCCCTGGCCTTCTAAAAATAATTCAAAACCAAAATTAGCCAAATTGGTCCAGCCGTTCTCGAGTTTTAGCGAGACTAACGAACAGCAATAATAAAATTGATTTTTAAATACTTAAATAGATGGCGACAAACAAACATTCCTGATGGTGCGCGGTCACCGTAGCTTCGACCATACGCCTGTAAAACCAGAGGTATCGCCTGCACTTTGTCGACCCTGCAGAAACTTATTCACGCCCTTTTTGAAGAGATCCATGTTGTAATTCATTGGGAAAACCTCTGAAGGGAGTTCATTACACAGCCTGATAGTACTGTGGAGAAAATAACTCTGAAACCGGGAGGTTCGCGACTATTTGGGTTTTAAGGTGTGATTATAACTATTGTGAAAGTTCCGTAGCCAAAAATTAGAAGAAAGAAAAAAAGAAATTAAAGATTTTTCGATTTTAATGAAAACATTAAAACATTTTGTACTCTACTTGACTCGGGACTTTTCTTAGGGACATATGGGGGGGACAATTTAGTGGAGGATACAGGAAAACTAACAACATTAATGCAACTTTATTAAAAAAGTGTAAAATCTTATGTTCCTGTGGAATAATTTGTAACGGATAAAACCGCTGGCAATAGCGAGTTTAGAATAAAACAGATACATCTACTACTACCGAAATCAATGCTAATTCAAAATTCATTGGATGATGCATTTCAAGTAAGCAAAATGTCAACATATTTTTTAACACGCTTTTATTAGCTTGACCTGTATGTATGTATGTATGTATGTAACGGAATCTTTTAACTTCATTTTCACCCACTTCCAGCAGTCTGATTAACTTGAAAATTTGCAGGGGTCAAGGGCCGATGACAATACAATAATCTCATAAATTTTATTTTAATATCCTCCTCTAAGGGGGTGAAAAGGGGTGAAAATGTTTGTATGAAAAATCTTATTCCTTAGGTTTATACACTTGAAACTTAGTACGAATATGAGTATAAGTAAATAAAAAAGATGGACATTAATAGTTTTTTAAAACTACCCTCCATTGGTAACCTAGACGATGTTAAAGTTTGTATGGGAAAACCATAAAGCGCTAACTGATGAATTTAAAACTCAGTATATATAAATTAGATCAAAAATAATTAAGCACGTGTTTTTGGGTTTTTCGAAAATCACCCCTCAAGTTAGTGAAAAGGGGTATTCAATTTTAAAGTGAAGGATCTAAAGTCGCTAAACGTAGAACCTGAATTTTGGACGCTAGGTGCGATTCATTATGTAGGTGATCACTAAGAAGGGATTTTGCGAAAATCTACCTATAAAGGGGGTGAAAAGGGGTAAAAACCTTTGTATGTAAAATCTTATCCGTTAGGTTTATAAACTTGAAACTTGGTACGAATATGAGTAAAAGTAAATAATAAAGATGGGAATTATTCGTTTTTTAAAACTACCCTCCTTTGGTAATCTAGATGATGTTAAAGTTTGTGTGGGAAAATCATAACGCGCTAACCGATAAATTTTAAACTCAGTATATAAAAATTAGATAAAAAATAATCCAACACGTGTTTTTGGGGTTTTCGAAAATCACCCTCTAAGTTGGTGAAAAAGGGTGATTAAGTTTTAAGGGAAGGCTGCTTGCTTCGACAAACCCGAAACTTTTTTTTTTTGCGTTGTAAAAAAAAAAGTGTTGTCCTTGGTGTCCTTCACGAGCCCTTTACGTAAGGCTGCTTGCTTCGACAAACCCAAAACTTGGCATAAATAGTTTCTCAATCGAATAAACGATGCGTAATTATCTATATTTCAAAAATCAACCCCTTTTTTTTATCGTGGTAAAATCATCAAATGAGTCCTCCCACCCAGGGCAGGGCGGGAGGGACTGTCAGACTTGTACTGACTAAAATCCACGGTGTCCTTCACTAGCCCTTTACGCACCGGGGTCACGGTAATCCCTTGGTCCCGCGACCCCGGCAGGCTTTGGCCCTCTACAGGCCCCGTCACTATGCTGACACTCTTTGAGGCGCGCGTGGAACACAACGCGCCGTCGACCCGGGCATGGTCCATGGTCGGACAGCGAGTCGCCCATTACTCGCTGCCCGCATGCCCGCGCCTACGGTGGCCGGAGATCGTCTCGCGACATCCGACGCCGTGGGCGTCTACCACTGCGGCTGGGGTGGAGGGAGGACGCTGTCCTCTCCCTCAGGCGGCCCGCCTCCTCCTTCACGAGCATTACTGCTTCGCAGAAGGAGGCGACTGCTTCCCACTCCGTCTCGCCCCGCAGCAAGGCCTCGACCAATGCCGGGCGCGAGAGGTCTCCGCCTATCGCCGTCGTGAGGACACGGCGGTGCTCTGCCCGCGGGCGCAGTGCTAGTAAAAAATATATTTAGATTAGTGAGCATGATATCGCCGATGAAAATGTCATTCTCTGTCTTTTGCTGCCGATTGGCTCTCTGCTGCATACGGCCTGTTCCTCTCTCTGGCTTCTCCCACTTTCAAAAGACAAATTTCTTTATTGGTCGCTGCTGACGATTGCTGCGCGATCATCCGTTCTCAATCCTCGAATTTTATAATTAGTCACTGCTACCGAAATAGTGCGCGCGCATCCGCGCTTGCATATTTTAATTTTTTTTTTCTTTTATTGTCGTCTTGAAACTAAAAATTCAGAAAATAAATTATAGTTTAAAAAAACTAAAAAAACACGCTTTAATAGCAATGGAACTAAAAAGTAGAAAATAATTTTTAAGTATAAGAGAGTTTATGTTACTGCAATATAAAATCCAACAATCAATTATCATAATTAACTTAGAATAAGATGAATATAAATATTAAGATATTAACAAAAATTCAAATAAAGTGAAAAAGCGTGGGGTGCTCAATGATATTTTTATAATAATTCTGATATTGCAAACAGTAACTAATAAAATGATCATCACATTCGATATCAAGCACCCCACGCTTTTTCACTTTATTTGAATTTTTGTTAATATCTTAATATTTATATTCATCTTATTCTAAGTTAATTATGATAATTGATTGTTGGATTTTATATTGCAGTAACATAAACTCTCTTATACTTAAAAATTATTTTCTACTTTTTAGTTCCATTGCTATTAAAGCGTGTTTTTTTAGTTTTTTTAAATTTAAATAAATTATTATGCTCACGGAATCCGCTTCTTCATAAAATTTAACAAAGTTATATCACAAAATCTTACTGTTTAAGAAAAATCTCATGATGACAAAAACTATACATAATCTTACTCAACCATTGTCTATTATTACGAACAGTTGGAACATAAGACATATCTGTGTCCGACAATACGTAGGTATTTCGTTCTTAGGCCGCGATCACAGCTTTGTTTTTTTTTCTTATCGGGCTAAAATCGTCAAAAGAGTCCTCTCACCCAGGGCAGGGCAGGGCGGACTGTCAGACTTCTACTGACAAAAATCCACGGTGTCCTTCAATAGCCCTTTACGTTCCGGGTTCAAACGGTATTTGATCACACCTTTTTTTTTTTTTTTTTTTTTTTTTTATCGTGGTAAAATCATCAAATGAGTCCTCCCACCCAGGGCAGGGCGGGAGGGACTGTCAGACTTGTACTGACTAAAATCCACGGTGTCCTTCACTAGCCCTTTACGTACCGGGGTCACGGTAATCCCTTGGTCCCGCGACCCCGGCAGGCTTTGGCCCACTACAGGCCCCGTCTCTATGCTGACACTCTTTGAGGCGCGCGTGGAACACAACGCGCCGTCGACCCGGGCATGGTCCATGGTCGGACAGCGAGTCGCCCATTACTCGCTGCCCGCATGCCCGCGCCTACGGTGGCCGGAGATCGTCTTGCGACGTCCGACGCCGTGGGCGTCTACCACTGCGGCTGGGGTGGAGGGAGGACGCTGTCCTCTCCCTCAGGCGGCCCGCCTCCTCCTTCACGAGCATGACTGCTTCGCAGAAGGAGGCGACCGCCTCCCACTCCGTCTCGCCCCGCAGCATGGCCTCGACCAATGCCGGGCGCGAGAGGTCTCCGCCTATCGCCGTCGTGAGGACACGGCGGTGCTCTGCCCAAGCGGGGCAGTCCTGCACCGTATGCTCCACCGTGTCCTCCGGACGATCCTCGCAGTGGTGACACCCAGGCGTTTCTTCCCTCCCTATCAGACACAGGAACCTCCCGAAACTTCCGTGTCCGGTGAGGACCTGCGTCATGCGGTAGGTCAGGACGCCGTGACGCCTATCCAGCCACTCCTCAAAGAGGGGTCTTACCGCCGCGATTGCGGCGTGCCCGATTTGATCACACCTAGCGTAAAAAAAAAAGAGACCAACTTTTAAGCCTTTGTCAAACAGACTGGCGTGGCGAATGTGAAGCGTGACGTTTTTATTTGTAATGTATGGAATTGTTTCAATCCAGTAACATAGAAACGCGAAAGCGATCCGATAGCGTGACAGAACTATCGGACAGACGTCTCGCTTCGGATCGGTATCGCTTCGGAAACGCTTCGCTTTCGCCGGTCTGTTTGGCAAAGGCATTGTAGAAAATATATGAGAAACAAAAGACAGTCGCGTGGTTTAATGAAATTAAATCGTTCAGGAAGGAACGTTGCAGTACATCATCATCATCATCATTTCAGTCTATAATGTTCCCACTACTGGGACAAGGGCCTCGTCTGTGGGAAAGAGTCTCTTCTAGGACATGCCGGTTTTCTCACGATGTTTTCTTTCATCGTTTTGAGAGCAGCTGTGATGAAATAAATTATATTAAGTAATGGGTCTGACTGGGTTAAAAAGGCCAAAAATTTGTAAATTTTAATAGCTAAGAGCCGTATCGTAGAATTTATGACATTTGTACTTGACCCCCTTATCTCTTATTACATTTTTATCAACGGACTTGTTATTGCGCACATATATATAAGAAATGGGTTTGCTCTTGGGTAATATGAGGTCTAAGATGGAGCGAGCTCACCCAGAAGGTGCTTATGCTCCTGCGCACCGACGAAATACAGCAAAAACTGTTTGAGGCGGCCCTGGTGACGTCTACCACCGCCATCGGGATCACTCAGCGATCACTGCAGTTAACAGGTAGCCTGGGGTGCGCTTGCCGGGGGTCGACCATGGAGGCAAATTCCACTCACACCAAAAATAACTTTTACATACTTTTTTTATATTTTGCCACTTTATTACCGTTATGTTCCAAAGCCTGCTGTTTCGCAGGAATGTCTTATCAAGTAACCTGCAACGTAAAGGGCTATTAAAGGATCAGCGTGGATTTTAGTCAGTACAATTCTGACAATCCCTTCCGTCTTGCCCTGGTGGAAAAACTTATTTGAAAAAAAAATAATGCCGTTTGGTTAAGGTGTAAAGGCAAACGGTTAGTATGAACGTGTCCTTATTATGTTTACACGAGTCTCCGTGTACCTCCTACTAATCTGTATCGCGCTGTAAATTGCCCAAGGCTAGCCATTGTTATGGTGTGCAACATGCTCAGCTAGGAAGTTTTTATCCAATTTATTTTCATGGTTTAATAGCTTTGTATCTATTTCCATAGAAGTTATCGTCGAAAATATAGATAAAATTATCTTGTTGTTAATAATTGAATTACTGACTCGTCTATTAAGATTTTTTAACAGTGTTTTCCTTTAGAATTTAGCAAACCAATTTTTGTGTCGAGCTCTCAACACTTTTTCCCTAAGCAGCTTCTAATGGTCGCGGGACTCACGAATTACCGTGATCCCAGAACGTAAAGAGCTATTGAAGGACACCGTGGATTTTAGTCAGTACGAGTCTGACAGTCCCTCCCGCTCTGCTCTGGGTGGGAGGACTCATTTGATGATTTTACCACGATAAAAAAAAGCAGCTTCTAAAAGCCAGAATCAACAGTCACCTAGAGAAAAATAAGCAAAGTAACAAACATTCCTTCAGTACATTGTATTATTTGTATTTCACCTTGTACTTAAGAGAAATCTTTACAAATAATGAGTTACTATCTTTATATACTTGTGTGTGCAAGTGCACATAATTATTTTATTTTGAATCCCTCTATACTCAGTAATCCAAATTGATAAATGAAGAAAAAGTGTCATAGGAAAGCAGGAATGTTAACTGTTGCTGTATTAAAACCTATTTTGTAAGGGATAATCTTTGAGCCATACACTTTAATTTAATTGCAACAGGAAATGACACAACTAATTATAATATCTGATTAATTTTTCTTTCATTTTCCTTTTAAAGTTGTTTAAGTATGAATAATGGAAAACACTTATGGATTACGATTATGTCATCATGGGAAATATATTTTTTCTATCATTTGAGTAAAAAGTCTTTAAAGATCAAATTAATTAATGCTCTTCTAAAATTATCATTAAGTAAGTACTTAATTGCAGCTTATTCCTGCAATGTAATCAGACCTACAATACTAATTATACAAATTAATACGCAAGCAATTGTCTTAATATTAACAAGCTTGCTCCATTTACTATTAAATTAATTACGCAGAGTTGGAATAATGGAACATATACGTTACATATAATATTATGACGTTAAATCACATCAAAAACATGTTTATATCAAAATTATATACGTCATGAAAACCACATAGGTAGGCGCCGTCATCTATATCCTAACCCATGGATTGAATGAATCACTAGTTTTACCAAGAATCCTTGGGCCGCCGCGACGTTATAAAATGAGCCAGCCGCTGTACCGCGCCATTTAATTGTGAACGTTCGAGCGAACCGCACGTGTCGCGACTTTAACGAAACTTAAACATTAAACAAACAATCATGAGTACTAAAAGTGCTTCCTCTGTGCTCCTGTTCATCCTGAACATACTCCACGTGGTGTTTGGCCTTACAATCACCTGTGCAGCAATTTGGTTCTTTGTGGAAGTCCACAGCATCACCAGCTTGAGAAATGCTAACCATTACCTGCTGGACTACAATGTGTACTGGCCCCAGGCCATTCCCTGGGTGTTCATCCTCGTCGGTGTCTTCGTGATCTGTGTGTCGTGTTGTGGTTTCGTCGGTGCCAAGAAGAAGAGCAGCGGTTTCGTTTCTATGTACATCGTGTTCGAGGTCATTGCGATTGTAGCTTTAATCGCTTCCGCTGGCATAGCTCTGTCGTTCGCCGATTCTCAATCCACCAACAAATTCGTTGAAGACGCCATCTGGGATGTATACACTACCATGAAGAACGACAAATCTTTGGAACTTTCTTTTGGAAACATGGAAAAGCGTATGCAGTGCTGCGGTGCTTCTTCACCGAGGGATTACATCAACTGGCGCCGTGAGTTCCCCATCTCTTGTTGCGACACCTACTATCACGGCTGGATTGGCGAGTACAACATCGACTGTGACTTCACCAACAAACTGGCCAATGAGAGGCACGGCTGTACCGAGGTCGCCACCAATTATGCGAGAATTGTCATCAGGGTACTGTCTGGCGCATGCGTGTTCACAGCATTCCTTGGTTTGATGAATGTTGTTGTAGCAGTAACTCTATCGAAGAGCATGAAGAATAGGAAGAGACCGATGCCTGTGCAACTAGAATCTGAGAGCAAGAAGGTTTTGTTGTAAATGTAAATTATTATTTTTTAAATTTTGTGTTCCGCATGGTTCTATTTTGGGACCAGTATTGACTTAACAAGTTTTCGTCGAGAGAAATCGATGTTAAGTAATGTGTTACGTGTGTGAAGTGATAATGTAATACTTACATTTTGGTGCGACAGTATTTCTTAGTTATTATGTTAGTATTTATTAAGACTATTGCACAAGAGTGGTTTTTAGCTTTAATTTTTCCACCGCTGTCGCTCACTAGTCTAAAAGGCGACGTAATGCATTGAATGCATGAAATTGAGTCCATTCGTGTGCAGTAGTTGAACAAAGAGATTGAATAAGTCAATTTAAGTACCCTTAATAACCAGATAATTGAATCTGCTGTTAGTCATATAATAACACTACATAATTGAATGAACTTTACGAATATCGACTGATCTTTGTGTTTCTCATTTTAATTTTCGCAAAAAATGTATGTTAAAATATTTCAGTTGTGTTAATTATGTAGGACGATAATTAGTGTTGGTACCCTGTAGGGTGATAAGTGATAACACCATTTATCGGAATATAATTAGAGTTAATTGACTTTACTGATCTGGTTTTGAATCTCGTAAAATACAATATTGAGCTGTATTGTAGTGATACAAGTTACATTTTAATCACGCAAGAAACTGGTTTGTATTTCCAGTTTTGTATTTCTCTCGAGTTTTTCCTTAAAATTGCGTATGTAAAGTAGCATTTCAAATAATTGAAATGAGATGTTTGTGAATCCGTCTATATGACTTTGAAAATAGTAAAATAGATTTATTTATAACTCAACCATATGTATAAGATAATTATAGCCATACTACCTCACTAGTCAAGTAGTCGTAAGCGCAGCTACCGACCGTGAGGTCCCGGGTTCGAATCCTGGGTCGGGTAATGTCTTGTTGTTTTTTTCTTTCGGAAAAATTCTAAGTAGCGGCTCGAAGTTTTGGCTATAGTAGCATATGTTACTGCCTACCCCTGCGTGGGTTTAGGTTGTTAAACTTTAGCTGTTATGAGTCACAAGTAAGTTTCTAAGAAAAAACTAAGAAAACTGGTTGTACTCTTAACAAAAACTAGAACATTCCTGTAAATATTAATTTAAGAAGATACATGTAAAGTTTTCCAATGATGTTGATGTCGGTTCTAAACCACAGTTCGTCTGTTGCGTTATAGCAACAAAATGACCAATAACAACATTGTAAAACATTGCAATTTAAACCATAGCTATCTATGTTAAGGATTGAATTCGTAAAGCAAAATCTTCTTACGTAATATTTATTTTTCTGCCCGTTTATCACATCATCGTGAATTATAGAAACTTTATAAGTATGTCGTTTAGGTACCTGCAGAGTTGCGAGAGTATGAGGTCCAAAGATTAGGCTGGCAACAGACCTTAAAGTGTTGTCCGGCAAGCTTGACAAACTCTAATAGTTATAAGTATTGATAACTTAGAATAATTATGAATGTTTTTATTTTTAAGTGCATTTAGATATTAAAATAGACTGGATGTTTTATAAAACTTTTTTGTTTCCTTTTTTTACTACATTTTTAACAATACCAAACACAACATACCACAATGACGACGAAACAATGAATGAATGAAGTAATCAAAACTTCATTCTATTTATAACATAAGAAAAAAACAAAGAAAATTTTGGCTCTATTTACAAACATCAACACACTAGAAAGCCTACATTAGAATGACACATTACCAAGCAATGACACATAACTAAAGAACAATACATAATTACAATAATAATTAGTCATAATCATCATCAAAATGCAGAAAACGCAAATCAGGTCAAATAAAAAGATGAATAATCGCGATTGTATCAGTAAAGCTTGACAGGTGGGACTGATCGCTTGCCACCACCAGCGCGCGCGCAGCACAAGGCGCGGCCAAAGTTTATAAAAGTACTTGCATCACACGCACGCCTCTCATTCCGTTGTCAACTGCCCGCGCGCACGGTCCAATCATGGGGAAAGAAGAGTTTATCAAAAACGTTCTCTATGTTATGAACATTATCTACGCGGTGTTCGGGCTAGTGACCGCCGCGACCGGGATCTGGTTCTTCGTTCAGTTAGCCGAGTTCGTCAGCCTCAGGAACAGCAACCATTACTTATTGGACTACAGGATCTACTGGCCCCAGGTCGCGCCATGGCTCTTCATCCTGCTTGGAGTGTTCATCATCATGGTCTCCTTCTGCGGTTGGTGTGGTGCCAACAGGGAGAGCAGAGGAATGCTGGGGATATACGGACTGTTCCTCATCCTTATCGTCATCGGACAACTGATCGCTGCGACACTTATCTTCGTGTACGTGGACGGTGAAGACACTGACAGATTCATCAAGGACACAGTGTACGATGGATACTATAACTCGCAGTCCAACCCTGATGTGTTCAAGTCCTTCGGAAGGATCGAGAGGAAGCTGAAGTGCTGCGGTGCCAACGACGCGCGAGACTACAGGAGTTGGAGGAACGACCTGCCCCTCACGTGTTGTTTGGACAGTTACTACCGTGCTACTTGTGAGTTCACCGACAAGGAAGCGAACGAACGTCTCGGTTGTGCTAAAGTGGCTTCAGTTTATACTAAGATCATCAGCTCCTCGGTCGCTGGAGCGTCCTTACTTATATCGTTATTAGAGATCTGTGGTATAGTGCTAGCGTGGAAGCTGTTCCATTCTCTGAGAGAAGTGGAGCATTACATCACGGAGCGCAAGGAAGGTGAAACGGAGTGCTAGGTGCTAAGTGCCACAGTATTATAAATATCGATACCGCCGATCGATGCCGCCACGGTATGAGACTCTAAACGATTCCGATACCGATACTATGCCTGAAGTAACTTTCTCTTTCTAAGTTTTCCCTCCTTCACGGTGTCTGTGTTCTTCCGAATAAAGTTCGTTTCCTTGTCGAAAGGAAAGCCTGAAACCTTTGTTCTCTTAGATCTGATGTTGTCTTACATTCCATCTGTAGTGTTAATTCGCTTTAATTAATCAATCTCATAGTGTAGCCCGTGCCTCCGCCACGCCTTAGGTCAAAGTGTATATTAAGATGATATTATTTGAGTGAGTGGGCCTAATCGGTGGCTTCCTCCTTAACTCAATGAGTCGAGAGTACCTGCCCTGACTCATCATGGACCTCATTGTGCCTAAGACATGGAGATCTGTTGGCCTCGCCCCCACCAAGTGTCTTCGACACACACGATATTCGTAGTTAGTTATACATAGCTCGGTATGTAAGTTTCGTAAGTTATATTTCGCGTTAATAAGCGTCCATGGACGACTGGAGATTGTGAAGCGATTGGAGGTCGTTTATGAGAAAAATGTGACCTCAGTTTGG
Source organism: Agrotis puta (assembly GCA_943136025.2). Lineage (NCBI taxonomy): Eukaryota > Metazoa > Arthropoda > Insecta > Lepidoptera > Noctuidae > Agrotis > Agrotis puta. Next base: position 11,720,338 of record OW964192.2, read on the forward strand.
GCAGTGGGCTTGCGACGAGTTGCTAGCGAGTAGGTACATGCTTGTGCCAGATTCTCGCTTCGTTTTGAGGTCGCAGCATTGTGTAACCGATGTTACCTGTAAGGTGTGTCATAATAGCCCCATTTGTGTTTGTCGTTGAGTAGTAAAGTTTATACAGCTCGGTCCATCGAAATATGCTAATTTTTTTACGCAACTACTTTTGTGAGCGTATCAATATGCTCAGCAGAACTTATGGTAATTTCTAGATTACGACGTATATTTGGATTTCACAATTTTATCAAACTTGTTTGTTGAGTAGCGTAGTACATAATGTGCCAATAACTGGTGTTCTTACCCTTTTTGATAATCACAATATTTGTAGAGATTTTTTTTTGTATCGAGTTTTTAATTATAGTTTTAAAAGTTTTTGGAGCGAATTTCCGTCCTTTATATAAAGAGCCATATTTAATATATTTAAATAGAATGTGTGTTTGTAATAGTGTGTGTCCAATTGCCAAAGAAAGTGTAGGTACAAACTTTCAAGAAAAAAAAAGAGAGAAAATATTATTGTTGCATGCAAAAAATACATTTAAAATCATATAATTAGTGTAAGTGAGTAACCACAACCATTATTACCGTAATAATTATTAGCTAATAATTATAAGTTATTTTTATACAATACTTTGTAATAATGTCATTTAAGTCGAAACTAGTCTTAAGTCGTTTCGTTTTGTAATAAAATTAAATGTTAAAATATCTCAGAAAAATGTATCTTTAATTTATTTCCTGATTCTTGTGATAGAAATACAGCTTTGTAAGTTAAATTCAGAGAAAAGTTGCATATAATTAACATTTGCGAATATATCTATATATTATTATAATAAAGTCATAAATGATTAAATGAAGTAAAACCTCAAAAATGTATTAATTTATCAAATTGCACCTAATTATCAAATTATCTCTAAAGATATGCACAACAAAGACCTCTCAAGTACATTAAACAAGTTACTTCCGTTATTTGGTACCTTCCCACATACTTAGAATTTCCTCTTCTCATTACATAACTTAGAAAGTTATTGACTCACATACTCGTGCGAAAAAACCCACATTTATATTCCAGTCGCCGTATAAGTATAATCGCTATAAATTCTTAACACATAAAAATATACATACATACATATATCAACTAATGACAAATAATTTGGAAATGTTTGATAAGGCGGTAAAATTACAACCAAGAAAATGTTTTCAGAAAATCAACCCTCAGGGGCTAGCAAGGTATAAATTTCGAAAAATAGAGTGGAAAGAAAAGGAAAAATTTGTATAATGTTTTGTAGGTTTTTGACAATTAATCGCGGTGTAAAAACAATATACCTGTAAAAATTTATAAAATTGTAAAAATAAAAACATTTGTTTTAAAACATCCTGAAAGAAAAAAAAACAGTAAGATAGTTAAAACGATTATCATTTTAAATGATTTATCTAATTAGAATGAAAAATCTAATATTCTAATTTGAAACATATTCTGTAAAGTATTTTAAATAAAATATTTGTTCCGTCTATGCAAAAATATTTTTATCACTTTTCTATTCTCAAGGATATAATAATAATATGAATAAACAAAAAAAAACATGATGGTAACTATGAGAAAGATTCGAATGTATATCTAGATAAACAAAATTTCTATTCCCCAAACATTTGCGAGTGCGTAGTGAAGAGAAACCACTTTGTTTACTAAAGTATTATGTCATCGTACGAGGCAGCCCTTTTTACATCGCCAAACGAGTTCAGAGAAAATATGCGTTTTACGTCTTACGTCATATGTACCTCGCACTGAACATATAGACTTTTATAGAAATAGTAACCCGTCCCTACTTTGTTTTTTTACGTGGTAAAATCATCACATGAATCCTCCCACCCAGGGCAGAGCAGGTGGGACTGTCAGACTCGTACTGACTAAAATTCACGGTGTCCTTCAATAGCCCTTTAGGTACCGGGGTCACGGTAATTCGTGAGTCACGCGACCCCGGACCCGTCCCTACTTGGCACAGTTTTAACTTTTTATATTTATTTTAGGCAAGCTTAATACATTTTAAATTCGCTAAGCGGTACGGTGGAAGCCGCGGGACTGACAAATTACCGTGACACCGGAACGTAAAGGGCTATTGAAGGACACCGTGGATTTTAGTCAGTACGAGACTGACAGTCCTTCCCGCTCTGCCCTGGGTGGGAGGACTCATTTGATAATTTTACAACGTTAAAAGAAAAACCTTCGCATCATGTTCAGAAGACTGGCAAATGTAAAGACATACATATATTTAATAGCTGAAGCTGTATTTACGGTAAACAACAAACTCCCATCGGATGTGGCTCTCCAATATATTCCCTTTGACCTCAGAAGTTATGAATATTTACGTTACGTGTTAAAATAATTTGTAAACAAATACGATATATAGCGATTTTAATCGAAGGGTAATCTGAAACGGTGTCGCAGAACTGTTCAAACAGAAAACCGTGACCCTGGAACGTACGTTGTGTATATATGACAGGCCTGTTGGTCTAGTGGTTAGTGACCCTGACTGCTATGCTGGAGGTCGTGGGATTGATTCCCACCCAGGACAAATGTTTGTATGATGAGCACGATCATTTGTTCTGTGTCTGGGTGTAATTTATCTATAATGTGTATGTATTTAGAAATATATAAGTATGTTTATCAGTTGTCTAGTACCCATAACACAAGCTCTGCTTAGCTTGGGACTAGATGGCGTTGTGTGATAGTTGTGGAATATTTATTTATTTATTTATATATATTTATAATGTTTGTGTGTACCTATGTATTTTATGTGCAAATTTTACACCTCAGACTACCAACAGTATTGTTTCTCCTTTCTCTTAAATCCATCCAAAGGTAGTCTTGAAAAGATCGCTTTTAGCGATAAGATCGCCCATTGTATCACCTTATGTATAAGATATACTTTGTACCAATAATTTGTATGGTGTGCATTAAAAAGAGTATTCTATCTATCTATCTAATTTCCAGTTCCTTCTGACTGTGCTCGCTACATGTTAGGCCTCACCTTTGTTTCCGAGTTAGGTTGAGGCCAAAAAAAAAAAATACTGCCAAAGGCCTTCAAACGACAGACCAATACTTTCGGAGGCTCCGTCTCGGTATCTTGGTTGGTCACCCATCCAAAAAGCGACCGGATGTATTAATTAGTCTCCTATCGTGGGAAATAATCTTAGTACATACTTATTATGTATCATAGAGTTGAGTCATACTTTCTCGCGCATGCGTGAAACAGTTATGTTGTAGTAAAATGTAATGTATACCTTCGTCACACGTGAGTGAAGCCACGTGTTCTAACGAGCATAGTTGCGACACCTGGCGCCGTTTGTTTTGAATTCTTAGGTTATATAGGAAAGTTTGCAAGCTATGTAACTGGGCCTACTGTTTTTCATTTCTATACAATGTTGAAATAACTTACTGTAACACATTTATATAGAAAAGACAAGTAATAAAGTCCAGCTGCAGTGGCTAAGTATGTTGACTTTACCCAAGTCAAATACTAAATAACAAATTAACAGTTTTAAGATTGATTTTTTTTTTGGCAGGGTGGAGGACGTGGTCGCGGTAATCACGAATTACCGTGACCCCGGTACGTAAAGGGCTATTGAAGGACACCGTGGATTTTGGTCAGTATGAGTCTGACAGTCCCTCCCGCTCTGCCCTGGGTGGGAGGACTCATGTGATGATTTTGCCACGTAAAAAAAGGGGTGGAGGACGTGCAGCACATACTTGTAGAATGTAAGAAATTTGAAGGAGCGAGAGAGGCATTGGTGAAAAAATTTAATATAAACAAATATAACCAAGGAACGTTTTTAAGTATTATAGCGGAACCAACATCTGACGTTGCCAAGTTTGTAGTGGAAAACATGATTTTGCACCAATGACTTTGTCACTCATGTAAGATACAAGGACATTTCATAGATTGATTAATATTAGGTAACGTTGGGGCTCACATTTCCATGGAGACGAATAAAAATTTAATAAAAAAGAAGTTTGATTTTTATGACATTTTGGTATCTGTCTGTACGTCCCGGACGATATACTGCCAAACGAGTCTACACTGTGTACGTGGTCCACGGGGATACACTGTCTACGGGATCCACGGGGGTTACACTGTCTACGAGGTCCACGTGGGTCACAGTGTCGGGTATTTAACGAAATATAGATAGTGTCAAATTAAGTAATTAAAGAAAGATAGGAGGCAATCAATTAAAAATAAAAATGTTCTGATAATGAAAAAGTCAATTGTTTTTCCGTATTATGTCATAAATTTTTCATTAAGCACTCCTTATCAGAAACCCATAAAAATCCGCCATAAATACACAAAGAGCGTCACTGTCAATGTCAAGTATACTGTAACTGAAACTAGATTAGTTTTTTATCTAGATCGACCTACTTTACAGATGAATGAATTCAGTTTAGTAAACCACAGTTTACATAGTTTACTTACGAACATCGACCTTACTGCAAACGTAATAAAAGCGCTGATTTAAAAACATTTTTATTAAATGGTACAGTCGAGTTATGAAATATGTGTACACTTTTGAACGTTATTTGTCAGAATAAGATTCAAAAGTTAATAAATATTTTCGAACTCGACTGTACTTGCGATTATCGTCAAATTGTTAACATTTAGGAGCAGTGATAACAACTTCGACACACACATTGTGTGGTCGTGGGTTTGAACCCAAGAAGACAGATCTGATGAAGCAGACACTTTACTAGGTATAAGTAAAATATTTCATGCATTTATAATTATGTGTCATTTCCTGGCTAAACTGATAAAGAAAAACAAGTTGTCAGACTCGTCTTGACTAAAATCCACTGTGTTTCTTCGATAGCCCTTTACGTTCCGGGGTCACGGTTACCTATTCAAGAACCAGTAATTCAAAGACATGTGTCTTCTTCCAACACGCGCTGGTCCGGCTCGGCCTAAATTACAGCCTTTTTTTCTGCCGGGGTCACGTAATTTGTGAGTCCCGCAACCCCGGCAGGCTTTGGCCCTCTACAGGGCCCGTCACTATGCTGACACTCCTTGAGGAGCGCGTGGAACACAACGCGCCGTCGACCCGGGCATGGTTCATGGTCGGACAGCGAGTCGCCCATTACTCGGCGCCCGCATGCCCGCGCCTACGGTGGCCGGAGATTGTCTGGCGACGTCCGACGCCGTGGGCATCTACCACTGCGGCTGGAGTGGAGGGAGGACGTTGCCCTCTCCCTCACGCGGTCCGCCTCCTCCTTCACGAGTATGACTGCTTCGCAGAAGGAGGCGACCGCTTCCCACTCCGCCTCGCCCCGCAGCATGGCCTCGACCAATGACGCATTCATAGCGCAGCATAGCTCAAATTGGATTAGATATCCTTTAACTTCAAATGAGCCCTCCCACCTAGGGCAGAGCGGGAGGGACTGTCAGACTCGTACTGACTAAAATCCACGGTGACCATCGAAAGCCCTTTACGTTCCGGGGTCACGGTAATTCGTAAGTCCAGCGACCCCGGCAGGCTTTGGCCCTCTAGAGGGGGACCCCGTCATTTTGCTGACACTCTTTGAGCCGCCTAAAGTCTAATTACGCCTAACTGTTGAATATAACAGGGGATGACGCGGTAAAACCGTACTTTTAGCAGTTATTTACGCTATATTGCGGTTTTAATTATTGTTTACTTAGGTAATTGATGTGTAATTATATGCCTAGTTTTATTGCACCGAATGGCTTTGTGAGGTCGCCTTTGAAAAGTAGATAATTTATTACTATTTATTATATGATTGACTAGCTATTCTCCGCGGTTTCAACCGCTGCTCGGCTCCTATTAGTCGTAGCGAGATGTTACATGGCTTCTGCCTTCCTCGATAAGTAGACTATCAGACAAGAAAATATTTTTGTATATTGAACCAGTAGTTTTTGAGATTGGAGTGTCCAACAAAACACATTCCTCAGCTTTATAATATTAGCGTATCAGCCTTACATTGACAATAAAATCAAAGAAAAAACTTGATTCTTTCTAAATTATTCTTACTTAGTTATCTGCTCATTTCTTTCTCAATCATCATTATATCAAACCACATAACGCGCCATTCGAAGAATAACAGGTTTGTTAAGTATCCGGTTTTATTTCTAAGAAATTGATTCACTGATTAAAAGAACAGAAAATAAGAAACGAATTAATTTATTAAATTCCTTACACGTGAAACAGCGCAATCGCGGGCACGCCGCAATCGCGGCGGTAAGACCCCTCCTTGAGGAGTGGCTGGATAGGCGTCACGGCGTTCTTACCTACCGCATGACGCAAGTCCTCACCGGACACGGATGTTTCGGGAGGTTCCTGTGTCTGATAAGGAGGGAAGAAACGCCTGGGTGTCACCACTGCGAAGATCGTCCGGAGGACACGGTGGACGGGTGGAGCATACGGTGCAGGACTGCCCCGCTTCGGCAGAGCACCGCCGTGTCCTCACGACGGCGATAGGCGGAGACCTCTCGCGCCCGGCATTGGTCGAGACGATGCTGCGGGGCGGGGGACACATTTGATGATTTTACCAAGTTAAAAAAAAAGCGTTGCGGGAAATGCACGAACTTCGCGCATTTCAGTGATTTCCAGCAACACCATTGTCTAGTCATTCACAGAGTTAATCATTTGGGATATTGCTATTGCTAGTTTTAGACCTTCTATAGTTGCACATTCCAAAGAGTTGATCTCTATGGAGAAGAACGCAACTCTGCCCGCGTTAACCCAGATATTTTGGACTGGCATAAGCTATCGAAATCATAAGTCTAACCATTGAGTTTCTTCACAGTTCTTCTCCATGGAATCGATCAACCCGAACCGAGCACCTGCTGTCGACGTTTTATAAGTGAAATAAAAACATTTGATTTTGATTTACACTTTTTGAAAGCGATTGTCAGTTGTCCATGTTTCCATAAGTAGTTCCTATAAAAATACCTAATTATAATCAGAAAATTACCATATTTAAATGAATTAATCACAGAATTGTCTCAAAGGAATAATTAACCTTTATTATAATTGCTACTCAGAATGTGATTCATTCAGACTAATTTAATATTAAAGACCCTGTGACTCTCTGACTCACACATCACGCTTGTATTCACTAATGAAGTAGGCAGAAGTATACTAATCTTATATATACGTATTGAGGTCAGTTTTATGCTCTATGGGTGTCCAGATAGTTTCACTGCCGGGCCTCAAAGAGCAGTCAGCGAAATGACATTTTAAATAAACTTCCCTGTCCTTTTTTTTATCGTGGTAAAATCATCAAATGAGTCCTCCCACCCAGGGCAGGGCGGGAAGGACTGTCAGACTTGTACTGACTAAAATCCGTGGTGTCCTTCAATAGCCCTTTACGTTCCGGGGTCACGGTAATTCGTTAGTCCCGCGACCCCGGCAGGCTGTGGCCCTCTACAGGCCCCGTCACAAGTTCCCTGTCCTTAGACACGTTGCAATAAAATCAATGTTAGGATTTAATATGATTGCATCAAAGAGTGTCAGCACAATGACAGGGCCTCCCTTAGAGGGCAACAGCCTGTTGGGGTCGCGGGGCTAACGAGCTACCGTGATCTCGGAACGTAAAAGGAGGGCTATTGAAGGACACCTGCTCTGCCCTGGGTGGGAGGACTCATTTGATTATATTTCCACGTTATAGAAAAGGCAAGCGTGCTTTACCGTCGACTATGATTATCACCACTTGCGAGGCGAGATACTGATCAAAAGGGAGCAAATCGTTAAAAAAACATGAGAAAAAATCTTGAGTGATTCAACAAAAAAAAAAAACCTTTGTTATAAAACAACAAATATTACAACAATTACGTCTAATAACGCATACATATTTGCACGTAGACTTTTATTAAAATCTGAACAGTCACGTAGTACCTACGGGTGATATTCGCATGGCAAAGTGTTCGTGACACCTGAGCAGAGAGGCACGTGTCTATGATCACGCGCAGTTCTCTGAATCGGCTGAGCTGGTTGATCGCAGGTTAAGCCCCAGTTTATAAGCCAAGAGGAATATGTAATTAATCTTAGGATCAATGCGAAAGTTCGGATGGATAAATGGATGTTTTTTATTCAATCACGCAGAAATGGGTGAACGGATCTTGATTCAATTTATACTCAGAAATAGATTATAGAGTGTAATAACACATAGTATACTGTTTATCCCAGTATTACGATCCTGTGGGATATTTTTTTTCAATTGGTCGAAATCGCAGGCAACAGACTCACAAAGATAATTTTGAAAAATTTTGACTACGGGTTCAACCCTAAAAATTTGATGTTCCATACATTGAAATGTTCGAGCAACTTCACAAAATTTTAAAAGAATTTCTTTTAAAATTTTGTGAAGGTTTCTTAAAAAGATTTTAAAACATGGATTTCACTTTGTATTCCCAAATATTACATGTTTAGTTTTCGAGTACTTGTTGAGATGCTTACCAACTGCTTCTACACATAATGCTCCAAAACAACCATACTTGCATGTTCTAAAGAAGATCCATCCACGGCTTAAGCCACAAAATATAGAAACTTGTTTGTTAGAAACAAGTTTAAGAATAAGTCTTAAGTTCCCCCTCTTATAGCTGCCAAAGAGGCTACGTCATCGCCTGACGAAGATGATGATGTCACAGCAAATAAAAAAATCTTCGTTAGAGATCTGTTACACCCACGATACTACTTTACAATATTACAATATTTTCTATAAGGCCTTGGTATCGGACGAGCCTCTAACCAATCACCAGGCTTAGCTTTGAACACAAAATCATCATCATCAGCCTAGAGTGTGCCATAATGAACCACCCAGGCGCAGTGCGTGTTGGTGGATGTCACATGTTTACGATTTTTTGTTTCTAGGACAGAACAGACTGAAAAGTCGATAGAAAACGTTATTTTATGTAGCAACTATTGTAGTCCACTAATGGAAGGCTTCTTCTAAGGAGCGCCACAGCTCACGATCTCCTGCGTTTTTCATGGAACCACTGCCGGCTATCTTCTTGAGGGGCCGTATTACAACGTTTTAAAACCAGGCTTGTTCCAGTGAGTGAACGAGATGGCGCTAGACGACTTGTATAGCTCTGTCTCTTTCATTCACTGGAAGAAGCCTGGTTTTACGACTTTATAATACGCACGCAGGTCATCTGTCCATACTGAACTGCCGCTTAATTTCAATGAATTGCATTTCAGAGACACTGCTTATAGTAGTCAACTAGCTGTTTTCATTTAAAAAAAATCCCACGGGAACTGAATCCCGGGATAAATTTACCTATCCTATATGTTAAACCAGGTTATAAATTATCTGTGTACAAAATTTAAAGCAAATCCGTTCAGTAGTTTTATCGTGGCAGAGTAACTTTCGCATTTACATTAGTTAGAATTTAGATATACAAAGGAGAATTTTCCCATAATATTGGGACAAACATAAGTAAAAGTTCTACTAAAAAAACAGTTGTTTATAATAAAAACAGAAAGTCATAACAAACTGCATAGAACCAGTCCATAAATAAACATTTAGAAGAAATTTTCCCAAAAGCTCTACACTCTCACTTTCAACCTCTTGGAGCCTCAACTGATGGTGTCGTAAGCCCAACAGTGAAAGGGCCCTAAAGGTTCCACGGACACATACTTGTAAGCTCTTGTAACCTTGGTCCGTACAATAAAAACTGGTTTGTTGTTGGCCCCATAGAGTATGTTAACGAAGAGGTTTGGCAATAACAATGTAAGCAGAATATCTATACTAATAATATAAAGCTGAAGAGTTTGTTTGGTTGTACGCGCTAATCTCAGGAACTACTGGTTCAAATTGAAAAAAAAAACCAAGTTGGATAGTCCATGTTTCGAGGAAGGCTTTAGGCTATATATCATCACTCTACGACCAAGAGTAGAAATGAAGTCACGGGAAATAGCTAATTTGATATAATTGTGCAGGATTGGTAAACAATCAGTTTATTTGTTGCCGATAAAATCCGTTTATTGACCGTGGTACAACACTTTGTACTATCAGTAGTACCACGGATAACAAAAAATACTCGTGGTACCACCAAGCGGTCCAGGTTCTAGAGTCACAGTAAATTGTTTAGACGGTCCCACGATCCCTTCAAAGTAAACGAGTAGTACTATGGGTATGGGCACTAGTAAAAATTCCCGTGGTACTACTAGATTGCTTGGTAAGACCACGGGGAATAAACTTTAAAATCTTATTACTATCTTACTACATGGAAGGATGAATGGATTGATATACATTACTCTTTCACACAAAAAATATTTGAACAGATTTAGATGAAAATCGGTTCATAGAAAGATTGTAGAGATACCACGACAAGAGATACCATAAGGTTTCAACAGACATTGGCGACACTACGTGGTTTCAAAGCCATTTATTTAAGTTATTTTATTGTTTGAACAGTAGTACAACCAGGTGTGCTTTAGTCATGCTTCTGACGAAGGAATTTGTCATCTTTTGTTTTAACAATGTTCTTAAATTGTTGTAGATTTCCTTTACTGTGATGTAATGGTACGATCACAATAAAATAGTGTGCGGCACATTTATTCGCACACTTCTGCAGTGCGTTTACTAAACTGGAATCTCTTTTAGCCTTTGTGTCCATCGGCAAGGCTATGCGTAACTTTTGTTGGGGCACAGTGCAACTTTCATTAAACTAAGTCGTTTAATGTGCGTTCATAAACAATGAGTCCCCTGCTCACTAGTCATATTTATATAATGCTCTATGAATGTTTGCCTGTGATTTGACCAGTGCGAACATTAGTGCCGCATACTAGTAGAATCCAATCTTAATAGCCATGAGAAGCAGTAGTAGTGTTATTTCATTCTTCGTCTTCTTCTTTCGTATTAAGAGTAGGTATGTCTTATCTTCGTTACTTTGAGCTAGTTGATTTACGTAAGTAGAGTTTTCTTTTTGAATTAGGCACACTTTCGATTCTTCACGAATTGAGTCATGTTTTGGGAGCAGCAAATTCAAACTGAATGTCGCAAGGTTCTTTAGGCCCTAGTTTTGTACATTTGTATTTAGCGGTTATACTTGGGTGCTCAACCACTTCTGTGGTTTTTACAGCATTAATAAATAGAAAAAAACGACGGGTTGCACTCTGGGAGTGCCGGCAGAAGTGAAAACTTGAATAGTAATAAACACACACGAACATTCGCGTAAGCGCCCTGCGCCTTCTACGAATTTTCGATCAGGTCACGTGTCCTGACGCGAGTTTAACATTTTTTACCCATTCCAAAAAAAGAGCACAACGCTGCTAAAGAAGAAGAGTGGAACTGCGTCGGTGATCCCGAACGCTTACAACCTTAATCTCTTCAAAGTTTGAGTGAACAGGCTTCTTCTGGGTACTCTCGCTCCATCGTTGACTTTAAGTCACTCAGCCACCTTTGACCTGGATTAGAGTCAAAAGCACCAATTAAAAAAAAAAGAAAAAAACTTGCTCAACTGTTGAAGGTGGACATAGAGATTCTCTAAGTATTTATTAATGGTAGGTAAATTATACAGACGCCAACAAATCAACCTATCTCAAACTGTCTTTCTTTAATAGATATTCAGCCTTATCACAATAATGGAAGGTTAATGGTCGATTGGTGAAAGACAGATTGGGGTAGGTTGACCTGCTGGCGTCTGTACCATTCATAGGGTATAATTAAACTTTAACACGTTGAACGCCATAACGGACACCATGTGTCCGTCGGTACACTTTCCTCCGGGGCCGCACCAATAAATCACGAATCGATCAAAAATGGTTGGGGTGTTTTTTTACAAATATTGTTAGGAAATAACTCAAAAATAATGGGCGTTGTACGGAAACGGCTTTTGTAGTACTAAAAGCTTTTGTAGTGATCGAGACCATGTGGTCACACGGTGTCCGCCGTGGCCCCCTGGAACCGACATATTGGCGGTCACACGGTGTCCGCCGCGGCCCGCTGGGCTAAATATGGTTTTTAGTATGGCGTTCATGTGTTAAAAAAATCTTATACCTATGTCTATAAATTCACAGTTTGGATATTTTCTCATATGAGAAGCAAGATAAACAATTTTAGTTTTTGATAGTTGCTCGACCACAGGACCCGATTTATAATTTATCAATCAAACGGTTGACCTTTCAAGGTGCGGTCTTTTAAAGGTCAACTAATTTGATTCGTTAACACGTGATCTGTTTCGCGCCAAAAGTCGGTACTGGCATCGGTGTCGGTTGCTAGGTCCTGTAGTTTTAGCAATAAACAAAATACTATCTAATGTGAATGATGGAAGGTTCAGTTTATACTGCGAGGTTTCGCGGTTTCACATTGTCATAATAGAACTATGTTTGCTTCATAGCGCGAAAAGCGCGGGAAAACGCCCAACACGCTTCTTCAAGCGCAGTTGGACAAGAATCACACGCGCCAACCCGAGGCGTCGCGCTAAGTCATTGCCTTCTCAGGACGCGGGACGTGGCGACCAGTTTGATATCACGTGTCGTATACAAGGAGCTTAAGCGTGTCCGTTGGACTGGTTTTTCGTCACAATCATTATTATCATCATCAGTATTCAAGTCCACCGATGGTAACTAAAATGGAATTTCTCTCCCCTAAAGACATTGCCAAAAAGCCAGCTCGGCGCAGCGTGTCGCTAGGGTGGAGTGTCCTTGGCGTGCTTACTTACTAATTATGGTAAGAATACAATAAAAACTTTAATGGCGTGGACCAAAAATAACTTCAAAAACCGAGTTATCCTTACATTACTTTCATATTTTTTTTAGCCTTGTAAAATCATCAAATGAGTCCTCCCACCCTACTGTCAGACTTGAACTGACTAAAATCACGGTAATTCGTTAGTCCCGCGACCCCAGCAGGCTACATTACATTCATCATAGGCTATCAATGTTACAATGGTATTTATTTTCTTTTGTATTTGTGTAATTTTATTCTTACTCATATTTACACATTTATTTGTATTTAATTATGTATTTATACTCATTTAATAAATGTCATATGTTTGTTTTGTACTTCAAAATACTCGTATATTTGCGTCGCGCCACGCCTAACTCTCTGTTTGCAAAATTGTTCTTGATTAATTTAATTCAGACGCTACCACAGTTCTGCCTAATAGTAATTTTCGAACAGAGCATTCCAAAATTATTGTCAGCAATAAAACAAAATGGTGTATGGGGAGAGCACTTATTTAATTACCCATCCAAATAGGCCGTTGCAGACACAATGGTGACCAAACCTCACCCTCCTTGCTGGAATGTCCAAAGTATCTCCAACCGAAAGCATCATAAACTCTTCGGTTAACGTGGCCACCTACTGTTCCATAATTTGATAAGAAAGATAACCAAGATTCATATTAAAGCACAGTAGTGTCCTTACCAACAATCATTCCACATTCCTGAATCCTACATGCAGTTGTAATGACTCTGATAAAGTCTGATTATCTGGTCATCAATATAAGGTTATCAGTGGGGTTGTCACCCATACTCAGTTTATTCCAGAAATCTCTACCTTAATTTCCCGACTCGAGGGATTATTACTTTTTTTGGAAATCTCCAGTATTAAAATAAATTCAGCCTAGTCAGCCAATTCTCTTACTGTTGCTTTTTGTACAATAACCTAATTTAGTCTGTTTTTTGCTTTTGAACCAGCCAGAGGACGATGTTACGGATACCCCAAGCTTCAATTTGGTTAGGTTTCTTTAAATCTAGCAGACAGCAATAGCATCACCACGTATCGGGGCTCCGTCGTCGAGGCTGCTATATTAAATCAGGCTCAGGGTTTTTTTTTTCAGAAATTTTTACCAGGCTGAATTTATTTAATAGTGGGGTTTTCTAGAAAAACATAAACAATACCTTTCTGAGGAGATTTGTCATTTCACCATTTGTCGTTCTGAAATAAACCGCGTACCTTAATAGAGTGTAAACTGTGTAGGTACTTTATTTTTGTTTTAAATGGGAAAAATATTCGTCCCAAACAAAAAGTGCCAACCCTAGTTATCAATAAGATTAAAGCACAAAAATGTTCAGTACCGGCTGGAGGTCTCTTATCAGTAATATTTGCTCTGAACCCGGTGACCTGCGGGCTTCTGTGCTGTGCTTGGTCTGAAGCAGTTGAATAGGTAGGTGGTTATTAATGTTATAGGGAGCGTCTGTTTGGTTTTGGTGATTAAGATGTACCGGTCATTGATAGCTATGATAATAATGATGGTCGCGGGACTGTACGAATTACCGTGACTCCGGAACGTAAAGGGCTATTGAAGGACACCGTAAATTTTAGTCAGTACGAGTCTGACAGTCCCTCCCGTTCTGCCCTGGGTGGGAGGACTCATTTGATGATTTTACCACGATAAAAAAAAAAGATAATAATGATTTCTCCCATACAATTCTGTCAAACTTGTGCTGACAAAAATCCACGATGATCCATCAATAACGCTTCACGTTCCAGGGTCACGGTTACCTGAGAAGACAGTTCCGCGACCCCGGTAGTAGCAGCTTGAAAGCACAGCTACGTTAGTTGAAGTAACCAATCGAAGACACCTTACCTGCTAATCCAGTTGTTAAAGGTTATACAAAAACTGAACTCTTTCCGTCTTACTAAAAAAAGTTAAACATGTGTTGAACACTTGTCTAAAAAAACTGTCAACTACAAAACGGCATTTAACGTTGATATAAGCGTCTTTTTGCAGTTATACTTTCTTAGACAAATGTTCAAGAGATGTATAACTTTTTGTAGTAAGGCGGTATCAGTTTGCCAGCTTTGCAGATCTTCAAACTATTCATAGATATATGTATATGGTTGGTCGCGGGACTCACGAATTACCGTGACCCCGGTACGTAAAGTGCTATTGAAGGACACCGTGGATTTTAGTCAGTCAAGTCTGACAGTCCCTCCCGCCCTGCCCTGGGTGGGAGGACTCATTTGATGATTTTACCACGAGAATTAAAAAAAAAGATATATATGGTTACCTATACCAAGAAATAAGAGTACCTACCTACCTGAAAAGAAGTCTCAATTGATCCCGAGTCTTTTTTATCAAGCTACATCCAAACATAACACAATATTCTAATACCCTATAGACGACCGTTATGGTGTCTTGAACTTAAAACACATTTTTTGTCAAAACCATAAAGAAACATAATGTCACGTATTGATGTTTTTTGTTGTTGTTGATAAAAACGGCAAAGGACAGAGCACGATACGGCCTAGTTCCTCAACGATGGAGGCTGCCCATAACACTGACGTCATATGCTCTTTAGTAGACGAGTAATGAGCAAAGAATAGGCCATCAGTTTCAACCTATTTATTTACCGTGAAGTAAACAGCCATCTTGGTTTTTTTTTTATCGTGGTAAAATCATCAAATGAGTCCTCCCACCCAGGGCAGGGCGGGAGGAACTGTCAGACTTGTACTGACTAAAATCCACGGTGTCCTTCAATAGCCCTTTACGTACCGGGGTCACGGTAATCCCTTGGTCTCGCGACCCCGGAGCCATCTTGGTTACGGTAGTTATTAATATCTGTGTGAATTATGATTGGCTCAGCCTATAGGCCTATATACAGGCCACATCGTAGAATTGATAACCCTTTTCAAATGACTTCTCCCACCCTGGACGGGGCGGGAGGGACTGTCAGATTTGTACTGACTAAAATCCACGGTGTCCTTCAATAGCTCTTTACGTTCCAGGGTTACAGTTAGGTTGGGATAGAGGGACTGTCTCATCTGGTAACCGTGACCCTGGAACGTTAATAGCTATTGAAGGATCACAGTGGATTTTATTATAGTCAATACAAGTCTGGCAGTCCTTTCCCGCCCTGCGTGAGAGGATTAATTTGATGATAATCATCATCATCATCATCTCAGCCATAGGACGTCCACTGCTGAACATAGGCCTCCCCTTTAGATCTCCACATATACCGGTTGGAGGCGACCTGCATCCAGCGTCTTCTATTTGATGATAATACCACGATTAAAAAAAAACGGTGTCCATCCACGGTTAGGTACCTGATAAGGCAGTCCCGCGATCCAGTATTGGAAACCTATGGGGAAGAAATGTTCTTGAGTGGCGACCACGGAACGGAAGACACAGCGTAGGCAGGCCTCCCACTAGGTGGACCGACGAAATCGTGAGAGTCGCGGGTAACCGATGGATACAAGTGGCGGATTGTCGAGGATAGTTGTATGTTCAGCAGTCTTCCGGCTTATGATGGTGATGATGATGATGATGAAAAGGGAACAAAGGAAAGAGGGAAAGGTGATAGTGGACTTTTGCCCAGCAGAACTACAATAAAGGTAAAAAATACTCCATAGCATTCGCTAATTGCGACGCGGCTCAAATTAATTCTGCTAAACGCCTTATACAACAGGGATTACAGTGTAACGCTCAAGTAACCTCAAGTATATAAAATAACTTTAAACTAAGAACATCAAATCGGGCAGCAAACTTAGTAAAATAACAAAAACACTTCTAAGATTGCGAGGTCAAACAACGACACACTTTTCTACAACAATGGCGGCGTCTGCGCGTAACATTACGCGTAATGTTCGCGTAATTACGCATTGTATGCGCACGGGCAAGTATCGTCAATCTTTGTAGGTTATTGATGGCAGCGTTTTTATCTCGTCGTAGTAAGGATGGTTTTTGAAGAGCAAGTGTTGCTACAGACAAGTTTTGAAATTATTATTTTTTTAGCGATAGGCTCGCGTTTGACCCCTATTTGGCCTGATGGAAAGTGAAGATGTGGTCGACGGTGAAGCACGCTAGAAGTAACCTATTCACTCTTGACTGGAAGATCCCAAGGTTGTAGTTATCAGGAAAAACACTCCAGCAGGGAATTCTACTTGATCGCGGGACTTATGATTTACCGTGACCCCGATACGTAAAGGGCTATTGAAGGACACCGTGGATTTTAGTCAATACGAGTTTGACAGTCCCTCCCGCTCTGCCCTGGGTGGGAGGACTCATTTGATGATTTTACCACGTAAAAAAAGTTGCCTATTACTCGCTGCCCGCGCCTACGGTGGCCGGAGATCGTCTGGCGACGTCCCGTCCGTCTCCGTGGGCATCTACCACTGCGGCTGGGGTGGAGGGAGGGCGCTGTCCTCTTCCTCACGCGTCCCGCCCCCTCCTTCACGAGCATGACTGCTTCGCAGAAGGCGACCACTTTCCACTCCGTCTCGCCCCGCGGCATGGCCTCGACTAATGCCGGGCGCGAGAGGTCTCCGCCAATCGCCGTCGTGAGGACACGGCGGTGCTCTGCCCAAGCGGGGCAGTCCTGCACCATGTGCTCCACCGTGTCCTCCGGACGATCCTCGTAGTAGCGACACCCAGACGTTTCTTCCCTCCCTATCAACACAGGTACCTCCCGAAACTTCCGAGTCCGGTGAGGATCTGCGTCATGCGGTAGGTCAGGAAACTTATATTACTATACGCGAATTTAAAAATGACTAATTCTAACCGTTTTATGAATGAAATGTGACTAATATGCACTCAATGGATTCTGATGACTTCAATAATTTATTTTTGATGATTCTAGTAATTAGTTTATCAATGCTGTTAATTGCGTTGCTGAGACATTTTTATCGTTTCTTTCTTTTATTTGCTAATAATATTCATTGTTATAATTCTGAGGAGCTCGTGGCTAAATATTAACAGGCGCACAGGTTAATCTTTATGTTTAAGCCGCGCTTGCCGAGGTTGGTATGTGGATGGGTGACATCATAGTTTTCTCCGTGCCTCGGCAAACACATAAAGCCGTTGGTCCCGGCTGTCATTTTTAGATCTCTGACTGACTAAAATTCACGGTTTTACTAAAAATATCCCTTTATGTTCCAGGGACACGGTTACTTGTTTCGACAGTCCCGCGAAATAATTGGAGAAAATATTTTTTTACGTGGTAATATCATCAATTATGAGTTCTCCCACTCAAAGCGGGACGAGACGGACTGCCAGACTTGTACAGACAGTAGCTTCAAATTCCCTTTTCAAATTCGACCCAGCCTGACCCTTGCTGCCCCCCCCCCCCCCTCAATGACGCACTAAGCCTAGGCCCAAACCCCACAGGGGCTGCCCTTAGTGACGTTCATTTAATTGAGCCTTAAAGTAATTTTCGGCCACCACAGGATTGTCCGGTTAAGTAGCATCAACCTTATAGAGTTGTTATGCTACGAGAGGCCACATCAAAAAAAAAAAAAAAAAAACCAAAAAAAAAGTAAGTTGAGAAAGTTTTGTAGAGTTAGATGCCCCACAGCATTTGTACACAGTGAGTAGTGCAACTAACTTATAAAAACAGGACTTGTTATAATTACGATGCTTCCGGCAACAAATGTCGTAAACGCCATTTTGGCGAAAATGAGTTAAGAATGCAACCCTACTTAATTTTTGGCGCTGCGTCGATCTAAAAATGTGAAAAAAATATTCGCCTAAAAAAAATACTTTTACACCCAAAATTTTTACTAGTATAATCAAGATTTTTTAGAAAAGAGGGTATGTATAACTCATATTGCTTAGAACCGAATAAACGTGCAGGTCGTATAATACAACGTACAAACAGCTGTCGGTCGTAAAAACATGAATACATAATTAATTGTAATTACACCCCACAATCATTTTTAAAACGTAAGCTCTGCTGAGAAACAATTGTCGTAATGTCACTTGGTCTTGGAGAATTGGTTTGAAAATTGAATTATGTAGGTCGTACTCCTAATTTTGTTAATATTCTCATACTAAAAAGGGGTCGTAACACAAAAAGTATGAATATGTCGCAATTACACCCCGTTAAGAAATTCAAATGTTTAATTTTTCTGAGAAATAAATGGCGCTACTCACTGGATTTCAAGTAATTGTGTTTTACGTTCGTATCCAATAATTCAGAAAAAACATCCATAGATAATTATTACGGCCTGCTTTGGTCATGACTATTATTGAGGTACAAAAACCATCCGATGATGTAAAGCACATTTCTAGTAAATATCTGTGGTGTTAACTTCGATCAATAATAGTACTATTATTGATCGAAGGGTGTTAATCTTTGATAGTATTGCTGCACTTGTCTTTGCCGAGTATAATTATACAGAGTAATCCTTTGTGTGTGTTGCCGTCTGCATTGTATCCCCCTAATCCCTCCTCCCCTCGAGTCTCTCCTCGAGGTTTCAGTCTGTCGGTTAGGCATGACCGGTCATCAGCCCATTACCATCATATCAGCCTATTTTCCCCCTGCTCTCGGCGCAGAGGATCACACCCTACTCGCCAAAGATTTTACATCCCTCTTCGGTCTGAGTGACTCCGTCATCATGGCGGGCGACCTCAACGCCAAACATCCCGCTTGGAATAGCACTACAACCACCCCTAGAGGGAAAGTAGTGTTCAACCTAAGCTCCTCTCTCAATTTTGATCCCATCGCTCCTTTTGAGCACACCCACTATCCCGGTGACCCTAACCACCGTCCTGACGTGCTCGATATAGCGCTACTCAAGAACGTCAACGTCAAGTTGCATTCCATTGAGACGTTACATGAGCTTAACTCCGACTACCGCCCAGTGCTCTATCACTTACTTCTCGCTCGGGTCCCTCTGACCCTAGCCAACCCCCTCCAACCAAAGTGATAACTGACTGGAAGAAAGTAAGCGAAAAGCTGAAATCAACCTCGTCACCTCACTTGGATTCCATTCCCGACCATATCGTCTCTGTCGCGGACACGACGGCCGCTATCAACTCGTTTACAGAGCACGTGCAACCCGTACTGACGGATTGCTCACGGGAAGTCTCAGAGATGAACGATCATCGCTGTAAACTACCCGCTGACGTACGTGAACTGATAACCGAGAAGAACGCGGCCATCCGTGCCTACAGCAACTTTCCATGCGATTCGAACAAGGCTCATATGCGCAATTTACAGCGTGCTGTATAGAAACGCATCGCTGAGATTCGTTCGAACCGCTGGAATGATATGCTTAGCGACCTCGAGTCCACCCATCTAGCCTTCTGGCAGCTGCAAAGAAAGTTGCGTGCCACTGAAGAGGCCACTATGCCTCCCCTCAACCGTCCCGATAACTGAAAAAGCTGAATGCCTGGCCGACAGCTTGGAATCTCAGTGCACTCTCAGCACCCAACCGGTAGACAAAAGTCACCTCCTCAAGGTTGACTCAGAAGTCGAACGTAGGACCTCCCTCCCTCCCGTAGAAGACCCTGATGATCCTCTGCCTTCAGTCACTGCAGACGAAGTGCACGACATCATAAAAGGGCTCCGACCCCGGAAAGCTCCTTGGTCGGACGGTATCAACAATAGGGTATTCAAAATCCTACCCGCCCAGCTCATTATGTTAATGACCGCCATCTTCAATGGCGCTCTGAGCAATAACATCTTTCCTCAGGCATGGACAGAGGCCACTGTTATCGGTATCCCTAAGCCAGGCAAGCCCAAGTCTGAGCCCACGAGTTACCGTCCTATCAGTCTCCTGAACGTTCTCGGCAAAATCTACGAGAGACTTATTTATAAGCGACTCAAAGAATACGCCGAAGCTAAGAGCCTCATTCCTGACGAGCAATACGGTTTCAGGGCCGGTCACTCGTGCATCCAACAAGTCCACCGTATAGTCGAGCACATTAGCGCTGGGTTCCAACGCGGCTCTACCAAATGGACGTCCCAGACCGTCTCGTGCTCATCTTGAAAGACTTTTTGTCGGATCGCACCTTCCGCTATCGCATCGGGGATGCCCTCTCCTCCCCTCATCCAATCCCAGCCGGTGTCCCTCAAGGCTCAGTCCTCTCGCCCCTCTTGTTCACGCTGTTCACTAGCGATATTCCCAAGAGCAAAAAGGCTCAGTTAGCTCTCTTCGCGGACGACACGGCCATGTACTACACTGGTCGCAGTCCAACCGCTATAGCCCAAACCCTCCAATCCGCAGCCAACGTCCTAGGCGCCTGGTTTCGGAAATGGAGAATTGAGGTTAATCCAGACAAAAGTCAGGCGGTTCTCTTTATATCACCGCTCAAAAGACTTCCCCTCCACCCCCTTAGTCCGATAACTATGTACGGTAAGCCTATCCCTTGGGAGAAGCAAGTCAAATACTTAGGTGTGACCCTCGACAGTCACCTTTCCTTCCGCGCCCATATAAAGGCAGCTCGAGATCGGGCTGCCTTTGCCGTAAGTAGGCTTCATTTCATGCTTACAGCAAGAAGCAAATTATCGCTTAAATGCAAAATGCGCCTCTATACCGCTGTAATCCGTCCCATTATGACATACGCTGGTGTCATCTTCGCACACTCCCACCCCCGCCTCCTTTATAAGATGCAGGTCCTTCAAAATCGATTTCTTAGGAAAGTCACGGGAGCCCCGTACTATGTCCGCAATGACAGTCTCCATTTAGACCTAAAAATCCCCACCATACTTCAGTTCATGAAACGCCTTTCCAAAGACATACCCTTGTCACCCCCGATGACCCCATCACCCTCCTCCAGGAGAGCAGTAGGGAAACCAGTACGCTTAGGAAACACAAGCACAAATCGATCCCGTCATTCCGTCCTCGCTGCCGAGGAAACCCGTCGCGACGTCCGAATCAATGCCCTCCCCGACCCTTGCCAAGAGCCAGCCCGCGATGCTGAGCCGTAGCTTTAAATTAGCCCCTACAACAAAACTTTCTTGGGTGAAAGCAGGTATGCGGGGCGTCTCATATTAATTTTGTCGATGTTATTGGCCGCACGCACGTGTCTATGTTTTGATTTAGTTTAAAAGAAAACTGTCTTCGTGAAGGTTACGGTCGATTGTAGCAGAAACCATTGAAGTGTGTTGAGTGGAACTTTTAATTATGTTAATTTGTGTTTTATTTTATTGTTTATATTACAAGTAATGAAAACTCAACTTACAGTCTTAAATTCATTGATTTGCTTCAGATATTTCCATGTTTGTTACATACCATCGCATCAGATCGTGGTGTTTACACTCATTTTTATTTCAGTTTATGGTTTTTAAAACCTAACCCAGAACTATTCTATTTAAAAACTGGTGCATACTTCTAACTTCCGTTAGACAAATCGTTCTCCATTGATTTGTTAGTGGTCGTAAACACCAACTTCTTGAATTTTCTGGGGTGTATGTCCAAGCTAACTTTTAAAATAAGGCTTTGACATAAATAGCAATAATATATTATGAAACACCATTGTATTTTACGTATTTCTTGTTTAGAACACAATTTTACAACTTTTAAAGTTAAAAAGATATAAGCCAAAAACGAAATTATTTTTTGTTTTTCGTTGATTACCAAAAGTGCTATTTTGGTGTTTACGACATTTGTTGTCGGAATCATCGATTATTCGACACTCGAACCTGCGTCCCTCTGAATAAATACTCCAGATGCCTCACCAACTAGGCTGTTGCAATCCAGAATTGGATGGCTTCAGATTTTGAAACCCAAACGTAACTAAAACCCAGTAGTTTGAACATAAAAAGTAGGCTTTTTGCGCCTAAACTCTAATATCAACGTAGCACAATTTATAATACGAGTATCATTGACGTAGCAGGCTACACCTACTTAGTTCTTAGTTGCCATGTTAAACCGTACATTCCTAGACATCATACAGTCCCCTGATACTGACCATGACATCATGCTGTCATCACTAATCCGTCTCAAGTGTCCTCGTTGAGCTCTTCCGATATTACTTCCAGCATGTGGGAGGATTATATTGCGGCGTCTGGTGGAGGTAGCTATTTTTGTATTAACTGTCTTGAAACTACTACTAAAGTAGCTTGTAGCCTTGTTAATATCAGCCACATGGACCAATCTTCAAGTATTTAGTATCCATAGCAACTCGGTAAAACAGACAACCTTTGTCAAACAGACTGGCGTGGCGAATGCGAAGCGTGACTTTTTTATTTGTAATGTATGGAATTGTTTGAATCCAGTCACATAGAAAAGCGAAAGCGATCCGATAGCGTGACAGAACTATCTGACTGACGTCTCGCTTCGGTTCGGTATCGCTTCGGACTCGCGCGTCTGTTTGACAAAGGTATAACGGATCAACTCAAGCCATTTAGTATTATTTGTAAATTCCGTACTGAAGAAAGTAGAAAGCACACTAATTGTAACGTAAATGATTCTCTTAAGGACAAGAACGATCCGTGGTATGGCGCGTGGTCTACCAGCGGTCCCCTACAGCTCGTCATCCCCGCGCCTGAGAGTCAGAATGTCTGAAATTTTGTGAGATGAATGCATGACTGTGGTAAATTAATTTAAAGGTGTAATTGTAATATTATATATGATTAAATAGTGTTATTGGCTTCGGCCATTCTATTCGTATAAATAAATAAATGCCGCCTGGTGCAAGCAAGAGGTGAACTTGCAGTCATATAGCTGCTCAAGCTGCTGCTCCACTTTGGTGGTTGACGCCTGTTTGACGGCGTGGCGAAATGCGATACGGTGGCCATACCTTTCGGAGTTGATATGACACTCTTGCAATTATACAGGAGTTGTGTGGGCTAAAGCTAAATTAATTTATATAAATAATAAATAGGTACATGGGTAGGTATTCTTCACAAAACTCACTTTTAAAAAATTAAAGAGGATTTGTCTGTGAGAAAAATACTGCATGGAAATTAAAAGACACAATCACAGCGGCGCTTCCAACATTGCTCCATGCGTTTTACTTTCCTAAAACTTGTGTATAATCTTATACAATTTTAATAGCACAAGTTTTGTCTAGCTAGCCACAGAAAGTAGATCGGAAACCTGTATGACAACTTGTGTTTTAAACCAGTTTTATAATTAATTTTGATATTCCGAGGTAAAGTTTCTATATCTACATCTAAGGAAATAAAATTAAATAAAGTATTCAAAATATCTGATAAAACTCTAGTGTCATAGGATAGTTTTAAAACCGTTTCTGTGGGTTAATTCTAATTACTGCTACATGAGCGAAGTGACTTGTTGACGCAGTCAAAGGCTTTTGTCATATCCATGTAGAGCGCTGTGACTTCTTTTTTGTCATCTATACCTTTCATTACTGTTTTTAGAAAGGTGTATAGTGCATCGTGTATTGATTTATTTTTTCTAAAACCCATTTGTTCTTTTGATAGAATGTTGTGTTTTTCGATATAATTGTAAAGGTTGTTGTAAATTACTTTTTCGAAAACTTTTGATAAAACAGGTATTAGTGATATCGGTCTGTAACAATTCATATCTTCCCTGTCCTGTTTTTTAAATATGGGAATGACTATGGACAGTTTTAGTTTTGTTGGGAACACACCATCTTCGATGCATTTCCCCCTTCATTCCCATTGTCCCTTCTGTATGGGCCCTAAAATATATAACAAACTGCCCAAGGATATAAAAGAAACCAAGAATTTAAATGTATTTAAAAACCAGTTAAAAAAATTCCTTATTGATAAATGTTATTATTCTGTTCTTGATTATTTAAATGATAAATGTAAATGACTAGTTATTATAATATTGAATTAATTGATAATGTAATGGAAATTGAGGATGTAATGTTTTGTCTATATTGAAATTTGAGAATGTAATATTTTGTTTGTACTGAAATTTATAACTAATTTTTTAAAATTGGTAAGATTGGTAAGAGAAGAATTTATTATTTAATTTGTATTTATACCTAATGTTTGCACACCTGTCATGGTAGGATATGGTCTAAAGCTCTTATATAAAAATGTCACCTCTTGAACTACCCATATTTCGCAAATAAATGATTCTGATTCTGATTCTGATTCTGACTTGCCGTAGTCTATCTAAACGGGGTACCACGGCCCTGGAACACAAAAGACAATTGAAAACCGGTTCCTTAACAGGTTTTTAGTAAGTTCGAGTCTCGCAATCTCTTCCACTCCACTCAGGGAGGAAGGAATTATATCATGATTTTAAGAAAGTTTGTTTTTGGTCAGTACAAGTCTGATAATGTCTTCCGCTTCAACTAGGGCAGCAGTTTATAAAAAATATTGCGAAACAGCGAGCAGAACCTGTATAGAATGTGATCCCATATGGAGAATGGCCGGGAGTTGATATTCATAGAGGAAAAGTTCGAAATTCGCGCGGACCTAGTCCGCTCGGAGTGTCCGGAGTCCGGGTGGAGTTTGTTTTGTTACAAACATAGAAACTCACATACACAAACACCCAGACCCGAAACAACTATTTGTAGATCATACAAATATTTGTTCCGCGCGGGGCATCGAACCCGCGACACCCTGCGCAGCAGTCGATCGCTCAGCCACTGCGTGTATCTTGATAAACATTAATTGATGTCACTAAAGAAAAAATTCGTGTCCATTATTTTTCAAAACTCTAGCCTTTGTCAAACAGCCTGTCTGTTTGACAAAGGCTAGAGTTTTGAGAGTTTTGCTAGAGTTTTATTCGTGGCGAATGCGAAGCGTGACGATTTTATTTGTAATGTATGGAATTGTTTGAATCCAGTCACATAGAAAAGCGAATCAAGCGATCTGAATGCGTGACAGAACTATCGGACTGACGTCTCGTATCGGTTCGGTATCGCTTCGGACTCACCTGTCTGTTTGACAAAGGCATTAATGATGGACTAATTAGATTTGAAATTTATTGATTCTTCGTTAAATAGCCAATTCGCCACTTGCTTCCATTGGTTGCCTGCGACTAAAGCCAGTATATGTCATATTTTGCCAATACCTTAATCTATTTACCTTTTTTTTTTTTTTTTTTTTTTTTTTTTTTTTTTTTTTTTTTTTTTTTTTTTTTTTAGCGTGGTAAAATCATCAAATGAGTCCTCCCACCCAGGGCAGGGCGGGAGGGACTGTCAGACTTGTACTGACTAAAATCCACGGTGTCCTTCACTAGCCCTTTACGTACCGGGGTCACGGTAATCCCTTGGTCCCGCGACCCCGGCAGGCTTTGGCCCTCTACAGGCCCCGTCACTATGCTGACACTCTTTGAGGCGCGCGTGGAACACAACGCGCCGTCGACCCGGGCATGGTCCATGGTCGGACAGCGAGTCGCCCATTACTCGCTGCCCGCATGCCCGCGCCTACGGTGGCCGGAGATCGTCTTGCGACGTCCGACGCCGTGGGCGTCTACCACTGCGGCTGGGGTGGAGGGAGGACGCTGTCCTCTCCCTCAGGCGGCCCGCCTCCTCCTTCACGAGCATGACTGCTTCGCAGAAGGAGGCGACCGCTTCCCACTCCGTCTCGCCCCGCAGCATGGCCTCGACCAATGCCGGGCGCGAGAGGTCTCCGCCTATCGCCGTCGTGAGGACACGGCGGTGCTCTGCCCAAGCGGGGCAGTCCTGCACCGTATGCTCCACCGTGTCCTCCGGACGATCCTCGCAGTGGTGACACCCAGGCGTTTCTTCCCTCCCTATCAGACACAGGAACCTCCCGAAACTTCCGTGTCCGGTGAGGACCTGCGTCATGCGGTAGGTCAGGACGCCGTGACGCCTATCCAGCCACTCCTCAAAGAGGGGTCTTACCGCCGCAATTGCGGCGTGCCCGGACCTCGGTTGCGACAGTCGCTCCCTCCATACTGCCCTGAGATCGCGCCGGAGCTCTTCCCGCCGCGCCTCGATTTGTCGAGGCAGCGGGGATTCGCCCCGATGCTGCGCCTCCACGCGCCATTCATAGACGCGCTGGAGGGCAGTCGCCTCCAGATCCCAGGGCAGCAATCCTGCTAGGAGGTTGGCTGATTCGCCGGCGATCGTGCGGTATCCCCGGATCATCCGGATAGCCATGACCCTCTGGCATGCGACCAGCTTGAGTGGTCGCGTCCGGATGCTTAGGGCCCACACAGGGGCCCCGTAGAGGGCCATGGACCGCACGACACCGGCGTACAGCCTCCGGCAGGAGGCATTTGGCCCGCCGAGATTGGGCAGGAGCCGCTTGAGAGCGGCTGCTGCCCGGTTCAGCCTTGGGGCCAAATGCAGGAAATGCTCCCTGAAGTTCCACCGGCTGTCGAGGACGAGTCCCAGGTACTTCATCGTCCTCCCGACGCCGATGCGAACCCCCTCCACCGTAATGTGGGACTCTGAACGTGGCGCGTTCAGACGGCCATGAAAACACATGGCCTCTGTTTTGTGCAGCGCCACGTCGAGTCCCAACTGCCGGATCCTATTAGCGACTGTCGCTACCGCCTGCGTCGCCACGTCGGCCGCCGCCTGGTGCGACTCTCCCTTCGCCAGGACGAGCGTGTCGTCGGCGTAACAAATCACGCCGACGCCGTCAGGGAGGTCGCCGCGCAGCACCCAGTCGTAACCGATGTTCCACAGGAGCGGCCCCAAGACCGATCCCTGTGGAACACCGCACGACATCTCTCGCTGGTTCCACTCTCCCCGGTGACCGGGGTAGATGACGGCTCTGTCCGTCAGGTAGTCCTCGACTATACGACGGAGGTAGGTCGGCACCCGGTGATACCGGAGTGCCTCCCTGATGCAACTCCAGGGCAGGGTGTTAAAGGCATTGGAGATGTCTAAAGACACCCCCAAGACGACCCTGCCCCGGGAAACCGCATCCCCCGTCGTGAGGGCTCTCACGCGCGTGATGGCATCCACCGTCGAGCGCCCCCTGCGGAAGCCAAACTGGCTCTCCGCAAGGTCCGGGCCCACCCGATTCAGGTGCCCGACGAGGCGGTTTGCAATTACTCTTTCAAAGAGCTTGCCCACCTCGTCGAGCAGCACGATGGGCCGGAATGCGGACGGAGAGTCCGCAGGGCGCCCGGGCTTCTGGATCAGGACCAGTTTCCCCGTCTTCCAACGAAGCGGGAACTGGCCCCTCTCCAGGCACGCGCTAAAGAGCCCCCCCAGTCGAGGCCCGAGAGTCCCCGAGGCCAGGACCCAGGCTTTTCCTGGCAAGCCGTCGGGTCCTGGGGCGGTATTCTTGGCTTTGAGCCGTTGTACCGCCACTCTCAGGTCTACCTCGGTCACCTCCGGAGCGTCGTAGACGTCGTCGTCGCTGTGGTCCGCGTCTGCGTCAGCGTCAGGCACCGCCGGAGACGGAGCCATGGGCGGGGGAGTGTGCTCCTCCCGCGAGGGGAACAGGGCGCTCACCACGTCCTCCACGAACTGAGGCTGGAGACTCTGCGTCAACGGGGGAGCCCAGGGGCGGAGCCTCTCTCTCACCCACTTATAGGGCCGGCCCCATGGGTCCCCGTCCAGAGCCTCCAGCATCTCCTTGCGGGCCAATTCCTTGGCCCGCCAGATCTCGTCGCGGAGGGCGGTCTTCGCTGCCCTGTAGCCATCCTGCAGCTCCGTCTCTACAGCCACCGCATCCGGAGGTCGGGTGCGGCGCCTGCGGAACCTGGTGTACCGGCGTCGCGCGGCAACGCACGCCTCGCGCAGCGCTGCTAGCTCGCGCGACCACCAGTACAACTGACGCCGGGCGCGTCCTAGCCGGACCCGGGGCATGGCCACGTCGCATATCTCCGACATGGCCTCCTGGAACCACCCCGCCTCGTCGTTGATGTCGGCAGGCCTGTCCGGTGGTGACACCCAGGCCTGCACGATCGAGGCTTCCAGGAATAGCTCCCGGTCCAGCTGCTTCAGCGCCCATCGCGGACCACTTGGGTTCCGTCGGACCGGCGCGTCTGAGGTCTGGGCGGAGACATCAAACCGGATATACCGGTGATCGGAGTAGGTCTCCACCTCCTCTACAACGCGCCAGTCGATGACGCGCGGCGACAGGGCGGCGTTGGCGAACGTTAAGTCCACCACCGACTCGCCCGTCCACCGCACGCACGTGGGGACGGAACCCCGGTTCTCGGCGACCAGGCCATGCGCCAGGGCCCAGCGCTCGAGCGTCCTGCCCCGCGTGTAGTCCGTAACCCGGGAACCCCAAGCCACATTCTTGGCATTGAAGTCCCCGAGGACGAGCGCGGGGAGGGAACCGAAGGCGACGACGACGTCTCCCAGCTCCGATAGGGAGTCCTGGAACTCGGCGAGAGTTCGGTTCGGGGAGAAATAAACGCCTATCACGGCGATCTCCCCGAACCGTGCCGCGACGATCCCACGCCCTCTCTCGACGCGATCGAGGGGCGGGGTACCGGCGGCGGCCGACGAGATGAGGGTCACCGAGCCGTTCAGGTCCGCCACCCAGTCATTCCTGGGCGGGACAAAGTACGGCTCGGCGACCACGGCGACGTTGATCAACCACTGCGCCATGCTCTGGAGCAGGAGATCCTGAGCAGCGGCGCAGTGGTTGATGTTCGCCTGGAGGAAGCGCAATGGAGCCATTAATTTGAGTCCATTGCGGCCTCCTCCAGGGCCCTCTGTGAGGGCGCAGCCACGGCGGCAGCGGCAGAAGCGGCGGCGGCGGCGGCAGCAGGAGCTGCGGCGGCGGCGGGGACGGCGGCGGCAGAGGGCCTACCTCTGCTCCTGGTTTTGGCGGGGGGCGCGCAGGCCTTGCCCCCTGCCCGGTGATCGGCCGGCTTGCCAGCCGCCGCACATGCGAAGCAGTGCGGCGGGGCGGAGCACGAGCCGGCCTTGTGACCGGGCTGACCGCAGCGGAAACAATTGTCGCTGCGGTCCACCTCCGAGGTGCACCTACATGCCGCGTGGTTACCCACTTGGCAGCGGAAGCACCTCAGGGGCCTGGGCTCCAGCAGTTTTACCTGCGCGGAGACCCAGCCAACCAGGAGCCTTCGGCTCTCCACTATCTTTTTGGCCGCCGGCACGGGGCAGCTGACTGTAATGGTCAGCAGCCCCGCGAAGCCAGGGCGTAGGATGCCTGCCTTAATTTGGTCGGCAGGGCATTCCCCAGCCCCGGCGACGGCGGCCACCACGTCCCCCTCCGTGACCGAGTCGTCCAGACCCATAATGCGCAAGTCAGCGCGCTTAACGGGCCTGGACACCCGGGCCTCCTCCGCGTTTAGGGACGCTCTGAGCCTTTCGGCCAGAGCGTCAGCGGTAGGGCCGCTGGCTGCGCCGGGGATCGACAGGAGTCTGGCCCCCGTCGCGGTGACGTGCACCCGGAGGCCCCCGTCGACTCCCAGCTCCCGGAGGTCCACCGCCTCCCTCGCTTTAGCGAACACGTCGCGGTACGTTACGCCCCTTTTGACCGCTTCCGGCTGTAGCGTAATTACTACAGCCGCGGTCTTGGGGGCGCGGAGTCTTGCCGCGACGGTTCGTCTTTTGCGTTGCCGCTGCCGCCGTCTCTGCCTCTTGTTGGCAGCCTTCTCTCCAACCGTCTGCCACTCGGCGACGGCTGGGGGAGCCTGTGAAGGCTGTGAAGGCGTGGTGGGTTGGGACGGCCGTCCTGCCGCCGCCGCCGCCGCCGGGACACTCTTTTTTGGCTTTGCCTTCGCCGGGGCCGATGCTGGGGCGGAGCCCGGCGTGGCCGGTGCCACGGGGGCCGCCCTGGATGGACCCGGACCCGCCCTTGCCGTGGCCGCTTTAATCTATTTACCTAGACTTTTTTTATTCTGTATTCCATATCAAAGCTGCAATAGAAAGTGTTCAAGCGCCAATATTTGTTCAAATACCAAACCAACTCATGTTATGAAATAGAGAATGTTGGCACAGTTCTATATCTCGGCTCGCGGCAGATCTGCTGGCATTTAATTAAATGTTTTAGCAATCATTGTGAGGTAATATCGATGGTAATAATCATTATTGAGTTTTTAAGAAATAGTTATAAAATAAATGTGGTCGCGGGGCTCACGAATTACCGTGACCCCGGTAGGTAAAGGGCTATTGAAGGACACCGTGGATTTTAGTCAGTACGAGTCTGACAGTCCCTCCCGCTCTGCCCTAGGTGGGAGGACTCATTGGATGATTTTATCACGAAAAAAAAAAAAGATCTGGGACTAGTTACAATAGCGAGTTTCCTCCGTGCTTCGGAGAGCATGTAAGTCGTGGCTGTTAATTGTAAATCTTTGAAAGACGAGAAAACAAACTCTAATTAAGCACTTTTATAAAATTACGCTGTTGAATTTTAAACTTTTGACGTGCACTTGAAAGTCCTAAATCCAACGGACAATTTAGAAGTAGCTCAGAGTTAGTGAAAACGGGTGTACATTGCTTTCGAAAAAAGTCCATTTTTTTATCATGGTAAAATCATCAAAAGTCCTCCCACCCAGGGCAGAGCGGGAGGGACTGTCAGACTTGTACTGACTAAAATCCACGGTGTCCTTCAATAGCCCTTTACGTACCGGGGTCACGGTAATTCGTTAGACCCAGGAAAAGTTTATTAACCATGTTAGGTAGTAGCGTATATTAGATACGAGTATGTGTTCTTATTTCTGCCGCCAAACAGCATTGCTGTTATAATTGCGCAAATACTACGACTGAATTTATTAACACCTATGTTCCAATAGAACTAGGTACTACATTTCTTCACCTGCGCAAGTGATTTTAAATCTTATTTGAAACTGGCTAAGTCTTACTCTATGTTATTGTTGCACATGGAATTATAACCAAACGATTTTGAACTCTATTCATTTCAGAAAAATGTTTAAAATTATAAAGCTCACAAAATATTGACATCAACTTAGTGCATAACAAATCTACACGTTAATTAAATCCAAACCATAATTTGAAGGGCGTAAGGTTTCAAATCACAATGTACAAAAAGTAAAAAAAATACATGAGGAAAATTCACAGCATTTTCGCAAACAATTTTAAACTTTAGTACCGTTAACTTAACATTCAAAATTGATTGTATCCTAAACTTGTTTACAGTCGAGACATGTTTATCAGCAAAGGCTTGCAAAATCGATTAATAGTATTATAACGTAAACCTGAGTCAGAATGCACAAGTTTCTTAATGGGTCACCCATCCGAATTCCGACCTTGACGAAAGTGGCTTAACTGCAGTGGTGTGCAATAGTGATAAATTAATATGTTTTGCACATACTTTTGCAAAGTTCTCGGTTTGCCTTGAAAGTATTAAAATGTAGTTGTAAAGCTTAAACTAGGTAACATGAGTTCACGACTTGTATATGCGAAGGAGCTGGCAGAGTTGTAAGTAATAAGTACAATCATCTTTTAGCAAGTGGCAAGTGATCACTTTTTTTTTTTCTCGGTAAAATCATCAAATGAGCCCTCCCACCCAGGGCAGGGCGGGAGGGACTGTCAGACTTGTACTGACTAAAATCCACGGTGTCCTTCACTAGCCCTTTACGTACCGGGGTCACGGTAATTCGTAAGTCCCGCGACCCCGGCAAGCTTTGCTTTGGCCCTCTACAGGCCCCGTCACTATGCTGACACTCCTTGAGGCGCGCGTGGAACACAACGCGCCGTCGACCCGATGACGTCAGAACGTCACTTACGAATAAATCCTTTTTTAACCGACTTTAAAAAGGAGATTGTTCTCAATTAGGTCGGTTTTTAGGGTTCCGTTCCTAAAGGGTAAAACCATCGACCTCCGAAAGAAAAGTTACTTTACATCGTTTTGTGATTGTTTTTGAAGTCGGTTTGTATGACAGAGTTAATATAGTCTAGAGAAAGTCTTCTACCATTCAATATCATTTGGTAATCCTCTTCGAGGCTGCTTGAGGTTCCAATCTTGATGCAGCTGAATACAGAAATGACTAACTATCTATTTGATCTCCACAAAATCAAAATCAAAGCATTTATTTCAAGTAGGCCAGTTACAGGCACTTTTGAATTGTCAAAAGACAAAAAATAAAAACAGATCAAAAATTATAAGTATGGTGCTACAGGCCCAGTCACAAGACATAATAACTGTGAAAGTACCGTAGATGCCCATTCCAATGCGTAGATCTCTATGGAGAATAATGGGCAAGAAACTCCATGGACACTCTTTATCAAACGCCAAAATGTTTACAGAACCTTTGTTACATCATTCATTTTCAGATGGTACATTATGCGAGAACAATGTAGCAAATCCAGTCACTGGGTAAGACGATACTCCAAGCAAAGACTGGATTGATCCCAGTGGCCAAGTGGTAACAACTCCGACTTCCGAGTACCTCAAGTAGGTACTCGAAAGTCATGGGTTTGAACCCAAGCTGAAACATTACTTTGTGTTATTTATTTTATCATCAACTAGCCTTTGCCAGCGGCTTCGCCCGCTCCTAACCACCCCCCCCTCCCCCTTATAGAAAGAATTAAAAAATATTATTTATTTCTTTCTTTCTTTCTTTATAGCACATTCCATCTTACATAGAGGACGCCAGTGTTTCATCAGGAGCATAATAAGTAGTTTTGTATAATGTACTTCATTCTTATGGCAATCCGAAAGCTTAGCCCTGTGCCAAAAGACTAAATAAGAAGGCTATAATGTTGGTAGCGGGGCTGACTAACTTTTGATCTAACACGAGGAAGTTATCCTAAAAAGGGCTGCCCCTTTGTATGCAACTGAGTCTTTAGGTGACTGGTACGATTCAGTGACTCAGACACTTAGACTATGATGTAAGTACTTTTAGTACTGTCATCTGCCTTACATTTTTCAAACTATAGCTGTATTTTTATATGTACCTGCCGTCTGTCTCTTCCTCTTCGTCCTCTTGGTATCGTACTTGGGCGCTTTGGGACACATAAGCGGGACTTCGAATTTATTGGTTCTAGCATATGTTTCCTCACGATGTTTTCCATAACCGTTTTGATGAAATATCGTCACAGAGAAATGCGCCTTGCTGAGTTCAAACCCATGATGTATAACTCGTAAGTTGTGACCGATGCCACTGGTCACAACAGCCTCATTAGCAGCATTAATATCTGATTATGCTACCTGCTATGCAAGACATACCTACTTTTGAACAACTCACGAATTCTGCACAAAAAGTTGTTATATTACTCACAGTTTGTAGGTAACCTTATCATGGCCACGATACCGTTCACCATGATTCATCTTACTTAACTACAGTACAATCAATTATGAAATTAAAATATTTTATGTTTCTTTGTACCTGTTGAGGATTGTTCAGGTCTTAAAAAATAGTGATGAATTAAACCTAAATGTTTTGGCCTAGAACAAAAATAAATAAATAAATATTCCACATTTTTCACACAACGCCATCTAGTCCCAAGCTAAGCAGAGCTTGTGTTATGAGTACTAGACAACTGATAAACATACTTATATATTTCTAAATACATACATATTATAGACTAGCTTCCGCCCGCGACTTCGTCCGCGCGGATGTCGGTCTTCGCGTGGATGGTTTATTTCCCCATTTTGAGTAACTCTGACAATGACATCTTATAAATATTACGGCGCTGAATCCACTGCGGGTAATGCAACGTGTGTTCGCGGTTCTACAGAACAACGTCTATGAATAAAACTGAAAAATAAGATTTTTTTCTACGTATTTTTCCAGGATTAAAAGTATCCTATGTTATGCCCAGGATAATAAGGAATAATTATACCAAGTTTCATCGAAATCGAACCGTTAGTTTTCACGCGATGCCTGCACAAACAGACAGACAGACAAAAATTTTTTTAATCATATATTTGGGTTTGGTATCGATCCAGCAACACCCCCCGCTATTTATTTTTTCCATATTTTCAATGTACAGAATTGATCCTTCTACTGATTTATTATATGTATAGATAAATTACTCCCAGACACAGAACAAATGATCGTGCTCATCACACATACATTTGTCCTGGGTGGGAATCGAACCCACGACCTCCGGCATAGCAGTCAGGGTCACTAACCACTAGACCAACAAGCATGTCAAAATAAATGTGAAACAGTACCAACATGCAAAGTAGTCAAACTAAGTACTAACCGTGTGATAGTGAACACAATCACACATTAATTACACACGCAGAAACACCTCATTTATCATCACATACAAAAACCATCAAAACGCCAGTTTTTACCAAACTGATTGTTTCTCCCTGAATGCTGTGAAAACGCCGCAAAAACTCATTATTACGCAATTATCCATTATCTCCGGACATTGTGCTAATTGACCGGACATTCTCCGTAATGTCCGGACATTAGCAAGTCAAGGGACCTTCAAGGGTGAATGTTGTGGACCTTCCGAAGGTCACTGGTAATGGAGTATGGGGCTGGAATACTAATTTTAGGGTATCAAGTAATTGTGTAATAATTTTGAGGATGTAACGCTGGAAACGCGTTGATGGTACAGTATGAACAGTTCAGGGATTAAATGCATAAGTTTCTCAACTAAGATTATGCATTTAGGTGCTTTTTTTTAAAATTTGTCTCACTATAGTAATTTCTTCTGTATCGATGGCTGCTGAGCAATTGAACTGCAGCGCTTCGTGTCGCTGGATCGATTCTCGCACGAAACAAATATAATTGTATGATCTACAAGTAGTTGTTACTTAGTTCTTAATTTATTTTGTCTACGATGCTTTGCAGTAGTTTATTTTCTTTTATTATTCCAGCATATTATATTTTAGATAGGTGTTGTTACGTCTACCACTGCGGCTGGAGTGGAGGGAGGACGCTGTCTTCTCCCTTACGCGGCCCGCCACCTCCTTCGCGAGCATGACTGCTTCGCAGAAGGAGGCGACCGCTTCCCACTCCGTCTCGCCCCGCAGCATAGCCTCGACCAATGCCGGGCGCGAGAGGTCTCCGCTTATGCTGTCCTCGTATGCTCACCGTGTCCTAGGTATTGTTACTTAAATATTAAACTTATGTTATTTAATAATTTGTCCATTAGCAAATTAAATCAGACCACATCTTGTAGCATACCCTTCTCACACCATTTCATTTGAAGCTAGGCTCTGAAACATGTCTACCGAAATGACGTAGACATAACTAATTACGTATTAATTACCTAGATTCCAATCAAACTGTACGCAATGTGTTTGAATATATTACGCTAATGAATCGTGTCGTTAGACTATCTTAATTAGTTTCAATGGTAAAGTACTCGTAGTTACTGATGACGGTATTATGATCAAGAAGGCTGTAGGAATGTAAAAAAAAGATTTCCGAATGATCTTAAAAATGAAGAAAATTTTTATTACCGCGCAGTTAGAAAATCGCTCAGATTGATCGCCTCGACCGAAATCGATCAAAATGAATATATTCCTGATTAAAGCGACCTTTAAATCTGGCAGGCATTAAACTAGACAAGGCCTAAAAACAATAAGCGAGGGGAAAATCCTCTACCAAAGAATTTTCGCGATCGAATCTCTCAAGTGACAATCTATGAGGCTCTTATAAGGATAACATGTATTGTAATACACAGTAGGTGCAAGGACATTATGTGCTACATACTAATGCACCTAGGTACTAGACAGGTAGGTAGGTGAGCCGTGATCTTCGTAACCTAGGATTACGTCAACAAGTCTGTCTGTCTGTGAGTGTGTATGTGATATGTGTTTTAATTCAACTGCATGTATAAGTCAGAAATACAGAAAAGCTACTACTTTATTACAATACTAGCTTCCGCCCGCGACTCCGTCCGCACGGATGTCGGTCTTCGCGTGGATGGTTTATTTCCCCATTTTGAGTAACTCTGACAATGACATCTTATAAATATTACGGCGCTGAATCCACTGCGGGTAATGCAACGCGTGTTCGCGGTTCTACAGAACAACGTCTATGAATAAAACTGAAAAATAAGATTTTTTTCTACGTATTTTTCCAGGATAAAAAGTATCCTATGTTATGCCCAGGATAATAAGGAATAATTATACCAAGTTTCATCGAAATCGAACCGTTAGTTTTCACGTGATGCCTGCACAAACAGACAGACAAAATTTTTTTAAATCATATATTTGGGTTTGGTTCCAGCAACATCCCCCGCTATTTATTTTTTCAATATTTTCAATGTACAGAATTGACCCTTCTACAGATTTATTATATGCATAGATTATTAGCTACATACAAGCTGTAATAAAAACTTAACAATAATAGCGATAAAAAAAATTCAAAGGGCTCCAAAAACTACGTCCGCATCGCTGTCAACGGGAACTGTGCCCTGAATGACAATGCTGATTCTTTGAGATTTAAGAATAGGCCAGCCCTCTGGTCACAGGAAGAGTCGACTAATCGCCTGGCAATATCTTTAGAAACTTAAAACTGCAAGTGTTCTTTGATCGGCTAAATCCTGTGTTAGTTTTGTCTTTGTTGAATGGAGGACATAGTATATACGAAGAAGGGAAAGTGAAGAACAAGTATTGTGGTGTCAGTCAGATAGGCATATCCATGTTCTTCAGTAATTCATCATTCTCTGCATCCAATTTCGATTGACGGCACACAACGGTCGACGGTATTGGAAATCTATAAGGGGGGCCTATGTTCAGCAGTGGACGTCCTACGGTTGATGTAATGATGATCATGACAAATAGGTAAGTTCTAGACACGCGTAGAAACTACACTTTTGAAGAAGTTCTAATTCATCATCATCATCTCAGCCATAGGACGTCCACTGCTGAACATAGGCCTCCCCTTAAGATCTCCACATGTACCGGTTGGAAGCGACCTGCATCCAGCGTCTTCCGGCGACCTTTATAAGGTCGTCTGTCCATCTTGTTGGTGGACGTCCTACGCTGCGCTTGCTAGTCCGTGGTCTCCACTCTAGTACTTTTCGACCCCATCGGCCATCTGCTCTGCGAGCAATATGGCCTGTCCATTGCCAGTTCAGCTTGCTAATCCGGTGGGCTATGTCGGTGACTTTAGTTCGTCTACGGATCTCCTCATTTCGGATTCGATCACGTAGAGAAACACCGAGCATAGCTCTCTCCATAGCTCGTTGAACGACTTTGAGCTTTCCTAAAGTCTTAATTAAAATCTAATAAAAAACCAGGTTCAACTATCTTATGAGGACTCAAAAAAAAATGCCTGACTTAAATAGAGTACAACGTTAACTTCTGGAACCGTGTCCTTAGCAAGTATAGCTTTAATTTACTTCACAGCTCTATTCAATATTATACTGTTTGTTACATCAGCAAATAGTTCAACGAATCACAAATGCCTGGTAAGGTTAAATAATCACATAATAATGTTGTTTCCTACGTCTTGCAAATAAATTGCTAGCGTAAGGTTTTCCTTGCCTTTGACGAGAACTTGATGTTACGTATTTATTATTTAATTGGATAGCTATATGTATATAATCTTTTGAACGTTTGTATATGTAGGACTTGAGGATAATGTATCTTGAAGAATTTATAAGGATGTTGTCGTATCCGATTGAAGTCATATAATTATGTATGAATAGAACTTGGCAACAAGACCAATCGCGGTAAATATTGTAAATGTTTATGAACCAATCAGTCTCAAAGCCTAACACATCAGCCAAAATGACGTTTTCCCATCCCATTCAAGCTGTGCGAACAACGATATTTTTTAACGTGGTAACATCATCAAATGAGTCCTCCCACCCAGGGCAGAGCGGGAGAGACTATCAGACTCGTACTAACTAAAAAAATCTACGGTGTCCTTCAATAGCCCTTTATGTACCGGGGTCGCGGTATATCATAAGTCCCGCGACCTCGACAGGCTTTGGCCCTCTAGAGGGAGGGCCCCGTCATTTTTGCTGACACTCTTTGAGGCGCGCGTGAAACACAACGCGCTGTCGACCCGGGCATGGTCCATGGTCGGACAGCGAGTTGCCCTTTACTCGCTGCCCGCACGCCCACGATAAAACAACTTACTGATAAGTCAGGCAGATAAGTAAGTAACAGATAAACTAAGTGACTGAAGCTTATGAGGAATGGTATGATATAAATAAGGGGTAAATTCTGCCATGACGTCTGATAAGGGAGAATAACAAGGATAAAGGGTGAAGGGCTAAGATTTAAAACGCAAATCTTATTCTACATTCATTTTCTGTACAAAGAACGTCTCCCCGATCCACTACCTTTTTTTGTAAAACTTACTCTAAAGAAGTGGAAACATATTTTTCTTACACCTCCACTATTCTTTTCTGATTATTTTCGTTGTAGGATCCAAGACAGGTAAATTCATTCTCCGGGACACATCGAGCTTCATTGTCTCGGCGCTTTTCTGGTGGTTGCCACTGTTAATTCTGGCTTTCAGGAGTTGCAGTGGTTTGGGAATAGTGTGGTGGGTTTGTTACTCTAAAGCTATTAGAGCAATAATAACGGAAAACAACTATTGAAAGTCGATTAATAGCAAGCTCTAATTCTATTGAATCACTGTGTGAATGCAGTGCAGTCGCCGAGCCCATGAAACACCGGTAGTTGCCCAACATAATGCAAGCGAATGTACCCAATCACCCATAGATGTTGACGCACTCCGATCATGGAGCAACTCTATAATTACTACCTAACAATAACTTACCTGATCTCCCCTGGCTGCAGGCCTTTTTTTTTTTTTTTGCGTGGTAAAATCATCAAATGAGTCCTCCCACCCAGGGCAGGGCGGGAGGGACTGTCAGACTTGTACTGACTAAAATCCACGGTGTCCTTCACTAGCCCTTTACGTACCGGGGTCACGGTAATCCCTTGGTCCCGCGACCCCGGCAGGCTTTGGCCCTCTACAGGCCCCGTCAATATGCTGACACTCTTTGAGGCGCGCGTGGAACACAACGCGCCGTCGACCCGGGCATGGTCCATGGTCGGACAGCAAGTCGCCCATTACTCGCTGCCCGCATGCCCGCGCCTACGGTGGCCGGAGATCGTCCTGCGACGTCCGACGCCGTGGGCGTCTACCACTGCGGCTGGGGTGGAGGGAGGACGCTGTCCTCTCCCTCAGGCGGCCCGCCTCCTCTTTCACGAGCATTACTGCTTCGCAGAAGGAGGCGACCGCCTCCCACTCCGTCTCGCCCCGCAGCATGGCCTCGACCAATGCCGGGCGCGAGAGGTCTCCGCCTATCGCCGTCGTGAGGACACGGCGGTGCTCTGCCCAAGCGGGGCAGTCCTGCACCGTATGCTCCACCGTGTCCTCCAGACGATCCTCGCAGTGGTGACACCCAGGCGTTTCTTCCCTCCCTATCAGACACAGGAACCTCCCGAAACTTCCGTGTCCGGTGAGGACCTGCGTCATGCGGTAGGTAAGGACGCCGTGACGCCTATCCAGCCACTCCTCAAAGAGGGGTCTTACCGCCGCGATTGCGGCGTGCCCGTGGCTGGAGGCCTTAGAGTAATTAAGGCATCCACAGAAAAGTCCGGTTAAGCAGCCCACAACCTCTTCTAGGTTGAACTGCGAGATGCCATTCAAAAAAAAAAAAAAAACCTGATCTGTTTTAATGACCTTGAATTATTCTGTTCGACATTATCGCTATTAATTATTATAACATGTAACTTAACCATTTGACATTTATTTAGAAATTGATTGTATATTTTTTTTGTATTTGTACGCCTCTGGGCAAAACATAGAGGATCTCCTATCTATAACACCTCACACTATGTCTAACTTGACCTATGTTCACAAATAAAGCTTTCTTATTTCTGATTCTGAGCTGTATCCAGAAGTTTAATGACTTGATCTCGTCCGGTTCCCAACCGTTTCTATAATTTATGGATCACTGCATTGTAGGCTATCATTGACAGGCCTGTTGGTCTAGTGGTTAATGACCCTGACTGCTATACCGGAGGTCGTGGGTTCGATTCCCACCCAGTACAAATGTTTGTGTGATGAGCACGATCATTTGTTCTGTGTCTGGGTGTAATTTATCTATAATATGTATGTATTTAGAAATATATGAGTATGTTTATCAGTTGTCTAGTACCCATAACACAAGCTCTGCTTAGCTTGGGACTAGATGGCATTGTGTGATAGTTGTGGAATATATTGTCTCATCATTTACTACTACTGCGAGTCTGCATTTTTATAGGTGGTATAATCAACAAACGCCATCCCACCCTGTACTGGAGCGGGAGCGACTGTCA
Source organism: Agrotis puta (assembly GCA_943136025.2). NCBI lineage: Eukaryota > Metazoa > Arthropoda > Insecta > Lepidoptera > Noctuidae > Agrotis > Agrotis puta. The sequence goes on from OW964192.2 coordinate 11,761,063, forward strand.
GACTCGTACTGGCTGAAATTCGCCGTGTTCTTCATATAGCCCTTTACGTTTGAGGGTCAAAGTTTCTTGTTTGGACAGTTCCGCGACCTGCAAACCTGCATTATACTATTGGTGGACAAAAGTTTTTCCATATGACTACAAGTTTCTACGATCCTTTCAGGTGTTTGGCTACGTAGCTACAAAATCAATTTATCTCATTTCACATCTGCATAATGGCAGTTATAAAACTTTAATTAACTGGTGCACGGTTCCGGTCGGTTACCAAAGATCTATAAATGAAAAGGACCAATAACACAGAAATCTTAATAATAAGGCAATAGAAGTCGCATAGACGCGTGACCTTGTCGCCGCGCATGTGTATCGTAGGTCACAAGTGCACGAGGAGCGTTTGTTGCAGTTTCTTGTGTTATTTGAGACGCGGAGAGGTAAACATGGTGTTTTGCAGCGTATCCAACTGCGGAAACTCGTCCAAAACTTGTAACCTAACATATAAAGGAATAACATTGCATAAGTACTTAATTTTTGAAATATTGTCGTTTTTAGTAAATATAAACAAATCAAATATTTTTACCACCGCTACAACGATTTATCACGAAAAACGTTTTTTTGTCAATTTAATAACCATCAATGCTTAAGCTTGTCCATGTCTACTATTACAACTGCTAAAAGCAGCAATGGAATTATAGTCATGCGGACTCGCATTCTCGCGGCGCAATAAACAATTCTTGGTACAAGCCGCATGAGTTGGCCGCAATTTAGTGACGTGCCACTACTATTCTGTATCGATAAATTAATTACGTTCAGTTTGATTCTTAGTTTTACCAAATTGGAAAACATTATGGTTTTATGTTAAATGTTTAAATATGAGATGTATTTTCAGTTTTCAAAATCAAAATAATGTAGAAGTCCCATACTTTTTCATTTTTACAAATTATTTGCTTAATCATTGTTCAATGTGACCCATATTAGGTATGTATTTATATTTATTTATAGTATATAATTAATATTCTTACATATTTATGTATTGTTATTTATATAAAACTTAAACAATTTCAATTATGTTATTTTAGTTTATATTTAAATTTCAATTATGTTAAATTAGTTTAGTTTATTAAGTATTTGTAGTCCACCACTACACTAGCTACCTCCCCACTTTTATCTAAGTTGGTACATAGTCCGTCCTATTTGGTCTTTGCTTTTTTTCCATAAGGTGAAGTATTGGAGAACCTTTGAGATTTAACTATATTATAAACTAAATGTATCTACTTACACTTATTGTTTTATTGAATCCCTTTCAATAAAATTAGTTATCTATTGTTGCTAGATTCCTTGGCGATTAACACTTAACGGAAAATTATAATTTATCGACATGAGCTCGTAGTAGTTTGCACTTGCACTGCACTATTCCTACGTGAGAGTGAGCGCGCGATATCATTTTCTGCTTTTCGCACACGTTTTTTATTGGCTGCAGGAGTCACGTGACCTGAGATTATACGTTTTTAGAAAATGTTGCGTAATGTCATCGCAAAAAGGTTTGGTTTTGTTGCAGCAATGCAAAGTGCATATGTAGGCGTTATTGTGTATCTATTGTTTGTTTATGTGGTGGTAGCTGTGACCCGGCGACACTCGTCCCGCTGTAAAATGTAGTACTATAGCATTTCTATTACCTTATTATTAAGATTTCTGTGACCAATAACTTACCGATGAAATGCCTCACAAATTAAATCTTAGAAATAATGGAAATATATCGTCGTCAAGGTAACGTCGGCAACTGCTGTTAATCTTGAAGATCTACTAAGTTCCTCGTTAGAAGATTGTCCAGCTATAATACTGCGTTGTTCATCAAATTGTTATGTCAGTGCTAGTATGAATCAAGGCTCCACGTAATATTATTATTGTTATGAATTTAATTACGACACACGATTTACAAATACAATTGCCTGCACAATTGCACTAGCATCAAATATTATTTGGACTTAAACTCACAATCTAGTATTAAATACAGAAATGCTTTTTTTTTAAACAGGTTTACAGCTGGCCTTAATTTTGCGCAGAGGAAAAGATTCGCCTTTTGTTATCGTGGTAAAATCATCAAATGAGTTCTCCCACCCAGGGCGGGACTGTCAGACTTGTACTGACTAAAATCCACGGTGATCCTTTAATAGCCCTTTACGTTGCAGGGTCACGATTTGCCGATGAGACAGTCCCGTGAAAAGATGAGGCTTAAGATGGAAGCAAGCTCAACCAGAAAGTACTGGAACTCCTGCGCACCGACGGAATACAGTAAAAACTGATTGGCTCCAGATGCCACAGGATGGTGGCCGCGGCCCTGGGACCGTATTATGAGGTCTTAAAACCAGGCCAGTTCCAGTGAGTGAACGAGGTGGCGCTAGACGACTTGTATAGCTCTGTCTCTTTCACTCACTGGAACAAGCCTGGTTTTAAGACGTCATAATACAGCCGCTGGTGTGGCTTACCACCGTCATTTGAATCGCTCAACCGTCACCTCAGGTTATAGGTATCCTGTAGTGCTGTTTTCTGGTGATGACTACTACATTTTATTAGAAAATTTATAGTATGTTTACGAATAAATAAAGTTGTAATCTATCCAACTTTTCGTACATTAAATCGATGAGCACAAACCTCACGCAATACAAGTAAAATCTAAGTTAATATTAAGGCGCATTTATATTATACACGTTACTTGTACACAAGTTGCAAATTATATGCAAAGTGAACAAATCTGCATACAAACTACAAGATACAAGTAGGTAGTTTGAACTTGTACATTTTGTTTCAAGTAACTGTCAGCCTACTCAATTGGCAACTATGCTAGAAAAACTTAGTTCAAAAGACCAAAAACTTGGTCGCGGGACTGTATGAATAACCGTGACCCCGGGACGTAAAGGGCTATTGAAGGACACCGTGGATTACAGTCAGTACGAGTCTGATAGTCCCTCCCGCTCTGCCCTGGGTGGGAGGACTTATTTGATGAGTTTACCACCCAAAAAAAACAGTAAAACTTGCAATTTGCAGTTACTAAAAACATGTTTCCAATTAAAGCTACTTGTATGCAAATGTGTCGTCATACTTGTAAGCAACACTTGACTAATGGAAACGCCCCTTAAGTAAGTAATATGCTAAGCGTTCAAACTAGATGCTATCTAACTTAAGTTACCAATATATCTTAAACTCAAAACCAACTCCATGCAAGACAACTTCTAACTTCAAAGTTCTGTTTACTTCAATACATACATAATTATTTACTTATATCAAACGTGACTTATCTTCGCTATATGAACGTGCTTATGTACTTGTATGTGTGTTATGTATAAGTAATCAGTGACGTCATCTATGTAGGTAAGGTTTTGTGCTGTATTTGATTGAGTTGTTGCTTCGCTAACTCCAAGGATAAGTCATCCTTTGCTTGTTTTTAAAATCATCAAATGAGTCCTCCGAGGGCAGAGCGGGAGAGACTGTCAGACTCGTACTGACTAAAATCCACGGTGTCCTTCAATAGCCCTTTACGTTTCGGGGTCACGGTAATTCGTAAGTCCCGCGACCCCGGCAGGTTTCGGCCTTCTAGAGGGGGCCCCGTCATATCTTTTGCTTGATTTAGCGAAGTTTTAAAACATTAATGCATATCTTTTGTATATATTAATGACCTTATAGGCGTACTTTTTTTAGCGTGGTGAAATTATCAAACCAGTCCATCCGTGTCCCTGGGTAGGACGGATGATATAGCCAAACTTTTCACTTTAGACTGGCACCCACGGCACAGGTTAAATTCACAGCGAGAAGCAACGGTTTTGTAAATAAAAAAACGACGAGTTGCAGTCTGGGAGTGCCGGCAGAAGTGAAATATTCAATAGTAATAAACACACACGAACATTTGCGCAAGCGCCCTGCGCCATCTTACGAACTTTCGATTAGGTCACGTGTCCTGACGCGAGTTTAACATTTTTTACCCCTTCCAAAAAAAGTGCACAACGCCGCTAAAGAAGTTTTCACTTCAAAAATAATTGTAATATGTTCAAAACATCAGTTTTATTGGTTTCTCTTGAACGTGATATTCTTATTATTAAAGTGTTATAAACAGAATCCGGATCTATTGTATAATTATAACATAATTTCCATGTAACATCGTGCACATCTATGTACTACGTGTATATAAACATAAGCACATGACGTAGGTAGTCGGAATGCAATGTTTTAATTATAAATTAGTACTAGTTTGCTCTCTGAAGAGTGTCACGTATGACTTGTATGAGTCTTAATTTGACTCGAATGTCTTTGGTTTATCAATGTCAGTTCTAGCACTAAATTATTAACTGTGCTCGACATTTATTTCTTCGTTCTACAAAATGTGTCTGTTAAAAAAAGCCACTTTGGGGCAGTGGTTTTCTTCTAAACAAAAAATTAAGAATTACTAAGAATTTCTCCTGTATCGTGAGTACGAATACACACACACGTTGAGACTCAAATATTATCTAAAATTCTCCTCTCTCTTCTTTGTATCAATTCTCTGTGTGTGTAACATCTATACATATAATAAATCTGTAGAAGGGTCAATTCTGTACATTGAAAATATTGAAAAAATAAATAGCGGGGGATGTTGCTGGAACCAAACCCAAATATATGATTTAAAAAAATTTTGTCTGTCTGTTTGTGCAGGCATCACGTGAAAACTAACGGTTCGATTTCGATGAAACTTGGTATAATTATTCCTTATTATCCTGGGCATAACATAGGATACTTTTTATCCTGGAAAAATACGTAGAAAAAAATCTTATTTTTCAGTTTTATTCATAGACGTTGTTCTGTAGAACCGCGAACACGCGTTGCATTACCCGCAGTGGATTCAGCGCCGTAATATTTATAAGATGTCATTGTCAGAGTTACTCAAAATGGGGAAATAAACCATCCACGCGAAGACCGACATCCGCGCGGACGGAGTCGCGAGCGGAAGCTAGTAAATTAATAAATAAGTACACAAACAGCCAGACCTGGAACGACTTCCTGTAGGTCATAGAAATATTTGTTACAAATGGGAATCGAACTGCGACAACCGTTTCTCAAATCCATCCATTGCTGTAGAAGTCTTTCTACTATCTGTAATTTTGTATGTTCCTGTCAAACATAATTTAAAATTCAACACGCTTCAAGATGTGTTCCGTTACCATAACTCCGCTCCAACCAGCAATTAATCTCCCTGTCTAATCAACGTCCTGTTCCCGCCACCGACACAGGCAGACGATGATCGCTCATCATAAGGTCCTGGGCTGCTAACGTGCACAATTAGTCAATTAGAGCATCGCGACAGGCCACGTAATTGAATCATGGCTGTTAATGTGAAGGGAGAGGATACAGTGATGAGCGATAGCGGGAGAAACGGTGATACTGTGATTAGAGTAATATTTTTGACAATCATTGAATGCTGCAACTGATATGAATAAGCTGCGCCGCATTGTTATTGAAAAGTTATCCTACATAGCTATGGAAGGTCGCGGGACTCACGAATTACCGTGACCCCGGAACGTAAAGAGCTATTGAAGGACACCGTGGGTTTTAGTCAGTACGAGCCTGACAGTTCCTCCCGCTCTGCCCTGGGTGGGAGGACTTAAAAGATGATTTTACCACGATAAAAACAAGAAAAAACGTAGCTATGGAACAAATTAAACAACGCCAATAAAAATCTTTTTTTGGCGTTGTTTAATAATGCACTGTCGATGATCGCACAGTGCAGGACACAACGATTTGTTAAATTATTAAACGACTGCTTTCATATTGAACCATATCGGACTGTAATGTTAGCTTAGCTTTAGTAACCACAACTTTTAACGCTGCTTAATTACTTAAATTGAATACGATTCCCATTTCGAGCTTTTTTTATTTTGTTTCAGTTATTTAGTAAAGAAAAGATTCCGTAGGATTTCTTCAAAATGTTTTGTTTACTGTACTTATTGTATTGGTTACTCTATCATTATGCAATCATATTTAATGCTTTCTTTTTAAGGGGTAAAATCATCACATGAGTCCTCCCACCCAGGGCAGAGCGGGAGGGACTGTCAGACTCGTACTGACTAAAATCCACGGTGTCCTTCGATAGCCCTTTACGTACCAGGATTACGGTAATTCGTGAGTCTCGCGACCGTCATATTTAATGTTAACCATGATTTTATTACAACGTGTCTAAGGACAGGGGATTATAAAAATGTGTCATGATGACCGATGCAATACAAACAATTTGATGTAGACGTGACCAGTATCACAATTTCGAGTTTAAAAGGAAAAAGCCCTCTGCTAAACAATAGGTTAATCATATGTCAAAATACAAAGTCGTATGAATCACTTGCGACCATCTTGCGATGCATGACCATCGATACTGTTTATAATAAAATAATTTGATGGCGTCTGCCTTTGGCTTTGACTGTATGGAGGTCAGTAATATTCTATGGCAATACACAGAATTTTAATGGGATTTAAAGTATCTTATATCATCAGATATACAGACAGATATGAAAAGGTAATAGAGTTAATTACTGATAACCAGGCTACATCCGTGATTCATCCGTTCTTCATCGGTAATTATCGCACGGAATCTTACAACTGGGATAAAATGTATCCTATGTGTTAATTCAACTTATTCAGTTCATAATAATATTAAATCAAAGAGAAACAAAATTCATACTTCGATTTATCCTCAAACGCTTTACAATTTTATACTGAAATATATTAAAAATATATATTTTATGAGATCGCTACATCCTCTGACCAAGTCCGCTACCTTCCACTTTCGTTTTCGCTCCTTAAGCGGTACCTTAGCGCGTACGCAATAAGGGCCACTTTCACTGCGCGGGTCAAGGTTCGCTCCCGGGTGGGGATCACGTTGCGACGTACTAGCATGTTGGGTGTGAACGCACTTTTAAATGCCGATTTGCTTGTTTTGGAGATTGCGTAACTTATACCTAAAAGTTTATTTCTTTCTTTTAATAATCTTTAAGCCTTTGTCAAACAGATAGGCGAAAGCGAAGCGTTTCCGAAGTGATACCGAACCGAGCGAGACATCAGTCCGATAGTTCTGTCACGCTATCGGATCGCTTTCGCTTTTCTATGTGACTGGATTCAAACAATTCCATACATTACCAGTAAAAACGTCACGCTTCGCATTCGTCACGCCTGTCTATTTGACAAAGGCTTTACAGATTATTTATAGCTGTCTGACCTAAAAGTAAGTAGGTCTGATCTACATAAAAACAAACAATGCTATCTCACCAGTCTGTCTGCCCATCAGGGGTACACATACAAGAATAAGTTTTGTCCTAGTTAAGTTATGTTTAGTCCTTTAAAAAGTCGCCATCATCAAGGAGGGCTGTGTTACTCCGTCACTCTACCCTCTTGTGGGATTCAGTTAAACCTAGTCACGAAAATAAATTTTATAATATTTAACAGCGGCCCTTTTTTACTGTGGTAAAATCATCAAACGAGTCAGACTTGTACTGACTAAAATCCAAGGTGATCCTTCAATAGCCTATTACGTTCCAGAGTCACGGTTACCTAACGAGACAGTGCCGCGACCCCGGCTAACAGAGGCCCTTTTTTTTTTCGTGGTAAAATCATCAAATGAGTCCTCCCACCCTTAGCATGACGTTTTTGTAATGTAAAGTAAACGGGATCTTTGATATTCGTTTTTATTCGGCACTTTTTTATTTTCCATACAATAAACGGTTTCCATATAAAATACGGAAATATTGTGCTCAAGCCTCTGTTGATGACTTTTACTCTTACAACCACATTCTATCACGTAACCAACAAGTTTGTTTATCAAGTTAGATAGTTAAAAGAAAAATCACGTGCAAACAAACACTCCTACTATGCACGTCGCCTTGGCGTCTCAAACTGGTTTAGCTACTCGCGCCAGTACTAGCGCTAGCGAACGTGCCAGCACATACTATACTACCAGTGATGTCGTAAGAGCAAGTGTTGCATTCAGTTATATAACGATGTGAATACTATGTAGGTGTACGTGTGTGTGTTGATGTTGTTGTAAACTGAAGGTGATGGAATTTTGTTGTTGTTTTCAATGACGGTGACTCGGTCTTACTGTCATACCAGTTAAGTTTATTTAGGGCAGATTTTTAAAACAAGTTTAAACTTAAAGGCCCGTTTACACGCTGCAAGAAATAAAATACGAGTTGCATGTGTAAGTTACATTGCAAAATATTAATGAACAATGAATCCAGCTGATCAAACAAATACTGCAATGCAGTCGAACTTGCATGAAACTTGCATGCAATTTATAGCATCGTCTATATAAGGCTTAAAGTCTGATTTACATTGATCAAGTTGCTCGATCCAGTGACATTGGATTTAAGCTCTGGATTGGCATGCTTGTGGAGATCTAAAGGGGAGGCCTATGTTCAGCAGTGGACGTCCTATGGCTGAGATGATGATGATGATGATGATTGGCATGCTTCAATCCAGTACAGCTCTTTTATTTATTTAAGATACGAATAAACTCACATTATGACCATCATCACGTCTAAAGTATTTAGAATTTCTCGTTTCTACTTTTTAATCAGCACTTTTTAACACTGGATCTAGCTAGATCCAGTGTTAAAAAGTGCTGGTCCAGTAGCTACTGGAACACATGTAGGTAAACAAGTCATAAATGCAGGGTTGACAATGTGCTTTACAGGTTTTTAGCCAGCGTTATTAGGATAGGTACTCTTAAAAGTTCATAGCACACTGATTTCCATTGTTTGTTGTGAATTAGGTATTTTATTTCACCATCACCTTTCTGTAAAAGATTTCCTGAAATATCGCAAGAATGCAATCAATTTCGGTATCAAACAAAATCACTCAGCATTGCAACATAAAATTCAAGAATGGAATCTCGTTATCTCCTCAAAACGCAATAAAACGTCTCAACTAAGTAACTCACAGATGGTCTGATATCTTCTAAGTAACATTACAGTTAAGTTGCAAAACTTTACTTTGTTGTAAAATATAGAAGCTTAAAGCTAGGCGCACACGGTCGATCTTGTCTGTGCAATATCGCCCAGCAACTGTGGCTGTGTAGTGCTGTTGGCATTACTGAGTTTTCATAATTAACAACATTTTTTTTTATCGTGGTAAAATCGTAAAATCATCAAATGAGTCCTCCCACCCAGGGCAGAGCGGGACGGACTGTCAGACTCGTACTGACTAAAATCCACAGTGTCCTTCAATAGCCCTTTACGTTCCGGAGTCACGGTAATTATTACAGTCCCGCGACCATAATTAACAACAATAGTCAAGATTTTTACAGCTAAACTTGTTAGTAATTGTAATACATAAAACATTAAGTATTATCTTTTTGCTATAGATATAAACTTATAGTTCCGCATTGACTGAGCGATAGACTACTACTGTTGCGTGTCTCGGCTTTCGGTTCTCGCTCAGAAATTCTATGCAACAGTAATTGTTCACAGTTGTTCCGGGTCTGGGTGTCTGTGTTAAAATGTTTGCAAACACACCCCATGATACAAGGTAAATGCCTTGTGAGGGCAACGTTGTTTTTTTTAAAGAATAAATAAATTTATCTTACTACTTTTATTTTGATAGACATATAGATAATGACGGATGACGCTGTTGCAAATGTTAAGAGCTAAAAGATTCGATGTTTTCTCGGCTTCGTTGTAGTCTGTGGTAGCGCAGTGTGCTGTGCAAGTCGCCCGTGTGAACCTACCTTAACGCACTAGTGTACATTGTGTCGCAATGTCGCGTGTCAAGTAAAGTAGAGGACGATCATATTGACTGCGGACTGCTAAGTGCAAGGAGATGTAGACTTAGAGGTATTTACTTTAAGTGTTTATTTGCAGGTGGAGCTTCAATGGTGTCTAGGTTAGTGTTTATTAAAGAAGACTTTGATTTTGGCTTCGTTGCATTGATGGATGTCAATATATTTTGCATCGCCACACGGGAAGCTAGGAAATGTATATACTAGGGCCATAGCTTGCCGCAGGGCTGTCTCATCAGGTAACCGCGACCCTGGAATGTAAAGGGCTATTGAAGGATCACCGTGGATTTTAGTCAGTACAAGTCTGACTGTCTCTACCGTCCCATTCCGGGAGGACTCATTTGATAATTTTACCACGATAAAAAACGGAAATGTACCTAATAATTTTTATTGTTATCGAGGCTTTCAAACAGTGGCCAGAGAAAATGAAAAAATTGTACTAGACCTATCTTGATTCTGATTTATGAACATTTAGATTTTATATTTTTAGCTTTTTGAATCTTAAGATGGGAATGTGTTTTTTTTTGTGATTTTTTGTATTTCTAAATTGAATGAAGATCCGGTTTTAGAGAAAATAGCAGTGAACTTGTCAACCTGGTAATGACGATTTTTCAAATACTTCTGGACCGAATTAGTGAACAATGACTGAAGTTTTCAAAGCAAAAAAACAATAAGTGTTCAAAGTTAGTTTCTTTTTGTGTTAGAAAACGTCTTCACAACACAATGGGGGACTTGTGGGTTAGTATTTCTTAACTATATTACAGAAAAATTTAGGGTAGCGTTTTTTTCAAAAAAATGCTCAGCTGAGAGCTCCTGTTTCTTTTTTTGGAATTTAACGCTCTTAAGATTGTTTTTTTCTAAAAACGAATCACAGGGAAGAACCAAAATTGTTTAAAACTTGTACTGTAGGGTGTGTCTTAAGTTTATATATCAGAAAATTCCTTATTTTTCTTTACCTTATTATTTAATTGCATGCAACATTTTATGTACTTGTTAGCTGATCCCTATGGTTTCAATTTCTGCTCCGCTCCTGTTGGTCGTAGCGTAAAGTTATAAAGCCTATAGACTTCCTCGATAAATGCACTTATCCGAAACAAAAATATTTTTCAATTCGAACCAATAGTTCCTGAGATTATCGCGTTCAAACGGAGAGACAAACAAACGAACTTTTCAAATTTATAATATTAGTATAGATATAGATTATAGATATTAAAAAAAGGTTTTAGCCTAAACATTTTTCAATCAAAACAGTCTTCATAAAAATTCCCACACTTTACAAAAATACTCAATAATTTGCCTCCTCTGTCTTGTTCCTAAAGCGCAGTCCTTGAATATATAATCGTGTGACAGACGCACACACACACTGTAATGACAGCTACTCATTATTATTGTTTAATGTTTATGCATAAGTTTTGAGTTAGGTTGTTTGACCATGAGGCTCTTGTATGCCGTCTTTTGTTATAAAATTACTTATGCTAATTTTTTTGGAAGCTAATATCTGTACCTTTTATTGTATTCTCAAATCTTACAGTTGAATTAGGACATCAAATCGACAACGTTTAAAGCAGGTTTTTATGAAAAAGCCGAATTTCTTCAAAGTTATAGTGAACACGACTCGCAGTCCGACCATGGACCATGCCTGGGTCGACGGCGCGTTGTGTTCCACGCGCGCCTCAAGGATTGTCAGCATAGTGACGGGGCCTGTAGAGGGCCAAAGCCTGCCGGGGTCGCGGGTCTCTAAAATTACCGTGACCCCGGTACATAAAGGGCTATTGAAGGACACCGTGGATTTTAGTCAGTACAAGTCTGACAGTCCCTCCCGCTCTGCCCTGGGTGGGAGGACTCGTGTGATGATTTAACCATGTAAAAAAAAAGTTATAGTGAACAGGCTTCTTCTGGGTAAGATCACTCTATCATAAACTGTCTCCTTTGACCTGGACTAGAGTCAAGAGCAAACCCATACCAAATAATACCCTGGAACGTAAAGGGCTATTGAAGGATCATCCGTAACTCGCCGTTCGATCATGGACCATGCCCGGGTCGACGGTGCGTCATGTTCCACGGGACCCTCCTTTAGAGGGCCAAAGCCTGCCTGGGTCGCGGGACTATCTCATCGGGTAACCGAGACCCTGGAACGTACGAACTTGTACGGATTTTAGTCAGTACAAGTCTGACAGTCCCTCCCGCCCCACACTGGGTGGGAGTACTCTTTTGATGATATTACCACGAAAAAAAAAACATATTAAAATCAAATAACTATAAGTAAAATAATACCTGCGTAGTTCCAAACCAACAATTTGAGTCGTAAAACGCGACAGGAAATCACTTGACCACCAGGGTATGCTCAGCTGTTCCAATTATCTATCAAACAATCAGACCCTGATCTATTAGCCTTGTTGACTCAGATTCCACCAGCTTAAGAAGAAGAAAAAAACTTCTCACGGTCTGCGATTTTTTCCAGTGATTCAATCTACAGTTATATTAAGGCGCCATGCCATCATTATAATCATATATTTCCTTATTGAGACCTCAGATTATGTGCTAGTATGTTTCTTAGTCATTCGGAACTCTTTTCCTTTTGATTTGTCATTTTTGGGTTTTTACCAGAGTACCAAGGTTTTTAAAGGTAGATGGTGCGTAGCCACTTAAAAACAATCGCAGGAAACTGATCTGCAGATTTGAATGACAATTAATTGTTGTTTTAAATACTGACCACTGAGTTACTCTTTGAACTGTAATCCAGAATTCGTTTTCCATATTTTGAGGTTATTTTTAAGAATTCTTAGTACCACCCTTGGGTGGAGCAGAAAGGACTGCCAAAGTCGTACTTCAATTGTCTTTTACGTTCCAGGGCTCACAGTCACTTGTTAAGACCACAGCAGTCTATATGGGACCCGTCGGCTTACTGACAGCTTTTTGAGGCGTACGTGAAACACGACGTGCCGTTGTCGAGGCATAGTCCTTGATCTGACAGTTATTGTATTACTCACCGTCTGCATGCCTGCACCTATGGTGTTAATAGCAGCCTGATTTGTGCTTAGAAGAATTTGATTTATTTATCATCACAAATGTTATAGGTACATACAGTTAATCTATTAAATAACTTTAATATTTGCGTAAGATTGGTGCCCGAAAAGATATAAAATGCCTGTGTTACAGGTTACAAGGCCTTACACTTGTTATACAGACTTATATAAGATTTATGAACTATTCATGTGCGATGAGAGTAACAATTAAAATAAAAAGTATTTTAATAAATTAGTTACAGATACAAAATATTTAATATTTTAGAAATAGCTAAGATTCAAAATTTTGGACATACAGGTGTCATTTAATATTTATCTCAACGTGAATTTCACTAAACACTTTTCACCTTTATGTCACCCACACCCCCAAAGAATTATATTAAAATTCCGATGCACCACAATATCATATATGTATATTGCTTGCCTCATATCTTGAAAAGCCGCAATATCGTATAAGGCATCAAATTCCGCGTCAATTCTTCGGAACCCTTCCTCGGTGAGATCCTCCCGATTGTGGGAGTTCGTGTCAAATATTACGAGCACTTTTTTATATTTAAGGTAATCCTTGAGATATCGAGAACGCGAGGTTTAACGCTAAACGGAACGAGGAACAAACAATTTACTTGCTATGTTCTTTTGAAATGCACTCACACATTCAAATATCAACCAAAAACTGGAAACAAAAAATGGCTTCAAGGACGTTTGAAGTCGTTATTGGATACTGAAAGTTGTTAATCTAAAAGCATGCAACTGGCACTATTGTCATGTTCACATTAAGTATTATTATCACCGATATCATACGTGTCCTTTAAATAATCCTTCAATCTTTATTTATTCAAATATTTCATTATTCTGGGTACGCTCGCTCCATCGTAGGCTTTGTCTCTGTCACCTTTTTTTTTCACCGTGGTAAAATCATCAAATGAGTCCTCCCACCCAGGGCAGGGCGGGAGGGACTGTCAGACTTGTACTGACTAAAATCCACTTATCCACGGTGTCGTTCAATAGCCATTACGTATCAGGGTCACGGTAATTCGTTAATCCCGCGACCGTCTCTGTCACCTTTGAATTAAACTAGAACTAGAGAAAACCATTTCAAATAAAATTAAGGAAATAACTCAATTTGTATAATATGTACTTAACAATAAGATTAATTCCATAATGACAACCTTGTAGAAAATCTGAATTTCCTGCATGTGGTTAAAGTTACTTTTCTAAAAACATAGTTTGACAAAAGGTGGCCGATCATGTATGTCGTCTTAAAGCGAGAGTTATTCCAGTGTGGGAACGAGATGGCGCTACACACCTTATATAGCTCTGTCTCTTTCCAACACTGGAATTACACGCGCTTTAAGACGTTATAATAAGCCACCATGAGACATATTATAGTAGTAGTAACTTGTATCAACAGAACTTCCCGTTTTTTTGAGTGAAACCCTTTCTCTCCCCGCAAGATTCCTTATACATGAGACTTGTGCATGTGTACGTGTATTTCCAAAATGATACAGGATGTAAAAACAAGTGTGTGTGGTATAATCTGTGCATAAGACGCGAGGGGTATGTTATATGGAAGCTTCGGGAACATTTGTATGCGTCCTCCGTGCGTGGTCGGGCCTTATTTGGGTGACCTTTGGGGTTGTGTGGTTGCAGTCACAGCGGGGATAGGATATAAAGTGGTGGAGCTGGATAGATAAGAGATATAAAGTGGCGATTAAGTCCTCGGCAATCGTCAAGGGGGTGATTTTACTCGTCATATTTGATAGCGTTTGCTATGAAATTCTTATCAGATGGGTAAACAAGTAGATGGGTTAACCAACGGTTTTTTACCAGTCCCGATTTTTAGAAAAGTTTACAAACATTTAAAATAAAAAAATACATCAACAATTCTTTTTTTTTTTTTTTTTTTTTCTTTTTTTTTTTTTTTTTTTTTTTTTTTTTTTTTTTTTTTTTTTTCCACAACTATCACACAACGCCATCTAGTCCCAAGCTAAGCAGAGCTTGTGTTATGGGTACTAGACAACTGATAAACATACTTATATATTTCTAAATACATACATATTATAGATAAATTACACCCAGACACAGAACAAATGATCGTGCTCATCACACAAACATTTGGCCTGGGTGGGAATCGAACCCACGACCTCCGGCATAGCAGTCAGGGTCACTAACCACTAGACCAACAGGCCTGTCGACCAATCGACCTGTAACCAGGGAATCTCACCTGCGACTCGCTAGAACGTTTTTCTTTTTCAGAAAAATTATTATTACTTGGTGACATGTCTTGAAGATGAGTATGAAACAAGTTTACACCTTGAATTTGTAGATATTCCATTTTGTGATAAGTTAGTGATATTCGGGATTATATTATCAAAAGTTTTATCCCTATAATCAAACCAATTCAGGAATATTGTACAAGCTTCCGCCATTTTTATTACATTAACAACTCATCATCACTTTGTATTCTTGATCTTCAATACGATATTATTTAAAAGCTAATCATTTAAAAGTAATTTTAGAAGTAAGATATCAACACTCTTGCGTTACTTATTGATTACTTACGTCACGTTATTGATGGAAACCACAGATTACTGGCTTTGATTGTGTTCATAAAAAACTTTTATCTTTTGTTTCAACACTTCCTCAAAAGTTTTAGATACATAGAATACACTTTATTGTACACCAAAATTGTTACAAAAAATAAACGATTTTACAATATCTTCTAATCCTATGGTTACAATAATTGGTTTTAATGCAATAAAAAGGAACAAAAGTTAGTGTTATGATCAAAATGAATGCAGGTATTACAAGTTGGCCAGTTCCAGACAGTTTTCAAATATCAAAATAAAAATTTAATCAATATAAATAAAAATAATGGAGCTACAGTCCCAGTCGTAAGATGTAACAACTGTGGAAGTACTGTAATTGTCCATTCTGAAGTGTAGATCTTTATCGAAAAGAACGAACAAGAAACTCCATGAATACGCTTTTTCAATCAGGTAGCAAGTAAACGTGTATCTAGACTAATTTTATAAAGCTGATTAGCGCGTTAAACCTAACAAACTCTTTGTTTGGTTTAACGCGCTAATCTCAAGAACAACTGGTTTGAATTGTAAAAAAAAGTGCTGTATTGTATAGTCTACTCATCGAGTAAGGCTACGAAGGATCCGCTTCGATTAATAGGTACCGAGCAGTGGTTAAAACCGCCAGAACAGCTATTTACGATTATAAGAAACACAATTCAGGTAAGAATGTAAAATAATTAACTAAATGAACCTTGGCATCTAAGAGATGACCAGTCCCAACTGATAGCGTTTCTCTTGTGCGCTCTTAAAATAATGTAACGACATTACCACATCATGCAATGTATATTACATAATTATAGTACAGGACACGTTCAAGATGGACGTGACCTATAAGGTATTGGCATGAAGAGTACAGTGTTTTATCAAGTAGGCCATCTGCCAAGCATCACTCAAATAAAAAAGAAACATTCTACTGAACATCTTCATTTAAAATAACAATAACTGACATAGAAAACTGTTAAATCTCATCTTTAGATAATTCTATTGTTATCCAATAGATTGTAAAGATATTAAAGTCATTATTTTTGACATCTCGTCCATAAGATGGCCGCCGTGTTCTCACGCTTGCAATTATGTAATGAAGTAAACAATGAGTTAATGGCATCTGTTATTATCTGGACAGTCGTAAATATAGGACTCATTGTCTTTGTTAGGTCTTTGTTTTATCTTTTAACAAACCTTAACTATGCAAACTTAAGAAACCTGGTCAATGAAAATGCAACCTTAATGCATGCCTGGTAAACTGTAGGCTAAAATATCTCAGACAGAAGGCGACGAAGAAGAAGGAAACGATGGCTGAGGAAGTGGGACGAACTGGAACTAACAGAGAGAGAACGAATAGAGAGCGAATAAAAACACAAATTTATTATTTTTGTTAAAAATCCATCAAATGCCATCCCAGATTTGAGGGGGGCGACAGGGACTGTGATTTGACTGACTAAAAACTACTCTGTTTTTTCAATAAATTGTTATTTGTGTTTCAGGGCCGCGGTAACCTTTAAGATATTATCGCATACCATTTTGACGTCAACCATGGTAAGAGAACTCCCAACCAAAGACGACGGGACGAGCTAGACTAAACAAACAACTAGTGATCTACTTGAGCTTAGACCATAATAGGTAGCTGTCTGGACGACAAACACTAGTACAGTTGCATCAAGTTGGACTGTTGTGTGCAGACAGTTAGAAAATATTGAAGGATGATGCAGAGTGTGCAATTTATAACCCAAAACAAAGTCCCTGTCAACCTTAAACCGTATAATTTTCCTCTTCCGCTTACACAGCAACCACACCCCAACTCAACGCTAACCGCCCCAGATATGGCAGATTTAGTTAAAATGTTGATCAGACTAAGAATGGCTGTAATAGTTTAGTTAGAAGGTGCTTCAGCCGCTGGAGGCCTGGCCTGCATACTAATGCCCCTGGGTCTCTTTAGGGTCGTCAGGGTACATAAAGGGGTTGTAAACGTTTTGTCTAAAGGGAGTTTGAGAACCCTTTTTTAAAGGCATGTGGTATTTTTGGAGGGAAGTTACATGGTGACTTTGGATGCCGTTCTTTTAAAGAATTTAAATGGTGGAAGTGTGAGTAGGAGAAATTTTTGTTTAAAAATGCTGATCTACTTGAGAATTTACTTGTAACATAACATCGAGCATTCGCCGTTTTTTATGTCGCCGAACTGAACTACGAACAGAGCCACGAACATTTCCACGATCTTTCTAGCGAACACTCTAAAGCCTTTGTCAAACAGACAGGCGCGGCGAATACGAAGCGAGGCGTTTTTATTTGTAATGTATGGAATTGTTTGAATACAGTCACATAGAAAAGCGAAAGCGATCCGATAGCGATGGCGAAGGCTTATTTGCTCTGTTTGACGTCGTTTATAAAAAGCCAGCATTAGCTGGCTTTTTATTAACAGTTGTATTGTTGTTATTATTGTTGCCTCGGTTCGCTGCACCCAGTGTGACGTCTTGTATCGGTTCGTTATCGCTTCGGACTCGGTCCGGTTCGCTATCGCCTATCTGTTTGACAAAGGCTTAATCGTTCGGCGTGAAAAATGTTTTGTTGGTGAAGATGTCATACTTGATAGTCGGCTCGGCAAAAAGCTCGCCAGTACGCTCATTAGAATGCTTGCTAAAACGCTCTCGTTTATTTTTCTGTAATGTAACATTCGTAAGAATGCTCATAACAAGTGAATACTTAAGTTTATCAGCACCTTTAAATGCTCTAAAGAAAATAGTACTGTGTTTAAGAAATTCACAGATCATAGTTCCCTATATTGTGTCCCATAAAGAGTAGATTATGTAAAACAATAATCTTGAAAGACTGAAAACATTCTTCTAGTCTTGGGCTGAGTAATACGATCAAAAAATATTCCTCCTTTTTTGTGTTATCCCTTTTTTGTTTACCCCGGGTGAAAGAGAGAAACGTTAAAAATAAAACTATTTTTATCTGCAGTAATGACATAGCCTGGTATAGTCTTGATGGCAAGTACCACAGTTGAGCACAAAATTTTAGATTCAATTCCCAGATTGGGCGAATTGTTATAGTGTTTTCCAACAGGATTTATTCAGTAGGCTAAATTTTGCTCAGATAGTGTGATATTGTACGAGATTTTATTTTATCACCTTGTCCGTACAACTAATCTGTATCTGCCTGTATTCGTCAAATTACAGCATTTTAGTACTAATCGTCTCTGAGCTAAGCTGTGGACAAACAGATGGACGGACGGTCATTGTAAAACTGTAAGGTTAAACTGTAGACTACAGACGCCTAAAAAGACGTAGTTACTGGGAAAGTAATTCCAAAGCGAAAAATATTTTAGTTCTATGTTCCATGCTACTGTGAGAAAAAAAATCCCAGTTGTGCCACAATGTCGCGGGACTGTAGGAATTACCGTGACCCCGGAACGTAAAGGGCTACTGAAGGACGCCGTGGATTTTAGTCAGTATGAGTCTGACAGTTCCTCCCGCCCTGCCCTGGGTG
Source organism: Agrotis puta (assembly GCA_943136025.2). Lineage (NCBI taxonomy): Eukaryota > Metazoa > Arthropoda > Insecta > Lepidoptera > Noctuidae > Agrotis > Agrotis puta. The sequence continues at coordinate 11,779,938 of OW964192.2, forward strand.
GGAGGACTCATTTGATGATTTTACCACGATAAAAAAAAAGTAGTGCCATAATGGAACTAGAGAATGGAGCTACTAGGATACGGTGCAAACCACAAGTATACTTACTTCTACTTTACTTATCGAGGATAACAAGCGTGTTTTTATAATTCTGTCCAGTGTCCTAACTTTTGACCTTCGATGTTGTTTCCACAAGGTCAGTCACCCTACTGGTCATCTGTCGACCATCGCGACCCGCACATGCTTAGAATTACTAACCGTGCGAATTTCCTCACATTGTCTCCTTGATATTGTTTCCATTCAAAATGTCAAAGAAAAACAGTATAACAAGTAATTATTAAATCACAAGAGTTCTTAAGACCCGATACAGACACGCATCGACCTATCTAAATCTGTCTTTCCCAAACGAACATGAACTTTTTCCTGTTGTCATAAAGTTGAAAATCTACTGTAGAAAGGACATGGTCGGAAATTGTATAGAGCTGTGCCCTTCCAAAAATATTTAGGTACATTGACATACAGTACGTCATATTAAAGCTTACATATATTTAATCATAATAGTTTCAGTTTAATGTTCGTAGAAGAAGACAGATCGGAGATCAAAGATGTTATAAATTAAATAAGATGCAAAAACAATGTGCCTCAACGTTTTGTTTCACAGATTCGAGCAGTTTGATGTTGGCGTCTGTACATTATTGTTACTTCGAACGTGTGTCTAGAACATTCTTAAAAGTAGAAGTAGTTTCAGGATGGTTCGAGAATTTTCCACGATGGAACTTCAAGAAGTCTTAGGTTGGTCCTAGAACTTTCCGGACTATTTCAAGGATAAAGGTACTCATATTTGGTCAATTTTATGTTTTTTTTTTTAATTTAGATACGAGAAATTCATAGTGTAAGAAAAAGTAGATATTTAAAAAAAAAAACGGTAAGTCTGACTGTTTGTGTGTGTGAGAATGTTTCAAACTTAAACGGCTGACAGATTAAAAAAATACAAACGAATAAACCTCTCTCTCAATGAACTGATTTATGCCTGGAGTATATTTCCGTGAGATCATTTAGTAATTTGAGATCTACACGCAGGCAAAGCAGCAGGCTAAAATGTGTATAAAGCAAATACTTTGAGATTGAAACGGTCTTTAAAAAAACCTTAGCACAGTTATATTCCGGGAATGATTTCTTAACTAAGAAATGAATAATGAAAATAGCTTTCCTTTTATTTTCAATGCTGGCTGTGGAATTGCAAAGCTTTTGTGCCTCGACCTAGTTATTTGTTGTATCTTTGATCTTTGAAATAAAACGTTTTCTTTTTCAGTTGGTACCCAGTACTTACTACTAATAAATTGAAGTGACTTTAGAACAACATTTTTATCGAGATTATATTTACGAGTATTTTACGTAGAGCAATTGTGGCCCAGTGGTAAAGGCCCTGACTTACGAGTTGTAGATCGAGAGTTCAAACCTAGCTAGGCACATTACTTTGTGTAATTTATTTCATTGCCGCTGCTTTCAAAACGAAAAAATAGAGGAGGTCTATGTCTCATGTCCTCATGGTGATAGACAGAATTTACAGAACGTCGAACTATGATTCTTACTACTCCTTTCGCCTCTCTCATGTATCATCATATCAGCCGTAGCACGGTCACTGTTGAACGTTTTCCTCTAGTATAAATTTCCAATAGGAACTGTTGGAAGCAGTTTGCAGCCAGTGCATAAGACACAGCCTGGTGACAGACGGACAGACAGCGGAGTCTTAGTAATAGGGTCTCGGTCTTTTTACCCTTTGAGGTACGGAACCCTAAAAATAATTTCTATGACATAGAACTTTCCTCGCAAAAATAATAACATAAAATCTAACTCCTTTTGCTTAGTCTCAAAACAAACTAACAACTTTAGATCAACGAAGCGAAAACAATAATGACAGAATCTACTTAGTAACAAACCAACACATCTAGACTCAAACCTAGGTACAGCACCATTGTTTAGCATGTGCATTAACCCGTAGCATATGGGTCACCGTCGTTCAGTGCGCGATAAGGGGGCACACTGCATGCTTAGCCATTGTAATCTACATGCTTTATGACTTGCTATATGGCTCAAGTAGTCTTGGTCTTAATAGTTTTGCTCACGTCAAGGTATTGTAGATTTTGAGCTTATAGCATAAACAAGTTTTTGATTAGACTGTCTTGTTATTTTAGCGGTCAAAATCGCTAAGCAAAGAGGGCCTGATTCTCAGGTCGGGATATTATTATTAGGTATGTCTGCCTGGGAGATTTTAGCGTCAGCCCGTTGTATGGACTTGTTCTCGGTTGACGACGGAGACTCTCTCCCAGGGAATTGTTTTGTCTTTGTAAAATGTGGATGAACTAGTAGGTATGCCTCTTTGTGGTAAAATCATCAAATGAGTCCTCCCACCCAGGGCAGAGCGGGAGGGACTGTCAGACTTGTACTGACTAAAATCCACGGTGTCCTTCAATAGCCCTTTACGTTCCGGGGTCACGGTAATTCGTACAGTCCCGCGACCAGTAGGAATGCGTCTAGCTAACTTTTCTGGATGACACGGTTAGCGCAGTGGCTCAGCAATCGACTGCTGCGCAATGTGTCGCGACTTCGATCTCCGCACGTGGAAAATATTTGTCATAGCATGAACGCCGTTTGCGAAGAGTACACACCTGTTTTTTTTTTTTAAGAAAACCACTATTCAGTGTAACCTCCTATGACGGCCTTTCTTTAATTGTCTTTCACTCACCACCTTCATCACAAAATAGTAATATTAATATTAAAACATTGTGATTTTAACTTTTACCAAACCACAACGCTGACGCTCGTATTATTCCTGCAGAATATACGAAAAAATTAATTGAATTTCCATTTTGATTCCGTGTTTTCTGTCTGACTTGAGCTTAACGATAACACAGACAGTTCAAATACAGTCGGATACACACAAATTGCGTTTTCCCGCCAATTAGCTAACGCGCCGCCATGACAGTTGTAATGACAGCTGTCAATGTCACGCACTCCGTACGCGCGTTCGGTTTAGCGTCCTAATGACTAGTATTTCTTGTTAACGGAATTCACGACGACTTTTTTTTATTGTTGACTAAATATTGTCAACCCTGTATGGTTTTTCCGTGTCTATGATGTCATAATTAACTTTAGGTAAATATTATCAGGTTTTATTTAAATCTAGGTAGGTATACATAATTATACAAACTTAATATTATAAAAAGTGAGTTTATTTGCAAATTTTTCACACTTTGGCGTCAAAACGACTGAAGGATTGTAATGAATTCGCGGAACTGTCCAAACGGGTAACCGTGACCCTGGAACATAAAGGGCTATTGAAAGAACATAGTGGAATTTAGTCAGAATGAGTCTCATAGTTTCTCCCATTCCACCCAGAGCTCAGTACTCATTCGACAATTTTACCACATAAAAGTGATAACAATGAAACACGAGTAAATACAAATATTTTGACGATGAGGTTGGATAAACCGAAATAACATGGTGGACTTTTAAAATAAGAGGTCTCACACCCCTGACAGGAGGAAACATTTGATGACTTTTTTCACTTCAAAAAAGGGCAAAGGATACTGTCTCTTTATGCCAGTATTACGTTTCTTTAACAAGATCAACCTTAACGGGAACAAAGTCACAGGAAAATGCCAGAGGAGTAAAATAGGCTATTTTAATCCCATAAACACAAAATTATAAAAGAAACCTATGTATTTTAACGGAAATAACAATAAAAATTAAATGATTAATTACTTCGCGAATTTGAAACGGCAAACCTCTTCCGCGTCAAACAACTCGCAGCCATGAAATTTTAAATTATCCTTTTGATAAGAAAAAGTTTGTTAAAAATAAATGTACTGTGGGTTTATTATGTAACAGAGGAATGTCTATGTAGTACTTTCTCCTTTGTGATAGACCTGTTTGGAATAGATAAAAGATTTCATTGAAGGCTAAAGGTGCCGTTCGAAGACGCAACCGCAAACAGCAACGTCAGTGCCGCAGCGACACGATATGTCGCATTGACGCTGCGTCACAACAAAGATTCAAATTGACAATATTATAATTTTCTTCTTATAAAAAAAACGTACATTGTAGTAGGTTCCTCCTTTTTTAGCTATTGCTTGGCAAGTTCCGGGTCTTTGTATATGTGAGGTTAAAAATCACCCACGATATGGGAAAAAAAATCTAGTGTAGTGCAATAATTTTTTTCCTAAAAGTCGGTGTTTGTGTTCTATGTGTATTTTATTTTTGCTCTCTGCTTTGCAACACGACCGCAACGGCAGGCGCCACACGGTGGGCTGAAATCAAGCTCTAATGGACTTAGTGATTCACGAAAATTGATAAGCAATTAAAAAAAAAATAAAGACGGCTTGGCGATCTACCACTAAATACAAGAAATTTTTCTTCTGCGATTTTTGTATATACTTAATATTTTAAAAGTTATAACGATTTGAATTTATTTTTGTATGGAGAAATTTGATTTTATATGAATAACTTTTAATTCTCAAGAGTTCTCAAATAACCGCTTTCGGTATTCGATTGCGCTATTTTTTAGGCAAATTATCCGATATAGCACTTGCTTCGATTTTCTTCGATTTTGGAGAAAATTGTTTTTCATTCCCTTTTCCACACCACCTTTGAGGTAGAGAACTAAGCGCGTTTTTTTTTATCAGTGGTGTCTCCAGGAGGCCTAATCCACTCATACGCACACTCACAAACTCACTCACAAACACACGCACTCACAAAATTATCACTTAGACAATTTCATCAGATTCAGATTCGTTCTCTAAATGTTCCACATTAACAAATTTTCCCGCTCATCATCTTCAAATGTTGTAGATAAAAGAAGCATGGCTTTCGCTTTTTCTGAAAATGGTTTGTGTTTCCGTATCATTTTATGACGTTTTGATGATATATACTAACTGGGTCTGAACTAATTATTAAATTATTTAAAATATCCTCATTATTAGCTCTTCTGCAGACTTTCCTTGAATGGTGTTGGCGATATCGCCTAAAGTCTTTATTTCTAGATTCAGCCGCTTCTTCATTAATCGCTAATTTCTGTTTCCTTCAATTCATTTATCTCCGTTTCAATTTCGGTTTTCTCTCTTAAAATCGTTGATTTATTCTCTTTTTCAAACTTGAAAAATATTGGACGACACCAATATGCAGAATTTGGTGAGTCGTTTTCCCAGATAATTTGTTCCTCAGAAATAATTTTTATTGGTACTGAACTACCCATAAAAATACTTGAATCATATGTCGAAGCACTGTCCAATTTGTCCTCCGTTGTCATTTTTTGCTTATAGTTTGCTTGATTCGAGGCACCATCCATTCCCCATTTGCTTATCATTGTCATCTCCTTAAAGTCTGTGCTATCAATATTGATTGCTTTGAATAATATCCTTTTGGTGGTTATATCTAATAGACGCTGCAATTTTATTCCAGCAGTTGTATCTGTTAAGGTGATATCATCTTTTGGCAGGTAGCATTCTTGTTTTGCATTTTGCACCTTGTAGTAGGAAGGGAACATGTCGACATTTTTCTCTTTGATACTTTTTCTTAAAGTATTATATTGTCACTTTGTTAACTTAAGGGACAAAACAAGTCCCAAAGCTTCATCTGGAGTAAATTTAGGTTTTTCATTTTTACCTAAAAGACTATCTTTCGCTTTTTGCACATCCTGTGGATTTTTAAGTAGGTGTTCGAGGATTTCAGATATTCCTTGATTACCATCCTCTCGTAATTTCATAATGTATGCATGAGATATTTCCTCTGTAGTCATATTTGTATGAATATGTTCTGTACGTCTCTTTTTTTGCTTAGGTCCTAATTCACAAAATGGTTTTCTTGGACTTACATTCGTTGACGTGGCAGTAGACACTTTTGCTGGAGATTCATGTTCACTTGATGTACTAGGAACAGAGTCTTGGTTTCTTTCAAATGCACTTACAATGAAATCAGGCCACTTTATTTCCGATGATAACCATTCACTATTATTGTTGCTGAACAATTCCTCTTTGCTATGAGCATTTTGCCGTCTCCTTTGCAGATTATAGCAATATTTTGCACAAAACGCTTTTACCGCTTTATCGTTTTCAGCACTTAACACAGTGGGGACTAATCTAGATTTAATAGCACTATAAAACACTATTATTTTTAAAACTTCCACTTTCCTTTAATAGCACAACAATATCAATATTTGACAACAAATCGAACATTTTTACGTAATAAATAGTATTAGTATTCCGAAAATGTGAGATAGGATAGTGCGTTTATTACGATGTGTAACAACGTACTGAGGATGGTTGTTTTTCAAATGTAACCGTATCATTTTTTACCTGCTATTCATCATCCTATCACATAATGACACGTCATCATTTTGCTGCGCTCAATGGACGATGCGTTAATGAGGGTCACGGCACTATTGAGTATTGTTAAAAACAAATGACGTAATAAGGGTGATGTAGAATGTTTACCAATAATTTGTTTTTTGCTATATTTCTGTAATACAATATTAAAACATGTCAGATTAAACCAAAAACCGATTAATATTTCATACAAAGTTTAGGGGTCTATAACTCGAAAAATACTAAGTATAAAAAAATTACATATAACAAAAAATATTTGTATTAGTACATAAAATTCAAAAATACTCATTTTAATCCTTAAGTCCCCACTTGACGATTCCAGCCCACCGTGCGCCAATGTCGTCAATTACGTCAAGGTTTTTATCCAGTTGTATCACTGCGTCACAGCGATTGGGGCTGTGCCTCCGCGGTTTGTGGTAGGACATCGGAAACGTACCTTAAGGATTAGTAGTTATGGTATAAGAGAAACAAAACACGTGCGCAAAACATCCTGACTTGGAACACCTACGTGTCAACAGAACAAACGAATGTTAGAACTTTGAAACTAGTGGAGGATTAGTGAGATATCTTTGGAACACGAAGTTTTCCTGTTAAAAATCATCATCATCATCATCATCATCATCTCAGCCATAGGACGTCCACTGCTGAACATAGGCCTCCCCTTTAGATCTCCAGCGATGCCGTATTGACTATCGGTACATCGAGGTATTGAAGTGTTTGTATAATAACGCCACCATGTCGGTCCGAGTACAGGAGCATAGCACGAAGGCGATTCCATTGAGAAGAGGCGTAAGACAGGGGGACGTTATCTCCCCGAAACTGTTTACTGCCGCAATGGAAGACGCCTTCAAGCTCCTGGAATGGCAAGGACTTGGCATCAACATCAACGGCGAATACATCACTCACCTTCGGTTTGCCGACGACATCGTAGTCATGGCAAAGTCGATGGAGGAACTCAGCATGATGCTCGATGGCCTCGACCGAGTTTCACAACGGGTGGGCTTGAAAATGAACATGGACAAGACGAAAATTATGTCAAATGCCAATGTTGTGCCCACCCCAGTCTCTGTTGGAAACTCGGTACTCGAAGTTGTTGACTCATATATCTACTTAGGACAAGTAGTCCAGTTAGGTAGGTCCAACTTCGAGAAAGAGGTCAACCGCCGAATCCAACTCGGTTGGGCAGCGTTCGGGAAACTACGCAATGTCTTTTCGTCCGACATACCTCAGTGCCTCAAGACGAAAGTCTTCGACCAATGTGTGTTACCAGTGATGACATATGGCACCGAAACGTGGTCCTTCACTATCGGCCTCATCTCAAAGCTCAAAGTCGCTCAACGAGCTATGGAGAGAGCTATGCTCGGTGTTTCTCTACGTGATCGAATCCGAAATGAGGAGATCCGTAGACGAACTAAAGTCACCGACATAGCCCACCGGATTAGCAAGCTGAAGTGGCAATGGGCAGGCCATATTGCTCGCAGAGCAGATGGCCGATGGGGTCGAAAAGTACTAGAGTGGAGACCACGGACTAGCAAACGCAGCGTAGGACGTCCACCAACAAGGTGGACAGACGACCTTATAAAGGTCGCCGGAAGACGCTGGATGCAGGTCGCTTCCAACCGGTATATGTTAAAAATAGGCTGATCAAAAAAACAAGCAACATATGTACCTACTTTCTAGTTCATCGTTCCCAATATTAAAACTATCTCTGGTTTTGCCTTACTGGAGATGGAAATAGTTTTTAGAAACTTTTTTATTTACTTTCACCTGTCCCGTTGTCTGTAAACAAATCTTGCAAGTTAAATTTGATCCGCTTCTCGGCTTCCGATTGAGCTGAAATTTTGCTCGTATATGTATATCGCGTGACAATGGGATATAATGATGACATGGAGCTAATCTTATAGTGGAGCTTGAAGGTGGCCATAGGAACTTTGTAATAAAACGCCGCAAACCCATCGAGCTTAGAGTCGTTTGATTCGTTTTGACGAGTACTTAGCATTTTTTTTTTAACAATAAAAGCTTGTTTTTAAAAGAACATAGTTTTTTAAATGACCATATTATATCTAGTAATGCAAAACCAGAGATAGATTGTATATAAGGAACGGCTGTCGGAGTCATACCTACTTCTAGCCAAGCAGACAGCATCATAAGTGATGATCAAGCCCTATTAGTGTCTTCGAGCGATGCCATTGATACGGCGTGCGTGCGTTTTAATCATTTCTGTTCGTCGTTTTACTTCATATTATGTTGAGACATGATGACTTGTGACATTTTATGAACTGCACTTTTTATTTTTCAACAGTTGCTGTTAACAAGACCTATGTGGAAAGGGCTCCAACAAATGTCTGCAAATAGAAAAATGCTTATAAGTTACATATAATTGGTCAGGTCATTAAACCTATGGTCAACAGCGCGTCGTCTTCCACGCGCGCCTCAAGGAGTGTCAGCATAATGACGGGCCCCCCCCTGTAGAGGGTTAAAGCCTGCCGGGGTCGCGGGACTTACGAATTACCGTGACTGCGGAACCTAAAGAGCTATTGAAGGACACCGTGGATTTTAGTCAGTACGAAACTTGACAGTCTCTCTCGCTCTGCCCTGGGTGTGAGGACTCATTTGATGATTTTACTTTACCACGCTAAAGAAAAAGGTTATTAAACCTATGTCTTTAAACCATTTTGTTTGTTACTTTAAAAAACTTCCCTTAGCAATACCCAACAATTTAATCTAATTTTACATGAATGAAACTACCGGTACCTCCTAAAAAACGATTGTCACTCGTAAAAACCGTAATTTAAAAAACGTGCCTTTTTTGCTTGCACTTTAAGAAACTATAATATGCTATTATAAGTACATAATACACATAATAAATAACTTACAAAGACCTGAAAAAACGACTTTAGTTTGCAAATGGCTAATTTCTGAGAAAAAAACTGTCATGGCGGACAAAATGGCGCTTTGATGGTTAGAAAAAGACTATTACGGTTCATGCAAAAGATAAGAATATTCTTGCTGTTCTTAACTATATGATTTATCTATATTACTGTACTTAATTTTAGTTAATTATTTATAGAAAGTTGAAACCTGATGATGCGTGAGGGTCTTATGGGTATAAAGGAGGAGACTACTGTGATGATGAGAAGAGATGAATAAATAGGGGTTAAAGGCAAAAACGGAGGCCTATGTTCACCGTGGAAGTGGTCCAATGGCTGATATAATGATAATCGTGGTGATGAAAGATAGAAGATACCCGTGGTACTACCAAGCGATCTATTAGTACCACGGGTAAATTAAAACTTCCCGTGGTACAACTAGGTAGTAATAAGTATGAATGTTGATGGATGGAGAGGAAGAGGAAGGCCAAAGAAAAGATGGATGGATTGTCTAAGGAATGATATGGAAGAAAAAGGAGTAAATGATACTGTGACGTTTAATAGAGGAGAATGGAAGAAAAAAACGTGTTGCGCCGACCCCAAGTAAAATGGGATAAGGGCAGGAAGATGATGATGTTGGTACAACTAGGTAGTACCGCGGGCAATAAACGATGAAAAGGTACAAACTTGCATTATCTTACTATTTCACTGCCTACTTAGAGGTCCAGTATGATGGTTACTAAACTTTAAAAGGCTGATCTACCTATTTATCGACTAAAAGAAGCGAGAAATCACAGAAACTGTGTAATCGACCAGCATATCGTCAGAATCAGATAAATAATAAGAACCTGGAGAACTAAATAATAGCTTATTTGCCAATCGAATAAGGTTCAAAATTGCACAAAATACAGATCCATTCCTTCAGAATGAAAAATAGCTAACCCAGCTACAGTTTCCTTCATTTGTTCCATTGCTTATTTATCTACCCGCAACAAACAATAACGAACTTTCCAGAACAAAGAATAATAAAGCATCGCCATTCGAAATTCAAATCCAATCCCGTTGTGGTGGCGACGTAAAATCGCCAGGCTTTAAGATTAATCTTACCGACCAGTGACATTGCGACAAAAAAGTCACACAAACGCAGCATAGCCCTATACAAGAGATTGGTTGGTACGGCTAGTGCACACATTCACACACGATTGTACAGTTTTAAAAGTAAAACCCAAGGAAGAATCAACTTTATTTTGAGAGCATTAAAGACTTGATAAAAGTTTAACGTGTGAAAAATAAGTTTGTAAAAGTTTAAACGAATGAAAAATGCTGGTATATTTTGACGTTTTGACTGTGTCAGTCGTTTTCACGCTGGCCATAGCATTCCGAAAGATTAGATTCTTTTTGTGATACAAATGGCGTTCGGAAACCGAAATATTTGAGCATTTCGTTTTGAATTCGAATTGCGAGTTTATTTCTGAACGTCATTTTGACAGCTATGTTTGTTTTGTGTTTTCAACTAACGAATACTTTTCACAGGAAGTTGCGATTGGAAAGGGAAAGGGTATGGTGACACTGGTGACAGCTGTTTATTTTCATTATTTGATATCAGTATTAAATCTTTACTTTACACAGCTATTATTTCAGAAGTTAATTTATGTAAATACAAGTAATTTCATAAATTGAATAGAATTGTACAGAGTTCTTTTTTCAGAAGTTTTTCATTTCCTTCATACGAATTGGGCGCCGAATTTATAAATCATTTCGTATAGAACTTTGCATTAAACGGACGAAGATTTGACATTTTATGAATTTTATTTTTCACTAAACTGTTATAATTTGGGTCGCGGGACTTACGAATTACCGTGTCCCCGTTCCGTAAAGGGCTATTGAAGGACACCGTGGATTTTAGTCAGTCAAGTCTGACAGTCCCTCCCGCCCTGCCCTGGGTTGGAGGACCCATTTGATGATTTTACCACGATAAAAAAAAGACTTCTAAGATTTTAACTAGAAACAAAAAGTAATTTAAAAAGTTTCAAAAAACTTCGAGAATAAAAGTAACGGAATTTCTGTTTAATATTTATTTCCGTTTGAAAAAAAAGGGTTTTCTTTAACTGTCCTAAGAAAAACCAGACTTAAAAATTATAAAACTGTAATTTGAACTCTCAGAAATATTATCCAATGATTTTAATATTGAAATTCAAAGGTTCTCAAATGACTGTGTAATGTAGGAGGTCCGTAAGCCGGGATAATTAACATTATAACCATCTGACCTTTACCACAGTATCTGTTCTATATTCGTAGTAACATGCAGTATGTCAACTAGAAATAAATTGTTGAAATCAACTCACATATTTAAATTCCCTTCAGGTGAATGAAGTGAGAGTGGAAGGGCCATGGTGTTGAACGAATGCACCCGTAGAAGTGAGTAAAGATCGTCCAACGGCGGCGCAAGAGGTGTGACGATTTGATCATGTTCACGGGCAAGCATCGCCAGAAATTGCCCCCAACAGTCTGGTCTGACCTTATTTCTCCTTAGAAACGGGAACAATAAAAAAGAAATGCTTCAGGTCGTTCGGAAATCGAGATCGTTGTATCGGGGGCAGAAGTTATCGGTACTGATTCCGTTTTAAATTATTATGTGTCATGTTCTGCTTATCCTTGTCCCAACTATGATATACAAAATGTCAGATCGGCTTCCAGTGTACTCGGATGCAGTTGTACCAGAATATTACATGGCCTATATGACAACCCCGTTACTAGGTAATTATAGCTGGGACCAATGACTTTCCTACAGCTCGACCGACATTCAGTTTAAAATTACCCATCCAAACACTGCTTAACTCTAAACATTGACTTTTGTCACATACATTCATTCAAATAACAAGTTCAGCCGATATCTTTTTACATTTTCTTAACTGGCGATGATTTTACAAAATGTTCTTAGTTGCTTTACTGGATAACTGTATACTGTGTCTTCTCTTGCTAATTATCTTTTGAGTTTACTTTCATGAAAACGTGCCTCATTACCGTAATTTATTGGCAGTTAATTATTTCACGGATTTTATTACTGTTTAAACGGTTTTGTTTTTTAACTTTTTGATTTCATCATTGGTTTGGGAGATTTAGACGTGACTATTAAATCTGGAGTCACGGCTTCGACGCCGGTGCATTGTGTTCACACGCGCTTCAAAGAGGTGTCAGCAATCAGAACTTAGACGACCAAAGCCTGACCGAATCGCGGGACCGTCTTGTCAGGTAACCGTGACCCTGGAACGTAAAAACTATTGAAGGAATATCGTAAATTTTAGTATGTATATACTAGTCTAACATTCCCCTCCGTCCCGTCCTGGGCGGGAGGAATTATTTGATGATGTTAGTATGAAAAAAAAAATCGAAATCTTATCATCATGTATCTAGATTATTGCCAAATCAGTCGTACTCGTAACAGGATACATCGGAATACCAGTATGTTACATGACAACGACTAACAGAGACCCGAGCATGAATTCTAGGAAATTGGCCGTACAGCGTACTTAAATTATTATGAAGTAAATCGTACAATGAAAAAACGCCTCTAGTGTGAAACTGACCGGGGTTGCGGGACTCACAAATAACCGTGACCCCGGTACGTAAAGGGCTATTGAAGGACACCGTGGATTTTAGTTAGTCAAGTCTGACAGTCTGCCCTGCCCTGGGTGGGAGGACTCATTTGATAATTTTACCACGATAAAAAAAAAAAGTGAAACTTAGGAAAATTTTTTTTTTCATCAAATCAACGTCGGAACTCCCGTTTCATTTACCTACGTCATAAAATTGTGAGCCTGATAAGTATCTGCCCTTCAGAACCCATTTTGTAACTTCTAATAAATAGTACAAACACAGAGTAAAGAGCAAGACTTGAAATTTCTAACGACGGCATGAAAATGTCTCAATAATAATATGAAAACTCACTCTAGCAACTGTGCTATTATTATTACGGCACGAGGTACTTCTATCCTATTTAAAAAAGTAATTCCAGTAAAATATTTCAGTAGCGAAACATTTTAATCAATCCAACATAACATTGCCGTGTTTATATAAACCGTAACACGACGTCTAAGGCTTATCTCCGAGAGACAAATCTCGTTACGTCTCATCTTCAAAAGAAAAACAAAAAGATAAATGAAAATAAACCAAGGAACGTGATCACACAACTTCATTACTTCTTTTCTTTGAAAACCATGGAGTATGGAGGAATGGAGTGCCAGACAAAATCACCGCACCGCACTATTCTATTCTATTAATATTCTATTTTTTTTAGGAAAGTAAATTTTATCTGCTCCTATTTTGTTTAAAAGCTTTTGATCACGGCATAATGTGCGTCGTGATAATTTTTCTATGAGAATAAACTATCTAGAAAAAAAGCACACGTCATGTTCTTTAACCTTGGTCACATTTACCTGTGTGCTTACACCTCGGAATCTTACAGACTGCAGACGTGTAACCGACAGGAATGCTGATAGATTTGGTCTGAAGAAATAAACCACACCTATAACCACCTCCTAGTATTTAATTTAAAAAAAGTCGTGGTTCATTACGAAAGGCGAAATAACATTCTAATAATACCTATTACATGTCAAGTTTTTATAAAAAATATTGTAATATACCGGTTTCGAATCTCATAGACTTCTGGCTTCTTTACTAAAAATGTATTTTCTCTGTTATTTTTGTTGTCATTTTGCCATAAAATATAACACAATCAGCCTGGTAAGTATCTAATAAGACTGAAGACGAAAACACGACATGGCGATATCAAATGATTTACTAATATATTTTCGCTCAAGGATAAAAAAATGAGCTCTCCATTCTTACCCCTTCATGGTCTGAGCCGTAATCTCAATATATGAGTAGTAGTAAACAACAGGCCAACAATAGACGCGAAGATAAAATTAACTTTTCGACCATTCGCCCGTAAAAAGATGGCCTAACATGACAACCTTTGCTAACCGACTCTATCGCTCCTTTCAACATCCATTGCTGGTTAACTGTACAACAACCTTTACTTACTTCGTGAAAAACCAGCAATGTATGTGTAATGAGAAAATTGTAGAAGGGATGCTTCGGATGTTCAAAGGGAGATGTCGGAGTTAGCAGAAAACCGCTGGTGACGTATAACAATTTATCGTTTCGTTAGGGTTGGATTACATGATTTTGGTTTGGTGTCCTTGAAATTGAGAAATAACAATAATTCGAAATGTACCTGACTAGTCGAATTAGTCAGCAAAATCTGCCCACAAGGTAGCTACGGTCAAATTCCAAGGACTCTAGGCTCTTGAACTCCGCCTATCGAATTTTCTACATTTTTATAGCTGATTAGTCGACCAGTCGGATAATCTGCCAAAAATATATTAGTCGGCCGATCTCTTAAAACACGAGACGAGACATTTTACTATTAGTTAAAAAAAAAACACGTGTTCTTGTGCGATAGGTTACTAAAACGTGACCATTGTAGATCTCGTGAGACACTGCAAAGCAGGCTCTAAGCCCAGGTTTTTACATTATAGGATACATTTTATTACAAGTTACGGCCAACGTTTTTTAAAAAAAGAAGAAAGAGAAATAAATATTACCAATATACCTTCTACAAAAACTTAAAGATAAAGATAAAGATAAAGATAAAGATATATTTATTTTGTAAAAACATGAGTGAGCGTATACAGTGATACAGGTCTTAAAATAAAAATAAAGTAGCTACATGTTTTGCCATTTAGTTATGGCATACAAAATGTATAGTATAGGCTAAAGTTTTTAACAGTAGGCATGTAATGTTAAAAAATAGAAGTTACAATTTTAAATAATAATAAAAAATCTTAGAAATAATTAAAATTTCTAGAAATGCCGCAATTGCATTGCCGGCGCAATTATTGTTCAATCATTTAAATAATCACATAGACTGTAATAGCATTTACTTATGAGAAATTTTTTAAGCTGTATTTTAAAGAATCTACTTGGTAATTGCTTAATATTTTTGGGGATCTTATTATAAATTATAGGTGCCAAGTAAAATATACTTTTATGCATTAGTGCAGTACTTGGCCTACTTATTTCTAATCTATTATTGTCTCGACGACTGCGAATCGTAACTTCTGACAATTTTTTAAATAGTTTAGGATTCGTTTGGACGAAATTAGCAACTTCATATATAAATAAAGAAGGTAAATTTAAAATATTGTGTTTAATAAAATATGGTTTGCAGCTATCTGTAACTTTTAGGCCAAACATAGCTCTAATGCATCTTTTTTGGGATTTAAATATCATTTCTTTATTGGTAGAGTTTCCCCAGAATATGATGCCAAATCTTAATATGGATCCGACTATACCGTGGTAGGCAGTTAAAAGTGCATTAGTATTTACAATAGGTGCAAGTTTATAAAGTGCGTATGCGGAAGAATTAACCCTTTTATTCAGATGCTCAGTGTGTTCTTTCCAATTTAAATTTTTATCTATTGTAACGCCCAGAAATTTAGCGGAGTCTACTTCTTTAATAACTTAACTTCCCATAGTAAATAGATATACGTTAAATTCCACAACGCAACGTCTCTATTTTAACTTAACTTCCCATAGTAAATAGATATACGTTAAATTCCACAACGCAACGTCTCTATTTTTTTCCATAAAACACAGATTTTATATGCATACAAAAAAAAACTATAAAAAACGTAACGTAAAATTATAATTGACATCATCGATATTCAAACATCTCCACAACTACACAACAATCTCCGATCGTGTTTACAAACCAGTTTGTTAAACAAAATAAAATATTTTTAAAGTGACGTAAGTTTAAGTAATATAGTCAGGGCTTACGTCATTAGGCAAAATCAGAATATACACTGCTGGAACACAGGTCTCCTTTCTATGTGAGGGAGAGGGACAGAACACCAATCGAATGAGTCCAGTTCGCTGGCTGTTTTTTTACATAAGATATGTGTTTGCACTTGTCTCTAATCTAGTCTATGTTCAGAGGTTTTTTTTTATCGTGGTAAAATTATCAAATGAGTCCTCCCACCCATACTGTCAGACTTGTACTGACTAAAATCCACGGTGTCCTTCAATAGCCCTTTACGTACCGGGGTCACGGTAATTCGTTAGTCCCGCGACCCCGGAGTCTGTGTTTAGAGGTGACAGAGACAAAGCCTACGATGGAGTGAGCTTACGCAGAAGAAGCCTGTTTACTCTAACTTTGAAGAGATTATATGTGTTCTTTGTATGCGTTCGGTAACACAGACGCAGGTAGTGCGTTCCAATTTTTATTGTGCGCATTTTAAAAGAAGATTGAGAGCTGTTAGCGGGAATTGGTTGCTACTAAATATTTATGGCAATTAGCAATACGTATAGATGTCCGATGGTAGGAGGGGCCTATAGGTAGTTCCTAGATTAAATGTTTCTACGTGCGAGGTACAATTTTTGTAAACGCGGAGTTACTAAAACACTAAACTTAAAAACTAAAGACTACCTATACTCTTTTAAAATTCTTAAAAATATATGTATTTGTAAAATGACGTAATAAAAAAAATAAAGAAAAGGATAACATCATTCAGTAATAAATTACGTATTATTACAGAATGCTCTTCATTAAGCTGTCAGCTTGATCGATCGTGTGTGAGAGGCCGCCAGGGCGAGAAAAAGAGTTTATGAAATAGTACTCGTATTTACATGTTTCTAGTTGATGGACTAACAAACAGCTGTTTTATTAATTACGTTGAAAAGCCTAAATTCGAAGTTTCAATTAAATCGGAAGTGTAAATTCTTTTTATTCAAAATTCATCACATTTTAACCCCATCAAATCTGTAAATCCCTACAAGGAATGTTTGTGAAAAAAAAACATGTAGAAACATCAGCTGTGCGTTCATCGATTGGTCAGTTAGCCAGTCAGTTGTTTATTTCTTTCCTTCAAGTCCTAGTCTAGTCTACCTCTTCTTTTTTTCTACATAATGTATATAAAAAATATAGACCTCAGGAACCATTTCTCATAGTTATCAGTGCTTAAGATGATTGCTCTATTAATTTATCTCATTGTATATCTATGTGATAAATCACAGGTCCTTTCATCCATTTCTAAGATAAACTAGGATGTTACCTGCATAATAACAAGTCAAAACGCTAGCTAACGTAGCACCGTGATCGTGATATTTATACCCCAATAATAACAAATGGATAGTCACAGTTGCAAATCAAATTGCCTTTTACGCTTCCCACATTGAAATAAATAACAGGGCTATAACAGGGTAAAACATTCTTGAGAAAATATTCGTATTGTGCTAGTGGCACCTTACTCACTGCCTCTAATCTATCTATATATATAAAAGGAGAACTGACTGACTGACATATCAACGTACAGCCGAAACTACTGGGGCTAGGAATGTGAAATTTTGCACACGGCTTCCTATTATAATGTGGGGAGGGGAGCACTAAGAAGGGGTTTTTGGAAATTTAACCTTTAAGGGGGTGAAAAGGGGGAATTAGGAAAGTACGTAACCCACGCGGACGAAGTCGCGGGCAAAGTGCTAGTTATTCTTATAAAAAGATCTTTTTTTTACGTGGTAAAATCATCAAATTAGTCCTCCCACCCAGGTTAGGGCGGGACTGTCAGACTTGACTGACTAAAATCCACGGTGTCCTTCAATAGCTCTTTACGTACCGGGGTCACGGTAATTCGTAAGTCCCGCGACCCGGGCATGGTCCATGGTCGGACAGCGAGTTGCCCATTACTCGCTGCCCGCATGCCCGCGCCTACGGTGGCCGGAGATCGTCTGCCGACGTCAGTCGCCGTGGGCGTCTGCCACTGTTTGAAAAGATCTTGGATTTGATTTTAAATTCGGATAATGTAGACTTTTATTTCTTCTATCAGTTTTTATGCAGCCAGTTCCTGTCAGAATTCGGGCTATAGATTTTCCGCATAGGCTACTCACTCGGGAAATGTGACTGTACTATTAGTAGTCTTCTGTATCACTGAAGAAAAACCATCTAGATTTTTCCTGCGTTCCCGAACGTATACAACCCGAATCTCTGCAAAGTTAGAGTGAATAAGCTTCTTCTGGGTAAGCTCACTTCATTGTAAGCTTTGTCTGCTATTTCTTACTTATGCCCTGCCTTCTTGTGCCTTTGTCAAACAGCGTTTCCGAAGCGTTTCCGAAGCGATACCGAACCGAAGCGAGACGTCAGTCCGAAATTTCTGCCACGCTTTCGCTTTTCTATGTGACTGGATTCAAACAATTCCATACATTACAAATAAAAACGTCACGCTCCGCATTCGTCACGCCTGTCTGTTTGACAAAGGCTTTAAACTAGAACTAGAGCAAATCCAAATCATATAAAAATATGACATCTTAAAAATGATAATATGACAGAAATATCTCTGGCGATTTCAAATGTTACTAGATAGTTTAGTATATAAATAGGTTAAAGTGTTGACTAATAAACATACCAACACATAATAACTTGTCTGTAAAGGAAGCATAATAGTCCGGCGTTTATGATCCTTAAAAGACTAGAAGATACGTTCGACACCACAATGCAGACAAGCAAAGAGGTAAATAACTTACAGTGGAACCATCCCTCACCCATAAATACACAATGAATACCGCGAGAGACACCCACGGCATCGGACGTCGCGAGGTGATTTCCGGCCACCGTAGGGACGGACGGCGAGTAATGGGTGACTCGCTGTCTGATTGTGGACCATGCACGGGTCGACGGCGCGTCGTGCTCCACGCGCTCCTCAGAGTGTCAGAATTATGACGGGGGGCCTCTAGAGGGCCAAAGCCTGCCGGGGTCGCGGACTTACGAATTACCGTGACCTCGGAACGTAAAGGCCTATTGAAGACATCGAGGATTTTAGTCAGTACGAGTCTGATAGTCCCTCCCGCTCTGCCCTGGGTGGGAGGACTCATTTGATGATTTTACAACGATAAAAAAAGTAGATCTTCTAGAGATTTTTTTTTTGTAATATTGCGTTGCATGAGTCATTATAAACATATGCTATGCTTGCATCGAATCCATATTCTGATGCTAATGCGGTGGCGTTGTTCAATTGTTCATTCCTCATTTATTGGTGGCGCGAAGGATTAATCATAACAACAATGGATTTTCTCACGTTTTTATTCTTTTAGAATTGTCAAGAATAAGCAGTTAGCTATGCTATTATAATACCTATCTTATTTAATGATATAATTTTCCTGTTGTGACTTTTGCCATGATTAATTTATGCCGTTTTCATCTAGATCTAGAATCGTCTTTTAGACTAGCATAATATAATAGAAGCGTAATTGACTGTGTCTGTATGTCTAGTAAATCTTCAGATGTTAACGGCTGAGCATAAGTTTTTGTTTTTTTTTATTGTGGTAAAATCATCAAATGAGTCCTCCCGCCCAGGGCAGTCCACGGTGTCCTTCAATAGCTCTTTACGTTCCGTGGTCACGGTAATTCGTAAGCGAGCATAAAGTGGAGTTTTTTTTTTATGAAATCTGTGTTTAGGATGCTAAATACAGATTTATTTAGGTAGAACTTTTCTGTGTTATCATTTCCGACCGATACGGAAAATAAGCCGCAGGTAAATTTAATCAACAGTTTATTTAATCATGCCACCACTAAAAGAGTAAAAAAACTATTTTACTTATTTATAAAAAAAAATTTTGAAGTGAAAACTTCTTTAGCGGCGTTGTACACTTTTTTTGGAATGGGTAAAAGATGTTAAACTCGCGTCAGGACACATGACCTGATCGAAAATTCGTAAGACGGCGCAGGGCGCTTGCGTGAATGTTCGTGTGTGTTTAT